>PVKZ01000755.1:15000-617087 GCA_004027375.1 Macroglossus sobrinus
ATATTCAGTTACTTTCTCACAAAATATTCTGTTAGCTAAATTTCAATTGATATATAATTATTTATTACCTCCAATTTCTCCAATGATCTTTTTTACCTCCCATAACTTTATTAACCTCCAATAACTGTATGTAAATTTTTTAAATGGGAAGGAGAAAGAAGAGAATGATTAACATATGTAAATAATCAGGCATGTAACAAGCATAAAGCACATTTGTAAAGCTGCTAAAGTCTTCATTTCTGTAATTGGCCTCAAGGTCATAGTTGGCATCTACAGCATCCTTCACTACCATCCCATACCTCCCTGGATCTCAGCCAGAAGCTCAGCTGTTCTGGGTTCTTTACTTGATAGAGTGACCCAAGCTTTCATTTCTGAAGAGTCTGAGTCCTCAGTCATCCTGCCTAATTTTAGTTGACATAGTTTTCCATTACTTTTGCTATTGAATGTGGAAGTGCTAACTGTCATCATGGAGATTCCTGAGAATTTCAGATATATTTTTCCTTGTCTGTATTGTGCAACAGCAATCAGATTTATTTTTTACCCTTTGTACTCAAAATCAATCACTCTAGCAAGTAGGTCTGCTCTTTTTAGCAGCCCTCTCCCCCTCCCCCCACCACATATACTTCTTTTTTTTCCTTCTTGGTCTGGTGGCCTAGGGAGCCCAAAATGACCAAGTGAAATTCTCATCTTCCAATTTGGTGGAGCCATTGTTGTGGAGCCATCATATCCCCTATTGGAAGCATTACTTGTGGGCTAAAATCTACAGTCCAGCAGAGCCAGGATGGGAAGTAAAAATTCTGCAAGGGGTTATTATGTATAACCACTTCCATTTCCACCCCTCGGTTCTGACTATGGGAAAAATGTTACCATGCAATGGTATCTAATTCAAAACATAAACTGCACTATATAAAACAGAACCTCACCTTTTCAGGCTATTATTTCCCAATTAACACCATAACTGAATCTTTAATAAGTCATTTTATCTTTCAATTATGCCAATTGCTTTTGAATGATGAGGTGTAGGGTAAGGTCAATTGATTCTAAGGCATGAGCCCATTGCTGCACTTCGTTTGCTGTAAAACATATTTCTTGATCTAATGCAGTGCCATGATGATGGATGGGGCATCCTGTGAGTCCACAGATGGTGGTATAAGAAGTATTATTAGCAGGGAAGACAAATCCATCTCTACAATATATATTTATTCTAATGAGGACAAATCTTTCTTGCTTCCATAAAGGAAGCGGGCCAATGTAATTAACTTGCCACTAGGTGGCAGGGTAGTGCTCAGGAATGGTGCCATACTGGTAAATCAGTGTTGATCTCAGATGTTGGCAGATGAGGCTACAGATTAGTAATAGTCAAGTCAGCCTTGGCAAGAGGAAGTTCATGTTGGGTCTATGCGTGGCCTACATTCTTACCATCATGGCTAGTTTGTTAATGGGTCCACTGAGGAAGAACTGGGTTTGCTGGGGACATCCACAAAGGCATTATTTGGTCTACTTATTATTGAGTCACTTCTCTAGTCATTGCCTTTTGTTTAGCATTCACGGGAGACAAAAATATCTTCATATATTCTGTGTCTATTCTGAGAGGTCTATCCGCATATTTCTTCCCAAAACATATTTGTCACCAATATTCTAATCTTATTTCTTCAAAGTGACTAACCAGTCAGCCAAACTATTAGCAAGTGCCCCATAAATCAGTATACATCTTCATTTTGGTGAGCTCCCACATACCAGTAATGGACATAGTGGGCAATCTATGTACTCTATGAAATGAACTTCTGCCTCCTAGAAAAAGTTTTCTTCAACACTGTCCTTCAGGGTAATCCCTGATGAGACTGTATCTAAATATCAAATAATTCATTCCAATCCAGTGTTATAGTCCTTCCTTTGTTTGTCTAACACTTTTAGAAACCATTCCCACACATGTCTCCTGGTTTTTCCCAATATATGTTAGTAATGTCTTGCTATTTCATAGCAGGTTATATTATCTATCATCCTGGAATATGCTGAGATTTGATCATAGTTATGGGTTGCTTTTTTAAAATTCAGTGTTTGTTTTATTGCTATAAACCTTTGACAATTTTTCAGAGGTCTGACAGAGTTTATTGTGCAGTTTTTGCTCATTTTTGGTGCTTCTCCAACATCTTTATTGATGTCACTCCACCAATGAATTATCTTTACTCTTTGTGATCAAATTTTACTCACTAATAATAAAATAAAATTAAAAATTTTTTTCTCATTTATTTTCATTTTGCCCCTTTAAGCCAACACATATGTACTTTTCATCAACAGTGGTTTAACCCCATGACACTCAGTCTTTTGATTTGTATTATAGAGCTACTTCTTGTTCAGGATTTTGAGGATTAGAGGTTACATTTGTATGACACTTAGCACAATTTTGGCATGGAGAAGAAGTTCAATAGCTCTCCATTATATAGTAATATCAGATCTTCATAATCTTCACAGTTTCTTTCCTTCCTAAGTTATTCAACACATTATTTTCTCACCATGTCCTAGATGCCAGTCACCCTGCTAGGAACAAAAGATATACTAGGGAACAACTTACAGCCCCTATTTCAAAGCAGTTTGTAGCTTAATGACAAAAAGTCGAATAAATTTGCAAGTACCATATTCAGAGGTTGAAGGGTAGAGCTTTTGGTGAGAGTCCCAAAAGTAGACCTAGAGAGGGTCTTTGTAGACAATATGGCATTTGAAGTTATTAGTTAATAGAAATTGCATAGGCCATGTTTAGTAAAATGCCCAGAAAAAACAGTAGATGTTAACCACATTAATGTAAAGAAAGAGAACACTCCAGGAATAGGAAATGTCATAAGCAAAGGCTGTCAAAGCTTCCAAAAGGCATGGAATATCTGGGAAGCTTCGAGAGGCTCTTTAGTTCTGCACTGAGGAAGGACTACTGGAGAAAACACAATCGTATTTTAAATATTTGCTAGACATTTAATAAGACCAACCACTGCTTAATTCACAGAGAAAATATTACCTAGTGTCAAATACCAGCAAGCAGAGAGGCCACATTCTATTTACAATGCTATAAAACTAGAAATTGCCATTAGAAGAATAGTTTTTAAATCTATCCACTTGACAACTTAAAAAGTATTCTTCTATGTATAATATTATGTATAAGGAGAAATTTTTAAATGGAAATGAAGTATCATTTAGAGGGAAAGAACAGTGAGTGCAATTTATTAAAAAACTTCAGAGGTATGGCCAGAGCAACACTCAGAAATATTTAGTATCTTTAACACTTTGATTAGAAAAAATATTGATAAAGTAAAAATCTATTCAAGAAACTAATAAAAGCAAGATAAAATAAGTTTTAAAAAATGGAAGAAAAAAATTAATAAATTTTAAAGGTGTGTTCATGAAGCATTTTTGACTTGATAAATAAAATGTGAAAGATTTTTAAAATTAGAATAGAATATTTAATTTTATGTTAATAAATCTAAAAACAAATTTTTAGGAAAATGTGAACAACCAAGAAGAGTTTGCATAAATAGTAAATGATAAATTTGAAAAAAACAGTTTGCAAAAATCATAAGAAAAACTGAAAAAAAAACTGATATAAAAAGACAATTTAATAGAAAAATGAGCAAAATGTTATGATCAGAAATTTCACAGCACTGGAATTAGTATGACCAATAAATCTATGAAGAAAATGATCAACCTCATTAGTAGTCATGTAAATGCAGCATGAAATAATACTATAATATTGTTTTGCAGATTAAAAATACAAAAGAAAAATGTCTAGTGGAGTCTAGGATGGTAATCAATTCCAGAACCACGTTTAAGACTGTCCTTCAATGTCCTTACTTATTTCCTTGGTCAGACTCATCTCTCTAAGTTGTCCAAATCATCCTTAGTCTAATATAAATGATTTCTTAGCAAGCCAGTCCTTCACTTTCTTAGACATGTTATATACGTCTAATCTGTATATAGAGCCAAGTTCAGACTCTAATAACTACTAATAATAAAGCATCCATTTTTACTATACATAGATTAAATATTCAAATAAATATCTAATTGAAGTCATTCCACATATATTTACAATGAGTTTATTATGTGTGAAGATCTTTCTCAGTGCAAATATATGATGGCCATGCATCATTCACATATACTAATTATTGAAAAAAAAAACCTATAATGACGCCACCTTCTGAGACAGGTTTCAGTAACCCTGGGCTCTTGGTCTTCATGCTCTTGAATAGTCCTCTTCTGCATTAAACCAGGGCTGTCCATATGACCAACAGAATATCTTGAAAGTGTCAGTGTGTCACTTCTGAGGCTTGGTCATGGAAAACATTAAAACTTCCACTGTGGTCTCTTGGATTGCTTGTTCTGGGAGAACGAGTTGCCATGCTGTGAGAAGACTCAAACAGTCCTTGGAACAGGCCCCTTTTATGAGGAATGGAAGCCTCCTGTAACAAGTAACAGCCAGCTCTTACTTGCCAGCCACAGGAGTGGCTGACCTTCCAGCCCCATTCAAGCCTTCAGATGACTGCAGCCTGGCCAATATCCCGAGTGTAACCTCATGAGGGACTCTGACACAGAACCACTCAGACGAGCCATTCCTGAATACCTGACCTAAGGGAAACTATAAGAGATAGTCAATAATTATCGTTCTTTTCAACTACTAAGTTTTGAACTAATTTGTATGTAATAATACATAACTAAAACATTATTTACTTCAAATTTACTGTTTATGTCAGGCAATATTTGATGTGTCTGCTTTTCTGGTATGAAATGCAGCATGTTTAAGTTACGTTTAAACATCTGATGATTTTAGCTGGCAAAATTTTATAATCTAAAAAAAAGCCATTACTTTAAGAAGTCACTTCAGATATGTAAACAGAGAAAAAATTATTACTGAATATTTCTTCCCTGCTTTAATTATTAATCATCATTTAGAAGTTAAAAAAGACATATGCACAGATAACATGTAATTGAGTCCTTTGTATGAGTAAATGGCAGTTTCTAAAAAATGTCCTTATACCAAGAACAGGTGAACCCTGTAAGAGGTTTAGACAGGTGCATCTAAGTGAAATATTGTAGTACTGTTAATAAAGAAGATTTCATGTAATAAGCATTCTCATAAATGAAGTCACTGCTTTAAAACTGTTCTCAGGTTAGATACACTCTGCTCCACAGCACTCTGAAAGTTCAAGGCAACCTAACTTCTATTTATTTAAGTACTGTTCTCTATTCTGTAAAGTAAGATCTACATAATCTTTGTTTTTTCCTTTATATCTTTTACTACATTCCCATTTATAGTCTCATTTTTTTCCCCACTGCCCAGATACTTCGGATTATATATAAACAATAAAAACAATTTAAAGTACAAAGGTGATGGCCAGATGCCAATACAAGAAATATTCACAATTGGAAAAAATATAATGGTTCTGATTGCACAAGAGACCTCCCTGCTGTCAGAAGTTAAACATATGACAAATATTACTTAATAAAAATAAAAGAATCCTCAGAAAGTCACAGTATGATTGAGGCACTCTTCATTATATGAGGCACCTTATTTTGAATATGATTTGCTATTGTTGGATTTAGGCAGCACTCTGGGTTAAAGGGGTTTTGTTAGGATCCATACTTGTTGTGAGGCTGCTGACTTGCCATCTAATACCTCTCATGTGAAAAGCACTAACTAAGTGCTAGGTGCCAACAATTATTTCTATAGCGTTTTGCTTTAGTTCACTCATGCTTTCACATTTATTAGCTCATTGATTTCTGTCAAACAAACAGATAAGTTTTATTGTGCAATGGAAATTTGATTATATGTAGAATTTTGCTTTATTGAGCTGTTTAATCTATTTGTCAAAACTATTTTAATATCTGCAATCAGTTGACCTGAACAAGTCTTCTCCAAGGTTAAACTGCCTTTTGGCCTCAGTTTTCACCTATAACTTCTCATCATACCTTCAGAGATTATATCAGCTAAGTGACCTGAAACTATGCTCCTTCTCAGTTTACATCATTTCACTTATTATATTCAAGGTGATGAGGAGTTGGGAGAAGAGATCCAACAACAGGAAGTATGATCCTGTTTATCTGAAGTCATAAATCTTGCAACGCTTATGCAGGTTTTGCTCCTGAGAGAACTGGAAAGTGCATCTTCTCTGGGATATTCTACAATAGGTTAAAATGTTGTTTTTTAACCTGTATGGCTTAGATGAAGATGCTGTTCACACAGGAGGGTTCAGCCTGAGAAATAACTTTAGCACACAGAGCTGTAACTCTAGCTCTTCTCCCTTTCTCTCACTCTCATCTCATATGCTGTCCCTCCCCATAATTGTCACTGTTATATAGGAGCAGAATGTGCTCTTATATATTACAAATTCTGAAAATGCTTTCTCTTGAGTTTAAAATGTATATGCTCATGAATTTAAATGAAGAAAGGAAGGAAAGAACAAAAGAAGGAAAGAAGGAAAGCAGGCAGGAAGGCAGGAAAGAAAAGAAAAGGATAGGAAAGGACAGCAAAGGAAAGGAAAGGAAAGGAAAGGAAAGGAAAGGAAAGGAAAGGAAAGGAAAGGAAAGGAAAGGAAAGGAAAGGAAAGGAAAGGAAAGGAAAGGAAAAGAAAAAAGAAAAGAGGGAGAGAGGAAAGAAGGAAAAGTGGGAAAGAAAAAAAGAAATAAAGAAAAAGGAAGGAAGAAAAGAAGAAAAAAGAAAAAAGAACTGAAAGGAAGAGGAAAGAAAATAAAAGAATAGAAAAGCAAAGAAAAGAAAAAAAGAAAAAGAAAGAAAAAAGGGATTCTGATGATCTTCCATTTGTTCCCTTGATGGAATGCATTTAATCATTTTCCCCAAGATATGAATGGTAGCAGGATGTTAATATCAGAGATAAGATTGGACTGAAATCCCAGTTCACTCTGGGAGCTAATAAAAGTAAAGATTTGAATTTAAGGATCACTTTCTCCTAGAAGCACATGAACACAAGGAAATAGGGGTCAAAAGGGCAGCGACAGTGTTGTAAGCACTTTATCTGAAACATAAACATTACTGGAGTGCATTTTGGACCAAATTACCTCTTTCAGATCTGAGATGTTAGCATTCCTTCCTTACTTAAGCATGCCAATTTTACTGTGGCTTGAGGAAGGTTGATCAGGGGGCTTGGTTGGGCACTTGAGGAAAGGATCTTACCCCAAGGACTCATATAACTCAAGTAATTAAAAGGTATCCCACTGAGGAGAACCTCATAAAATCCCACATCCCTGGAACAGAGTCCTCTCCATAAATCTCACAGGTGAATGAAGCATGTAGTACTCCATTCTGGAAGATAATGCTGTCACCTCTGTCTTGTAAACAGACACATTAATGGATCCAGAAACACTGACTCAGTAGATTTGGAAATATTGTGCTTGAAAGACTGGATATTCTGCACAATATAAAGGTTTCCAGAATGTTTTATGGACAAAAATAAATAAATAAATAAATAAATAATATCTGTAATTTCAGCACAATGTATCTGGATATCTGGATCTCAGTTGTTCAATGGATTTTGCTGCCTCCAAATTCACCATGACATAACAATAACTCTTTGGGTGCAGAGACCATTTCCTCTCAAAATGAAGCTGACATATTGTTATTCACAATAAACAAAAGGTAAAAGCAAACCAAATGTCCATAGACAGGTGAATGGATTAACAAAATGTGGTATATACATACAGTGGTTTATTATTCAGCCTTTATAAGGAAAGAAATTCTGATACATACTATAACTCAGATGATCCTTGAAGACATTATGCTACGTGAAATAAGCCTGTCAGTAGAGGACAAATACTGTATGATCAGATGTACATAAGGTAACTAGAGCAATCAAATTTATAGAGACAGAAAGAATAGTGGTTGCCTAAGCCTGGTGGTAGGGAGGAATGCAGAGCTGTTTATTAATAGAAATAGAGTTTCAGCTCTGTAAGATGAAAGAGTTCTATAGATGGATGGTGGTGAAGGTAGCACAGCAATATGAATGTACTTAATGCCAATGAACTGTACACTTAGAAATGGCTAAAATGGTGAATTTTATGGTATGTATATTTTACCACAATAAAAAGTAAAAAAATACAAAGTGAAGCTGACTATAAAGTTATATTATTTTTCTAATTTATATCATGGATATCTCAATTTATCCCACTCTAAAATCACTGTTCTACTATTAACTTGAGAAATAACCCATTACAACAGCCCCGGCCCCTATACACTTCTTTTTAGAATGTCTTTGACTGAGGAGGCAGTTAGTAGCTATTACAAATGAAAGAGAAACAATTTAAAATTAACAATTATATTTTTTATGTTGTTTTGGTGGACACTTTCCACACATAGAGTCTTGCCTGTGGGGACTGACATGTGTATCCTGTAAGATTACCCAGTTGCTAACCCTACAACCTTACTAATGAAAGAGGAGACGAGGATTGCTTTAAAACCCAAACTTCTCAAAGCTATAAATTGGTTGTGAGTGTTGCTTCCAATAGTATTAGCCAAAAAAGTTGCTCAGCCAGTCTGCTTCTTCGCCCATTTCGTCTATTTCTGATCCATTCTAGAAATGCTTCCTGCTGGAACTCTTCCTCTTGGATTAGTAACTTTGGTTAACCAGGCATTTTGCTTGCTATAAAATATGGAAGTTCTAAGAAAGACGAGAGCAAGCCAGTGAGTGAGGATTTGGTCAGGGGAGCGTAAGAATTCCCAAGAATAAAAACACAAATTAAAACTGAAAATATCCTGTACTTCACATTAGTAAAGATGGGAGAGTTTTAAGTTTTTCAAATAGTGTAGCTTCCATTGGTTTTGAATTGTGTTTAAGAAATCTTCTCATCTTCACTTTACTTACTTCTGCCCCATGCTTTCTAAAGATGCTTGTTTGATAAGAGTCATATTGATACTGCCTTAATAATGAGGGGATTGGGAAAGTAATAAATAAATGTAGCCCACCTCCACCATGATTTGATTTGGTGTAAAGATCCATTCACATGTTGAATGCCTGCAAAAGATGTGGCAGATATACTATATTTAGACTGGAACAAGAATCTAGACCTTTGCTCTCAGACTGACATTAATTCTTTCTTTCTGTTTCCATTAGTCTAAAACTTTTTTGCCCTAAACACAACTGCATGGTATCTCTTCTATGGTCCCATCCTCTACCTGAGGGGAATAACTCAGGTGCTTAGTGCAGGGTCATCTACTGCTCTTCCTATTCCAGAGCAACAGAGATGGGAGACTTAAAGATAGGGTAGATAGGATGATATCACACATAGGATAATGACTTCTGGAATTCATCACCCTAGTTAAAAATAACGACAGCAATGTATGCTCTGAGTGTCCGTTGTCATAAAACACAGAAGCAGTCTATGACTCAACAATGTGCTGGCTCTCTTAATCATGGGAAAAATGAAGTTCCCTAGAGTAGTTTCCAGCTTAATGCAGGACACAAACAAATAAATCCATATGAAGAAATATAAGAATCCATTCAAATAAAAATAACAAGTTTAAATCAATATACATGTAAATGCAGAGAGCTTGTAGAGCCACGAGAACATATAACATCAAGAGAAAAATAAGGACAATAATTTTAGACTTCTTGTGTTTTGCTTAGTCTTTCTTCCCTTTATGTATCTCTTATTAAATAAGGTTCATTTATTTACATAGTTCAGTAGGAGACAATGCAAATGCACTGGAGAGAATGGATAGTGAATGAGAAGTAGGAGAGTAAAGATACTGGTTACAAGACACACAAAGAACCCTGATATGCTAGATTTATTATATACAATTATTTAGAAATCCAAACATCTTTGATGAATTAATACAAATTGAGCCTTGATTCTTAGGCTCAATAAAATTAAAGAGAAACAGCCAAATATCCCTAAATAAAATTCAGACAAACAACTGTTTCCTTAAAATACTTTGATTTCTAAAAACATTTTTCACCTTTTTTCTATGACATTTAAGTAGCTAAAAACATCCTTGAAACCAGTATTATAGCTAGTCCTCATTTTTTAACTTTTAAGTAATTACTTTTTCCTTACTCTGACTAGTTTGCATGAAAGCCTTTTTCCAATGTTCTAAGACTTAGCCATTGTGTATATTTATCACCAGATAGCTAAGGTAGGTAAAACAAATAGCCAGGAAAACTAAGAAGGAGCTGGACAGGACCAATACAAAGTATTTAATTCAGTTTTTTAAATACCAGTTCTTTCCCATAAGTCACTGGAGCTTCATGGATCAGCCTACAAATTTTGCTGTTGCCCAAAATTCTACTGATAAAAAATGGATATAACCAGACAAGTCCAAGATCTCAGACATGAACATCAGCTTTCAAAGCATCAACTGTTTCACCAGAGAACCTAATAGAGATACAATAGATCTCTACAGGAAAATTTCAGCATTCATAAAAATTCACTATACTCAATAAATAGTAAAAGATTAATTCCCAATGATGATGTGCACAGACATATATAGGTAAAACACATCCATCTATTTACACACACACACACACACACATACACACACACGCATGCACACACACGACACACCTAGATAATAGCTCCTTATAAGAATTCAATCTGTCAAAATCTATCATTTTACATAGATAAAGAAAGACAAGTTACCTTTTTTTGTGAATAATTTCTGATACATGCTACTATATAGAAAACCCTGAGAACATGCTAAATGAAAGAAGTCAGTCAGGAAAGAGCATATGTTGTGTGGCTCTATTTATATGAAATATCCAGAATAGGCAAATCCATAGAGACAGAAAGAAGACTACTATTTGCCAGGGCTGAGGTGCGAGGGAATATGTCATGATTGCTAAAGGGTACTGGCTTTCTTTTGGGGGTGATTAAAGCATTTTAAAATTGAAGTGGTAGTTGCACAGTTAATACACTAAATGTACTAAAAACCACTACATTATATAATTTAAGTGGATAGATGTTATGGTATATATAAATTATATCTCAATGAGACTGTTTACTCAGTATAATGGTTAATCTACTGCTTGTCTTTTTTTTCAGTATTACTGAATATTTGTATTACTGAATTTCAGTATTACAGAATATCTGAACTTGCCTATAAATTAGGAAACTGAGAGCATCTTAAAAAGGGGTCAAGAACCACTTAAATAAACAAGTGGGAATTTAGCAAATCTCCTCATTCCTAATACATTAAGCTTAAAGCACACTCTTTATAACTGTGAGTCTTCTTCATACTTCCTTCTCAGGTACCACTATTATGTCTTCTGAATCTAGCTATAAGAATAAGAATCCCTTGGGTCAATTATTAAAAATTACCTCAAAGTAATAGCTAGAGGTGTTTTCCTTCTCTCCATAATACTAAGATTTTTAATCAGTAGTGTCAGTTCAAGGATTTCTTGTCCTCTCTGATCTGGAATTAGAAATAAAAGAATGGCAGTTGCATTGAGACCTTCTGAAATTATATTATAAAATCAGCAGAGTTTTCTTTAAATGGAAACATTTCATGAAAATATAATTTACCTATCTAAATAATGTGGGAAGAAATCAAAGAGAACATTTTAACCTATAACGAAAGTCCCATTTCCACTGTTTTAGAGCATGTGGATTCGCTATGCAAAGTTACAGTTTCCACTTCTCAGAAAAGGGAGGAGTACAGGGAAAAGGCACTTACAAAAAAATACTGTGGAAAGAACCCATTTTATAAAAATATCAGCCTCTCTGTAATCTACAGAAACACATGTAACAGAATTTATTAAGGTGACACTTCATATAGTAAGCACCTTCATATAGTAAAATTTACTATACAGTGAAATTCATTATAAACTCAGGTAATTCTAGTTAATAAATTATCAAAAGAACTTAGTGCATTTCATGAAAATTCCTACAGCATAGAAGACATACAATATAAATGTCAGTATCAAGTCAAGTTATCTTTTATTAGATGTGTCATAAAATATTACTGAGGGAAATAACAGTAGATTCTGGAGTAAATATTAAAGATTTCTCTGATAGATTAAAAATTGTATTATTACATTTTTGTTCCATAAAACTGAAATCCCTTCCATATAATTTTATTCATTCTCCTTTCTTTAAGGTGAGATCTCATGCAACCATTTTAGGGCCCTTTTTCTCTACCTTCCTATTCAGTTTCTTTCTCAAAGTCCATCATATATGGCATTTTTGTATAAGTTAATGTTTTCCAAAATCCAAAGTGACTATAAATCACTAGGGACTTTGTTAAAGTGCAGATTATGATTCAGTAGTTTTGGCTGTGGCCTGAGAATCTGCATTCCGTGTGTGCTTGTGGTTTGGCCAAAGCTGGTAGTCCACGATCCACATGTTAAGTAGGAAGGACTCAAACCATAAATTTTAATGCAATTTTTTCTCAACTCTTCCTTGTGTGTTAGTACATTCAACTAAGAGTCTCTTGAATACAAGAACAACTTCTCTTCCATTCTCTGTTTGCCTCCATCTTCTAAAATAATGGTATTTATCAGCTGACTCAGCTACAAGCAGGGCAATATTTACCCATTAGACAGAACAACCTGGACAGTTCATGGATATATCTGTGGTAACTAGAGGATCATTTATACTTATTGCCTGAGTAATAATCATAATTGTGTCAAATGTGCTGACTGACTCTAGAAAGTCTCTATGAAGTAATGTCTTGGAGGCAAAAAAATTAAGCAAAAAGACGAATTAGATAGAAAGAAACAGCTGTCCTCCTACTGTTAACACTTAGAAATTCTGGATAATGTAGGTAAGCTTGAAAGAAAAAACAAAAACCATTTTCCTGTGTCCAGAGTGAAGAAGTAACCAGGGAAATAAATAAGAGCTGATGCTGTGGCAATGCATTTGTATTTTAGAGCACAATGAAGCCCTGTGAGTTGGAGCAAGAGTTTTCACACAAACCCAGTGACAGAACAAGTGACCTCTGGCAGCCATAGTGAGACACTGCCAAGATCTCCATTCAAGAAATTACCCAGCTGCAAGGAGTGTCATTAGCTAATAGCCTTTAGCTAATAGCCTTCAGGTGTTAACTCCATCTGGTTACCTCAGCTTTATACCCTAGGAGTAGCCCCAGTTAATGACTGAACCAGACTATGGCTCAAGGGCCTGGCCATTTCTACAGAACACAGGGATCCTCTAATGAACCATCTTTGCCCTGGAGTGCCACCTCTCCCTACTGCATGCGCGTGTACACACACACACAGACGCACACACATCGTAGGATTAGCAGAGCTTTTATTAGATCTGTATTGAAGTCAAATGGCTCCTTCTCTCATTCGGCTTCCTCTCTTCTCATTTCACAAGTGTTATGCCCCAATAAATCACTTGCAGTCCTAACTCCATCTCAGCAACTGTTTCCCACAGGACTCAACTGATACTTGAACATCATTGCCTGAGAAGTGGGGAGCCAGAACCAACTCCCTGAAAAGAACAATCTCTTTTAGGTTAGGTGTGACCACTATTGACTGAATTACTCAGACTCCATGACACCCTTATTCTAATTGGAGGAATCGAAAGTGAATCAAAACAAATCAGAACAAACCATAAAATTAACAATGTTTCCAAGTTTTCCATCAGCAAGGGATCCAAAGAATCATGTTCCATCAGTCATTGCACTCACATGAGACTGGAAGGTGGAAAAGAGTTGGGCTCTTTTTTCAACCACTTTTGTATGTGAAGCTGTGGAATTGTGGAGTTTTCTGAAACAGCTGTTTAATGACTATTCAGTAGCTACCTGTGTAGTAGAGTGGCAGTGGCAGGGACACCAGCAGGAGCTTTGTGATTCTACCATAGCACTAATGGTGGCATCCAGGTTAGGAAGAATTTGTTGGTCTAGGGCCATTTCTAGAATCCACTTCTTCAATTCTACCAACCAAATTCGCTCTATTAAACCCTTCCTTGTACCTTAGAATAAACCCTGATTGATATGCCAGAGAAACAGTAAAATGGAAAACTAAAGCTAGCACCATATGGAAATGATGCTAATATCATCACCTTGGTAGGAACACCAAGTCAGAACTTTTAACATTATAACTCATTCACAACCAGCAAAACTACCCAAGTCTAAACAAGAAAAAAAAAATTACTTTATAAAGATCCCTCCATAACCCACACCAGATAAAAATTTCACAGAAAAAGCAAACTGTGCTAAAGACCATAGTACATTCCAGACCACACCAGGAATCCAAGTCCCGAGAGGAAAGGCAGGGGACTCAACAAGCAGAATATCACTGCCAAGAACTAGAAAAATCAAGGCAATCCGAATTTTTATTGTTACAATGAAAAAAAAAAAACAGAAAACATAATGAGAAAGAAACCTAGAAGAATATGGAGGAAGAACAGACAGATTTGAAAATTTACCAAAGAAATTTTAAGAGTGAAAACAATTCAATGATAACGTTTAAAAAGAAGTGAAATAATGATTCTCATGGAAATATGAAAATAAATATATGCTTATGAGGTTATTTAATTTGTGAGAGAAACAGATGTTAAAACTCCTTAAGAGAGTACTAAGAACAAATGCATTTATCAATTAAAAATATTAAAACAAATGTGCAAAAGGAGGCAAAACATGTAGACAGGAAAAAAGGAAGGAGGGGAAGAAGTGAGAAAGGGGAGAATGGCGGAAGGGAGGAAGAAAAGAAAAGTGTAAGAATTGAAAAAGAATAGTCAAAATTGTCATTACTCATAAACTAAAAATTCATCTAAGTAAAAAAATTAGGACAGTTTTAGGTAATTAGTATAATCAATTGGATAGTTCAGTAAGTATACATATCACTTATAAAATGCAATCATAAAAATTCACTGGTAATAAAAAATAAATTTAAAGTACATAGGAAAAATCTAATAAAATGTGCAAGAATTTTGCACATTTTGCACATGGGGAAAAATAAAATTCAACCAACTTATATAAAAAGGGCAAAATACATGCAGCTTTATACCATATTTTCCCCCCACATTAATCTATAAATTCAAAGTATTTCCGAGCAAACTGCCAGAAGATATTCCCTGCCTATTGCTGAAAAACATACATAATTAATTTTGCTCAGGACTTAAGGGGGTACTTGCTAATGTCTTTTTGTTTGTTTGTTTTAAATCATTTTCTTGATAAAAGAGATGGATGCAGGTGGTATTCCCATGCCCCTTTTTTCCACCTTGAGTATAGATATTTTGCTTGAATGTGTGTCAGCCACCAAACATTCATGAAGCAGTATCTGTGGGAATTAAAAATCAACAGCTCAGGATGATGGATTAAAAAAAAAACAATAGAAATAACATGGATTCTTAATAATGTCTCTGACCTACTACTAATCATGGGCTCCTTAGCTCATAAAATGAAATAACCTTTTATTCAGGTGATGATATATAAGCATTGCAGTTATTTATACCTAAATGAACTCCAAGCTGATACATGACAGAACAGAAAACTCAACAAGGCAAAAGGAAAATACACATAGCTACTCTCTAATTTTAAATGTATGTAAAATACAATAAGACTAAACTGATTGGTGGGTGCCAGGGCTGGGGGTACACAGAGGGTTTGGCTATAAAGAGGCATTGGAGAACTTTCTAGGGTGATGGAAATGTTCTATGTCATGATTGTGTTTATAGTTACACAATTATATGCATCTGTAAATTAATAAAACTTTATACTCAAAATTAATTTTATTATATGCAAATTATACCGAAATATACATAAAAATAAAATACCATTTAATACCTATAATATGAGCAATGATTAAGGATACTGACAATCTCAAGATTTAGAGAGGATGTGAGGACATAATAAGCCTTTGGACATAATCTGCTTGTGACATCATAATCAATCTAGAAATAATTTGAAAATTATTTGAATATGTGATTGAATATATGATTAGTTGAATATATGATTACCTATGACCCCAAAATTTCCCTGCAAGGTTACAGTCTAGGTAGAAAACATGTTCACAAGAAAATAAGTACACAGTGTTCATTGCAATTTTTTAATAGTAAATTGTGAGAACAACAAAAAAGTCCATCAATGTGGAAAAGGATAAATTACTGTGCATCTAACGGAACACTGCTCGTCAGTTAAAATAAATGAACCAGGTCCACCAGCATCAAGTTGGCTAAAATTTTACACATTTAAAAAATTAAGTTGGAGATGGTTATATACTTGGAGATGGTATCATACCACTTATGTACATTAAAAACAACACACACACACACACACACAAACTAAATAGACTTTTAAAACCTGATTGAGAGGAACACACAAATCTTGAAGACAGTGGTTAATGCAGAGAAGGAGAGAAGCAAGTGTAGTTGAGAAGGGGCATTTTGCAACTTCAGCCATGTGTAATATTTCATTCCTATTAAAAATATATCTGAAGCAAATCCAGTTAAACATAATTCTTTACAACCTCTGAGCCATGGCTGCATGCACTAATAGTTTTACATTATCCTCTGCATTTTTCTATATGTATGAAATATGTATTGGAAAGAGGGAAGGAGAAGATAAATACAAAAAAAAGAATAGAAAAGAAGAGAACAAAGAAAAGATATGAAAAAAAAGAAGAAAGTGAAAGTAGTGTCACATTTTAGAAAATAATTCGGAAACTATCCGTCTCATCCAAAGTACTAGTGAGCAGCTCGTTTGGCCCTTTTATCAGTAAAACACATCTCAGGAAAAATAATCACTAAATTAAAAAAAATATATATATATATTTATATTTATATATAAATATATATATATATATTTATAAAGAGAATGGAAATTGAATTAATTACAGAGAATTAACAGAAATGCAATGATCAAGGAGGAAAATACCACGATATGTTAAATCTCAGCCTTCTGGTTTTCAAAGGACTTTAGAAACCATTAGGCAATTAATCACTTCAAGGACCCTCCAGGAAACAAAGTACAATCTTTCTCATTTTAGAAACTGAGAAACAAAAATTAAAGACAGCAGCATTTGTTCAGGTTTGCAAAGGAAGTCTGGTCAGCCCTGGAATTAAAGCTACCATCTTAGGTTTTTTGAGATTTAAGTTGAAATGACTTTGAAATGGTTTCATTTCTGCTTATTTGGTTTTTCTTCCATTTAAGAGAATAACTTATTGGCATTACTTGAGTCACCCCTTTATTTTGTCTTTTCCCAAATTCATTTTGGGAGTTTTCCAGCACTTTCATAAGGATGCCTATTCTAGCTTTCTAACTATGTAACATTTTCATTAATGTGCCATATCCTGGGGTAGATATTATCATTTCCAGAAGAACTAAGATACTTTTAAATATTTACTCTTCCTACCATAAAAATATTAATCCCCTATAATGCTCTGTGTCTGTTATGCCAATGTTCATTTTCAGGATAATTGGATATTTAAGAGGATTTAAAAATTAATTGGCTGCAATAACATCAAGTTGAGCAGTTTTGCTACTAGAAAGTTTTAAAGTTATAATTTTTTAATGTTCCATATATCTATTTTGCCTCTTCATCAATTTAAGGTTAAAGATAGATTTTTTGGCATTGAGGAAACTGAACTCCCAATATTTTGAAGAATAGAGAGAATCTAGTTTCATAGAGCTTATACACACACTAAGGTTTAATAAATACATACACACAAGGTTTAATAAATAACTTTTAAGTAAAAATGTTTTAGAAATGTTTTCTTATCAGATTGACCCACTGCTTATATTCTGTCCTCTAAAATCTTCTCAGGATAGCAAAACCATCTTTTTTCAATTAAAATAGACTCAGCAGGATGTTTGAACGCCACATGTTAGAACAAACAGTTTGGGCAATTAAAGATCTAGGCCTTGATGGCTTGGTCTGGGAATTCAACTGGCTGTTAAATAATCATCTAATTGAGACTGTGGAGAGGACATTGGGAAGTCAAGCAGAAATAACTCTCCTGCAACTGGAATTGAGATGAATTATATATGCCCATAAAATATGAGGCAAATATCAAGTTACTCATTATGTTACACAAAGAGTAAAGAAAACAGAGCAAGCAGTGCAGCTAGTTAGGAGAATCCATAAAATTAAAGTTCATCTATTTAAAATTCAACTTTGACTAGACAAAGAATACCTATCATTATAAGTAGAGTAGGTAAATTGTGATTTGAGTGGAATGTATTTGTATATATAGCCTTAGCCGATATAATAACTTTTTGTAAATTTTCACAAATTAGTCTCTCTAAACAAGGCTGATTAGGTTTATTCTCTATCATTATCTCTCTGGCTCAACAACATAAGATAATTTTTTTTTTTTTAATATGGCAGGGTAGGGTGGAGTGGCAGAAGGCCATTGTTGAAGAGAAACACTGCCTGGACAGGGTAAATGACTGAAGGTTGCCTTGGATTGGAGATTTAGGATATATCAGTTATAAAGAGTGAGGAAAGTAAATTCTGTCTTGCCTTTCTATTCCACACAAGTCCTTGATGCCCTCATAACTTTATTTATTTGGAAACTCCCAGGTTAGAAGAGAGAACATTTGATTGACTTCCTTTTACCATGGGCCTGTTCTGAGGAAGTTTTAGATCTTATTCTGAGAGCTCATTGGGTCTGGTTCATGTAACAACATCAGAGGTTCCAAATATTTTACAGAAATTATTGTCAGCATTTCTCACAGGATTGGAATTTCCCACCAACTTCTATTTACCGACAAAGGAAATTCAGAATTGGGAAAACATTCTCTTTCAAGGGTGAATTCCCGAGGGTCTTAAGCTAGCTACATTCATATCCAATCTCACTAAGCTAACAGAAAGGTAATCTAGAGAAATATAAGAATGGACAAATAACATGTTTACATACACATCTGAAAACAGGAATAAGTGACAGTTGAATCAATGGGGACATTTTATTGTAATAAAATATTATATTCTAAATTGATAATGAAAATAACAGTAGTACAACAGAATATAATAATAATAATAATAATAATAATAATAATAATAATAATAAATAATAATAAATTTCAGGACAAAAGCATAATTGTTCATTGTTTTTATTCACACTTAATCTTCTCTACTAACCAGAGATACATAGAACTATGTCTGAAATTCTCTTTTAAACTCCTGTTAGAGGTTCTAATTTGAAAAAAGTATATTATGTCTTTTAATAGGGAATAAGAAAAATAAAGTATAATGCTTTTTCTGAGGATTAAAGTGACTGTCACACAGTTTGAAGACTGTCACAACCACTTGAACCTTTTTATTCCTGATGAGTAAGACAGACTAAAGCTATTTGACCAATGACAAAATATTAAAAGCTGAATAGAAAGTAAGCAAGAAACACCACATGCTTGCTGATTCTTGAACCTCCAGGATGCTTACAATTTCCCAAGACTATTTCAGTAGCTTTACTGTGGGAACCCAGAGAAGGCATGGGTCACATTTAACATTGTCATTATTCACAGCAGAGAATAAAGACTCCATGTCCAAGGCCCATCCTTACAGAACAGATAAAACTACATTGATGTTTCCCCTCCATCAGCGTCAGAGGCAAAAATAGATGAGAATGACAGTACCAAAGGGGAAAGAAACAAGAGCAACCTGTGGATTAAAACAATTTCTTGGAATTCAGGATAATGGATTTCCATGTTCTCTCAATAATTTCTTCAATAAGTCATTCCTGTGTTTAAAGGAGATGTGGCTGACACTGGTGACACTGCTGGTTGCTATCCACTGTCAGTCTTCCCTTTCTTATTTAGTTTGGGGCAGCAATGTTCTCAACTGAAAATGTTCACCTGCTTTATATTATATAATTTTTATATTTTATATAGGGCTATTAAAATTACATAGGTGAGTTGTCATACTTTGTACTTTAAAAAGTTTTCAAATTTATGTGCATGGAGATTTTGTGGTAATCCCCTATTATTTTGATGTCTGCAGGATCTGTAGTGATATCCCCTACTTCTTTCCTAGTATTAGTAACTCATGTCATCTTTCTTTTATTTTTCTTTGTCATTCTTGCTAGAAGTTTGTCAACTTTATTAACGTTTTCAAAGAAATTTATTTTTGTTTCACCAATTGTTTATCTTTTTTATTTCTGTGCTTGTCTTTATTATTTCCTTCCTTCTTTTTGCTTTGGGTTTACTTGACCTTATTTTTTTAGTTTCTTGCCCTTAAAACTTCCTCTCTGACTCAAAGATTATTTAGAAATATTTTGTTTCATTTCTAAGTATTTGAAGACTTTCCTGTTCTCTTCATGTTATTGATTTTTTATTTGATCCCATTGTGGCCAGAGAATATATTCAGTATGATTTAAATTCTTTTAAATTTGTTGAGAGTTGTTTCATGGAGCAGGATATGTTCTATATAGGTATATATTTCATTGGTGCTTGAAAAAAAATGTGTAGTCTGTTGTCCTTGGATGGAGTAATCTATAAATGTTGATTAGATCTTGTTGGTTGCTGGTGGTATTAAATTCAATATCCTTGCTGATTTTCTGCCTGGTTGTTCTAGCAACTGTTGAAAGATGGGTGTGGAAGTCCCTATTATAATCAGTGTGTGTGTTCAGGGTCAGGGGTGGAATGATAAAAAGACAGCTTGAGGAAGATCTTTGTGGTGATGGAATAGCTCTACATCTTGAGTGTAGTGGTAGTTATAATAATCTACACATGTGATAAAATAACACGGGGACTATACATATATTATACCAATATCAAATTCCTGGTTTGGATATTATCTGTAACAATATAAGTGCAATCACTGGTGGTGGGTGGGGAATAGGTGAAGGGTACATGGGATATCTCTGTACTATCTTCATAACTTCATGAACAGCTATCATTATTTCAAAGTAAAAAGTAAAAAATAAACAGATTGCCAGTTTGAATTTCAGATAAAAAAATGAATAATTCTTTAATATAAATATACCCTACGTAGCATTTAGGACAAACTTATACTACTTACTTGTTGTTTATCTGAAATTCAAGTTTAACTAAGCATTCCACATTTTACCTGGCAATCCTACCTGGGGTCCACTCCACAGCTAATATCCTTGAATGAAGGAAAAGAACCAAAAGATAAGATCTACCCTGTTACTTTCCAGAGACCCAAAAATATAGGAATTGAGTTACTCCCTTCTATAAGCTTTTCTTTGTGTACAGAGTTTAGTCAAGCTCTAAGCATTGTTCTCATCTAAAGCCCAGCGATACTCGCTACAGGAGAACCTGGAAACAGCCCTCAGAGTCCACTGCTCCTCTCCTGAAGCTAGGCTGGAGCTTCGGGGACAGCAGACTTTTCCATAGCCGTATGCTGATAACATTGGAGAAGCTACTCCCAAAGGTAACAAGGCTGATCCAGAAATGCTCACAAATTGTTAGCTGATAATAGTTGTTTCAAAGTATCCTCTCTGCTTCCAGATATTAATTGTCCTCCATTCTATCCTTATTGAATCTCTACATTTTGCCTTCTAAAACATAGCTTCATTGTTGTCCCAAGACTGTATCAAGCTTTGTCCCAATTTGAAGTCTGCAGCTTTTGCTCCTGTGATTGTCTTTCACCCCTTACAGCAGTTGCTGTTGATGACTTAGCCATATTCCTCTGGCTTTATTCAGTGCAGACAATATGATTTTTCCAACTGCCACAATGTTCATCATGACCTCAAAACCAGGGAATTCTTCTCTGTCCCTCAGATCTGGAGAGTTAACACCCCAGATACAGTCTCACCAATAACTGGTGGTAGTTAGTATATAAACAGCCCAAGTCCCTCATTTCCTGGTGGTATAATATTGAGGCCTGTTCTACATTATTTCCAGATTTATCCCATAGGACTGAGTCCCAATTGCCCACAGTGGTGGCTACTAGATAACACACCCTATATTTGGCTGCCTTCCCTCCCCATCTTAGTCCTGACTCCCCTCTCATTATTTTTGGCATTACTTCCCCAAAACAAAACAAAACAAAATGTTACTAGCACTTGAATATTTTTCTCAGGATATGATTCTACAGGAATCCAAATATAGGTACCTTCCACTGCTTTTCTAACATATACATATCTTTCTAGTCTTATTTCGATCACTTCATTAGAAATACCTCTAAATATCTACTCTGGTTAGGGCTTCCCATTACAAATTTTCACAAGATCTTTCACTTTTTGATAGCATTTACCACAAACTAAAAACATAACTTTGTATAATTATGTTTTAATATCTGTAACATCCATTGCTATATCTTGACACAAGGTTTAGCATAAAGTGGGCATTTAATTAGCATATATCAATTCAATGAATAAATAAATCAGTAAACCTGGGAGTTTCATTCGGCCACTCATATCAGTTCTACCTCCAAAGAATATCTCCTTTTGCTTATCTCCATCTCCAACATTTTCCAAACCACCATAATTTCTGAAAAATTAGACGTATTCATCAGATTGGTCTTCCTCCTTCAAGCCTGTCCTTGACTAACTCACATGTTACCTACAGTGGACTTGCATTGCACTTGACTTCACATTCAAACTCTTTATCCTGACTTACCAGGCTATGCATTATTTTACTCCTACTTCTTCATTCAAGCACATCTCATGCTTCTTTCCCCTTTTCTCTCACTACTGAATCTTACTAGTTTATACTACTTTGTAGAAAGTGCCAAGGCTTTTCAACCCTCATTACCTTTGTCTTTGATCTTCTTTTTTTGTTGAAATATTCTTGTGCCACTATCACCTTGTATTTTGAAGAGTCTTCAATAAATAAAATTATCAAGAAAGATATAGCCAAAAATTAGTGAATCAACAAGAAGATATGCAGACATCCAGGGAACTGTTAGTATTCCTAGATATGAAGAAGCAAGCAGAGGAGTTGATTACTCCAGACTTCACAGAAATTTGAAGCTACTATATTTGTAGAGAAACACATTAATAATAGAACCTATGAATTGAGGTAGAAATACATGAGAAGAAATGCTCCAACTTCTTTTTCTTCTATTCTTCTATCTCCTACTAGACTCTCACTAGTTGAACCAATGGGAAGCCAGAAAGCAAGAAAGCCCAAGAGATGAAGATTGTAAGGATCAATTCTACAGAGTATAAAGCAGAAAAAAGTATTGTAAGAAAGATATGTATCAGGATAAATAGAAAACAGTCAGCAATGAAAGACCATTAGAAGCCACTTGGGAACCTAGCTTACTCTGCAAGTGTGGAGTTTGTTGATAGGCTAAATTTATCTGCCTACTTTTCCTAAGTTGTATAAATTTTAATTTTAACTGAGAGTAGACATTTAAGTATAGAACCAAAATCATTCTATTCAATCCTGGATAACTAAACTCTTCAAAAAAAAAAAGGCCTTGAAATCAAAATACTAAAAATTGGACTGCATGTTCATTTAGAACCAGCTTTATCATCCAGTGCTACTCTCAAGATCAAGAATTTGGTGGTGTTTATAACAGAAATGGTAACAAATGTTATTTACTATATGATTTAATCAAATATAATGTATAAACACATGATATAGCTCTCTAAAATATGCCCAAATCTATAGCTTAGGAGATGGTGGTAGAGGTAGTTAAAGTTCTATTTGTCTTTTCATAAAATTCTACATCAATGAAGAGATGTTCCAGAGGATATATGAAGTGAGGATGATTTAGAGAACCATAAATGGCGAATACAAGAGAGGTAAATTTTCTGAAGATTAAGAACAGACTGTCATCTAGACCTCATGATTACAAGGACCTAGTTCCTGATCCAGAAACAAACAAACCAAAAAAAAAAAAAAATCCAAGCTTAGAGAAAGCCAGGGGACAGAGAACCCAAGAGAAAATGATGGCAAAGTGAAAAGCAGATCAGTGCTGAGGCAGACTGCCAAGAATGGGTAGAAGAATTGAGAATTCAGGTCCTACAAAGAAAGAAAAGACCTAATATCACCCAGATTTCCCGGTTGAGGCTCAGAAGGGTTAAAACCAAGAAACTAATTCTGATTATAATTTTAAAACGATAGAAAACAAAAATAAAACTATTAGTAGATTAAGCCCAGAACAACTCCACCCAATTTCAACCTGGATTAAGTGGAAGGGCAAACATAAATGTCTAGAGGAAACTAATATTACCCCAACTTGTTTTTGTACTTTTCCATTCATAAATTCCTGAAATATTTTGTATACCATGAAACAAGAATTATTTGCATACCTTAAGACAAGACCAAATTATTAAAAACCAAGAGAAAAAAACAGATATTAGAAAAATCCCTAAGAGTTCTCAATATGGAAGATAATATTTTTGAGAAAACAAAATACAAAATAGAATACAAAATTTGCACAGATATTTAGTATCTATCAAAAACTAAATAGAAATTCTTGAGCTGAAGAATATGTTAACTGAAGGAAGAAATCCAATTCAATAGATGCAGTTAACAGATAAACATAGCTAAAGATAAACATAGAAATTATAAAAAGAAACTATAAAATTTTTAGCAGTAATAAAAATACCCGACTGAAGCACAGAGAAAAGGGAGAATAAAAATACATAAAAGGTATTTGTAATTGAAGTTCCAGAGAGGGGAAAAAATAATAAAAAAGCATTATATAAACATATAATGACTAAGAGTTTTCCAAAATAATAAAAGACATCAAGCCAAAGATTCAGGAAAGGTTATGAACCCCAAGCAGGGTAAATACATAAATAAAAACATTACAAGGAATATAATATTAAAATTGGTGTAAAATCAAGGACAAAGAAAAAACTAAACTGAGTCAGATAAAAGGATAAAGTAAATGTGATGGAATGACACCTTCAGAATTCCCCCCCCAAAAAAAATAGTTGCTGACCTAGAATTCTGATCTATGAATAAGTATTCTTTTAAAAAATATGTCAAAATAAAAGTATTTCTGACAAAGCCAGAAATTATTTGGTCATCAGTGTACCCATACTATTAAATATTAATGTTAGAGGGAGTTCAATAAGAAAGAAGAAAATGATCCTAGATATAAACATGAAGATCAATGAAGGATTGAAAAGCAATGGAAATGGCATATATGTGGGTAAGCATAAATAAATATTGATTATACAAATAAAATAATGATATATTTTAGCATTTAAAATACATACATAATTTAGATATTTGAAAAAAAATAGCAAATAGATGGGAAAGAAATACCTGGAGTTCAAGTGTTCTAAGGTCTTCGAATACCTGATAAGTGGTAAAGGAATAAATTCTAACAGACTCTAATAAATAAAAATGCGTATTTTTATCTCAATAAAATATACATAGCATGGTAATAAGGTAAAAAAAACGATTCATTCAAAGGGGGCAAAAACATCAGAGAAAAGAGATTATAGATTATAAAATAAGTAAGATAAATACATGATAAATGATAAAATGGTAGATATAAACCAATTATATCAATAATTCCATTCAATATAATTAGATTAAATAAGCCAAACAAAAATAATCAGAACGGTTAAAAAAAAGAATAGCAACAAACTATATGTTGTTCACAAGAAGCATACTTTAAATGTAAGAATAGAGAAGGCTTATGAGAAAAATATATATCCTGAAAACTACAATTAAAAGAAAAGTGACATAATTATACTAATAGAAAAACTATATTTTAAGGAAAAAGAGGTACTGGAGGTGATGAAAGATGTTTTGTATGTTAAAAGAGTTTGATCCTTCAGGAAATCAAAATAATTCTTAATGTGCATAGATCTAATTGCATATCCTGAAAATACATACAGAAAAAAAATAGACAAAACTGAAAGAAGAAACAAAGTCAAAATTATTGTGAGAAATTTTAACACAAATCTCAGTAACTGATACAAAAAGCAAACAGAAATTACCAAGAATATAGAATAAGCAACACAATTAACAAGCTTAACTTAACTTAATTGGCATATAGAAAATATTGCACTCCAAGTTTGCAAAACCTACTTTTTTCTTTTCTTACTTTTTAAACATACACACAGATTTCTTGGCCCATAAATAAATTCTCAAGAAATTTCATGGGTTAAAATAATACAAATATTATTTTGTGACCAAAATGGTATTGCTTGAAATTAATAAATAAAAGAAAGTTAAAAGTATCCAAAAATTGAGAAATTAATAAACTTATAAATAACTCCATGGTCATAGACAAAATCGTAAAAGAAATTATAAAATATCTTGAAATAAACTATATAGTTAATATCCTGTTCAAAGGTAAGTTTATACTCTTGTATATATTCTAGGAAGGAAAATGGTCGAGAATCAAAGATCTCAGTTCATATCCCAAGAACTTAAAAATAATAGCAAAAGAAAATACAGAATGTAAAAAATGAGACAAACTTTTAATTTAATGAAATAGAAAACAATTGCATAACATAAAAATCAACAAATAAAATGTGTTTATTTGAAAAGGCTAATAAACTCTTGTCAAGAATTATAAGCAAATGCAAAAATTACCAATATCGAAAAAAAGGAGCCATCTCTACAGATTCTATATCATTAAAAGTATTATTCAAATAAATTTTAAAATTTATATGAAATGTTTTAATTCCTATAAAAATGTAACTACAAAAATACCTAGAATGTCCTCACAAAATGCAATAAATGAGATGGTGGCAAGAGTCTGTGGACTATTCAGAAAAGCAAAAGCAGAATGCTTACATTCTACAATTTCTAACCTCCACAATCAGTATTTTGAGTGGGCTCAAAGTATTGTTTGCAAATATGACACTGTCTTTCATTCATCTTTACTTTAGTACCTACTGTTCCTTCTGCTGTTCCCTCTACCTTTTAAAATTCTACATATGCTTGAAAAATCAACTGTACTGAACTAAGGACATCACCAGATAAATCCACAGAGAAACACACACACACACACACACACACACACACACACACACACACACACACACACACACCACTAAACTGATAGTTAAACAATTAACCATAAGATTTCTTTATACAGCAAGTCTCTCTCATCACTCCAAAACATGGTTTTATTTATGAAAATAAATAAGCCTCTACAGAATATGGTAATTATACAAAGTTAGAGATACCTGTCCAACCAATCAATTTCACCTAGAAATAGAAATACTGGCTTATGTACAGCGTGCCATTAAGCATTCAAACCTGTTCCAGATTATTTAATTATATTTACCACGAGCTACAATGATGAAGATAAGTAATATGGGGAAATACGGTATTTTTTAAGAAGATTGATTGCTATATTAAAGTCATTTGAAAAAAATATAGGTATGTCATGTGTGGCTTGGCAAAATTACTCTTTGGAGATACTTTATGTAATACTCAAATTAAAACCATTTTAGGTAATTCCCTTAAGGAAGCAGCAAAAACACACTGCAAAACCAAAAAGGTTAAGAGTTCAGTTTTCCAAAGCTGAAAAATTGGCTGCTGCTAATCTGTCTTTATTGGCTTGCTACTGCCGTGTTACTATCTTCTTGGTTTGCATGAGAAGAGTTTAAGTAATTCATTAGGCTCTATAAGCAGAATATTATATATATGAATATATATATAAGAGCCAAGACATAGCAGAAAGAGATTGAAACAAACTGAGGTAGAGAAGTGCAGAGAAAGACAGAGTGAAAAAATAAGAAAGAATGAGAAAAATATGTAATAAATTATATATAGATGAACCATATACATACATACATACATATACATACATACACACACACACACATAGTTTATGCATTAGTTTTCTATTGCTGTGATATTATCATAAACTTAGTGGCTTAGAACAAAATATATATTATTTTTTTGTTCTTTAGGTTAGAAATCTGATGGCGTCACCAGGCTAAAATCAAGATGTCCACAGGGTTGCAACCCTTTCTGGAGGCTCTAGGGGAAATCTGTTTCCTTGCTCATTCAGATTGTTGGAAGAAATCTTTTTCTGGAGGTTTAAGTCTGTAGTCCTTGATTCCTTGCTGGCTGTCAACTGATTGATATTTCCAGCTTCTTCGAGTCTACTGCATCCTTTGGCTTATGGCCCTTTTATCTTCAAAGGTAGGAATGGAAAGTTGATTCCTTCTCATGGCTCCTGCCTTTGACTCTTTGGCCCTTTCCTCTTATGTTTTAAAAGGCACATTAGATTATAATGGCCCACCCAAATACAATAAATCCTCACTTAACAGAGTCTATTTTAATAGAACAGAATATTTACATAAGATCTATTTTAAGTTATTTATATATGTATTATATATTGATCTATTTTTTATTCACCTAAAGTGTCCTAGCTACCCAGCGTCTAATAACAACAGTTTAAAATAAAGCATTGAATTATATACTAGAGACTACAATTATGTTAATGATCATTTCTTTATTTGATAATTGTACTGTAGTTGTGTAAAAGAATATACTAGTTTTAGGAAATAAACACAAGTATTTAGAAGTATTAATCTCAAATTATTCCAAAAAATATTAATACACATATGGCCCTTCATAGATGTCCATACCCTAATAGCCTAAACATGGAAATACGTTAACATTACATGGCAACTCATGCATTGCTGGTTTGAAAATGTAAAATAATGCAATCACTTTGGAAAACTGTTTGGCAGTTCCTATATAAAGTTAAACATACATTTACTCTACGACCTAGTTATTGCACTGCTAGGCATTTACTCTGGAGACATGAGTGCATATGTTCCACAGACTGACTTGTACATACATGAATGTCCATAGCATTACTATTTGTAAGAGCCCCAAACTTGGAGAAAAAAAAAGTCCAACAACAGGAAAACGAATCAATTATTTGTAGCACATTCATACAATGAAATATGACTCAGCAATAAATAAGGAAAAACGATGAATATATGCAATGATAAATTCCATAAACATTTTGCTGAGCCAAAGAAGCCAGACAAAAAAGAGTACATAGTATATGTACTTCATATCATTTGTATAAAGTTCAGGGGAAAAAGAAAAACTAAATTGTGGTAATAAAAATTCAGAGTACTGGGTGACTTTGGAAGGAAAATGGATGCATTGACCAGAAAGGGCACCAAGGAACTTTCTGAAGAGATGAAAATGTCCCTTAAGATCTGGATGTCAAGGATGTACATGTGTCAAAGTTCATCAAACTGTATGCTTAAGATTTATATTTTATTGAATGTAAATTAAATGTCAATAGAGTACTGTTAGCATGAATAAAAATCCGTGGTTATCTCACCACATATTCTTTGTCCTTTAGCTTCACTGGTTTTCATGACACTAAGCAAACAAAGGCTGTCATCACTTCACATGGCTTGCCTAGTTAATTTAGAAAGTGCTACATTTACAGGAAGTTTCTATACACTTGGAAAACAATACTATTGTTTCCTAAAGAAGACTCCATTTGGAGAACTGACTATAATGTAACCGAATCACTTCAATTCTCTATTGGAGAAAAGAGTTTGAAAAGTTCTGACTCTTCTCAAAAGGAAATATAAATCCTCCAGCTGCTTTTAAACCTCATCTAGCCTTGTACAGCAATGGGCCCCATGAGTCTCCAGAACAAGTGCCTGACAGGTGGGTTTCTTGAGAAGGTAAGAAGCACAGGTGTTCCTCTCACTGAAATATTTGCCTGGAGATATTTCTGTTCCTGAGAATGAAATGCAAATTTGTTTCCAGTAGCCTGAGGTGGGATAGTGGTTTTTATGGTTTTGAAGCAAAACCTGATGAAAATTGAGAGTGAGTTCATCTTTTTTTATAAGTTTATTTGGTGAGGTTTCCAACATGATCTAATCTTGTCCTGGAAAATGAACTAAAAGAAGTTGACTGGTTATTAGGAATGAGTTCACTAACCCCACTTTACAGCCATCCAAGTGGATGTCTTCATGGAAGTCTCGAGGCTGCTCCTGTCCCAACTGATTTAGGGACCTCCCTGTGACTTCAGAGGGACTTCCTAGGGCAGAACAGAGAAGAATCATATCCAAAGCCTTTCATATTTTAAGTGTGCTTGTCTTTCCATTACCTACTCCTATTTTCATAGCTGTATAATTTAACTTCCCAAATTAAGACCAGATTAAAAACCAACAACCTCTCCTCACTCTCAGACACAATCTATTGAACCTGCATTAAAAACAACAAATATTTTTCTCTATTGCAATGACATAGGTGGACTCTACTGATATTAAACCTCTCCAAAGCACATTTGATTGGAGTGAGAAGCAATCATACAAGTGTAACAAAATTCACCAACTTCCAAAATTAAAGGGGAGAAAATGAAAGGAATTTTACTGGATGATATTTTGCATGCCGATTTATAATTTCACATTCAATTAGGTGAGCAAAGATCTTTTGTGGCTATTCTTACAATTGGTTTTGCTTGTGAAATAAAAATTTGCTTTAGTGCCTACCTTTTTGTGAAATTAGATTAAATAAATTTTTAATAGTTTCTGATCTCCAAAAAGTTGGAAGGTAATTAGGATAAATAATATATACATATTAAAATAACAACAATGACAACAAAAACCTCAGTGGTGTTTGCATAATTGTAAACAAAGGTTTAAAAAATGCTAGAGAGTGAAAGAATAATGAGTTTAGAGTTTTTCAGAAAAAGTGTGTGGGAGAAGGTCATGTTTTGAGCTGAGTTATGACAGAGAACTATTTTGATTCTCAGATAAGTTTCTCTGAGAATAATATCCTTTAGACCATAATTCTCAGTGGAGGACAATTTGTCACCACTGACACCATCACCCAGTCTGAGGACGTTGACAATGTCTGAATATATTTTTGGTTGTCAAAACTAGAGGGTTGCTACTGGCATCAAATGAGTTAGGGATGATGCTAAACATGTGACATTGCTCAGGATAGCCCTCCTCATCCACATGCCCCACGCCCAGGAAAGAATTATCAAGTCCTAATTATCAATTATCAATTATCAATTATCAGTTGAAGAACACTGTTTAGGGTTATTCAGTATTTCCAAATCCATAATCTAGTGTATATTGGCCTTTATAGCTATGTTGCTCATGGACTTCAAGAGGAAGAGAAGTACAAAATAGTATTTAAGATTTTTCAGGAGCAGATTTAAACACATTTTTAAAAAGAAGCACAAATCTCAAAAACTGCACTTCCATTAGCATTTCTTCCTCACCCTAGCATTATGGAGATATAATTGACATAAAACATTGCATAAGTTTAAGATGTACAACATGATCTGATGTACGTATATATTACAAAGTGATTGCCACAATAAGGTTAGTTAACACATCTATTATCTCACATTACCTTGTAAGTGCGTGTGTATGGGCTAAGAAGTTTTAAGGTCTATTCTTTTAAACAACTTTCAAGTATACAAGACAATACAGTATTGTTAATTACAATCACCAAGCTGTATATTAAATCCCCAAACTTATTCATCTTGTAACTGGAAGTTTGTACATTTCAGCTACCCTCACCCATCTCCACCTCTCCCTGCTTCACACACCCCCCCAACCCCTGGCAACCACCAAACTATTATCTGTTTCTATGGGCTTGGTATTTTTTTAAGAGTCCAAGAATCCACATATAAGTGAGATCATACAGTTTCTGCCCTTCTCCATATGACTTATTTCACTTAGCATAATGTCTTTAAGGTTCATCTATGTTGTAGAAAATGGCAGAATTCCTTCTTTTTTATGGCTGAATAATATTGCATGAGTGAGTGAGAGAAAGAGAGAGAAAGAAAGAGAGAGAGAGAGAGAGAGAGAGAGAGAGAGAGAGAGAGAGAGAGAGAGAAATGTATATTTTACCCATTCATCCATCACAGACACTTAGGTTGTTTCCATGTGTTGGCTATTATACATAATGCTGCTATGAACGTAGGTGTACAAATGTCTTTTTGAATTAGTGTTTTCAGTTTCTTTGAATAAATATCCAAAAGTGAAATTGTTGGATCATATGGTAGTTTCATTTTTAATTTTTTGAGGAATCTCCATATTGTTTTTCACAGTGGCTGCACCAGATTACCAACAGTGCATGAGGGTTCCCTTTTCTCCATTTCCTCACCAGCTATCTCTTGTCTTTTTTGATAATAGCCATCCTAACTGGTGTGAGGTGATACCTCATTATGGTTGTGATATGCATTTTCCTGAAGCCTGGTAATGTTGAGCATCTTTCATGTATCTGTTGGTGATTTACATGTCTTCTTTGGAAAAATGTTTGTTCAGGTACTTTGCCCAAATTTAAAAATTGGATTTTGTTTGTTTGTTTGTTTGGGGGTGTTTTTTGTCTTGTTTTGTTTGTTTTTGCTATTGAGTTGTATGAGTTTCTTACACAGCTTGGATATTCACCTTTTATCAGATACATGATTTGAAAGTACAAAATGGGAGATATTTTGTAGGTCACTTTTTCATTTTTTGATTGTTTCTTTTGCTGTACAGATAGTTTTTAGTTTGAAATAGTCCTACTTGTTGACTTTTGTTTTTTTTATTTGTACTTTTAATGTCATACCCTAAAAATCTTTGCCAACACTAATGTTGAGGAGTCTCTTCTCTACATTTTCTTCTAGTTTTATGAAATTAGTTCTTATATTTAAGTCTGATCATTTTGAGTTAATTTTTGTGAATGGTGTAAAATGGGATTCAACTCTGTTTTTCAGCATGTGCTTATCCAGTTTTCCCAACACCATATGTTAAAGAGAATACCCTTTCCCCATTGGGTGTTTTTGTCTTCCTTGTCAAATGTTAGTTGCCTGTGTGTGCAGGGGTTTAATACTTGGCTCTCAATTCTGTTCCATTGGTCTACATATCATTTTTATGTCAAATGCCATACTGTTTTGTCCATCAATAGATGAATGAATAAAGATGTGAAATACACATACACACACACCAGAATATTATTCAGCCATGAAAAAAAGACATCCTGCCATTTACAATAACATGGATAAAACTTAAGGACATTACGATAAATAAAATAAGTCAAACAAAGAAAGACAAATACTGCATGGTATCACTCATATGTGAAATCTAAAAAAGCTGAACTCGGAGAAACAGATAGTAAAATGATGGTTACCAAAGGATGGGGGGCTGAGGGAAATTATAGATGGTATTTTAAGGTGCAAACTTGTGATGAGTTGTAAATAAGCCCCAGAAATCTAAACCACAGCATATGAATATAGATAACAGTATTGTGTTATTATCGTCAAACTTGCTAAGACACTAGAACTTAATTATTTCAACCACTAATAATACGTGATAATTATGTAATGTGATAGAGGTGCTAATTATCACTGCAATGGAAATTATATTATAATATATAAGTGTATCAAATTGATATGGTATATAAGTTAAATGTGCATAATGATATATAGCATATATATTTCAATTTTAAAAATAAATAATTCACAATAAAAAATAGTCAATAGTCGATAAGAACCTACTATTTTCCAGGCATTGAATTAGACAGTGGGGCACTAATAACAGTAAGAAACTTAAGTCCTCACTCTCAGATAATACATAATGTTATTTAAAGCTATAAACATGGGTGAGATAATCTCCAAATAAATTTTATATAAAGAAAGGAGGAGGGAGAAGAGATCAGAGGAGAAAAGAAGGGAGAAGAGAGCACTGAAGAAAGGAGAGTGGGAGAAAAAAAGAGAGAGGGAGAGAGAAAGTCAAGAAGGCCTCAGAAATCTCCAAAGTTTAAAGTTGAAACAGATATGGAAGAACCACCAAAAACTCAGTTAATGGGTAGGACTAGGATGTCAGGGGATAGTAAAGAGAAGAAAGGTGGGAATGAGCAATTAGAGCAATGACCGAGATCAAGTAATTGTAAGGCAGAAAGTATTTGGCTATTGTCGTCATTAATCTTGACAAGAGTAGTTCCAGTGGAGCTGGAGAATAGGCTTAACTTTTTCTTTGGGATTTTCACTTTTTTTTCATTGAGATTTCCCTCATATATGTGTAAAATTAAAATATGAACATCAAATAAAATTTATATGTTTTTTTCTCCTATTAATCTGTCTTTTGCCAATTTAATTCACACAGCCCCAGGTATTGAACATAAGAGGATACAGGATAGTTTTTTTCATCTCCTGGAATTGGAATTCATGTGTTGACCAAGGAAAAGCAGAGTGAAGGCCAGATGTTAAGAACAGTTGATAAGTCTCTGAAAAAAAAGATGGATAAAATATTTTTAAAAAATATAGCCACAGAAACATTGATAAGACTTTTAGGATGGTCCGTCCCTCAAGCTACTGAACGAGTGGGAGAATAACAAGGGTGAATAACCCACTATTCAAAGAGGCAAGGAATAAAAGCCGTAACGGCCTAAGTAGATAATGCCTCAGATGTTGTATACTGAAAAAGGCAAATGTCTTAAAGGTCTCATACTTTTTTCCAGATGCTTGGGCTAAATCTTTTGGCTAAAATACTTCTTTGTCTAAAATCCTTATCTAAAATCAATCACATGATAAGAACAATTTAGAAGGGCACAGCACATCTCCACTCTTCACCTAGAAAGTAAACGAACTTCTAAACCAGGAGTCTGACTAAAAGATTGTCAGGGAAGAAATGGATGCTAAAGTCCTTCAAAGAGTTAGAACTGAACACTTGACTTTCTTCATTTGTACATTCTTGTAAAAGATTTATTTCATCATTCAATGAAAAAAAGGTAATTGTCTATTTTTTGTTTACCTTTGGTACACTTGGCCTTTGACCAGACATCTCTTGATACTGAATCACAGCTTTTCAGGGATTTGATGCTAGCCACTAAAGAGCTAAGAAATGGCAGGCTAATTACAATTATGCTCCTTAATCCTGGTATTAATGCTATATAGATAAAAAGAATAGAAGGGAAAATGAGATCTAAGTAATTGTTTATTTAATTCTTTTTGAAGACACAATGTATATATTCTGTATGCACAAACTACTTGAGTAACTTTTTAAACTTCAATTATTTTCTAACTGTAGAAAAAAGCCTCTTGACATGGATGAAAAATTTTCTAATAAATATCTTCATCTCTCTTTTAACTTACACTTTAGAATAATTTCAGTTAATAATAACCATTGTCCTTTAAAAAATTAATTTCCTTAATTACTGTGAGATGTAAATTATAAAATATGAGGATGCAATTTTGAGACAGGTAGTAGTTATAAAATTCTGTAGAGAAGAAAATTATTATTACAAACGGATCTCATTTGGTAAAGCATTTCGACTGCCATTATTTGAAAATAATCCATCCCTTTTTGAAATATCATTTCCACTTCTGTTTGGGTGGGCTTTCTACTTACAATGTGGCTCAGGTGATTACATTTGTGATTTTAGAAAGGGTGTTGAAACGACCTGGTTTGGGAAATTTTCATTACTTTTTTCTGGAGAGGAATTAGCTGGGAGACAGAAGAAAAGTACTGCTTGATTTTTTACAAATCCCCCTTGCTTTCTGACTCATAAAGGGACAATCATTGTTAGTCTTATGTTCTATCACTTAAGAGGCTTAGAGAATCTTATGCAGGTTCTCAGAGCAAGACCTCCAATAACCTTCAGTCAAAAACCATATTCTCTTTGTAAACCAAGCTGAAAAGAACACCTACAATATATTATTATATTTATTTAGAGAGCAAAATCACCAAGTTAGTCCAGTCTGTGATGAGAAACCAAGTATCCAGATACAGGCAAAGGTATAGCCATGTATCTCTAATGAAAACAGAATAATAAAAACAGAAAAATTAAAACAGAAAACACAGCTCATTCATGGAAATATAGTAATCTCTACAAAGCTACTCCTCTACCTGGAAGGCAATCATCTGGTTTGAACCAAAGATGACTAAGGGAGAGTAATTTATTTTAAAAAGATCGCAATGGACAACATTGATACTTCACCAAAAAAGAAAAAATTCTGTCAGTTCTTGCCACTGTTCTTTTCAATTTGCTTTTCAGGATTATAACAGATTATGACTTTACACTGATCTGAGCAGGGGTCAATAGAGTTCCAATTGCTTTATGCTTCCTTTAATAATTCCAGAAAGATTTATTGGACACCTATGTGGTGAGAAACACCATACTAGGTGTTGTAACATACATCATGATATATTATGTTCTAATGTGTCGTCAGAAGCATAACAGGTAAACTAAACAAAATGCAGCCACTTTTTAGAGTATGATATGAGTACAAAAGTGAGGGAAATTCCTTTAGGCTTTGTCTTCAGGGAGAGTGACCCCTATGGGCAGACCCAGGAACTAAAATACTCCAAAAATAAGAATGGCAAGAGCCAAAGGTTGGAAAGGTAAAGGAAAACTTATTAGATGGCCAGAGCAAAGGGTTCATAAGAAGGGTTATAGATATAGAGGCTTAAAAGTCAAGGAAGATATAGGGAAGGACTCTGAATGCTCCAATGAGGAATTTAACAATTGTTTTAATTTTATCTGCAGTATTTTTCAGAGCTTCTAACATGATAATGTGCATGGGATGGTCTAAGAGAGAATGCAGTATACCATAATCTCAAATTTTTTGTTCATAAAAGGTATATGAGGTGTGAAGGGATCCTGCCCATCTGTGACATATACTTAAGAAAACCTTATTTAGGGAATTTGAAACTGCTTCACAATGTGATAACATTAATATTTATTAAAGAATCAGACCAGCCTAAAAAGCATTTGAGGTTTATATTATTATGGATGATCTAAAAATGACCAAATCCTAAATTGGAAGATTATTTAGTGCTATCTGATGTTTGAACAGCCTTTAAAAAAAGCCACAGTATTTAATTGTCTAGCATCTGGTGAAAGAAAACTCAACAGAAGAAATCCATTCCATTTCAATTTATTATTTTGAACCCAAATTTGTCTTCTTAACCTTGCTAGGTTCTTTTTGGTGGGCAATTACTAGAAGCCTAAACCTTCTCCTACCATAAAGCCTTATGTAGTTTGAAACAATTATCTCATTTCTCTCTAGCTTTTCTTTTCCTTCCAATTGTACATCAGATGGCATAGTTTTTAAGTCTTCGCCAGCCTAGTTATTCTTCCTTGGATACTCGCATTTGTCATTGCATCTCTTAATACAAACAAAAGCCATTTGGGTAAATGTGGATTTAATATGAAGTTATGATCCACTAAATTACTGAAATAATTTTCATATAAATCTCTGCTCACTCCATCTCCTCCAACTTCTCCCTGTGTTTCTGATTTTCAGAACTTAAAGTTTATCTCATTACCATTGTCATATCTTTCTTTTGTGCAATAATCTTTTTAATCTTGATTTTGCCACCCTCTTGGTTTTGAATCATCTTCAATTTGATCATCAGTCTTCACCCAAGATGGGTATCAAACACTCCTGTTCAAGATGCAATTGATTCATTAATCACTCGAATGTTATTTATCTGCAAAAAGTGACCACTTATCCTACAGAAGTTAAGGTTCACTCAAATCTACTTACGTTACATCTACCCTTAAAAAAGAATATAAAGGCCATAACATAGCTAGTCAAATATATCAGGAGGTCTCAGAGTCTGCCTTTTTCTTTTTGAACACTGGTGCATCTATCTATGGAATTGTAACTTTTCTCCTCTTCTCCATGATTTGGCAAAGTTTACTGATAGCATTTCTGCAGCTTGCCTCTATAGTCTCTTAGTATCATAATCTTTCCTCAGTTGGAACAACTACATCTTTTTTTAATGAATGACAATTTTTCCTTCATGTTTGAGCAGGAGAGCTTATCTGGGCCTCATCTTTTAAACTACTACTATTCTCCCTAAAGAAAAAGAAAGATACATTCTCTTATTTGTCTTGCTCTGAACCAGGGTTTCTCAACCTCAGCACTATTGACATTTTGAATCAGATAGTTCTTTGTTGTAGGGAGTTGTCCTGTGCAATGTAGGATGGTTAGAAATATTCCTGGCCTCTACTACTAGATGCCAGTAGATACATCCCTCTTCCAAGTCATGACAATCAAAAATATTTCCAGACATTGATAAATGTCCCACAGTTTGGAGTGGGATTAGAATTGCCCTGGTTTAAAACAACTGACCTGAACAACAATAAATGAACTAAAAAGAATAACCTTTTTGTCCACGATTTTTGTTCTTAATATGTACTCTTTTATTTAATTACATTCAAACTCATTCAGTCGATGTACACAATATAACTAGACTAGGGAAATGTACCTAGAATTCTTGATTGATAAAGAAACAACCTGTTTATGGCCTTAGAGGAGAAAATTAGAATGGAAGTGTTACACATCCAAATTAAGGCTAGCAAAACTAAGGGCAAAGAAATATCTATTGTCTTAGTTTAGGCTGCTATAACAAATACCATCAATCATGTGGCTTAAACTGAAAACATTTACTTCTCACAGTTCTGGAAGCTGGGAAGTCCAAGATCAAGGTGTCAGTTGATTGGGTTCATGGTTTGCATATAGATAACTTCTTACTTATCCTCTATGGCAGAGAGAGATCATCTCTCTCATGTCTCTCCTTATAAGGGCACTAATCCCATTCATGAGGGCTCCACCTTATGACCTAATTACCTACCAAAGGCTCCATCTCCAAATACTATCACACTGGGGCATAGGACTTCAAAATACAAATTTTGGAAAAGACACAAATATTTAGTACATAGTAAATAGTAAACACAAGAATTGTGAATATAAAACGACTAAATGTATTTTTCTTGATAAATATTTAAACTTCATTACCTGGCTTTTAAAGATTACATAGCCTTCAAAATATTTGGTTGAATTTCCTAACCCTTTCTCCTGGCCTTCACTTTTCCCCCATTTCAATCCCAAAGACTTTTTGGTCGTTTATTTTTCTTTACAGTACTGTTTCATAAAGAAGGGTAATGTTTTTCCACAAATGCAAAATGTCCCAAGGACACCAATAAGAAAGTACAAGGGACGTGGCAGTACACCCACTCCCTTTTGCGAGGGGGGGTGGGGTGGGGGGAGGGGGATACCGCAATTGGACCAACTATCGCCCCCTGGTGGCAAGATAACCTATTTCGTCCAGCTTTTATTTAAAGGCTTGTATTTAGAAGCTAGGACTTATTTTCAGGGCTGTTTAATGTCAGCTCTGTCAAGAAGCCTGCTAGAAGAATGTCATGTATTTTTTTTTTCTCCAATAAAAATATCAGGTCAGAGTAAAGTGAGGCATTATTTTCGCAAATGGTCACATTAATTTTTTTTTTTTCGGTTAGAAAAGTGACATGTTTGACATGTTTGTGTCTTTGAATCAAGAATAAGGTTAAGGTCAAGTTTTGATCTAGTTTCTATGTTCTCATCTTTTAATTACAAAATTAAAAATTTAAATGCACTCATGAGAACAGATAGGAAATTTCATGAGTCTCATTAGGTCAACTTTGTTCTCTTTCTTTAAAAAATGTTCTAATAAATTGGAAAAAAATCAAAGACCACTTTTCCAATTGTGATAAAGCTGAAACTCTTAAATATTAGAATCATTAGGAAATTATTTAAGAGCTGACAGACAACTGATTCTTCTGCTACTATGCTATCATGAAATGAGACTTGACATCTATATATTAGCAGGTTAATGTGGGAGAAAATATCCTTGCTTTGTAAGATTTTAATTTTTATGGCTTCTAGTCATTGTAATATAAACTTAGCAAAAGAAAGGAAATAAAAATCAGAGTAAACAACCTGGCTGAACTAAATACACTGGTCTAGGTCAGTGAGAGTTTCAATGCTTGCCAAAATTGATTTTCAGTAACATGCAGTATTTTCAGTGAAGAGACAAGGTGGTGTCACTGAATGGATTTAGCATCACTTTTAAGTTTTTCCAGATGGAGTATGAGAATTGGAGCATAACTTTGATTCCATGTGCTTTAACACATTTTTCTGTAAAAGAATGCATCAACCTTAAACCAGGTATGTTCAAAGTTGTGTGTTAGGTACAGGGAAATAACCTCAACTATCCCCTTTTCAGAAATATAACAAAATCTCTTGCTATAAAAAAATGATAAGTACTTTTCTTCAGGTAATAAGTTCTTTTTCGAAGCAAAATCACCCCATTGGGAAGTGGCTGGCCTAAGAGGTGAACTTTGAGTTGACCTAAAAGAATTAATTCACTGTAATTCTAGAATGGCCAAAAAGCATTTTGGTAACATGGAAGAAAGACAGTGTATAAATTCAAATAATGAATATGATTATTAACCAGATCAGAACTATATAAACATTCCCCTTTCACAAAGGCAAAGTTTTGATGTATCAATCCCCAGCTCCAGAGGATAATTCAATGAATACTAACACCAGAAGCCTCTAATTACAGGTACAAGAGACCTTGGTCTCCAAATCCCTTAAATAAATGTCACACCCTTGCACATGTGTTGGCTAGCTCTGAGGCACAAGGTCCACTAAATTTCAAGGTGCAATGGTGGTCCCACCCTGTGAGGTACATTGAAACTCCCATAAACCACTTGTCTCATCCTGGCTCAGGGGTTTAGAGGAAAATAAGCAAGCATCAAAGCAGGTGCAACTCTATCCTCTGATGTCTATGTTCTGGGGTGGAGCAACAGTGATCTAGAGAATCCTTTTGTATAATTTTTACAGGTCTGGGAGTACTCTTTACAAGCCTCTTTCCCACCCCCAGGCAGATGCAGGTTCACATACTGAGCAGTGGTCTTATTCAGTGTTTTTGTCTTCCACTCTATCTCTTCTAGATATATTTAAGTTGTAAAAGAAATAGAACCAAGAGGTACATAGATTGAAAATGATGAGATCTGGGGAGTGAATTCTTAAAGTACATGCTAAAGAAGTGAATACCTGGAGATCCTAAAGACCATCTGCCATTAAACAGCAGCCTATTCAGGAAAGGGGGTGTTGAGTTCAGGGAACTAATTTGACATTTGTAAGGTTATCAAGCAAGAATTGAATCCATTTTTGGTACCAATTTTTGCACAAACTGGTCCAAAATAAATAACCAGCACAGCTGTGGTGCAGAAAACCTCCTGTGTAAATTATTTTCATGTGTGTGGCTTTATAAAATGAATTTCCATCAATCTTTCCATGGGTTTTGGTCCACATTAGTCCTGACTATAACTGTATTTTTCCAAAGTTTAGGGAGTTGACTATCTATCAGGGACCATCTCTATTATGGCCTCTTTTTTTTTATTTGATTTTTTGTTTGTCTGTTTGTTTGTTTTCAGCTTGGGATTGAGGTTGGCCACATATTTATTCAATCCTCTCAATAGTCAACAGAAGTTGGTTTTGTTTGAAGCAATGCAAGTGATTGAATTTGGGTAGCTTCCCACCTCTCTCATTCTACCTCCCTCTACCTCCCCTCTGGAACACTCAGATTCTTGGCTTTCCTATTTATAGTTATGGGGTAGCTCTTGCTTTTCCCACCCACCATTGCTCCAATTTGAAACATATGCAGGGAAAGAGAGGAAGGGGAGTTTGTGGGAGGAGAGGTGGAAGAACCACACCCACTGTGAAGCCACCATCCCATCCTGTTTGCATGTGGTTAAACACCCAGAAAGAGAGGGAGTTTGCTGAGACTCATTCAGTATGTCCATACTCACTGGTCCAAATACATTTTGGTTTCTTATTGTCTGACTCATTCTGACTTTGGCATAAATCAGTTTCTTGATCATCATGGAGAAAAAAACCAATAAAGGGAAATGCCTTAAGTCATAGCCTCCTGAAAATAAAAAGGGGAGAACAGGAAAAAAATAAAACCTTCTTTCATCATTTTCTCAGGAGTTAACACATTCTGAAAGTCTTGTACCTGGACATATGAAAACCTAATTCCTAAAGGTGGTACCTCATAGCAAGCACCACACGCACACACCCTCTCACAAGAAAGGAGAAGATCAAGTCGTTTATACTTTAAGGCTACTTAGACATTTTTCTGGAAGGTGAGAAAGTAAGGACTCTAAGAGAAAATAATCCATAATAGGGTTTGGCCAAACTCTCCACACTATAAACTAGCAACTGGCTCGTGCCAATTTTGCTTAACTAAAAATGACTCATTAAATGTTAAAGGTGACTATTTGGTGGCTATTTGGTGTCTTAAGCCTATGTTCTTTTTTACCTAATAGAGGATAAAAATGTTTCTCATATTGCCTCTGGGTTGTGTACGTCAACAATTGCTCTGGCTTCCTTCATAGCTTTTGTTTCCTTAAAACTTTGAGGTTTTGCACCTAAATCTATGACTTTTTCTTCATGTACATAAGTGGCTGGAGTAAGAATCATTCGTACAAAAGGTAAAGAAAAAAAGAATTGGCAATCATTTCTGCTACTGACTAGATAAAAACTGGGAGGATGGCAACGTTTGATGTCAAACTGAGAAACAGAAATCTGGGATCAAGCGAACCTGGGTTTAAATTCTGACTCTTCTCATTTCTAGCAGTTATTTAAATAATCTTTCTAAAGCTTAGTCTCCTAACCTACAGAATAGTATTAGAGTAGCATAGAAATTAAATCCCATACAGACCTCCCCAAAAAACTGACATTTACTCTTAAATTTGGGGAGCAGATCAACCATAAGACTCTAAACTGGTTGTCAACTGTTCCTCCAATACTACTTTTAAATCAAGATGTTCTTGAATTCAATGCAATTCAATGATTTATCAATGGTATAAATTTCAATATTGTGATCTACTGTCAAAACATGCTTTGTAAAACAAAATCTAACAAATAGTAAAAACTACTGTATACTCTAGTCTACCTTTTAGGAGAGGACACAGTTACAAATGTATAGCCAACTAATTAACCTCATCCAAGAATAAGAAAGATAAAAATATCATGTGGATTTCTGTTTATTAGTTTCTGCTCTTGAAACAAAGAACCCTCCTCTGGGGTTTGGATGACTTCTAACAGGAAGACCAGGCCAGTCCTCAAAAATGTCAAACCATAAGGGAGTTTCCAAAGTTGATTGATAACAGCTGATCACACATTCTATCCCTCCGTGCCCTCCTTCCCCCATTTACATACAAAAAAGAAAGAAAAGAAAAGTAAGCACTAAACACAAACTCTATCACTAGATGTGCCTTTTGTCAAGTTCATTGTGCTATCTTCTCTTTCTTCAAGATCTTAACATTCCAAACACTCCCTAGATGCGAAGTCCAGGAGCCTATCTCATTGAAAAGTTGGAAGACTGAAAGATTTCCTCTAAGGAGAAAGCAGCAAATTGAACCCTAACCTTCAAGTTAGTTATATTTGTCTCTGAAAAGTTTTTCTTGAGGTTCTGCTGTAGCACTGGCTCATTTATCACCTTTCTTTAGCTTTGGCATTCTTCAAAGATTGCTGACACAACTGAGTGAGCTGGTCCACAGATATGGTCAGCACCTTGGATGTCATTTTCACTGGACAGAAAAGCCTTTATTATTGTTTTTCTATATGGCACATAAATTGGATAAAAGCTTCTCAGCCTTGGGGAATTGTTTGAGTACATTCTTGTCCTTCTAAATTAAATTAAAAACAAGAAATAATTAACAGAAATACCTACAAATTAAGTTCTAAATGGCTGGTGTCTAACAACATTCACCAATGAAAACTAAGTTTAAACTGTGCCTTGGAATAAATTTACCCAATCATCATTTTTGTTAATGACCACAGAGCCTAGTCAATATTTTTTTTAACAATACTTTTCCTATATGGTCACACTCTAAAGTTTATTTTTGTGACTAGTATTAGACTGCAACATATAGTTCAAATAAGTTAAAGTGTTCTTTGAAATATATCATTAAGTGAAACATTTGGGGCGAGCAATTAATTAAATGGAATATCTTGGCAAGTGACTGTATTTCTTCGCTGGAGGATATGCAGTAGCATGTCCAGATGAATGAATAAGCTTCATCCAATAGACAGGAGTTTGTGCACAATTTAATACTTAATTAGAAAGGCAGCAATTAAGCTGTGAATGTGTCTGGATCTTTTATATGCACTAACTTGGAAGAAAAGAGAAAAATCTCCAAAAAACTGTAGGAGAAAAAAATTGTAGTACAACAACAGGACAATGAAGATCCTTTCAAGAAAAAATAATTGAAGACAGTTGTCCCTAATAGACACGTCAGAGGAAAGAGACTTAGATATAAATAACTGTAATAATTGCACGATTATTAATAGTCACTTTCAAAGGAGTCAAATCTTTTGAAGGTGACAAACTATTTGTGTGGTATTTTTGTTTTATTTGCAGCATAGTTATCATCTAAGCACTGCTCTATCCATCCATAGGGTGAATTGATATTTTGCCTAATGTAACATTTCCTCTTTTTATAAAGCTTCTTTAAATATAAGAAAATATAAATTGTGACTCAAAATTATGCCTGAGACTCTTAGGAGGAAATTCTCATGGAAGTATGATTGCATTTCAAGTAGCTCAAGACTGTACTCCAAGTCTAAAACAGATATTGACCTATATTGACCTATGTTTACAATTTGGCAGCTTTTTAGATGTTATGAATTTATGCTTATAATTTATATCCTCCATATGTATGTGTATATGTGTATGTATATATATGTATATGTATATATGTATATATACATATATATACATACACATAAATATGTACATAAACATATTCTTCTATAATGCATTTATGAGTTAGTTTTGGCAATTAAAACTTTTTAAATAATACACATTACTAATATTTTACATGCAAGCTCTAGATTCCCCCACGCATTACTTAAAAGTTATAGTTTCAGACATAACAATTATTTACTTATGGCAGATGATAACAATTAATAAATATAAAAATTATTCCAATGTTAATTATTATTTATGTGTCACAAAATACAGCATATTGCATGAACCAACTGGGTATTCTGCACTATAAAGTAGTATTTTCCAGAATCCATTCCAACTTTCTATGCATTAAATGTTACTCACGCAGAGCTGGAAAGCAGGTATATTCCTAATAGAGAGTGAAATTATGAACTGCAAAGAACTAAGTGATGGTCAATGTCTCCTCTGATTCTAAAATAATTAAAGCTATAAACTTCTTTTCTGAGCTTAAGTGATTGATAGTCCTTTATGGTCCTGAAAAGATAAGGCTGATTTGATTCTCACATTTTACTTAGATTAGTTCAGTCCTCATCATATTAATGTGAAAGACTTTCTATCAGAATTGCCTTTTGCTCAATGAGGCTGATTATTCCCCAACACACACTCATACAGACATAGCCATGATTTTCTAGCACTTGAAAGACTGTAAACAAATTATTCCAAGGGGGATAAAAGTGAGTAAACTAGAATTTAATTAAGCTCTTTTTTTCTTACTCTCTCCAGAGATTTGTAAGGCCAGATGCTTATTCTCTGGGTGTGTGTCTATCCAAAGGGTAAATGAAAAGTTGAAAGTAGGTAAGCTAGACACGAGTGCAAAAGTTCAAAACAAAAGTTGATGGTGAGCCTCAGCAATCTCCTGATCTTAGGAACATAGCAATGACATTTTGTTAATATCAAACCTGAGACTGAAACAGACAAGGGAAAGGAAAGCATCCTTAGAAGATAAGTTCCCTATCAAACTAAGAACAGTAAAACATGTACCATTGAGTTCTATGCTTTGTATCTGTTCTGGCTCATACTCAATAATTCATATTATCTGATATAGAAAAGTATTCTAAAATAAGTAAAGGGCTAAAGTATAGAACTTTTGTAAATGCAGTTTTACGATTTTTTTAAGTACTAGTAATAACTAAACTTAAATAACTAAAAAAAATTTGCCCAGTAATTATCCTAATTCAAGTAAGAGTGGTTACTAATTATTTTAACATGTGAAGTGGTGTCTCAAAGTATGTGAATGTGCTTTAAAATGGTTTCCTCTCTTTCCCTGGTTTATTAGTTCTTGAATCCTGTTTCATTTATTCTTTATAATTAAAAAAAAAGGTTAATGGAAAACCAGCATCTTAGAGGCAGGGTAATTTGAAATGATCCTTTTAACCTTCTCTTTTGTATTCCTACTTAGTTCATGGTATTTAAAAATCTTTCAAAGCCCAATTATTACACATTTAAAATTAGAATCGTTTGAATGCATGAGGTTGGTTACACCTTCAAAATAGCACAGTAGAGTCTGAGTCATGGAGTGAAAGCAAGCACATGGCAAGGGTTTGGCTCTTTGGCCCTGGTCCCTGAGTCTATTTCACTTCTTTGTAGAAACAACATTTTGAAAACCAAACAACTAGCCTAGAAGTATCTGAGACATCTCTACAATGTTATTCATTCATTCATTATTTATTCAACAGATATTTTTAAAGGACCTACCATGATGCTGGTACTAGTTAGACAATGGGATTTTTAAAGTATTTGAGTGTGAGTGTGAGTGTGTGTGTGAGTGTGTGTGTGTGTGTGTGTGTGTGTGTGTGTGTGTGTGGTGGCAGTATGTGCAGACATGTAAATCTTGCCTATAGTGTGACAGGTACATGTACAGATGCATTTCAGGGACTCAACAAAGGTAGCTACAATTCTTTAAATTAAGTATGCAAAGTTTTCTTATAGGAAGCACTTATGATACATATGGCGCTACGTATTCCCAGTGAAGCTCACTCCTTCACTTCTCATTTACCAATTCACTCATTTGGGGAAGCATGTGCGGGATGAGTGAGATAGAAGCCACTTTTTTATTATTTATATTGACTCATTAATGAGACAGGAGAACAAAGGCAAGACCAGGAGGGCCCAACCCTTTTAAGTAACATATTGGGAGTTGGTTTTCCACTTGGCCTACCCTAAGTGAACTAACTCTTCATGGGTAAATTCTGAGGCCTGATCTCTCTTCAACCTTAATCTCTAAGAAGCAATCAGTCCTGTTCCTACATGAGACATTGAACTACAGAATAAAAAGCCAGCATATCCTGGCAAAGAATGAGGAATTAGGAAAAACCCTAAGAGTCCAAGGTCATGCCAGCAGGTCAACTGATAGACCCCATGTGGCGGAAAGCAAGGCAGGGGGTGGCATGTCTGGTGGTAGAAACAGCTTTTGAGAAAGGCTGAATTTTTGCAAGTGTTAAGAAAATTTCTACATACCAAGCATGTCTTTATGCCCCAAGGGCAAAGCATACCACTAATGAACTAGAATAAACATTCTACATGTAACATCATTAATACTTTCCACCATGAAATCTCTGTACTTCAAGAACTCTTTGACTTAGAGCAGATGAAATTTAAGATAAATATTTCCAAAGCCAAGTGTGTTATGATAGATGTATTGTTAGCCAGTGAGAGGAAAACATCTATTAAAAATAAATGGCCTACGGAATACTTTTTTAATGATAATTGGTTAAGTTAAATAAGTTTAATGTTGTTTTTTTTTAACTAAAATTATAAACTTGTCTGTCATTTGAAGAGTATCATCAGGAGATAATGTGATGCAGACTATTGCTTGGTTTTGACTTTCATATCTACTTAGGGTGCAAATAAATGCTACTTTTTATTTAAATTAGAAAAAAGATCCCATCAAACTTGTTCTTTATAGATTTTTTCACCTGTAAAAGACAACTGCAGAATATCTTTGCAGTGGAAGGCATACAAACTTTCAGAGCTGGTTGAAAATAAATCAATGCCAATTTGTTATTTCTACGATGACAGAGAACATGTAAGTTAATACAGTGATATAGAAGGAAAAGAAAACATACTTCTGATGGGGTTGCAAACATTCATTTCGATTGGCTCATTAACAAAGTGGGTGAGTGAGGACCCAAAATATAAAGCTTGGAAAAATGAAGGATTGAGAAAGGAGAATTGGTCTTGAAGTAATGAAATCTGAGAGGTTCTGCCTCATTTTGTTGACTATGGATAGCTTGAGGTGGAAGTCATGGGTACTCTTGACTCTATAGTGTTAATGTAAACAACCCCCCTGGGCTCAAGTATCAGCCATTTAAATAAATTCAGGAGACAGGTGAAGTGATGTTTATGGGCTAAAAGACTGAGCTGCTTTTTAAACCATCACAGGTACACAGATCACAAAACAGAAACTTGATATAATGGGAAGAAAAGAAGGAGAAATAGAAAACAAGGGAAAATAGTATTGGGTAAACTGAAGGGGAGAGGTTAGAAATTCTGAAATCTAGTTCTGAGAAAAGAAAAATTACTTTACTCATTTGAGACTAGATTAACAAGGTTTACCTTAAAAAATTAGTATATCGCTGCTACATTAAAATAGTTTAAGACTGTGTAAATATCCATAGTATCAGAGTGACCTGGACTAGAATTTAAACATGTTAATTTCTTAAGTAAATAAATACTGAAACTTAAATACTTTTTATTAAGTGAAAGAAGCCAATCTGAAAAGGCTATACTTTGTATAAATCCAACTATATGACATTCAGGAAAAGGCAAAACTGTGAAAACAATAAAAAAAAATCATTGGTTAGCAGGGGTGGGGTCAGGTTGTAGAGGCAGGGAATGAAGAGGCATATCACAAAGGATTTTTTAGAGCAGTGAAATATTCTGTAAGATAATGAGTATATGTCAGTATACATTTCTCCAATCCCATAGAATACACATCACCAAGAGTAAATTCTAAGATAAACTATGGTGATTATGATGTGTTAATGTAGATTCATCCTTGGTTAAAATATATATATATATATATATATATATATATATATATATATATATATATATATATATATATATAATTCTGGTGAGTGTGGTTGATAATAAGGGAGGCTATGCATGTGTTGGGGTAGGGGTTGTATGGGAAATCTCTCTACCTTCCTCTAAATTTTTGGTAAACTTAAAGCTGCTCTTAAAAAAAATAGGTATCTAAAAAAAATTAAGTCTCTAAGTTAAAAAAAAAAGTCTATAAGTCTATAAATAAATAAATGTAAAGACAATCGATAGAAACAAGCAGGAAGCAGATTTGTATAAGAACTAATGACTTAATTTCGATCCATGAAAGAATATGCTAGATTTTCAGGAGAAACTAAAAAATATATTCATTCATACATAATAGGGATAAGGATCCAAGACTTGTTTTGATTTTATCAATAATCTAATATGGTAACTGTAATCTGGGGCTTCATTCTTGCCATTGGTATGATACAAATTGTAGTTATGGCCCTCTAAATTCTCACTGGAGTGCTAATGTTCTTTTTATGGGCATGCTCTGAAATATACTGTAAGCTCTAATTGGAAAGTACACTTAAATTTAATAAATCACTTGTACTTGAGATCTGAGAGCTGAGGTAACAAAAGCTTTATTTGTAATCAGATTTGATTTCTTTGACTAGCTTTCTATATGTCTGGATCCTCAACATCCCTGTGTCCCATCAGTTCAAATCAACACCATTATAATCTAAATTACCATCTTCTCTTCCACCACAACCATGCCTCTCCCAGAACTCTCCTATATCTTCAAAGAGGGCTATCGTTCTCCCTTGTTAAGTCTGCTTTCCCTGAACTAGCACCAATAAACTCACACAGGTGTGCCGTACACACACTTACACAACCAGCAAATATTCTACTAAATTCTATTTACACTTCTTTTGCTATATCTCTTAGATTTACTTTTTATACCCTATTCCTAAGGCTATCACTCTATTGTTAATAGCCATATAACTGGTCTCCTTGTCTCTAATCTCTTCAGTTTCTGTTTGTTTCTTAGCAAATCATTTTCCTAAATCATTGTTGAGATTATAGTCCCTGATCTGATACTTTAGTTGTTCTCCACTGCCTTGGGAGAAAACTTCGAAGCCTTTAACCAGTCTTTTCCACCCAATTCTCTATTATCACCTCTTTTTACCCTACTCTCTAGTTTTGACTGCTGACACTTTTCTTCCCAACTACAGTCTGCATTTTTCTTTCCCAATCCTGTGGTTTAGCTACAACTACTTTTGCCTAAAAGACATCTATCATGGATTCTACTTTGTAAAATCCTGGCCATTTTTTAAGCTCCAATTCGAGTAGCTTTTACTCCATGGAATTCTGCTCTGGTCACCTAGGCTGGTCACCCTTCTCAAGGTCTTCTTATTATTTTATCTGTACCTCCCTATATTGTTTGTTTGTGAAGATACTTTATTACCTCTTCTCTTTAACCAGGTTGTGAGATTAGATCTTGTCTGATTCATTCACCTTGAAAGCCCCCCACAGTGTTTTACACATAGTAGAAACATGGTAAATATTTGTTGGGCAAAGAGCAAGTAGCCTAGAGTTTGAAGACCTTAAAAATTTTCCATTCCAGACAAGTCACCAAAAGTTTGACTCCCTATATTCGAGATTTTTAAAGAATCACGTGGTAAAATGTCTCGCTCATCCTGGGTTATTATTGTTCATTGAAACTTAAATATAAACATTAAAGTGTGATACATAATCAAAATTCACTGTATGATTAAAATCCACCAAAGTAAAAAATTAGCTCATTTCCTCACTTTAAACTGAATCTCAAAAAGGAAAAAAAAAATTTCATGTTTAGGTTGGTGCATATAATTAAGTCTGAATACCTAAAAATTCCTTGTTAAATGAGTCATATTTAACAAAGAAATAGTGCTGAGTTAGTTGTTTAACACTATTTTTGTAAATAAAAACTTACAGACAGGTTTTCAAAACATAATTATAGAAAAGTTCATTTTAAAGAGGTTCTTTTTTGAGTTCAAATAAAATGTGAATTACTTCGGCAGATCTTCATGAACTGTGTGCTTGCCTTTGGAATGACAGAGCACATTTCCAGTTAATCATTTTGAGGCTTCTGTTCATTTTTGGAAATTAGAACAGAAAGATTTGGAAATATGTATTTGTTTGTATAGTGCTGTAATTTATGCCACTTTTATTTTTATTTTTAAACCCAGAGTGAAAGAGCAATCCAGTTTGAATCACTTATAAGGAAAAATGTACCCCAAAAATAAAAATAAAATTTGTCTAAAGTTTTCTGAAGGCTTGACTGAGATTCAGGGGCAGGTTAACTTAAGTGTCAAACTTCTATTAAGTTGTCAACCTAACAAATCATTTTGCATGTGGGGAAAAACAGGCTCAGTATAGTTTATCATCCTCTATCTCTGATTACCTCACATGGTAGTTGCTGTCTATTTCCATGGTCTTAATTTTAGAGAAATGACTCCAGGAAGTTCAATTTTTAGAACTATATGCCTAACTGGAGTATTAAATATACATACCTCAATTATAGCAAAAAATTCCACAAATAGTACAAGGTTTTGGTTTTGTTGTTGTTGTATATGTGTGTGTGTGTGTTGCCAACTAATGAAAAAACAGAATCCTGACATCCATCTTGGTTCTACCACTTACTAGTTGTGTGATATTCTACAAGTCCCCTGACATATAAAATGAGGATAAGAATAGTTCTTCCCATATGGGCTGTGATAAGGGTTATATGAAAAAATACATGCCAAATGTATGGAAAAAATATTGAACCATAATAAGCCCTTAGTCAATTTTACTTGCCATTGATGGTATATTTATTATTGTGCTGTTGGTGTTGTTATTGTATTACTATTGTTATTGTCATTGTGTGTCAAAATCCTTTATTTTACAGAAAAGTAAGCAGTCTTAGAAGCATCAAGTAGCTATAGCTTAATGACTAAGAGCCTCTGTTCTGATGTCACATTGACTAAGTTTGAATTCCAACCTCTCTGCCTACCAGCTGTGTGGCCTTGATCAACTTAATAAATATCACAGCCTCAGTTTCCCAATTTGTAAAATAGGCATTATAGTAGTCATCACCTCATAGTATGGGCAGATGGAATGAGTTAATCCACAGAAAGAAATTAGAATAGCATAAGTGTTCAATAAACACCGGCTATTATTAGTACAATAACATTATTGCTATTATTATTAGCAGACCCGCACTGCATACTAGGATAGTAGTTAGAATACTGGCTAACATATGATAAGCACTCAATAAACATTAGCTATTTAAAGATGGCTGGGAGGGAAGAGAGCCATTCTGACTACAGCACAAAGGCACAGAAACAATGATCTAAACTTTCATTTAAAAGAAAATTCAGGCCTTTTATCACATGCTCTAGAAAGAAGGAAAACTCAACTTTGTCTTATGTTCCAAAGTTTGCTGAGCCCATTGCATTTCCTCACCTGCAGGGGTTTCTGTCTTGCAACAGGCTGACACCAACAGAGCTAGCATGAGTCAGTTCTCACCTACCAAAGCTGAGTCTGCATCCTCTCTCATGAAGCAAGCTGACTTCCGAAGCTCTTCCTATTAAGAAACTGTTGTACTGAGATTAGGAGGATCAGGAAATGGAGATGAGAGACACTGTAATGAAAAGGAGATCACAATGGGACCACAGTTTGTTGCTGGCAGTGGGCTTTATCAGTGTGCCTGGAGGTTTGACTTTCAGTCCTTGTAGACTGTGAGGAACGTCACCTATGCATTTAAACTGGGAGAGGAAGAAAGTAGAGACTATTACTGGGAATTTTGTTTCTCTTTCATTGCTCTCTTTTCAAAAGTGATATTATAATTGCTGTGTAAATTGGGAGAGAAGTATTATAGCCTGGATATGTATTAGATGTATACATGGGATTAATATACAAAAGAGCCTCAGTATTTTTTGCCATGTCTTTTCATCTAGAAGTGACTATTGAAAGAAAAGTTACTGATACTATTTAGAAATAAACTTCTAATATAAGGAACTAAGAAACCATAAAGATTATTTAGGCAAAGTTGTACTTTTGTATTCCACTTAAAATGTTACAAGAAATAGTAAGATTGTTCTGATTGCTCTGATCTGAACAAGATATTTCTACTTGTTCCTCCCTGCTAAATACAGATATAAACTCTGAAAGGCAAACTATGGAGAACCTGGAAGGGTGAAAGAAGGAAGGAAGACTGTTGAGGGATCCAGTCACTGAATGAACAGAATAGCAGCAAGGTGACTCTTAGGTACACATGCCCCACTCACTCACCCAACAGATGGTAAAGAAGCCCCAGTGTTTCCTGACCCCTAGCTAACAACAAAAGGTCATCCATGTATGCTTATCCCTATACTAGACTGAATAGGAATCTCTGCAATAAAATGATGTGAGCCCAGCACCACCAATAAGAGTAGACTGGGAGCTCTGCTAAAAACAAGTGTTCTGGCCTAGGAAGCATGCTGCTTTTTTACTGTGCTAGAGAGCCCTCCTCTACAGAAAGATACTAGGTGAATAGATGAGACCAGCAAGGGTATTCCACAACAATAAGCACTTGGACTTAAGAAGCCTATTTGGCACCTGAAATATCCCTCATCTACCTAGAGACACTGGGAGGTCAGATGCATCAGCAAAGGGAATCCAACCACAAGAAGTGGTTTTGCTGGGCAGCATTTTTGTCCCATGAGCCTGAAACTTCCATGTTTCAAAGACAGACAATGATATAACTACATATCACCAGCAAGAAAGATCTTACAAGTGCCTGACCAGAAAAGCTCTCTGTCCCTTAGGTTTAACTTCCTTCCCCTACCTAGAGGCACCAGGTGTCCTGGCCTAGGATAATACTTCCCCTGCCTTAGGTGGGGAAGTGGGAACCATAAGAAGACCAAAATAGCACAGCAAAAGCTCTGAAAATTAAATTGTCATTGCAACCACAGCCCATGAAAGTAGGTCAGGATCTATATGCTAAACTTAACAAGGTGACTGCTTACTAATATAACAGATGTATATAGGGCCCAGATTTTCTAAATGTAACAGTCAGAATGTCCAGATCACAATGAAAATTTTATCTGTCATATCAAGAAACAGGAAAATCACAATTTAAATGAGAAAGATTATTAATCGATGCCAACACTGAGATGAATCATGTTGGGATTATCTGACAAACCATTATTAAAATGCTTCAACAAGCACTTACAAATTCTCTTATAACAACTGAAAAAAAAAAATAGAAAATGGCAGCAAAAAAGGTTTAAAAAACAAATGAAACTTATAAAACTGAAAAACAATAACTGAAATTAAAAACCAAAAAAAAAAACTTGCTGAGCAGGTTCAATAAGAGAGTGAAGTTAAAAAAGATAGAATCAGTAAATTTGACAAATCAATAGAATTTACCTAATCCAAAAACAGAGGGAAATTTAAAAAAAAAAAAAAACAGTATCAAGATCTGTAGGACAACAACAGAAGAGCCAATATTAATATCATCAGAACCAAAGTATGAAAAGAGAAAGTGAGGCTAAAAAGATATTTGAATAAATAATGGCTGAAAACTTCTAAATGTGGTGAAGGAACACAAATGTACAGATTTAAGAAGGTGAGTGGATCACCAAAAAAGATAAACCCTAAGGGATTCACACTGAGATAAAATGTATTTGAACTCGTGAAAATTAAGAGAAAGAAAACAAATTTTGAAAGCAGCTAGAGAGAAACAATACAATACCTATAGTGTATTTCTCATATGAAATCATGGAGTCTAGAAGAAAATGGTATAAAATCTTTCAAGGGCCAAAAAAAAAAAAAAAAAGAATTATTAACCACAAATTCTATATCCAGTGAAACTTTTTTTCCCCAGATATGAAGAGAAAATAAAAACATTCTTGGGTGAGGGAGAAATAATAAAATTTGTCATTAGCAGCCATATCTTTAAAGATTGCATAACAGATATTCCTCAAGAAGAAAGTCAATGAAAGAAAAAATCCTGAAGATAAAAAAGGAAGAAAATATAACAAGAAGAGTAGGAGCATAAGTACAAGCAGTGCTTATGAGTTTTACAAAATATATTTGATTGAATCAAAAATTGTAATGCCATGTGATATTTAAGAGAATAATATTTAAATTAGAAAAACTAAAGGGAATTAAATACAAGAAAAATTTCCATACTTTACTCAAAGTAGTAAAATGTTGATACCAATAGATTGTAGTAACTAATGTAGGTATATTGTATATTGTAATTCTTAGAGCAACCACTAAGAAAACTACTCAAAGAAAATTCAAAATGGAATAGTGAAAAAAGTTTAAGTAACTGATAGGAAGGCAAGAATTTTGAGGCAGAGGAATGAGAAATAGAAAAACCAAACATAAAACAAACTAAAATGACAAACTTAAGCTTTAGCACATCAAAAATTACCTTAAAGAAAAGTTGTCTGTCTAAAAATCAGTTAAAAGGCAGAGAATGGCATGATAGATCCACCCATATACTGTCTAAAAGACATGTCAGAAATGATGACATAAGTAGGTTTAAACAAAAAGGACAGAAAAAGATAAAGCACACAAATAATAATCAAATATTTTTAAGTAGGAATGGCTATATTAATATCAGATAAGTTACATTTTAGAGCAAAGAAAATTACCAACATCCAATTATAAAAATATTCATTGCATAATGATAAAAGAATCAATCAACCAGGAAAAAAAGTCAATCCTAAATATGAATCGACCAACATTTCAAAATACATAAAGCAAAAACTGATATACCTGCAAACGAAATAGACAGATCCATAATTAGAGTTGGGGACTTTAACAACTCACTTTTAGCAAGTAGTAGATCAACTAGACAAAAAATCAGCAAGGATTCAGAAGAAATGAATAACATGGTCAACTAAAAAGATCTAATTGAAACAGAGAACAATCCAGTCAACAATAGCAGACTATACATTTTCTTCAGGTACAGATATAATATTCGCCAAGATAGTTCATATCATAGGCCATAAATTCCTCCTCAATAAATTTAAAAGAAGTTAAAATCATTTAGAGTATATTGTCAGACAATTATGGAATCAAACTAGAAATAACAGAAAGACAAGAGAAAAATCTAAATACTTAGATATCAAATGGCATACTTCTAAATAATCTATGGGTCAGGGAGGAAGTCTCAAAGGAAATTAAGAATATATAGAACTGAATTAACATGAAAATAAAACATATAAAAATGTGGAATACTGTTAATAAAGTGTTGTGAGGCAACTTTGTAGCACTAAATGCTCACATAAGCAAAGAGAAAAGATCTCAAATCATTAATCTAATTTTCTACATCAAGAAACCAGAAAAAGATGAAAACATATACTCAAAGAAAGCATAAAAAATAATAAAGAGCAGAAATCAATACAACTGGAAAGAGGAATCACAATAGAAAAGATGAAACAAAAAATGGTTCTCAAAAAATTAATTAATAAACCTGCAAGATTGTCAAAAATAAAATAAGAGGACACAAATCATCAAAATCAGGGATAAAATACAGTATATCATTACAGATCCTATAATGATCCTGTAGTTATTAAAAGGTAGTATTAAAATACCACCAGCAACTTTACTCAAATAAATTTGACATCCTAGGAGAAATAGATCAATATCTCAAAAAATACAAAGTAACAAAACGGCCAAAACAAAGTAGATCATCTCAATAGTATTATCACCACAGAAAATTGAATTTGTTATTTAAAAGCTCCTGAAAAAATCTTCAGACTTATGTAGTTTTACTGGAGAATTCTTTTATTTAAAGAATTAACATTAATTTTATAAAATCTCTTCCAGGAAGTAAAAGAAGAAACATATTCCAAGTTATTTTATGAGGCCATTATAAACCAAGTTAATAATAAAAAATAAATAAACGACAAAAACAACAGTAAAAACAAAAGCAAAAAAAAAAAAATCTCCCAAACTTATCTACCATTATCTCTCATAAATATAGGTGCAAAAAATCCTCAACAAAATTATAGAAATTTAAACCCAACAATGTATAAAAAGACATATACACCTTCACCAAGTGGAATTTATTATAGGACTGTAAGGCTGTTTCAACATTTATTTAAAAGCCAGTATAATCCACAATATGAACAGATTAAAGAAGAAAATCAAATGAGATCATATTAATTGACACAGAAAGTGCATTTTTTAAAATCTAACACCCATTCACAATAAAAGTACTTAGAAAGTTAGGAATAGAGTAGAAAAACTTCAACTTAAAAAAGAGCATCTATAAAACAAACTACAGTTAATATGTTAATGGTGAAAGATTGTTTTCTTCCTAAATTCAGGAACAAAGCAAAGATGTCAGTGCTCAGTCTCTTACTCAATAGTACTGGAAGTTCTAGCCATTAAAATAAGGCAGCAAAGTAAACGTATGTTCAAATAGATTAGAAAGAAAGAAATAAAACTGTTCATACTTGCGAATGACATGATTAACTACACATAAAATAAGAAAGAACCTACAAAAACCTCCTTGAACTATTTATGTGACTTCAGCAAGATCACTGGATACAGATCAATTCACAAAAATTTTTGTAGCGTATCAGTGAATATGTGGAAACAGGAATTAAAAACATAATACCATTTGGAATCACTCCAAACAAAATTAAATGCTTAAGTATAAAGATCACAAAATATATACAGGGCCAATATACTGAAAATTACAACACGGTAATAAAAGAAATCAAACACAATTTAAATAAATGTTTGTATATTTGATGACTCAATCTCATAAAGATGTCAATTCTCCCTCAATGATTTATATACGTTTAGTGCAATTCTTATCAATATCCCAGCAAGATTATTTTGTAAACAGTGGCAAGGTTATTAAAAAATGTATATGAAATAGCACAGATCCTAGAAAAGCTAAAACAACCTTGACAAAAGAGTGTGAAGTGGAATGTATCACTGGACTTACTTTATCATCACAGTAATCAAGATATTGTGGTATTGGCAAAGGGACAAACACATAGATCAATAAAACAAAATAGGGAATCTAGAAATAGATTCACACAAATAAGTCAACTAACTTTTGCAAAGTATAAATACAACTTGTAGGATAGTGTGTATTTACAATAAATAGTGATGGAACATCTGGACATCTGTTGACAATAAATTAACCTCAATCTAAAATTCATAGCTTATACAAAAGTTAATCAATATTGAATGATGAACTTAAATGTAAAACTTAAAACTATGAAAACTTTTAGAAAAGGATGTAGGAGAAGAATCTTCTGGACCTAGGATTAGGCAAAGAATGTTTACACAACACCAAAAAAAATCCATAAAAGAAAAATTTTATAAATTTGATCTCATCAAAATGAAAAACTTTTGCTCTGCAAATTATCCATTTGTGAAAATGAAAACAAACTGCAGACTGAGAGAGAATATCTTCAAACTATATGTTCAACAGAGGGCCAGTGCCTGGAATATATATATACAACTCTCAAAACTTAACAGTAAAAAGCAGTCATCTAAGAACATGAACAACATGAGAGATCCTGTAGTAATGGAACTGATCTATATCAAAAATACAAAAACCTTTACATTGAATAAAATTGGATAGCCCTTAATAGGTACATACGTGCACATGGGATAATCACACACACCTTATTACACATTATTACAAGTAAACCGAGAAGTCTGAATAAATTCAGTCGATTGTATCAATGTCAAATCCTGATTGTGATGTCGTATTATAGTTTTACAAATCCATAAGGAACTCATAAAACTCAATAACAAAAAACAAATAATCTGATTTTAAAATGGTCAGAGGACATGAATAGACATTTTTCCAGAGAAGACATACAAATGGGCAGCAGGTACATGAAAAGATGCTCAATATTACTAATCATCAGGAAAATGCATATTAAACCATAATGAAATATCACCTCATACCTGTTACAATGATTATCATCAAAGAGACAAGTAATGACAAGCGTGTTGGTGAGAATGTGGAGAAAAAGGAATCCTTGTGTACTGATGGTGGGAATGTAAATTGGTGCAGCCACTATATGCAAAACAGTGTGGAGGTTCCTCAAAAAATTAAAAATAGAACTACTATAGGATCCCACAACCCTACTTCTGGGTATATCTCTGAAGGAAATTAAATCTCTATCTTGAACCAATATGTGTATCCCTGTGTTCACTGCAGCATTATTTACAATTGCCAGGACATGAAAACAACCTAAGTGTCCATCAATGAACAAATGAAAAGAAAATGTAACATATATACACAAACATATATATATGTACATATATATATACAAATATATATATATATATACACACATAAACACATATATACATGTATATGTAATATATATACACAAACATATATATGTGTATACATATATGTGTATATGTATGTAGGTATATATATATATATATATATATATATATGTGGAATATTATTCAGATGGAAATCTTGCTATCTGTGACAACATGGATGGAACTTGAGACTATCATGCTAAAAGAAATAAGTCAGAAAGAGGACAAATACTGTATGATCTCACTTACATGTGGAATCTAAAATCAAATGCACAGATACAGAATATATATTAGTAGTTGCCAAGGGGCAGGCAGGTGTGATTGGCAAAATAGTTGAAGGTAGTCAAAAGATACAAACTTCCAGTTCTTAAAAAAAGAAAAGAACTCTGTTGCCATATTTAGACCCGGATACCAATAATAACATGAGACTAAGAGGCCAGAGATGCCTCTGCTTCTGCATTTAGTTAAGCTGCTTCTTATAGCACTTCTCAGCCAAAGCTAGGGAAATGTCTGGCTGGGTTCATAGGAGGACCATGTAGAGGAACACATAGAGAAATGAAGCTGTGGAATGGCAAAAGACAGCCTGGCCCAGGGTCCCACAGCTTTCTAGTAGGGGCACCTCTGAACAGATCACATCATTGGTAGCCTGATGCACATTTTACTGGACCTATTTTCTTTTAAGACTCTTACAACTGTGGACTTCTAACTCCACTCCTTATTCCTTTCATCTTGTTCTTTGATGCAATGCATCCAATTCATGACATGTCACACAGAAAAATATGTGCCATATGTGTTAAAAAAAATTAGTGAGATTTGAATTCAAGAAATAGTTTTTTAAAGTTGACATGTGTGATTGATATACCATATAGAAACAAAAACAAAGCAAACTTAGTTTCTTTCCTAACAGATAGTGGAGTAGGTAGGCTGCTAGCTCAGTGAAAGACAAAACTGAATGATGTGAAATGAGCAGATGACAGAGGGTGATCTCTAGCCAAAGGGATCAAGAAAAATCTTCATGGAGAAAATGAAATTTAAATTGAACTTTAAATGATGGATAAGACTCCAGGAGGCAGAGAAGGTGAAAGTATTCCTGAAAGAGAGGAAAGAGTGAACAGAGCCAGCAATGGAAAGGACAAGTCCAGAAAACCCTTCTTGTAAGTGGATGTGCGTAAGGGGCATATGCAATAGTCACAAAGAGAAGAAAAACTGAAAAGTGTATTTGAGATATGGCATTAAGCAGGTTTATCTATCATGCCAAGGAATTTGGCCTTTAAAAGTATATGATGAGAATAGTCAGATGTATAGTTTAGAAAACTTAACCTCACGGTGTTGATAGAGATGGTAAAACTAAAAATGAGTAGGAGGTTTTGAATGACGAGAAGGTGGGATGATTTTAATGCAGTAAAGAGAAAGTTTGGGACAAATGTGATTTTTGTATTTTCAAAATTATCTTTAATTGTCAAAAATTCAAGTTCTCAATACACTACTCTTCCCCATATTCAGTTAATTACTCAAGATGGTATGAACACTTCCTGATGTCCTTGGTTATCCTGTGCAAGGGAATGTGGCCAGATTTTCCTGACAAGAATGTTGAATAGCCTGTGTCATCACTCTTACCTGCTCTCCCATTCAGGAGAGGAGGAACTCCCTCTCCTGCTAGTAGTCCTAAGGGTTCTTTGAAACATGGAGTGTGAACTGAGTTAAGAATAATGGGGCAGAAGTAATTAATTAGCTGGCTACCACATTAGCATAGATACATTTACCTAATTACTCTTTGATGAACCCACTGTCACCAGAAGAATCAGGACACCGGAAAATAAAAGCTAAGTAAACGTTCAACTTGAGGAAATAGAAAGACTTTTCATGGGCTTCCCAGATTCTGACCAGAATTTGCTGGGCAGCAGGATAAAGTCTGATCCCAGTGTTGTCCAGATGGAAGCTAGAGTTCTAACATACTTCAAATGTCCTCTGCCCAGCCTTCACTGGCTTTGACTTAAAGCCAGCCTATGCTAGTAAAGGTATGAAATTGGAGAGGATGCCATAGAAAAATCTTTGTTCCATGTCAATTTCATATCTATATTTTTTAAAAATAATAATGATAAGAATTAAGAAGAAAAGAAGAACACTAGCTTTCCATTTTCCATAAAGGTTTGGAAAATGCCTTGGCAGGACCTACCAGTGAGGCAGTTCCTTTCTGGGCTACATTTGCTCACGATGTGACTCAGAGAGGGTCACCTGAAGCAGGAGAGACTCCTGTCTACCCTGGGTTCAGAACCAAATAAACAAATAGCACACCAACTTTGGAGAGACACACGTCAGAGCTAAATATGTAATTTGGAAAATTATATGTGGCTAATTGCCCAGAAAAGACCTCTTAGCTTTTCATAGAGATTCATATAGAAGATACTGGAAACCTGACCAGGAAGGCTTAGAATATTTATCTTTCCAGGACAAGGGTGGGAAAAAATTATTCTGGGGGACATATGAAAGAGGGGGCACAGAAGTATTTCTGTTTGCCCAAGGGGAGCAACACCAAAGAATTGACAAGAAATAAACCCTCAACATAAACTGCATGAACAGCTCACAAGTCTCCCAAGGCAATATTCTTTTTCTAATCTTAGACTACATACACATACACACACACACATATACGTATATGTATACGTATGTATGTATATATAACAAAACTCACTTACCTAAGTCAAAATTATTATAGAAATCAAACAAAAGTCACTTACTTACCTAAATTGAAATTATTCAGATTTATACATGCGTATGATAAATGTGGCATTATTCTGGCTGAGAAATTTTCTATAGGTATCAGATAAATTCTTACTATAAAATCAAAACATCAGAGTTATAGATTTCAGCCCTGAAGTCTGTATCTTCATCTTACCAGTAAGCATGTTTCCAGAGAACTTCCTGTTAATTCAAGTTCGCTCACCTTAGGTCTGACCCCTCAGTTAAGTGATGACACTGTTTTGAGCTTCAAATTAATAATTTGTTGTCCCCCACCTTTTCTGAAATATTTTGTTAAGTCAAAAGAAAAGGTACTTAACAAATCTCTAAAGGAGATTTGTGTAGCAAGACTGGATGAAATACTGTTCTCTAACTTGCTTTCATGAAAGGCAGGTTAAAAATAACTGAAAGTTTTCAAGGGCCTCAAACCAAACCTGAAAAGCCAACCTCAGACAGGCATCAGTTTCTGTGAGCTGCTCACCAGGGTCACTGTTTATAATTTATTTGTCTTGTTAGGGCTCAAGCAAAAAATGTAGATTAGATAGAAAGAAGGAAGATAGATAGGTGATAGATAGATAGATAGATAGATAGATAGATAGATAGATAGATGATAGATAGACAAAACAAAATTATGTATCGCCACTTTCTTATGACAGACTTTGGCAAAAACAAAACAGAACATAACTGTGCAAATAAAATAATGAAGAGACTGCTCGGATGTTAGTCAAAATTGTCTTGGGTGGTTTTTTGCCTCTTCTGCCATTTCAAAAATAAAGAAGAAAATGAATAAAATGCTGTCATCTCCATTCCCTCAGAAGGTCTCCATATCCTCATTGTTGAGATAGAAGCCAGAAAACATTTATTTATTTATTCTGAGCAGGTGGAGACTGCTAGTGTTTCGGCCCCAGGCCCAGTCTTTTCACAGATGTGTTGTGCTTTTAGTCCAGCTTAAAAGCACCTCATTGGTAAGCCGGATTCTGACAAAGCGTGCTATGAATCTCAAATCAAAAGATGAAGTTCTGTCCAACAGAACTTTCTGTAATAATGGATATGTCTTCTAAACCATGTTGCCCAACATGGCAACTACTTTCCACCAGCAACTATTGAGCCTGTGGAATGCGGCTGGTCTGTCTGAAAAATTCTTAATGTCATTTAATTTTTTAAACTGAAACTTAAAAAGCCACATGTGACTAGGAGCTACTACATGGGACAGTGCAGCAGCATGGAGAATGCAAGCTGGCTTTCCTGGCCGGTAGCAACTCCAGAGACACCTGTGCTCATCAGCCCCATTTGAAACCCCTTTGGATTGGAATGGTGGCTCTCCAGTAGTGGAAGAGAGAGAAGTTGGAATTGTGATGTGTTTTTTTTCCCCCTAAACCAATGTAATCATAGTAATGTCAGAGGTATGTATGATAACTGGCACAAACGTAGCCAGTTTGCTAAAGGTTCAATTCTGTTTTAATAATGGGAGTATTATTATCTGCATTTAGCCTTTTAAACACCCCAAATTGGACCAGCCTTGTTTACTTTGCAGTTTCATTGTTAATGTAAATGGTGTTTTATAGTAATTTTATCTTCTCATAATCTAATTTCTCTTATACTATGCACTTTTCAGGTGAAGGCTGTGCCTAACAATTGCCAAAAAGTCACCTGGGTAACTGTTTGCTTTGTCTATAACACAAAAGAGCCATGGTATTTTTCTTGGTTGTTTTGGCTAAGCTCTTTGTGGTATATAGTATTGTTGGTAACATTTTTTTTTCATTTCATTTTTTTGCTTTCTAAACTTGTAGCAACTTCCTTGATTCTAATCTTTTAAACTAACTTTCTTTACTTCTTATACCTGTTTTTGACCCATATCAGTGCAACTTCACGAGATTACTTAGCATGATAGTTCTCAAATTTTAAGGCACATTGGAATCACCTGGAAGGCTTGTTAAACACTGGTTCCTGGATCCTAATCCCAAAATTTCTGATTCAGTAGATCTGGGGTAGGGCAAGAGGATTCACATTTTGACAAGTTTCCAGGTGCTAAGTATTGCAGATTGTCTGGGGATCTCACTTGGAAAGCCACTAATATAGACTTTAAGACCTCTTCTTGGTTTCTTTGACTCCTTGCCCACCTACTTGAACCCCACAATTGGTCATTTCGGTGTAGACCTAGCATTGCCCTTTATACAATTTTCTGTGCATATGAGTCAGTTGAGATAGTGTTCAAATTAAGGGTTGGAATCAGGGAGACTGGAGTGGAGCCTGAGAATCTGCATTTTTAACAAGCATTCCAGGTGATGCCCATGCTAGTGGTCCATACTTTGAGTGACAACATGCTAGACTTCCTCATCTTAACATCCCTTCCACCATTTTCAATGCTGTGTCATTCTGAGAAACAAAAGTTTCCTGGAATCTGCTAAGGAACTAGAGCTGCCATTCTCCAGTTCCATCATGCTCAAGGCAAAAATCATTGATTCATCAGTAGCAATCTTGAATGCTGAGTCTTGATTATAGCCTCAAAACCTTTCTTAAAACAGTGTGCACCAGGCAGCCACAAATAAATCTCAGTATGGTGAGAGGAAACTGGTTGTCTCCCCTTGTTCAAATAAATTTGTCAAAATGATTACAGTAAATTTCACCAAGGATTAAATTTTCCTGCCTTTTAATGACAATAGATACTAATACTTTCTATATACTTGAGAATATTTAGTTCACATATCTACTTAGTTCCTTCTTCCAAATAACCTTGATAATTTTGATATATTTATTTCTTCCTGTAGTCTTCAACCATCATCTCCAATTATTTCCCGTCTTGGTAAAAATCATATTCTGCTTTATTTATATGAGATCCTTTACCTTTGAAGATGATACACACCTTACTCAGTCTTTAATATTTTCTTTTTAATTTCCTTCTCTTTTATCTAAAATAAGTTCATGTCTCACCTCAAAAACAAGTACCATTGATGTTATTGCATCAAGGTGCCTGTCTTTGCTTTGTCTTTCACTCCTCAAAAGTGAAGTCTATATTCATGGTTTCCATTTTCAAAGCAGCTACTCGTTCATTAACCTTCAGAAACTGGTTCGTTTCTCCATCACTCTAGCTATAGGGTATCTTAGGCATTTACTTAGGAAATTCAATCACTTTTTCTCAATTCTCAATGCAGTAATTGCTATTGATTAGATACTTCAAAAAAAAGGTTTGACTTTCCACTGGCTCCTGGCCCTCTCCTTGTTTATATCCCCAGCTTCACTTCTCCTCCCACCACTAGAAACCAAAAAGGAGTTCTGTCTCAAGGTCCCAAAGCTTTCTCTCTCTAGGCTATCTCAAAAATATCATTGAGTTTCATAGATTTAGCAAACTCCTCTCTTGTGGGTGATGACACCCAAATTTATTTTTCTCTTAAGCATCAATCCTGCTTTTCCAAAGGCCCACCAGAAAGCTCCACATGGATTTCCTCTACATGTCTACAACAGATCTCATCTTTTCCTTGCCTAAGTCAGTTCCCTCTCTGGGGTTTCTTTCATTTTGCTCTTCAAGTTACCTAGGCTCAAAGCCCCAGACAGGCCTGGACCTGCCCACATGTCACTCTCTATACCCAGGAAGTTCTCAGGTCTTATACATATTTCTTCAAAATGTTTCTCTAAACATTTTTATCACTGCCAATCCAGAACAGATCTCTTATTACTTAATCTTCTAATCATACTGTGCATTTTTCAGTTCTCTCCATTTAAATTTATCCAAGAGGCTACCATAATGGAATTTCCCAAAACCCTTCCTTCTTATCTCACCTGCATATTCCCAAAGGCCTCATCATTCCTCCATTTCCTATAGAAAAAAATCTATAATCATGTTCCAGAGACTGTAATCAGAACCATTCAATCTCATTCACCTTCTTCCACCCAACTCCATGAACTCCCCACTTCAGCCATGTTGGTCCACTTTTTCTCAGAGTATACCATCCACGTGTGTACAAGGCCACCTACCCTACCCTTACACACTGCTGATTTCCTGTGCCCTACTCTCCTCTGTTATCCATCCCAAACTCCAACTTTTGGGTATACTTTCCTGACTATTTTTGCTCCTGTATGCTTTGTATACTTGAAGTTTTGTTTGTACAACATGGTTAGCGCTGAGCTTTTCTTGCATCAATATTTACCTTTTCCTATAAACCTAAATTCCTACATAGATTCAAAGCTCCTTATTTAAAAAAGTGCTACCTTACATCTGTTATGCCTAGAATCAGCAATGTCACCAGACAGCTAGGTTTAAAAGTAGAGATTTTATTCTAATTGTGTCCATTTTATGGATCGGTGTTATAATTTCTATGTTGTTCGAACTTAGCATTGCCCTCTGGGTGATAATTTTATACAGTGCCCTGCAAAAGATACACACACCAGAGCAGGTAGCATTTCCTCTAATAATGAGGCCTCCGCACAGTCGAAGACTGGAGTTCAACTACATTTTGTTTCATATTCTAGCTATTAAATGCTCCTAAATATTTTCAAGCTTCCCCACCGTCGCTAAGGCTTAGAGAGGCTATTTGTCATACTTGCAAAAGCTTCAAATGAGGCATGATTTCCAGAAGAAAGCAGCTGTGTAAAATTGGCCTGCAAACAGAAAGACGGCATGGCTGTGGGACACCTAGCCTGCTGTCAACAACCAAAACCTTCGCTGGCACTGGTAAATGTTTTATTGGTTTAATATTAAATTAACTACCCCTGCATACGGAGCGCATTATGTTTAATGGCATCCTGGTATTTGGAACTGCAGTTCGCTCTTGTGCACCTGTAAAATTAGTATTTCATAATATTCCACTAAGTTTGTAAAGCTTCATTTGTTTTATATGCAATTTTAAAAAGCTTGACATAGGCAGTGGAATCTGGACTGGGAGAAGATCTGATGGGTAAACTGTTATTCACCACCAAAGAGGGGCACTTTTTATTCCCTTCTATCTACAACACACACTATTTGAAACAAAGTTTTTTGTTTCTCTTGACTCATCAGAGTGCGATTAATGCACTTCGGATGCCTTTCACTTTGCTCAGGGGTCTAGCTGGGGAGATGAGTAATTGCAGGTTTACTAAGATTAAACCTGAGGAAGAGTCTTCAGGCCTCTCGTTTAAATACCTGAAATGTTACTAAACCTTTAGTAGGGAGTCATTTTTGGTTTTACCCAGACATTTTAAGCCTACAATTAGAAAGGATTATTTACAAATAGTATTCATTTAAGGGCAAAATTTCCCTGATTATAAAACAGTTGGAAAAAAACAACACCTGAAAACAATGAAGTTTACATCTGTGCTCCTCCTACCTGAAGTTATGGCTAACCCAGGACTTACCTTTCACATTAATTCAGCTAGTTTACAAAAACCTTTGTCATTCTCTGATTCTACTTTGGGCACAGAAAGTAGTTTGAACTAAGGTACACAATGAAAACTAGTCTTAATAAATTCAGTTGGCATTGTGGCCACTCTGCCTTTGTCTTTCTTTACAGGACTCACTTTCAAAGGTAACTTGCCTAGAGCCTGACCTCATTCAAAACTGGATCTTCATTCAAGTGGAAGTATTTGTTTGAATACCTGTTTTCAATTATTTGGGGTACATATCTAGATAAATCCTTATAGATAGAAAACAGATTGGTGGTTGTCAGGTGCTGGGGGCTGGGAATAATGAGAGTGACTGTTTAATGGGTTTGAGGTTTCCTTTTGGGGTGATGAAAATGTTTTGAAACTGGAAAAGAATGATGGTTGTACAAATTGTAAATGTGTTAAATAAATGCCACTAAGTTATGCATTTTTAAAAGGTTAGTTATATGTATATGTATTTCACTTCAGTGAAAGAGTAAAACCTGGATCTTCATCAAGAGCTTGCTGAACACATGGCTTGCAAACTCCACTCAGGGTAAGTCTACCAGTAGTACTGAGTCGACCTGAAAAAATAAACCCCAGAGCCTATCTTCTGAAAGAAACACAGGGCTTCCAATAATTTCTTACACTTTGTTATGTAATCAAAATTGCATACTCCTATTTAGACCTCTAGCATCTGTCTCTGTTAACAGAACTATGTAGACTCAATGGTCATTCCTCTCTCTTCGTGAAAACCTCTGATTGTTTCCCCACATTATGTTACTTTTCTTCATTTCCTTTCATTTTCTGAGTATACCTAAGCAGCTGGTATCCCCTGGGGCTCTGCATTAGATTCTCCCTTTCTCTTCCCTGAAGGATTTCAGAGGACTTCTTTTCCCCTGCCTGGCTGCTAAGAATCCCCAAATTTGGACCTGAAGTCTCTCTCGGTTCTGGATCTGTGTCGCATTAGTCACCAGAAGATTGTCATTCCCCAAATGGAGCCCATTATAAAAATAGCTGACCTTCATATAGTTTTAAAAAAATTCTTTAAGAAGTGCTTTCACAGACATTATTCTTTAAATATTCACAACATCTCTGGGAGATAAAAAAATACTGCTTCCTCCTCTCCACCCTCAACTTTGCATTTAAGCAGGCTGAGACTCATACGTTGAAGTGCTCCAGATCACTGAGCTGATAAATTGCAAAGACTCTCACTGTTCAGCATCCCAGTTCATCTATCCCACTGTAGGATAGAGATGTCTTCACATCTCTTCAAAAAATGGTTCTGTCTCCTACATTTACAATCTCTTTGAAATGTCACTCTCTCTCCACCCAGACCCAGGATCGATAGTCTTCCAAGTAATTCTGGACTTTTTTTCTCCTTCACTATCAACATCTAACCAAAATCTCTTAGCATGAATCTTCTTTTACAACCAAGGCCACTACTCATTCCCTCTTCTTTCTTGCAAGACTACTTGAAATTTTTTTAACTGACCTCCTAGTTCCCAGTTCTATCCCTACATGGCCCCACATATCCCATCAGTCGTCCCCAGCCAATAGAGCCTTGGTTAATGAACACTGTCCATCAGAACACATTTAATGGTATTAGCATGGCATTCAAGGCCTCTTCACATCTTCTCACTTTTCAGATCCATCAATCAGGATTTCTTTCCATGTCTCTAATGCAGGGACACTAAAGTGCCTTTTGCTCCCTGAAGCCACTACAATCTATTCTCCAGTGCCTGTATTTGTGCTGTTTCTTTGTCTTCAATGTCCTTATTTATTTCTAACTGAAAAAATCCTTCAAAAGTCAATTTTAACATCACTACCTTTGTGAAATATTTCCTGAGTCCCAGAGAGAATTAATCAATCTTTATTTAGTATTTGATAGAAAATATTTTGCATATCATGTGTATCAGTTTCCTAGGGCTGCAATAATGAATCACCACAACCTTAAAATAGCAGAAATACATTCACTGTTCTGGAGGCCAGAAAAACAAAATCAAGGTGTTGGCAGGGCCACACTCCCCCAGAGGTTGTAGTGAAGAATCCATTCCTTGCCTCTTCCAGCCTCTGGTGAGTGCCAGCATTCCTTGGCTTGTGACTGCATCTCTCTTTACTCTGTCTTCATATTGCATATCTAATAATAACTTTATTCTGTCCTAACACTTGAATGATAGGAATAGTAGTAGGGTATGAAAATCATTTTCACTCACAGTTTTAAAGGCCTTTTCTGTTGCATTCTAGGTTCCATTATTGCTGACACCATCCCTATGTCTAATTATTTTATATGCTCTCATTTTTCCACCTCTTGAAGCTTTTACTGTCTTTCTTTATCCCTAATTTCTTAAAATATTTGATAACGTTGCCTTGGTGTGTCTTTGTATTCATTATGCTCAATAATTGATGGGATACTTCAATGTCCCTAGTTCTGAGAAATGTTCTTATATTATTTGGTTAATAATGTCCTATTTTTTTCTGTTCTCATTGTCTCAAACACTTATTTGTTGGGTGTTAGATCATCTGGAATAATTGGCTAATATTCTTTTAACTTCTATCCTATTACTCATCATCTTGTCCTTTTATTTCTAAACTCTGAGTATTTTCCTCAGTTTTACCTTCTGACATTTCTCCTGAATTTTATAATTTCAGTTATCCTATTTTTAATTTCCATTAGCTCTTTCTTATTCATGGCATGTTCCATTTTTAGCAACATTTTAATACACAATACAATATCTACATATATCTTTTTGAGATGATTAATAATAATTTAAAACTTTTTACTTGTATCTGTATTGCCTCTTCTCCCTCTGATTCCTTCTGGTTATCTATCTTTTCTGTAATAGAATTTATGTAAATGGCCGATATCACTTTATTAACCATTTACATTTTATAGCAAGACACTAAGTAGTTGGATAGAAGCTTTACATGTATTTATGGGATTTGTACACTGGTAAGGTTGACTCTGAGGTGATCAGATGAAAAGATGGCCAGATCATGTGGCAGGCCAAATATGTGTATCTATTGGCCTTCTCTCTGGAGATCATTTTGGTTCTTCACATAGAGAATCTTCAATGTTCTGTCTGGGATCGGGTATATCTAAGGCCAGGATTAGAGTCAGGAAGGTTGTTTCTTACCTTTTGGTTGGCAGACTTTTACTTAATCCTGTTGTGATCAATAGAACACCCTAAACTCATCCTCCTTTAGGCAATTTATCCCTAATCTCTGAGATTTTTCTGGTTCAATTTCTCTAGAAAATAAATTCCCAGGCCCCTGTAAGCATGGGGCATTGGGAGAATCTTATCTTTTTATTGCAAATGGTGGGAATGAGAACTAAGCAGTTGCCTTTTCATATAATTGATTTTACAAACAAAACTATTCTTTTCAACTCCACAATTCACCACTACCCTCTTCACTCCTGCCAATTCACCACTACCCTCTTCACTCCTGCCAATTCACCACTACCCTCTTCACTCCTGCCAATCCTCAAGCCATTTTCTGGATTGAGTGGCATCAATTTCCATACCACCACCTCCCATCCCTGGCCCCAGGGTCATTTGATTAACTTGCTTCCTTTCTAAGTCATCTCCACCTACTTCATACACTTATTATCTACTACCTACAAATATTTGTCATTTTCTCTGCCTACTACATATTTAAGGTTCCAGGAGTCTCCCAGCTTATTCAAAGATTGAGGTTTAACTCTCTATTTCTTTTTGAGAACTAGAAAAGAAAATGCCAGGAAATGCTTTCTTTATTCCATCATTTGGAAAAGAAAATAATACTCTTGTCCCCTATTGAGGAGCACTCTTTCTCTCTGATCTTTCAAACTATACTCCTTATTTTATTTCTTCTAAAAACTAGTCTTTTGTACCACTATCCTCAAACTTTTAGAGGCCAGGTTTCTTTCTCAAAATTCCCTCTTCGACTTGTATTTCTCATATTGAAATAATATTCAGTTTCTTATTTCTTCAAAGAGGATTAAGTTGCATTTCAACATCTGCTCTAAATTGCCCCATTTCCCTCCCCCTACTTTTAAAATTATGTCTATTCTTTTACTTTGATGATAAATAATTTTTAATATAGAATTCAAAATAGGAAGATTAGCAAAACACTACTAACAACAAATTAACTCAAAGAAGTAAAAGAAAAGGAGAAATTACTGGATATCCACGCCTACCAGCCACCCACTAAACATTAAACTCATTCCTACATTTTAAACTTCTAGAAATGTCTAATGGAATATCACAATATGGATACTCAAAGAATTCTAGCAAAACAAGCAGAACTCTATTATCTGAATACAAGTTGCTGGGAACATTTTAAAAATAAAAATAAACTTTATTTCTATTTATCACAATTATGTATTTATCCATTGCTTTAGAAATAGTACAAGGCAAATTATAAGTCCCAGAGTGTCAGTAATAATATAAAATCAATTAAAACATATTTCATGTTACTAATAGTTCCGATAGTTGCTTTCATTACTTTGTAGATTTAAAATTAGTCCTCAGAATACCATATTTTGGATGGACAAACTTAAGCACAAGATAAAAAAGTATTTTGAAAAACATACACAAAACTGTTTTTAAAAAGAATCAGGGAGCTAATCCAGGCTTGGCTTAACCTCTTGTTTATCAGCCATGTAAACTTCCATATAGTGTATTCTTCATGACATTGTTGAAATTAAAACTGTAAGATTTTTTCACATTAAACCAGATACTTAAATATAAAAATTATCTATTTCTTGATATCTATAACTCCCACTCAAAAACCTTAAATATATTTTAATTAAAACAAATTTAATTGCAAACTATTCCTGATAGTTTAAATGTTATATGTTTATACCCCTCTGAATTTATTAATCATTCCTGGGATAAATGTAATTAAATTTGGTTACACAGTAAAACAGTGGTCTGGTCATGTACTTACTTTACTTTAAATGCACTCATATTTTAAAGAACACTTAAGTATAAGGATTCAAATCCAAAGAATAATTTGTTGAATGTAAGACTATACCATGAACTTCATAGCTGAATAAAAATCACTGGATTCAAAATCATTCAATTGCCTCCACGAGCCAGAATTTGAATCAGATTTTTAGAAATGTAGTCTACTATTAAAGCTCTAAACTGAAATTTAGTAAAGAAAAACACAGAGGAACTAAAATCAATGTGAAGAAGAGAGAAAGAATAATATTTTCAAATTATAAAGGAGTTGTGTTACAATGGAAATGATTATTCCTTAAGTATACGTAGTTTTTGATTGTACCATAAACCACCTTTCTCTAAACCTAACGGCCACACAGTAATGCCTACCCCAGCATGCTGCCAGAAACATAGAACTGTGCTGCCTCAGAAAGACTCTTACACAGAAGATGGGGAAGACTGATCATATTACTCTCACGCCTGCCTGTCGGACCTGGAACCTGAAGACCACAACATGCTTTACCCAGCTCTTGGTCTCAAGCCAGAAAGAATCCATGGTCCTCATGGTATACCAAGAGTCCCTTTCCCCATCAGTGGGCACAACCTGGAAACTGTCTCTGGAATAACTTTTCCCTGGCCTCAAATGGGGACCAGGGTGGGGAAGTCTCTTCTCCAGTTCTAGATTCCCCTCTGGAACTTAACAATAGCACTGATTATCCTTTTATCTAGCTCTTTTTAGCCCCATTTCTTTGGAGGTGGGTCTCTGATCCCTACACTAGCTGAGTTTTCTTTCTTGACAGATTTCTTAGGCAGTCAACAGAGGTTTCCTTTCAGCCTGAATGGATTCCTTTGGATCACCCCCTTCATCAGAGGACCATCACCTGTCACATGATCAACTACAAAAGCTTGCACACAGCTCCCATCTCTGTACTTGCTTCCCTAGTCTAGTATCCATACCACAGCCAGAACGGTCTTAGCCACTCATCTGCCTAAAATTCCTAAGAGGGTTCATCATTTCTCTTAGGATGAATTCCAACACCTTTACTCCTTCTTTAATTTCACTTCCTGTATGGCCCCCCAGCCCAATCTCTATGCTCAACTCCTGTTTGGCTATTTTCACATCCCTGAAAGCAGGTCCCTCATGCTTTGTGGCCTCTGGAATTACCAGAAGCTGTAGAGAGCTTAGCCTGAACCACATCCCTCACTGTGGCTCTAAGCTGATTTTTCTAAAAACTACTTTCCCTAATACAAATTCATCTGTAAGTTAATACCTTTTAGACATTAAAAAAAAAAAAACACCCTATTGTTATTAAGCCATATATTTGATACTTTAAGATTTTTCTCTTCACTTGTCTTGGAATTCAAGTCAATTATTTATATAGCTCTATATTTTTAATTGCAGAATTCTATGTAATATAAGATTTTTACAGATATCTCTTATTGTTGTTCTTTAAAGGTTACTTTAGAACAGTCAACCTTTAAAGGACTTTTTAAACTAGCAACTCAGACTCTCAGCAGTATACAAGACAAGAATCACAATAGCTTATTGTCTTTTGTATTTTTTTAGGCTTTGACACTAAAGTCAGATAGCCAATATTTGACCGATATTTTAGTTAATGAATATTTTAGGATGAAACCAAGGAAACACCTTTAGATTTAAGAGTCATGGGAACAGTACTATAAAAGAAGTAGAATAAGTAAGAAATGATTTACCCTATTATGAAAATGTGTAAATGCATTAAGTATAAGCTACTAAATTCAAGGAAAGAGTATTTATATGAATTGATTGATTAGTATTCTTTTCCTGTGAATGATTTAAGTATTTTGATTTTCACAATAGCACTACGATACAAGTCTTTCATTGCCTTCATTTAGGAGAAGAGGAAATTAAAATTTCTCTGAGAAATTCTACAGAAGAGATTCTATTAGATCTAAATCCAGAAAATATGTCACTCGACTACAGTGAGTAGAGGTATGATTTGAATCAATATCTTTCAAGAAGCTCACTGCTATTTCCATTGTGTAGTCCTTGAGCCTTGAACCCAAATGATGTCATGAGTTCATGAGTCCAAATGATGAAGCAGAAAATGTCACCAATGATGTCTGCTTCATATTTTCATAGTTGGGTAACTCAGAAAAAAAAAAAGATTTGAGAGAAGTCTATCATGGGGACATTGCATCAGGTAAACTATAACAATACTGTGTAACAAATGAACTCAAATCTCAGCAGTTTAAAGCAACAATAATTTACTACAGCTTACACATGACCACAGATAGCAGGGGATTCACTAATCTAGGCTGGGCTCAGCTGGGGCCGAAATGCTTTTAGTCTGTGGTTTCTGGGGAGATACTGCTTCATGGAGTGGATCAGATGAGATTATTCAAGTGTAGGGTAAAAGTCTGGCCTGCTCAGATCTTTTCCCCTTATTTTCTCCAGCTCTAGATAAAGGGTCATCTGTGACTTGGGGGATGCACTTCTCATGATGATAGTAAGAAAGCAAGTAAAAACTCATGAGCCTGAAAACCTAGGCTAGAAATGGCACATTGTCACTTCCACCTGTGTGACACTGGACAAAGCCAGGGCTGAGTCCCAAATCAAAGGGAGAAGAAGTGTATTACTATGTCTTCAATGAGGAATCACAAGGTGAAAATACTGAAAAGGTAAAGAAATAAAGCCAGCAATTTGTTCTGATTTCTAAGAGGTTGCTTTCTAAGTAGCATCTGATTTAAAAATCTGAGATCAGGCACATTGCTTTGATGGTGAAAATATATTAACCTTTTACCCACCTATTCTTCCAATCTTCCATCCTTCTTCTGACAAACCTGAGTGTGAACTGAGCCAAACAGCCTACAAGCACTGGAAATGCAAAATGAATTTAAAAAAATGTTCTCTGCCCTTCAGGTAAGATAGAAACATGAACAATATCTTCATAGTATAAGGGGAAATTTCATACACTAAAGGGAAAGTAAATTGGAACAACTTTTCTGGTGTTAGTTCAAAATATAAATTGGAATGTTAAAAAGAAAGGTCATATCATTTGATACAATTCTTCATCTCAACATTTAGCTTAAGAAAATAACTGAATAATTATACCCAGGTATACATACAAAGATATCAATCAAATAGTGTTTAAAAGAGCAAATACATGAAAACAGCCTAAATTCAATAGTGTCAGATGGATTTCTGGAAGAAAACACAGCAAGAATTATAAGTAGCTATCTCTAGTAGAATTACAGGTAATATTTTTCTTCTTGTTTCTGCCTAGTTTCTATTTTGTCTAAAGTGAACACAGATTACTTATATAAACATAAATTAAAAATTTGACTAAAGAAGTGGAACTTGAAAGCATAGTTTAATCACCACTAAAACAAAAACTGAATCTTACCAATACCACATGAACAAATAGTTAAAATACAGTATAATTTGGCTCATAATAGTTTGCTATATACCAAGTACAAATAACCTAACTTTGTCCAGGGTGAGTAGGTCCCCTGGAAATTTTACAGAGGAGATTCTATTAGATCTAAATCCAGAAGGATGTGTGGGAGGAGAAAAGGCAGTGAGAATATGTGTTCCTGGCAGAGGGGAATATTTTGTAGAGATAATGAACAGTCAAGAATGTGAAAAGGAGGACAACTCAAATTTCCATAATTATTTGGTGAGATTGAGGGACCAAGGAAGACTCGAATACATTTATAAAATTCTCACTACCAAAGTCATTATATCAATACATTTCCTTAATAAAGGTACCAATGAAATAAAGGATGGCATGTTTTAAGTGGAAGTAGAGTATTTTAGATATGTGCTACTGAAGAATAATTGTAAATCAAGTGTCCTCTTTCTTATGGTTTTTAATTAATATTTGACTCAAGATTAAAAAGCTTAGGTAGCTACTAAAAAGACTTTTGATTTAAATAATGTTTTTTATTTCTAAATGACAGATCACTCATAACCAAGACAGTCTTTCTAGGGAAAGGCACTATAGAGTTTTGCAAAATCATTAGGAGGATGTGGTCCATTTACTGATTTCCAGTTCTGGATTTGATTTATAACCATCTGATTTCATCAGATTCAGGCTTGAGAGAACTTCTGCCAGGCAGATATTTTAGACAGGACAAAATTAATGAACATCATCAAATTCAAGGACTGTTACATTTTCCAGCAACTATCCTATTCATCCATGCTTTGCATGAACCCACTGTGGGGGTTTTTTGGAGTTTTTTGTTGTTGTTGTTTTGTTTTTGTTTTTGCTTCTTTTCCTAGAGCTTTTGAAGGTAATTATTTTCTTCTGATAACTTATAAACTTGAACTCCTTAGGCTTCTAGTTTTTCAGAGTCAAGCCATTTTGCTTCTCTCCTTAATCAATAACGTTAATGGAGAGAATATGAGCTCAAGGGCAAACTTAAAATGATGCTGTAAATTTTGGCACAAAATTTCTGTTTGAGAAAATTTATATTTGATTTCTGTCTAATTATTTCAAGTATCTACTTTATCTCCCCCTTGCAAAAAATTAATCATTTATTTCAATGAAGTATCTGGAGCACATATTTATTATGTACTTTTGTCTTGTTCCTTACCGTCACTAATAGACATTTATAGCACTATGCTACGTAATTTGGTGAAGCTTGTGAATTTAGAGACTCATGTCTACACTATTCTTCTTGCTCTTCTTGCTCTTCTACATATCTTTTGGCTTCTTAATAAAGTTTTCAACTTTATTTCCTACAGGAAAAATTATTCATGTACTGTGCACCTATAACAGAAGGGTGACTTTTGGAGGAAGGATGTAAAAAGAGGCTAAAATAAAGCATGCATACAAAAAAGTCAGTTAAAGCTCTTCTTTTAAAGGGCTTTTAATTACATCTGTATTTCAGTTGTTTCTGATTCTCTACAGAGCTGTCATTTCTAATCTTTGCTGGACAGTAGCATGATCTGAGAAGTTAGTAAAAAGCACTCATACCCAAGCCTCACCCTAAAGCAGCTGAATCTGAATATATAGGAATGGGACCCCAGCATCCCCAAAGGCAAGTCTAAAGGGCAATTCTAGGGTCAAGTTATAGTTACTGAATTATACTTCTCCAAAAATGAAAAAATAAAAGGATTTAATTTATTCAAAGAAACTGAACAGATAGTTACATTAATTTTAGGATCAGCTCAATTCAATAAAAATGTTAAGATTACAAGTTAAGCACAAGATATAGAGTGAATCAACAGGTACTTTGTAAGACCCAAGAGTCAAAAATTATCATTCTAAAGGGCCTATCAGTTCAGCCATTTCAGTCTACTATTCTTTCAATTTAAGGCCATAACACTCAGACTTCCTCAGCTGTCTGATGTATTTTCTGGCTCCTTTACTTTGTAACAAAATGGTTGCACTCACCAGACGTCTGCTCTCAGATTAACCAGGTGATCAGGCATCAGATTCAGCCTCCATTTTAAGATGGACACTGGTAGCCTGCCAAAGCATCTCCTCAAGCCAGAGCCCTTCTCCAAAGGTTAACCTCCTAGAAGAGCTGAAACATGCTGCTAACAACACAGGCAAGGAACCTAAGAAAGAAATCAGATTCCCAACTTCAGATATTGACCTTTATATCATTCTGTTTAGTGTGAACACTTGTATTTTTCCTTCTCAAACCCTCCCTCTTCTGACACAATATACCCTCTGGCTTCAGATTACAAAAGAACTTTCCCCCCACCCTCAAACCCCCTGTTTTCTGTAAGTTTTATCTATTTCTTTGAACTATTTTAAATTCTATGGTCATTTCAACTAGTAGTTGTGTTTACATCATCTCTGAGGATGGTACATTGTTCAGAGAAAAACAGCCAAGGCAGTTCAGTGTTTTTGGCTTATTGTTTGAATATCTAAAAGCATTGCAGCTGGAAAGAATTCCATTAATTTGTGGCTAGCACGGATACATCAGCCTCAAGAGCTTCCAAGTAAACAGAGGGAAATTGGCATTGCTATCTTGTGGCAAGAAGCAAAGAACAGAGTGGTACAGAGTTCTCCAAGAAGGAAACAACCCAGATGTGAACAAGACAATGAATGAATTGTTCATTGGAACTTTTCAACCTTTCAGCTGTGAGCAGCAATTATAATCACCAATGCATCCAAACATTCAAAGAAGACTTAAAACTGAACATTATCCATCATGGCCCAGGCACAATTATGTCTCCATAGTTCCATGAAGTACAGGCGCCCCAATTTAACTTAGAGACTTAAACTTCTCTTTAAGGGGGACCCATAAAAGCATGTGGTACCTTCACACGCGCACACACACACACACATACACACACGTACACATGCACAAACCCTACATTTAAAAACTGGCATTTATCTTCAAGAGTCAACTCTTCATACTTATTGCACAATACTCCTTTCACTTCTAATCAGAAAGGCAATCTTTCTTCTAATATGGTAAATATAATTTATTTGCAAATCTACCAGAAAGGATTACAGCTGGCTATTTTAGGTGTCTGACTTCACAGAGTTATGGAGCACCATAACTTTTTGTTTTTGCCCTGCCCAGGGACAGAAATGTTTGTATATTCCTTGCCTAGAAGCATGTTTTATTAAGTAGCATAAATTATTTTAAGTGGAGACCAGATAATCAGATAATCTCTATTTTAGGGTGCAATTACACTTTTGCTCTCTTAGTTTCTCTAGCATATAAACCCCAAATTGGATTGTTTTAATGATCCTCTTTTTAACTAGTTGTGTTTATATATTATTGTATATAATGTGTGCCCTTCCATGTGCTATAAGGAAGGTTCCTTCTGGTATCATGTAGTTTAACCAGCTAATATAAATGAAACCATTTTAATCATTTGTGTGCATATTCCACAGAAATCTCTCTTGCAATATATGTATTGCAAAAAATATTGACTATATTATCTATCTGTCCTCTGGAAATTGTTCTACAGTTACTGTTAAAAAAAAAACAAGTGTATACAACATCTTTACCAATTTTGACAAAATAAAAGTATGTACAAATTATTTTAGTAGTGGTTTTAGTTATGTATAAGGACATATGTAAAATGCATTCAAACATATTGATATAGAATGTTCACCAAAAAGAAAGTATTGAGCTTTCAGAAAAGGGAAGAAAATAACTACTAGAAATATGGCTTAGGGAACAGCCAATGAATCTTAATTCATGTAAGTCAGAGCATAATGGCTGATTTTGATAATAACATCATTGCTTTCTTTTTAAAAACAACTTTTTATGCACAAGGTCCTAATTAAAAACATGGTATATTGGTTCTCAGACATAAATATTTTTATAAAATTAATCTTTTAAAGAGAATAGAATAAAAATCTGAATGAATTGCATATCTCAGAACATTTTGGTATATTAATTCAAAGCGGGAGGCATGATTCCACCTTATTTTTATGAGGGAGAATCTCACTGTGGTAAAAGAGAATTCTCTGCACTGTTCCCTATAAGTTTTGGCTTGGGAAAAGAAAGTCTTTTGCCCTCAAAAAGTAACAAGCCCATAAAATTTGATAGTAAATTAAAGAAGTATGTTCCCAGTCCTTTTTCACTCAATTAATAAAATGTTAATTTGTAGGAGAGATTTTATACCCAAGAATTTTTATGGGGGGGATTCTTAAATCTGACTTTCTTCCTGTACATTTGACATAATATTTTTATCAAAAGAATGCCCAAATAATGGATAGCTACTATAATTAAAGAATCATGAGCACCAATATTTCCAAAATTCTATTTCATACTCAAAATCCCATATTTCAAAAACTAAACCAGGCACCCATGCACCTGAGGAAACATTGTGCAAATGGTGCATTTCCCTTTATAACCTTTGTATAAATTATAAATATTAACACATAATATAAATTTTATCTCAAATTTTTAATATGAAATATAGCCTATGATTATTGAAAATTAAGATATTTTTCCTCTTGACATTCACAAGGAGTGAACCCTTCTTATATGTCTCTCCATAAGTGTGTATTCAAAAGTATATTCTAAGGCAATGAATTTCAAACTTTTGACTGGTGGCCAATGCAAAACAAACAAACAAACAAACAAATAAATAAATAAATAAATAAATAAATAAATAAAACGCTGTATTTTACTTTGAGACTTGGTACACACATATATGTATATGTATAATTGGAACATAAGTCTAACAGAACCAGAACTTCCCCTTACCACAAGTGCTGCTCTTATATTTTCTGTTCCAGTCCATTTATATTTTGTTCTCAGCTATTTTGTTTTATTTTTCCATGCTGGTTATGACCTACTTTATAAATTTTATAAACTATCCATGGTTCCTTATGCAGAGTTTGAAAAATGTTTCTCTAATAAGAATCTTGGCCCTGTCTACTTCTATGTTCAATGTGAAAAGACCTATGTATATACTCAGGTCCCCATCAGACTCTCAATTATCTTCAGGACCCCAAAAAATATAAGTACAATCTAAGTTATTGACAGAAAATACAAGTGAAATCGTTGTCATTCAATATCTCAAATCTTGCCTTTAAGAAGCTGTATTTGTGGAGACTGAATGATGGTCAGACCATTCATGTGCATGGACAATGTTTGAAATCTACCTCTGGATTAAGCCACCCTACCAAAATGCATAAAATGATTTTCACCAAGGATCTATCAGCATATCCTTCCAAAAGATGCTAAGAATGTCAAGCTTCAAGAAGAAGTATGTCTAATCTAGGGATGCTCTGGTTCAGGACATCTCACACTTTAATGTGCACAAATCCCTAAGGGATCCAGTCAAATTGCTGATTCTGGTTCAGAGGGGCTGGGGTGAAACCTGAGATTCTGCAAGTTTGAAAATCAACAAGGTGAGTACAGTATTGTTGGTACAAAAAGTACATTTTGGGTAACAAGGGTCTATATAAGATGATGTTATTCTTAAAACTGGGTATTTTAATTTTTTGAGGACCCTTGAGAAAATTGCTTTTGGATATTAAACAGGAAGAACTATTCTTTTCTTGATCAATTGCTTTGCATTTGGGAAAATAGTTCAGTTTTATTAAATCAGACTCATTCCTAGATCTATGTTATATATCTACCATTGATTTTCTACTAATTTATTATTTTTTTGCTTTCTCAACTATTGCTAATTTACATTCTGATTCTATCTCTCATATGTATATATTGTTAAAAAATGTTTCATATATTATAAAATAAAACATCAATGAGAGAGCATTGTTCATGCTCCAGGATCTACGGGAGAGTTGAATCTGCCTACAGACCTACACTCTGTGCTTCAGGGAAATTCTGAGTGCTGCCTTTCACCAGCACCTAGTCCTTCTGAACCCTGCATGGATGCCAAATGAGGACCTCCCTTTGATAGAGACTAGCATGCCATCTGGCCTATACTGAATATTAGAACCATGAGCCTCTAGAGTTAGAGAAAGAGTGTAGAAGGAAAAGCTTCACTCTGCCTTGACTTGAGAAGATTGGGCATACAGTTAAACTAGCTTTAAATCCCCATTTCTCAACCACCATTATGGGAAAATACCCCTCCCTCTGCAAGGCTTTTAAATGAATGCATGATTACAGTGAGGCAAAAATTATGTATGCCTTTAGCTCAAAACTCGAAAAAAGTGAATCAATTTATTTATTATAGTGGTAAGCACTTTGTTTATAATTCTATGCTGTGGTTAAAATATTATCTATGCAAATAATTAAATTTAAAATGACTTTTAAATTGAATCTGAGTTGATGGTAGCATCTAAGGCTCATAAATTTTAATTTTAACAATAAACAAAATGTATAGTGGTAGAGGAAAGAACTAGTTGAAAAGAACAGAGGAAGAAATTATTTCTACACAAAAACCTGGCTGACATCTTAATTCATGAATCTATCTTTTAGACACAAAATTAAAAATATGTTTCTATTCTTTGAAAAGAGTCAACATGTTAGAATGTGCATAGGGAAATTATGAAACAGTCCTTTGAGTGTACTTGGTGTAAGTCAGATTCTTATCTAATTTTTGCTGAGTCCCACCCAGATCAACAATAGGTGCTACCAAGAATGCAACTTTAAAGAAAGAATAACATGACCAGTTTGTAGAAGGGAATATTGAAAGGAAACAGAAAATCTGTGATTACCTGAAGGACTGTCCCCACAGTGATCAGCAAGCAGTTGATCTTGTTTTTCAGGAAAGAGGAAATAGGAAACAAGAGGAGAAACAAATTAATTTATACAGTGGAAGTGGACAGAAATTAGAGCTACTGGACTCTGGGATCTTCTGTGAATGGGCAATCTAAGGCAGGACTCTCCTTGGTAGTATGATGAGGCTGTGGCATCGGCAACCAGGATACCCTTGGGAATATCTCTTCATTTTCCTTTTTGCCAAAGAAATTAGACTCAATATCCAAGACTTGGAATCCTAAATAGATACTATCTGATGTTCAACAAAATCCAGGATAGATTAGATCTGCAACTCTCAGAAGATTAGGGTTTTGTTTGTATTTTTTTAATCTAGCAACATCTCATACTTCATATCGCTTGCATACACACACATGTGCAATGTGCACGTGCTCCAAAACAGCCAAAATAAAACAACAACACTTTCCACGTGAACTTAAGTAAACTTCATAAATGTTCTGCATCTATTTCCTCATCTGTAAAAAGAGGGTGTTGGATTAGATTAGATAACCTTTATGATCTCTTTCAGCTCTAATAATATATCAAGTGACTCAGAACAGGAAGCAAGCATGTTGGGAAAGGTGCAGGTAGTTCTTAAAGATAGGACTCCATGAACTCTGAAGAAATGTTATCATGGTCCTATTTTGACATCTCTAGAGTCTCCCTGGCCCTTAAACAAATTGAATACTATATTATAATACTTCATTTCGTGAAAGTGTCCAAGGTCTTTCAAGGCCTAGGCTTAGAATTGTAACACATCACTTCAACTTCATTCTTTCAGCCAAAATTAAGTCATAAATCAATCTAAAATCAAGGGGTGGAAAAACAGACTTCTCCCTCGATGCGTAGAACTACAAGTGTATATTGCAAAGGGCTTGGACATAGGACAGGGTGGAGAACCAGGAATATTTTTGCAGTCAGTCTAACTGATACATCATATAACCATTAGCAAAAAAATCTCCATGCTGCAAATAAACATCTTCATCTTCATTAGTGGGGCTTCTAGCCTCATTTTCTAAGTCTATGAAGACTCACATTCCATTCCAAATACTGGTATGTATAGTTGTAAAATATGTCCATGGCCAAACTCAAGGACTCACTTCCTTTTATTGTTCAAACTTTGTAAGTCAACCATAACACCCGGCCTCTGAGTGTTCTTTACTGTTGGAGATGATCAAGTAAAAGTCATCGAATCTTACTATCTAATACATCTTTCTGAAATCTAGGCAAAGAGATCTCTATCTTTGCCATTTCAAGATCATCTTTTCCTGTAAAACTAGCCAAGGGATGTGTAAAAGAGTAGTAAGGGGGTTGTTCCAAGCCCCATTTTGACTTCTGTAAGGAGTCTTGTGCTTTCCTTAACTTCATACAGTCACTGATGTCTATATGAAAAATCTTCCACTTTTCTTTTTGAATTAAAAAATAAGGTTCCTGGAAGAAATTATACAATGGGAAATTAGCACTTCAATAAAGCTGGCTCACATATTTTATTGATTATGGTTAATCTAATTATTGCAATAAAGCCTGAGAAAACCAAAAGAAATTTACTTTTTTCATGTTACAGTGATATGTATTTCTTTCTAATACTTGCCCAGTTAGAATCTAGTACCTCAAAATTAATAAATAAATCAAGGAGTCATTCCAAATTAAGTTTGCCTCAATTCTCTCAAAAAAATCTTGAATTCATTTTAACTACTTATAATAGCTAAATATGATAACGACACAATTAAGTACTCCTTAAAATAAGCATTAAACTTAAAATGAAGTGCATAAATATTTTAAAATAAAAATCAGAATCAAATTAAACACTTGCTGCTATTTGGAACTCTGGATTCTGGCCTCTTTTTCCTTTTATTTTTATTTTCTTTAATTAAATATATTTAAATTATATCTGATGTAAACCTTATTTTCTCTGAGGTAATTGCTCTGGGATCAGTGACCTGTAAAAAGTCAGACACTTGAACTTAGAAGACTTCATTTTCCTTCATGTCCTGGGACCTGCTGGTGTGTGATTTCTCTGAACTCTGGCCTGTCTCTTTCCTAAGGCAGGTCATTTTTAGCAGGTCAGTCAAGAAGCCATGCCCCAAGGCTGGGAAATGAGTCTGACAAACAAGGTCTACTAGAGGTGAGGAGACCCTTTCCTTCACCAGCGTTGAAGGTTTAATCCACTCTAAGATCCAAGTTCTTATTTATCTTTGAAATACAAAATTTTACTTTTTGCCCTTTGATTTTGTTTAGAGAATAAAAGAAAACACATTAGAAGCCAATTTTATTGACTCTATGACAAATAAAAGCAAAAAAGAAAACCCTCTAAACTACTCTAGATACCTATATGTGAAAGGCAAAATAATTTAAGTTTTTAAATTTTGACACCTTTTCCAAGAAAATATCTTTATAACAGGTCATCAATTCAAGATATCATTAAGATAACTGAATTCAATATTAATTCTTCAGTCTCTCAAACTTTCTACCAAAATAATGTTCTGTTTACCTGTTTCTAAACTATGCATTTTTCAATAAGGTGAATAATAAAAAACAAGTGAGAGCAAGCTAAAGCAGAATATAAGATGTAAAATACATTTGTATTAAATGTATGCAATGAGGTGTAGCAGAGTCCAAAAGCATAAATAGTAAATCTTTAAAAAAGTTATTTAGCTTTTTTAAACATGAGTTTATTCATTCATTAGTAGGGGTTAATAACACATATGAGTATAAAATAATGTCAAATGTATTATTTTAATTCCTTATACTCTAGTACAAATGGAAAAAGAAGTTTCATTAATTTCCTTTGATATACATATGGAAAATAAAATACAAGTTTGAGATGACATTTAAAATCAGGAATGAGTCTTTGCTGGAAAGAAATTCTCTTCTAGAATGTAGCTTTGTCGCTGTACCTACCTCTTCCCTCAATTGCCTTCATTACTATAGATAATGTTAATGCTATTTGAATTTTATATTTCTCTTCCTCTTACAATATCTTTTCTACCACATTTGTTTTACTGCTTGAATAACTTGTCACTGCAACAAATCTCACTGTTCCTTATTGCTTGTTGGCAGAAGAAAAGAAACTAATAAATATTTCCCACTCCCTCTCAGCAAACCAATGGTTGATGCTATTCTTGTGACCAGAATACCATACCAGGAATGCAAATCTAAGTGTGGAGAACCAGCATCCTTTCTCTCCCTAACTCAAATATTGTCCCACCTTATAATAAGATGCAATCAAAATCCATCCACTCATTATTATAAAGTATGTAACCCAGAAATGAGTAGCATGCAAACCTGGACTAAAATATATCATGGCAACTGGGTTATGGAGCCACCAGAAATATCTCTGTGGTCCCTTCAGTGTGAATCCTACTGATTATTTCTTGGAACTAACCAAAGTAAAATGATTTAATAAAATCTTCATAGCAACAACAGGCAAAATAAGAGCCAGAGCATTTCAATTAAATTGCCTTAATGTATCAATGACAGAACTTTGTTAACTCTTCAAATCTAACTTATCTGTTCAAATCCAGTTGCTCCTCTTTATAGAGTTCTTTTTGAAGTTCTTTGTAGGTCTGAGATAAGAGGAAACCAGCAGGCCACAGAGGAGTCTCTTAATAAACAACATCATCTCTGGCATTGTTGAAATAAATTATTTCCTGGAGAAGACAAAAACCTGTGTCAAGTTATGAGGCTAATAAGATGTTTCTGTTCCATGAAACCACACATAGCTAGTGGGATCTTGGCATTCAGCTTCAACACCGTTTTGGTGGCAGGTTTTCTCTTTCAGTTCTATTGTTTTGTTTCCACACTAACTCTTTTAGCCATAGAGCAAGTTGAGAAGAGCAAGAGTTTTCACACTCCACTTAGTAGCACATATGTGTATGTGCAGTTAACTGCCTCCAGTTGATAGGTTAGGTTGGCCATAGTCCATTTGGTATATCCACCATACCTGAGGCAATGGTGATTTTTCTCAGAAATAGCTTTGGATGATAAAAAAGAGTCTATAATCTCCCTATTCATTAATTCCAAAATCTTGAAACAATGACCATTTAACTTCTCAGGGTCTTACTTTCTAACTTGGAAAAATAGAAAGCAAACACTTTTCCTCCAGCCCATGTACTGGACTATTCTGAAGTTTGATTGAGTAATATAAAGTGTTTTGGAAATTATAAAGATTTATGTTAATGTAAGATACAGTTATATAAACTGGTCATATTTACTTCCTGTCAATATTATATTAATCTTATCATAAGGGATTAGCCGTATTCCATGTGATGCTAAAATCCTATTAGACCTCACTATCTGAAAGAAGCAAGCTCCTTCTGATATGTTAAAATTTCAACTATTATGTATAGTTTACTCACTCTTAAACCAATCTCTACAACACACTTTTTTGAATATTTACAAACTAAATATTTAAACCCTGCTTTACCTTTCTATTCGATGCACCTAGACTAATATTTCTCTTAGTCTAAGAAGCCATTCATTTGCCTCAGATTAGAAGGCTTTTCAACTGCTCATTCATATTCTGATGAAATTTCAGTGGATGACGTTTCTACATTATATTTCTTTTTATTTATTTGTCATCCTACTTCCCCATTTTCCTTCATATTCTCACATTTGCGGGATGAATTCAGCACTCTCTCACCTACATCTTGAAACTCATTTCCTGGCAGAGGTTTAGGGTTTTATTTCAAGTTCTCCATGTCAACCTCTTAGCCTCTTAACAGCTCCTGTTCCCCAGCTGCCTAATTTATCTTTATAGGCACATGTAATACAGATTATTCATTACTTCATGAATATATAAGGTGCCTTATGTCTCATATTTAACATTTGGTGGACCTCATTTGAATCATATTCTTCACTTAGTGAAGTAAGACAAGGGATCAATTCTAGAAAATTAAAGGACTGAAGTGGAGGGTCAGGTGCAAACATTGCCCTGAATATCAGACATCAGGTATTCATACTTTTCCCTTTAGTAAACAAAAGTGTGTGTGTGTGTGTGTGTGTGTGTGTGTGTGTGTGTTAAAAAAATAGTTATTTCAGGCGTAAAATTGCCTCTCAAGTTCTCCAACCCATAGGGATACCTGACATGCATGCATTATATGCATTATATTACTTATCTCAGTCACCTCCAATAAGATACAAATTGTGGAATGTACTAACAAAACATACAGGACCTATTATATGCCTTGCATAAGAAACACTATTGAGCCATTCAAGCTGTTTGATTTTGCAGTTCAGGGGCATCAGTTACTAAAGTGCTGTGATATCAAGCACATGCACAAGGGAGAACACATTGTTGAGTATTTTTATAAGGAATTAGTCAATGTAATTGCAAGCTGTAAAAAGATTGTTACACAACCTCATTACATGTTGTAAACACTTCATCACATGACATCGTTCCATGTTATAAATACATCATCAGAGACCATTATGTTCTCTAATGATGACTTCTCACATCCATTCATCATACAAAATGAATAAATGCCTAAGGAGAGCATAACCTGTGCAGTTTTTCACTACTATGATAACTCTATCTGTAGAATTATTATGATGTGCTGTATACTTACATATGCTGTTACACAGCATGAAGATATATGTATTTGCTCTTTGTTCTTTATTCTTACAACTACCTTTAGCTAAAGGTAATAAAATCTGATCCAACTTGTATAGTTTGTAAAAGACTATTTAAAGAAAGAAGAAGAGAAAAAGAAGAAAGAAGAGGGAGACAAGGAGGATAAGAAAAAGAAAATGAAAAATAATGATTTAAAACTATTTAAAATAATTGTATAACACAGACCTATTTGTGTATATATGTGTTAATTCTTTCATACATGTTTGACCTTAGGCATACTTTACAATTAATTTACATAAGGCAATAGAACTGGTCACTCTCCATGATTAGGGTTTTAACATTAATTTCAATTTATTCTCTAGGGACACATGTTGTATAGTATCATTTATTCATACTTCTACATTTTTACACCATTCATTGCCAATCTCCATTTCTTAAAGTGTGGGATGAAGGAAGACATTTATAAAATAATATAAGAATAAAGCAATGGCTTCTAAACCTGTTCTATATAACCATGCATTATTCTCGGACCTTTGAAGCTACCTGGAGATGAAGCTGGAGAACAAGGCAGTCTCAATATGTCCCACTTACCTTAACCTTGAAAAACCACTTTCATCTATTTTCTAATTTGGGTACCAGATTATAAAATTCATTAAACTAAATAGTAATCATGTTTCTTTGAGTCTTAAACTCCCATGATTTTTTTCTGTATGATCACGAGAGATTACCATGGGTTAGTGGTAGTAGGCAAGAGGAGCTTTCAGGAGGGCAATAGGCCAGGCCTCCCCTTTATTAAAGCCTGTAAATTTAGACTTTGATGTTATAACCAAGTGAAGTCACATATAGCCATTTTGTTTGTGTGCTCATTTGTATGTGTGTTAAGTGATAATTTGTTAAACACAAATATTTAAACATTTATAATTTCTGTGACCCTGAATTGGCATTGCTTCATTTTTAAATGTACCAGGGGATTCAAACCATGGAATTGCTTACCCTTTTCTTGACCTCTGAGAGATTCTAATGATCACCCAGCTTTACACTGATAAAATCCAAGCTATGCCTTCCATGTTCAAGTTTAGGAAATTATCCTTGAACACTGTGAACTTCTTTAGCTAATCAGATCATTCTCCAATACCAACCAGGTTCTTCTTAGGGACTAAGAACTGTACAGATCACTTCACTAGGATAATAATTTAATTCTTACAATAGCCTATTATTATCTCTTATTATCCCAATTTTCAGATAAGGAAGTTTAGGTCTAGAAGATTAAACAAGAAGGTTAAACAAGGTTAAAATCACATATAGTCAGTAAGTGGCAGTATCATTCCAGTGCAGGCAGGCCATTTCCAGAGATCAAGAGATTAATTACAAATTCTATTTGCACTAATGTTAATACATATTATTCTTCTTTTTACTTTGGAACATATTGTAAATTAACAAGAATTGAATAACCCAAGAAAAGAACAATTTTCTTTTGTTGTTTGTATACTTAGGTTTTAGCCTCTCTAAGCATTGTAAAATTCATGAAAATAAACAAGTATTAAAAAATTAAATAAAATCCAGATGATGTTTTTGGTTAAGCTTACAATTATTCATGCTTCAAACTGCATTATTTTTTGAAATTAGATATATGTGTGTATGTTTGTGTATATGTGTGTATATTTTATGTATACATACATATATGCAAAATATACATATATGCATACAAAATAATCTAGCAACATAGCAAATTTTTTTAAGGAAACTCATTTAGATGTGGCATGGAAACTTCTGACTAGAAAAGAAAAAAAAAGAAACAATGGTAAGAATATATAAAGAACTCCTACACTTCAAAAAACAAACAAACAACTCAATTCAACAATGAATAGACATTTCTCCAAAGATGATACACGAATGATCAATAAGCCCATGAAAAGATGCTCAACATCTCTAGTCATTAGGGAAATACAACTCAAAGCTATAATAAGATACCATTTTGCAGAGATTAGGATAGCTATTATAACAGTAAGTATTGGCATAGAGGCAGAGAAATTATAACACTTGTGCACTGTTAGTGGGTATGTAAATTGGCGTAGCTGCTGTGGAAACAAGTTGGCTGTTATTTAAAAAGTTAAACATAGAATTATCATATGATACAGTAATTTCATTTTAGGTATATAGCCAAAAGAATTGAAAGTAGGAACTTAAGACTTCTGGTCAAGATGACTGACTAGTTAAGTACTATGCTTGCCTCCTCTCATGACCACAACAAAATTACAATGAAACTACAGAAAAATCATCACTGAGAAGCACCTGAAGTCTAGCTTGACAGAAGCCTGACAATTAAGGACACACAGAAGAAGCCACCCTGAGACTGGTCAGAAGGGCAGCTCCACGGAATGGACTGGTCTCACATGCATGTGTGGTGGTTAAAAATTGGAGGGGTTATCTCAGTTGTGGAGGTCCCCGAGAGGAGAGAGGACTGGGACCCACACTAGGCTCACCAGCCCAGGGTTCCAGTATCAGGAAAAGAAGTCCCCACAACTTCTGGCTATAAAAACCAGCAGAGATTGTGGCTGAGTGAGACTGAAGGCTGCTAGAGTCGCAGACATTCCTCTTAAGGAGCTCATGTGCAAACTTACTGACAGACTTACTTGCTCTGAGTTCCAACACTGGGATAGAAGCTTGAAAGACACCAGGGACATTCAGGGAGAAAGTGAATTGTCTGGATTCAGGGCTAGGGCTGGAGGAACAGCTTTCTCACAGACAAAAGTGCTGGCCAATACTGTTTGTTTTTTTGTTGAGCCCTTCCTTCTCCCAGTATGCATAGGCAGGCAATCACGATATGTGAATCTCCATCAAACTGGCTAACTTTGGTTACCTCACCCTGGTGATTACCTGAGGCCCCACCCCACCCAACTTTTGGATTAACCCAAGCCACTGCCAGTGACTTTTCCATACAAACAACCTGTCTTGGTTCATGCTGAAGACTTTCTTAAAATCTCTCAAAGATTCACAAAACCCAAATGAGCAGCATCTGGCCTCAGCATGCCCTGCACCTCTTGCTAAGCAGCTTAAAGCCTGGTACTAGCAGTAGCCAGCCTTGGTTCTCAGCGTGGCCTCTCGAGGCACCTCTAAGCTTACTGTGGGTGGCAGCCTTCCTTGGTTGTTCATGCCAGGTGACTCTGGGCAGAGAACAAGCTGCAGCTGAATTTGGCCTACGGTGCTGCCCCTCCCATGAGGCCTTGGGGCTGTCACACTCAGTGGCTAAGCTGGAGCACCACCTAGAGCCACATCCAAGGACAAAACACCCAAGGGAAGACTGGAAAGGCACCAGAGTCCTGCTAAAGCAAATCCTACTCCATAAGGTCAGCCCCTGCACAACAACTCCTCCATGTAGTCTCTGGCCAGTCTTCACACCAATCAGCCCGAGGGTCAATCCCTTTCATTGATGTGCAAGTAGCAACTAAGTTTCAAGTGCAACAGGAGAGCATACACAACCCATACAAAAGACACACCTACAGCACACAGCTCAGATAACCAGGGTGATTGTGCCACTGAGCCTTAAAGAATACCTACTACATAAAGCCACTCTTCCAAGACTGGGAGATGTAGCAGATATACCTAACATAGAAACAAACACAGGGAGGCAGCACATGAGAATGAAAAGAAACATGTTTCAAATGAAAGGAGAGAATAAAACTACAGAAGAAAAGAACTAAACCAAATAGAGACAAACAACCTATGAAATACAGAGTTCAAAACACTTGTTATAAGGATGCTCAATGAACTTAGGGGAAAAATAGATTAACACAGTGATAACTTACACAAAGAGATAGAAATTATTTAAAAAGAAGCAGTCAGAAATAAAAAAAATATAATAATTGAAATAAAGAATAGATAGATGGAATTAACAGAAGATTAAATGGAGCAGAGGATAAAATAAGTGAACTGAAAGACAATGTAGAGGAAAACACCCAATGGAACAGTAAAAAGAAAAAAGAATTTTAAAAAGTGAGGATAGTTTAAGGGACCTCTGGGACAACATGAAGCATAACAATATTCACATCATAGGGATACCAGAAGGAGAAGAAAAAGAACAAGATATTGAAAATCTATTTGAATAAATAATGATGGAAAACTTCCCTATATAAAGAAAGTATCTTAAAAGCAGCAAGAGAATAGCAATTAGTTACCTACAAGGGAGCTCCCATAAGGCTGTCAGCTGATTTCTCAAAAGAAACTATGTAGGCCAGAAGAGATTGGCATGAAATATTCAAAATGATGAAAAGTAAGGACCTACACCCAAGATTATTCTACACAGCAAAGCTATCATTTAGAATAAAGGACAGATAAAGAACTTTACAGACAAGAAAAAGTTAAAAGAGTTCATCACCACCAAATCAGTATTACAAGAAAAGTTAGAAGAACAAGAACAAAGGAGGAGGTGGTGGTAGAGGAGGAAGAGTAGGAGGAGAAATATCAAAAATATGAATAATAAAATGGCAATAACTACATATCTATCAACACTACTTTCAATGTAAATGGATTAAATGTTCCAATCGAAAGATAAGATGGCTGAATGGATAAGAATAAGACCCTTACATATGTTGCCTACAAGAGACTCATTTCATATTGAAAGACACACAGAGAGGGAAAGTAGAGGGATGAAAAAAGATAATTCATGAAATCAAAAATTGAAAATAAAAGCTGGGGTACCAATACTTATACCAGACAAAATAAACTTCAAAACAAAGAGTAAAATAAGGAGACAAAGAAGAACCCAGTAATTCCACTTCTTGGTATTTATCCAAAAAACTGAAAACACTACTTGGAAGAAACATGTTCATTGCAGCATTATTTACAATAGCCAAGATATGGAGGCAACCTGCATGTCCATCAATGGATGAATGGATAAAGAAAAAATGGTACCTATATACAATGGAATGTTATCAGCCATAAAAAAAGAATAAAATCTTGTCACCTGCAACAACATGGATAGTCTAAAGGGTACTGTGTTGAGTGGATTAAGGCAGGAAGAGAAAGACAAATGCCATGTGACTTCACTTATATGTGAAATCTAAAGAATAAAATAAATGAACAAACAAAACAGAAACAAACCCATAGATATAGAGAACATTTTGATAATTGCCAGATGGGAGGGTGGTTGAGGGGCTGGATAAAAAAGGGAAAGAGATTAAGAAGTACAAACTGTAGTTACAAAGTAATCACAGAGATGTAAAGTATAGCATAGAAAATATAGTCAATAATATTGTAATAACTACGTATGGTGTCAGATGGGTACTAGATTTATCGGAGTTATCACTTTGTAAGTTATATAAATATCTAATCACTGTTGTACACCTGAAATGAATATAATATTTTATGTCAATTGTAACCAAAAAATTTTTTTAAAGTTTTTTTAAAGAATAAATGAAATAATCCAAAAAGAAAATAGGGGCTCAAACATATCATTGCACATAAGTATTCATGTTAGCATTATCCACAATAAAGGTAAAAACAACCCAAATATCCATAAATAAGTAAAAGGATTAAAATATATTATAAATAAATGCAATAGAATATTATTTAGCCATAAAAAGGAATACAAGCGAACAAGTAAAACATAAAAGGACAAATATTATATGACTTTATTTATAGAAGTATCTATCCTAGTCAAATTCATAGAGAGAGCAAATTCATAGTAGAACAATGGTTGCCAGAAGGTGGAGGGATAGGTGTATAAGAAGTTATTATCAATTAATGAATATCGAATCTCCATTAGAATGGATATAGAAAGCAGTGATGATTGCACAACATTATGAATGTACTTTAAGGCTATCGAATATCTACTTAAAATGATTAAAATGGTAAATTTTATTTTATGTATTTCTTATCACAATAAAAAAATTTTAAAAAATCATTGTGAATATTTTTTCCAAAATTCTTTTTGAAATAATCAAAACAATTAATTCATAATCTTGTTATTTTCTTAAATCCTGGCCATATAGATGGCCAAGATATATCCAGTTGAGAAGTTCAACTCTTCACTGAATAATGATATCTTGATTTACCTCACACAGTCTACGTGTTGTTCTCTGTACATTTAAATTGTAATTCCGAGAAGATGGAAAATTATACCCTAAAAATAGAGTCATCAGTATACACTGTGTATAATACATTTATAGCTGTGTTCTTCCCTCACAGTATATTAGGGGAAGGGGGAAAGAATGAGAAAAAATTAGAAATGAATCACATTGAAAGTTAATAGCCTTTCTTATTTTCCATATATCCTTAAATTTGAAAAGCTAAACCCAGAAGACTGTATCATAGCTCTATACTTCCTAGTGGTGACAGACAAAATGAAATTGGACTCAGCCTAACAGGAAAAGCCTGACTCAAAACCCTAACTAACTCTTGAAAAAAGTGTTTGGGGGCAAAGTCTTGAGATGGTGATTTTTAGAAGAGAACATTAGATGGAGAATAATCTCACACACCTACCATGCAATGAAAGGAAATGATGAATGAATCTATCACTATGTTAATATTTTGAGGAGATGAAAATATGCATATTGACATTTTAAAAATATATTCTTAATGTTCAACTAGAGTTTATAAGACCTAGAGGTGATTCCACTCATATGTATGTTTATTAGAATGCTCTGTCTAAATAACACCACACAAAGGCCCTAAATAACTGCACGTCACCTGACTTAGTTTGGTTGCACAACTTAGACAACGATGGGAGCAAATAATTTACTAAAACTAGTCTAAGTGGCGATTCATCTCCCAGTATAATTTTGTGTTCATAATAAGGGGAACAGTAATTATTTCTGAGGCTTCTCTCACAAATGGGAAAGAAAAAGAAGGAAGTAGAAAGTTTTGTTCTATGTATATGCAATTTGAGGGGATTCACTTCACAGAAGTTTTCTTTATGTTAACTGGTGTGCTTTCCACTCTAGAGCGTGGACAGAGGCAGTAAACAGCACAAGGCAATGTCCAAGTTCTCCACTCACACGCCAGCACATTCATATTCTCTCTCTTCCTTCTCTCTCTCCCTTCTCATCAGTTTTTCCTTTCTGCTTTCTTTAGTGTTTAGGAAAACATACCCTCTCATAAAACCACCTTTCATACAAAGAATCCTCCTCAAAGCATTAGGAATTTTCGACAAAGTATTCAGAGGCATATAAAAATGGGAATTATCACAGAGACTACAGTAAGACAGAATCATCTATTAGCTTCAGTTCCAGGTAAAACAGGAGAGGTTTGCAGGGCCCCAGGCTAACTGTGCACTCTGATTTCCTTTTCATCTACACTCCCAAATTAGAGTGTGGCTGAGGGAGACTCTCTCACTGGGAAGACTGGATGGTGTTGCTATGGGCATTGCTGGAATGTTTCAGAAAGAGGACAGGGTCGGGGATCGGGTGGAGAAACTCTCTGGAGATGTAAGGGGGACTGTGCATGTTTAATGAGTTCAAACCTCTTCCACAAATTAAGTGAAATATTTTTTAAAGGAAACAATATTACTTAAGTTTTATTTGTTTCAGCTACTTGGTTACAACTCCACACGGACACAATTAATGGAGGAAATAGAGTATTTTATAAGCCCAGGACTCTCCATCAATCTGTGACCAAGAGAAATTCTTTGCCTTAATCACCATACATTCTTTCAGATAGCTTGTATATTGCCAAAATAATTATCCCAGGCTTAAGAAAAGATTTTGTCTAGTCACTCCCCCAAAAGTTATAATGGTTGAGAAGTAGAATGCTCCAGTGCATAAATTAATAATGAACTTTGTCCTCTTTTGCAATGTGTATTTTTAAGCAATCCTTAATAATGCAGTTTCACATGTGCATGTGCGCACACACATGCATATACACAGGGGCCATTTAAAACCAACTTTTCCATAAATCTAATAATTGATGGGTATCCTGGATGTCCTGAAAGAGCTGTTCCAGGAAATGAATCCCCTTGCCCAACCCAGATTCTGTGCTCACCAATAAAAAGTGAACAATTTTTAATAGATCATGCAAATAACAAAATGTCCTGGAAACTAGATATGTTAAAAAGTAAAGAAAGCAAAACAGTAAAACAAAATCACTACATTTGCCCAAATTGTAAGGAAAAAAAAAACTAAGTCTAGAAACTACTGAGTGGAGAAAAACATCCAGTTAATGGGAACAGAATGCAGACAATTTCAATTCATAAAGACTTTCCTTTTTTTTTTTTTTTTTCCATCAGAGGGGTTAATGACAGACAACTGACACAATTCTTAAATAATTTTCTTATATTTTTGTAATCTTTGAAAATAAAGCTCTTGAATATTTTGTCCTTTCTGAGAAGAATAATCTTAAATACAATATATATCCTTTATTTTCCTTCATTCATATGCAAAGAAAACCGAAAGAGAGATCTCAATTTATAGAATAATGAAGGCCAAGTATCAGCAACCCCTGAGTGATTAAGACAAGCTAGGGTGTTATTTTGAGTATTACTTAAAAAATAATTCCACCCTAACATTCTGTTCTGACACCATAAAAAGCGGCCAGTCCAAGTTCATCAGCTAAAGGGTGGACTGTGTGAAAATTCCTAATCTCTGAAGAGCATGGCAAAATAAATAATCACACGACCCACTTTGTTTCTGCTTTACCCTTCCTTCCTCACCTATAAATATGGGTTATTGTATACATAGATTTTAGGGTCAAGTATTAATGGTGAGAACCATTAAGAGGGCAAAGGTCAATAGCTCCTGACTTTAGTGACCCTTAAATTTAATCTAGCATGGTAGGAACAGAATTAAAAGTGATGAACTTGCAAAGTGTAATAAAAACCTACTTTACCCACACAATTGGAAAGCAACAGAAGAATGAAAGCAATTTAAACAATAAAAATGAATTTCGTGATCTAATTACAGCCATAGAGTTAAAGGTGAACTCACAGCGAACTGGCATGCATGAAGGCTGAACTCTGACATCTTTAAAATACCATGTGGTTTCTGGGATCCAGCAGTTGTTTTTAAAGTTCATAAAACTAACAGTGGTCTTTATTTTTATTTAGCTTCATATCCCTTTAACAAGAGATACCAAGACAGTATTTTAGAAAATACAAACACTAAATTCTTCAGCCCAGCTGAATTTTATCTTTCAAAATGAATCCTTCGTTTTTATACCTATTCTTTATCCCATTTCAACTTGAGAACTTCATATTCTGGTCTTTTCTCTTGCTCTCCCAATCCTCTGCCTCTTTTCATTTAAATATATGTTATTTTCTTTTGTGATTTGCAAGATAATTTCAATTTACCCATTTTTTAAAAGATCAACAATGCATTCTTTGATTTTACATTATTATTAGTTCCCTTCGATAATTCTTTTCCTGAATTATTAAAACCTATTCTCAGAATCCAACTTTTGAGAGTCTGGTTAACTTAAGAGTGGTTTTCAATTTTTTGTTTGTTTGTTTGGAAATAACTTTAGGTTTTTTAAATGTTGCAAAAATAGTATAGTTAATTCTTACATACACTTCACACAGCTTTCTCAAATCTTTACAACTCATCTCATTATAGTATAATTATCAAAATGAAGAACTTGATATTGTAAATAGTGTTAACCAATCTGTAAACTTTATTCAAATTTCTCCAGTTTTCCCACTAAGGTTCTTCTTCTGTTCAGAATCCATCCAGGATCCCGTGCTGCATTTATTTGTCATCTCAGTTCCTCCATCTGATATGACCTTGACTTTTTTAAAGTCAGTTATTTCATGGAATGTCTCTCATTATGGATTTATGTAATGTTTTCTCACAATTGGGTTGCTGTTATACATTTTTGGCATGAATATCGCAGAAATCATATTGTGTCTTCTCAGTGTTACATATCAGAAAGGTGATATGACTTATAACTGGTGATGTAAACCTTGATCATTTGGTTACCGTGGTGTCTGCCAGATTTCTCCATTATAAATTTACATTTCCTTTTGTAATCAACAAATATCTTTAGGAGAGATGCTTTGAGTATACAAATATCTGGTTTCTCATCATACTTTGCCCCCTTGTTTTAGCATACATCAAGGATTCTTCTCTGCAATAATTATTATTGTGGTTGCTTAATGGTGATTTTCTATTTCCCTCATTCCTTCTATATTTTGTTGTTTGAAATTCTACTATAAGAAAAAACTGCCCCGTGTCCATTTTATTTATTACTCGATTATTTATACCAGATGCATAGATATTTATTTTATTTTATGGATTGTACTTCCATATTATGTGTTTTTGACTCGGATTAGTTCCAGTTTTGACCAGGAGCTCCTACAGGTAGATCTTGTGTCTTTTCGGCATACTGCCATCATATTTTTCAGCACTTCCTAGCTTTCTGGCATCAGAGATGATTCCATGTCCATCTTGTATTTTCTTCACCTGAAACCTGGAATCAGCAAAGAAGCCCATCTTCCTTTATTGGGAAATGATATTTAGAAACTAAAGCCTTGATGGAAACTAAAGCCGCTTATTGCGGCTTAGGGAAAAAAAAATATGTATACTAATCCACATATACACAGACATGTATATTTCTGCACTGATCTATCTGTATATTTGAAACCATGAACACCACAGTGTTCATTCTAGCTCTCTTTCCCTTTTTCCTTTTTGTAGCTTCTTTCCCTGCCAGTGAGATATCTGGCTCTTGATATGCACAATTTACTCATTTATTTGTTTACTCCTTATACACATAACGTAGGTCCAGAGAGAGCTGCTGACCTATACAGGTGTAAGGAACAAATTTACTAACTAGTGCACAATATTTGTGTATAGTTCTTTTTGTCTTTTACCTTAAGTATATAGACAAAATACTGCCTTTTAAAGTTGCTTAGATTGTTTCTTCTCTATCCCTTCTGCATGATTATGGTATTCACTGTAATACAATTAGGTTCTTTTGTTATCATTTGTAGTCCAGTACACACATTCACACATTAAATTGCTCATTTATTTTTTTGGTCATGCAACCATTATCATGGTTCAAGGAGTCAGAGATATACAATAAAACAAACTGAGAAAAGAGTCACTCACTTATCACCTATACTATCCCATTTTCTCCACTCCCTTCTCTCTCTCTCTCTCTCTCTCTCTCTCTCTCTCTCTCTCTCTCTCTCTCTCTCTCTCTCTCTTTCACACACACACACACACACACACACACACACACACACACACACACACCATAGGTAACCAGTCTCTTCCGATTTATCCTTCCTGTATCTCTTTTTGGCACAAACGAGCAGATATATGCATATTTTATAATATCCTATTCTTTCTTATGTGAAGAGTAGCATTTTACAGGTACCCTTTCTGCTTTGCCTTTTTCATTTAACAGTAAGTCCTGTAAATCACTTCATATAAATTTTTAGAGATCTTATTCATTCTTCTTTACAGCTACACAGTACTTCACTGCATGGCTATACCATGGTTTATTCAACTATTATAAACAAGCATTTTGGTTATTTCTAATATGTTAAAATTACAAACAATGTAGGAATAAATAACTTTGTTTACAATTATTTTTGTATTATTGAAAGTGTGTCTCTAGGGTAAATGCCTTGGGATAGAATTTCTGGGTCAAGAGTTTTATTAGATGCAGCCAAAATTCCCTCCAGAAGGTCCCTCCGTTTTGCATTCCCACCAGCAATGTAAGGGAATGCCTGTTTCCCCACAGCCTTGCCAACACAATGTGATGTCCTAATTTTAAATTTGATCAGTCCAATAGGTGAGAAAGATATTGTTTTAATTTGTACTTTTGTAATTATGAGTGAGTATAAACATTTTTTTCATATGTTTAAGGGCCATTTATTTTCACTTTTTTGTGAATTGTCAGTTTATGTCTATTTCCCATTTTTCTATCAGGTTTTTAGTCCTCTTTTTAAGAGTTCCTTATATACTAGGAATGTTAATTATTTGTCTGTGGTATATATTGCAAGTGTTTTGTTCCAGTTTTTCACTTGTCTTTTGACTAGTTCATGATTTTTAATGTACATTTTATGTAGTCAAATTTATCAGTATTATTATTATTATTATTATTATTATTATTATTGTTATTATTATTACTGTATCTGGATTTTGAGTCTGGGTTAGAAAATCTTTACTAGGTTCACGTAAGAAAAAATCCATCCATACTTTCATCTAATACATGTGTGGTCTCTTTATTTTGTGTTTAGATATCTAACTCATTTGGAGTTTACTCTTCTGTATGGTATGAGGTTTGAATGTAACTTTCCTTTTTTCAAACAACTGACCAGTGTCCTTGTACCATATATCAAAAAGTTAATTTTTACCCCAGTAGTTGGAAATGCCACTTTTATCACATACTAAATTTCCATATGATCTTAGGTCTATTTTATGCATAATATTCTATTTCACTGTTTAATTTGTCTATCCATGCTTCAATACCCTATTGTTTTAATTTTATAAGCTTTATAATGTTTTAAATTCTGGAAGGGCTACTTTGTGTCCAGATTCTTCTTTTGCTCAATGGACTGTAAACTTGGGGTACATATAGGGCCAAGAGGGCCATACAAATGAGTGATGATGACAGGGTTTAAATAATAGGGAATGGTGTAGACTATGGAAAATAGGAGAATTTTCTTCATGCCCAAACTGAAGAAAACAGCTGCTCTTCAGCTCCAGTCAACTATTTTCCAGTGGGAATGTAGGTCCAACATTACATAATCTTTTAATTTTTCAAGATGAGATAAAACACCAGATTTTTATAAGAAATCTTCCAATGTTAAAGTGCTAATTCATTGGTAATTAATCATTTTTTTTAGTTTTAATTTAAGCACTGTCCTGAGCCATAGGTAAGCTAAATATGATCCAAAGATGTCTAGTTTTCACAAACTGCTATACACAAGAAATTGCTAAAGAGTGATGTAAAAAAAAATTCTAATCAATTTTTCCATAAATTATTGAAGAAATTGTTTTTGCAAAAGGTATGTATATGTATGATGAGCAAATGGAATAAAGATGTCTACAGATTATGTGTATAGTTCTTATCTTCGTATTTCAGAAAGAAAACAAATGTTACCTTTATGATTTTTGTCCCATTGCTATCTCAAAATACTGATTATACAAAATAAAAGTGGTTAATTGCAAAAAAACTTTGAACAGAGTTTTGGTATTATTTATAATTAAAAATGAAATGTATCTGTATCTTATTAATACATAGGAAGAGAAAGATTAACAGTATTTTTCATTTTAGATATTTTTCAGATTATTTTAAAAGCTTTTAATAATCATTGTAAAAATGAACACTTAATTTAACAATACCATAGTATATAAAATGAAAAGCATAAAAATCTCTACCTCACGCTCACCATAGCTTCTTATGAATGCTTCCATGCATACATACATGAGCACAAACGAATTAATAAAATATATCATCATGAAAATATTCTGTATCTTGCTTTTTTAAACCTATTTATATGAAACTGCTTTATTCATTGTATTGCTGTAAAATATTCCAGTATGTTAACTGGATTTAATTAATCCCTTATTCAATTGATATTTATATTATTCTTAGTTTTTTACTGTTTCAAATAATGCTAGTCACCAATGTTAGTCACAATAGCTAAGTATGGAAACAATCTAAGTGTCCATTAATGGATGAATGGATAAAGAAATTGTGATTGATATAGATCTATATCTCTTATCCATATATGATATATATCTCACTTATATATATATATATGTCCATATCAAATCATCATGATGTAAAAATTAAATATATACAATTTTTATGAAAAAATAAAATTAAAAATAAAGTTACATCTCCACTCTTAAGAAAATCGAGAAATGGAAAACTCCTATTTAACATTATACAATTAATATCAATAAAAATAATGCCTAACTTGTAAAAAAGGCTGAAATAAAGATTATTTGCATGCATATGCAAGTGCATCTGCTGGGTCAGTCCTTAAAGATGTAATTGCTGGGTCAAAGGATATGCACAATTCAAAAATTTTATACTTAGTGCTCAAATATAAAATAAATAGATTAAATATATCATTTGTATGGCAACTATTAAATTAAGTATTCTTCTGGAAATTGATTCTAAAAGCGTAAATTTATTATTTAAATATGAAATTTGGCTATTATTAATTATAGATATTTTCCTATCTAAAAGTCATGTGCTATAATATTTTTGTATATAATTTTGAAAATATTGTATTTATTATTATAACTTTTATGCTTACTATTGATGAAATTGAAAAATATAAAGCCCAGAAATTTTACAACATATATTTAGCAAATACAACTAGTAAACATATTAGTAGACATGCTAATTTTGTCAGAATGACCACATTATGTAATCTATTATAATGACTAGAAAAGTTGTTATAAATATCCTTTAAAATTTATATTTATAACTTTATTTTAAATGGTGAAATTGTTTTCTATATATAGTACACAATGTAATAAACCAACCATTGTTCTGTATTTTAACAATTTATTTAAAATTTTTCTTGTTATAAACATAATACCTTCTATTCTGTGTAGTGACAGTTCCAGGAAAATAGTTCCAGGGAAATAGTAGATGCTCAATAAATATTTGCTAAATGAATAAAAGAAGTATTAAATAAATATAATGATAAATTATTTTTCTACTAAATATTTATTATTTCCTTAGGATAAAGTCCTAAAGGTATAGTAATTGAGACTTTTAATATTTCCTCTGGCCAGATAGATTTTCAAAGTTTAGGAGACCACAGCTTCCCTAAGCTAACTCTTATTTATAATGGATGTTATGTCATCTTTGTGTGTGTGTGTGTGTATGTGGATACAGCTGTGTGTGTGTATATATATATATATATATGTGTATATATAATATAATATAAATAGTAATATATAGCATCATATATATAGTATGTGTGTACATATACACATTATACATGTTTACACACACATATACTGTTAGCTTATAATGTGGTAACTAATATCTCAATTTTGTCATAATTGCTTTTCTTTTTAAAATTAAGAACAAGCATAGAAAATTACAAAAGGTAATAAATGCCATTTATCTGCATTTGAAATGAACAAAATTGGGTCATATGAGCTCTAGATATTTTTAAAATAAAACACTGCAGTCAAAAATGAAGTTCTTTATATTTTCCTCCTCAATCTTCTCCCCTCCCTTCTTTCCAGGTACAAGCATTGTAAATTAGTGTATATTTGATGCATGTTTTTCTATTTTTACCATATGTTTATGAATTCAAAACCACATTTGCATTATTTTGTTTCAATTTTTACAAAAATGTCTTTAATGCTGCAATAAGCTTTAAAAAAGTCTGAAGATTATTTTCCTCTCTTCCATGCTATGTGATAGTTTTCATATGACTGTACCATAATTTACTTATTTTAATTTTTAAAAAATGTTTTAATTAATTTTATTGAGGCATAGCATGATAAAATGCACCTATTTTAAGTGTACAGTTTAATGAGTTTCATTGAATATATATACTGATATAACCACCACCATCAAGATATATAACATTTCCATTCAGTTGTCTACTGGCTTTTTGCAGTCCATCTCCTCCTCTTACTCTAGGTGATGACTGGTTTGCTTTATATTACCTTAGATTAAGTTTCTCTTTTCTAGAGTTTCTATAAAAAGAATCCAACAGTATATACTTTTTTGTGTCTGGCTTATTTTGCTCAACATAATGTGCTTGAGAATTATCCATTATATATTTTTTATATCAATAGTATGTCTCTTTTTTACTGCTGAGTAGTATTCTGTTATAGGGAACTTGCTTATTTTATTTTTATGTTCTTAGATTATTATAAAGTAACGATAGCTCTATTTTCAAAATTAGACATTCTTCTTTTATAAGCTGTCAATTTCCCACAATTATCTTCTGGTATTTAGTGTATCAGTAAGATGCCTGAGACCACATATTTTTTTTTTCAGTTGTCCTTTTACACATTTTCAATGGATGGCTGCAGAATTCTTATTTTCTCACATTTGCCAGTATGAGTCTAGGTATGGGCTCTCTTTGTACTGCTTTTGCCCAAAACATGACAGTTGCTCATGAGAAGGAAAATAGCAATTTCTATAATTTTGCCAAGTCCCATCCTCAACTCATACTGATTTGATTATTGTTTCTAATTTATTTCCCACAGTGGCTCATTCGGGAGCTCATCTTTTCCAGAAGTCATCTTTCAATTTACTATTCTCCTGATCACTTGTTTTCTCATCATTTTCATTTTGTGCTTTTCCCCCATAACTTCTGAAGGAGTTTCTCAAATTTATTATTCACTGATGTCGAGATATTGTTTGCACCAGTTGTATTACACACGTTAAAATTTGTTTCTGATGTTGAAGGATTTGTGTTTGTTTTGATGTATAATCTTACTTTTTTATATCTCCCTTTTCTTATAACAGTTGTGTTTTATGGAAAGCATGTCTTCTTAGGTACTACAGAGGATGCAAATTTCCTGAAATTTTCTTCTGTGCATGCAGGAGATCATTTTCAAAGGTTTGCACTACTTCCAAATCTTCTAGAGCCTATCTCTTTTCTATTATTCTACAATGTAGTTTAGTCTTAGTTTCATCAATGAAAATATAGAAACAATTAAAAATCAATTAAAACAACAATGAGAATCAGAGACTATATAATGCTGGCTCTACATATTTCCAAAATATCAGGGACTATACCAGATACTAGTAATAGAAAGATGAAAAAGAGATTTCCTGCACTTGAAGAATTTACAACCAAATGAATAAGATATCTGAGAAATGTAACTCAATACAATGCTAATCAGATTATGAGAAATGTTTTAATAGGGGCAAAGCAGAGACCACTTCTCAACAGTTTGGGAAAGTTTTCATAGACTTTGGTTGTAAAATAGCACAAATTTTAAGAAGCAAAGAAGGGTATTTCCGAAGATCATCCAAATAAATGATAAAAGTGTTTCAGAATTTGAAAAATGTAATTTTATATACATACATAAAACTAAAATTCTATAAATATATAAAATTTTTTTACCTTCCCATATCTTTAAATCAAAGATTTTATGCCTTATCACAATTTATATTATACAAAATATATGAGAGATTCAGCTAGATGTCTCAGGCCTCCAGTTCTGGAAAGCACTCAATTATCCAGTATTTCAAATTTTGATTGTGTTTTTACTGTGTTTACCTGCACATTTCAACAGCTCTTCTGGAAACAAAAACATTTTAATATCCTGGTTTTGAGTCACTCTTAGAGAAAACTACCCTCTGTGGCTGCAGTTTCTATTTCTGCACTCATTTGGACCATCCCTGCAAGTCAACTGAGCGGCCTCTCTACACTTGAGGATTTGCTTGGGCAACATGAATAAGCCATGAAATTGAGATTTATTGACAGGAAGAGTCCTCACCCCACAGGTTTATCATTGATCTAAGTGTATAATATGCAACGGATTCTTAAGTAAACTTTTCTTGCTCCATAAATACCAAGCCTTATGTTCACACACCATCAGATTTTATTTATAATTAGAATCATCAGAAGCAATCACCACCAATATCCTAAGACCTAGAGAGGTGAAGTGACTGTTTCAATGCCACAAGCTGTTTGGAGACAAAGTGGGGAATAGAAATTGCCTTTCCCAAATCTATATTCAGGATATTTTTATTATACTCTGCTACTTATTATAGTCTCCTTTTTCTTCAAACGTCAGAATTTTACGCCAAGGGTCTGGGGACTATCAAATGTCAAATATTGAAACCATCAGCCAATGATGATTCAAGGAAAATGAAACTTCAATGTGCAGACAGATCATGTGGAGATCTGGTAAAATATGGCTTCCGATTCAGGAGGTCTGGGGTGGGGCCTGAGATCATGCATTTCTAACAAGCTCCCAGGAGATGATGTTGATGCTGCTGGTCCACAAAGACAGTTTGATTAACAAGGAGTGAGATGACTTTTGAGGGATGTCTGTAGACCAAACGAGTAAGTAGTATGTTGCTGGTCATTATCAGACAGAATGAGAAGAGTATTTGGGATGAGAGGAGAAAATGGAATTGAAATAACCTGGGAGATTAATAGAGTGGGACATTTAGAAAGAACATAAGTGAATATAAAAACATCATACTGGTTTTGGATTTACATTTACACATTTGAAAAAAACTGATCTACTATCATCCTCCAAAATCTGCTTACCAATCCCCTCATATGAAACATATTGAAGAGTATCAGTTTTAAATTTGATTCCCAATAAACATTTCAGTAAGAACCCCTTCATGTTGTTAGTGTTTTCTCACACACACACACAAAAAAAAACCCATCCTGCTTCTTTGAAAGCCATCATTTCTACTTATCTTGCCCTGCCTGTCAACATATCCAGGGGCATGCACACTATGAAAAGATTATTAGGGGGCACTTATAGCTAGATTCTCCTTGTTACTGAAATGCCCCAGATGTGAGAAAAAGATAGAATCTCTCAGCTTCAGAGATAGACGGTCCAGCACTGAGACCTACAAAGATAAAACCTAAAAGAATCAGAGCTGGCTTAAGACTGACTAATTATCTTTCCCCTTACCGGACCAGCTTATCTTGGTCCATTGAGGAATTTATCTTCGTTTTGTTTCTTTTATTTAGCTTGTTTGAATAGGAAATGGATTGCTTCAATTTCATGGGGCTGAATGTTTAACCAGAACAAAATCACATAGACTAACTGTAAATACTAAAATGCTGATTGTGACTTGAAACAGGAGATTCTTGAGTCCTACACTTTAGCTAAAGACAGATATGCTATGTATACCAAGTCAGTTGGTTTAAAGATATGTAAGTTACCCACGTGAACTACACATAGTTTATAAATAAAATAAGAAAAAAATCAACATTGCTCTTTAAGGAAATCAGACAATATACTTAAAAGAAACTGTAATGGCCCTAGCTTTCATTTATTAATGTGTTGCTTTACTAGAAATTTGAATTTTAGATGAAAATTCTGCCTTCGTTGGCTGTAGACATACCATGTCTCTGCAGACTCAGGCCATAAGGCAAGAAGGTATTTCGGATAAAGAGCAGTGATATAAACTGTGTTTTTGCCCCAAAATAAGGAACTGTTTTGTGAAAAAACTTTGGCTCCAACCATCCCACCAGCACAAAGGTTCAAAGCTCACAGTTTTCCCTAAATGGATGTGCTACTACAAAGCACACGAGAATGTATATTCTTCACCAGGGTTAACTATAGATAACAGGGCAAAGAACCTGTGTATTGACGTCATATGGGAGGCAAAAGGGCACTTTCTCTTCCTTAAGGGTAAAAAGAACAATTGTTCTGTGGATACAAGGCAGAGAAGTCAATGGCCTAATGGATTGTTCAGTTGTATCCCCAGAGTATAATCAACCACATTGATTGATTATGGCCAGAAAATAATAAAACAAAATAACCCTTGTAAAAAGAAGGGGCATATGTTACTCGTACTACAAGACAAAGGCAACTGGCAGGGCTCAAAAGACAAGAGTTATCCAGCTCAGGAGTAGCAGCCATCTGATTCATCTCCAAAAGGTTTTTGTCTGTAGACAAAGAGCAAAATGGATGATGCTTTTTCCATGTCAGAGCAGAAGGATGTGTTCTTGTATCTGATGACTAAAGATGACCAACTTATGACTAAAGACGACCAACTTATGCAGTTTGTGGGGATGGGTGAAAAAGATTAGTGGATTAAGAAATACAAATTGCCAGTTGTAAAAAATAGTCATGGAGATGTAAAGTATACCATAAGGAATATAGTAAAAAATACAGTAATAACTATGTATGGTGTCAGATAGGTACCAGACTTATTGGGGTAACCAATCTGTAAGTTATATAAATGTCTGATCAATCTGTTGTACATTTAAAATTACTGGACTACTGTATATCAACTGTAATTGAAAAATAACAAAAAAATTAATAAATATGACCAATCTAAACAATCCATTTTTAAGCCCTTGTGAAACATAATCATCTCTTCTCCTTTCCATGACCCTCAGAGAGGTCACTGAGGCCTAACAACCTCCAAAGCAGGTCAGTACAAGGCAAAGAGACCCATTACCTTTCTGCCCCCTATGTAGAAACCTCTTCCTCTTAATGATCCTTCTTCTGAACTCTTGTTCTAATAGTTAACACCTGTTATACACTACACCTGGTCTCTAAAGTCTGGCAATAAGTCTCAAAGAACAAAATTTACACTCATTTCAAAATAAAGTTGTTTTGTTGTTGTTGTTGTTGTTTATATTAGGATCCTAGCTAAGAGAATCACAGAATTCCAGAGTTAGGCTAACCTCTTTCGTGTGACTGTTAAGGACACTGAGGTCCAAGAGATCAGAAGACTTGGCTAAAACTCATAGATCCTAATAATAAAAATAAAAATCATTAATATTTGCTGAGTGTTTACTCTGTGTCTGACATTATTCCAAGCACTTTTATGACAATTATCCCTCATGACAACCACTGATTTGAGTTACTGTTATTATATCCACTTTGCAAATAAAAAAACTGGTGCACAGAGAGCTTGGGTAGAAGGCCAAGGGTCCTCCAGATGGTAAGGAATGGAGCCAGAAGTGAAGCCTAGGCAGTCTGAAACCAGATTAGAGACCTGATTCTAACTTAAAATGTAGCAGCAGAGCTGGGACTGAAAATGAACTCCCTCTCTCTATTCAGTCAGCCTTGCATCTACTATGTCCCTTTCCAAATCACTTAGCTCAGCTCAAATAAGAACATTTCTTTTAGGAGCTGAAGAGACCTAAGATCTCATTAACCTCTTTAATACTTCTCTCAAATGGCCTCGTGGGTACCTATAAGTATTATTTTATTTCTGGCTCATAAACTTTCCACCAGGACAGGACACCACATCATGAGGTCGTTAATCTTTATAATAACAATATTATGCTAATGGAAATTATTCGTCTATTCCTCATCCCCCAAAACCATCTGGTAGGTTTACCTGGCAATTACTTTGCGATGTCATGGTGGATCTTAAAGCATAAAGAATATAGGGATTCATAACTTTCTCTGAGCAATGGAGTTTTCCATGTGGTAACCAGCTGGCATGGCTGGCCTATTGGATTTAGACATAAACAGGATACTGGAAAAGACTTGGGGAGAGCACACGGCATCCCTCAGATTAGAATTCAGGTGGCAGAGTAGCGAGCATAGGTATTTCCAAACCCAAACTTTCTACTGAGAAAATTTGTTGCCAATATTTTGATTGCATTATGAATTTCTTTTTTAAAATGGTTTGTTCCTTAATATCAAATAATAAAACGCAGGTATTAGAGACAATTTAAGTAATTTAGAATAATTAGAGTCTTAAGTAGGCAGCACATGTTTTGAGCAGAACAATCTCTCTCCAAACGACAGTGATGTGAGAGGTTTTTGGTTTGGGTCTGTTTTCTCTCTCTCCTCCCTGTGGCTCAAACCAAACGTGTGGCGTAGTTTCCCTTCCTGGAGCCCAGTTACCCAGTAACTCCTGAAATGGCTGGATAAACGTTGGCTGCCGTGCACATTCAACCTTGAAAGCACAACAATCTGGGATTTTAATTCAAACAAATGTGAAAATGGATTATAAATAGGATCCAGCTGCATTTCTAATAGTGAAGAGAAAAAATAGCTGAGACCAAAAAGTAAGAAGAAAGAAAATGAAAGTATCTTGCCTCTCTTTTCTTTTTGGCCTTCCCCCATGCTGCAATCATAACTCTGTTGAAAGAGGCCTCAAGAAGGTCTAAAATGTTTTAATTATATTTAATTAAGTTGTCATTTGTTACGTGGCTTCCTGAAAGTTCTGCGCAATTAAATTGGGCTCCATTTTTAGATCTACACATTTACCTACAGCCCAACATTTGGCAAAGAAAAAAAAAATTGGTTAGCAGAGGCTGTCATCCTTGAGACTTCCCATCCTGCTGCCAGCACTATAGTTTATATGCTATTAGTAAAGATGTTGGCCAGCACAACCCAAGGCTTCTTCGGGGGTGTTGACAAAGATGACCCCTCCCTGACCCCCAATAATCCTTTTTTCTTTCCCACGGTAATTTTTATATGTCAATATTTAAATATGGAAAAACTGTTAGCAATGTAGCTCAATTCATTAGCACTCCCCATAAAATGCAGTGAAGTTACCTACAGCCTGAATTGGGGAGAAATCTAACCCTCTCGATTCAAAATCCATATCAATAGACAGTATTACCATCACTGATTATTTCTTAAATGTCGACCTCTACTAGATGATTTACTTAATCCCGGTAATACCCACTATGGGGCCACTGTGTATGATTGTGCAAGTTACATTTTGAATAACCATAGAGGGAGCCATACATAGCATAGTCATCATTGGTTTGTACTTTTACTAGGAAAATTTTCCGGTAGATGGCAGAAATGTGTCTTGAGGTAAGGGCCCCAATATTTAATTAGTGCATTTAGCCTATGGCAGTGATGTCCCATAGACTTCTCACTGGACTTAATTTTAAACAAAGAACAATTTATAATGAACTTTAGGATTTTTCACTCTTATATGAAGAATTAAGTCTATTTTTTTGTCAAATAAAAATACTATTAATAAACCCCACTATAACAGGAAAAAATCAGAAGTTTTCATGTTGACATGCAACACCTGAATTTATTAAAAACACACAAACAAATTTTCAGAATTAAAAAATTAATTTTGAAGAAATTTATTATATATGTTCAATGTTCAATAGGCTACAAATCTACCCTTTTTGTTTCTTAGACTTATGGACCTCTGCTCCTCCCTTATTTGCTCACAAGAATCAATACTACTGGTCAGAGACTGAATTTGCCTACAATGGCAAATGGTTCCCAAATATTTGGCAAACAGTTCCTAAGTTTGTCTGTTCCTTTCCAAGAATTGTTTGTTTCACCTGCAAACATTTCCAGTGTGGAAATGTTTATCCCTCTCATTGTGGAAAAGCAATTATTTGTTTGAGTGGAAGCTTAGCTAGATAGCGACAATTTTGCAAACATTTAACTGGATTAATCGTGATGCAAAGCCTCCTGTTCTTTATTCCCAACCTCCTTGAAATGTTTCTATCTGAGATTTTAGCAAATATTCTTGTAGGATGTCTAAGATGCATTACTATATCTTGTGCATAGGCAGAATTGCCAGCACTTCTCCAAAAATGTGTATGTGGCCAACAGAACTACTACCTTCTACGGATCAGTTGAAAAAGCACAGCCCAAGCCCGTGTGTGTGGCAATGAGAACATACCTCCAAGGTACCCAAGATACTTGTATTCAAAGGCACCCACACTCTGTTGTCAACAGGAAATAAATCAGGAGAAACAAAACTGAAGACAAAGACCAAAAACAGTAGGATAAAAGACCAAGAACATCAGCAGATATGTTTTATATATGTTAAATATGGGGCTGGTATTTTAAAGGAGGAAAGTTAAAAGATGTCAGTGTTGTCATGGCAAAATCAAAGCTCTTTTCTTCCTATTGAATTTATCTGTTAAAGTTATTATAAAATGTAATCTTTTTATTTTTATTCCTTTTAATAAAACCTAAACTCCACCAAAAAAGAAAAAAAAACAATGAGGAAGGAGAGGAAGAAGAAATAGGAAGAGAAAAAAGAGGTATAAAGGAAGGAATAAAGAAAGGGGAGCAGGGAGAGAGGGAGGGAGAAAAGGAAGCTAAAGTTAAATTTAGATAAAAGTTCTGGAGGATCCTGTGTATCAAAGCGACACAAAAGGTAAACTCTTTGGCTAATCAGTTTTACTTCCAGTAATTTATTCTATAGAAATAAGAAAATGTATCAAATAGATACATAATAAATGTACAATATCTCTTGCAGCATTGTTTATAATAATGGTTAACCAGAAATAACCCAGACCTCCAGCTAGAGGGTGTATATTAACTGAACTATTTTTTATTAAGTTTATTGGGGTAACATTGGTTAATACAATTATATAATTTTCAGGTATACATTATAATTTGACATCTGTATATTCTATTGTGTGTGTACTACCTAAAGTCAGTTTCATTCAGCTACCATATATTTGATCCCCTTTACCCACTTCGACTTCCCCCTAACCACATATATTTGACTTCCTTAACCCCATCTACCTCCCCACCCCTCCATCCACCATTGTCCATATCCATGAGTCTCTGTTTGTTTGTCTTGTTCATTAGTTGCTTTTAGGTTTATATCCAACATATAAGTGATATGTGATTTTCAACTTTTTCTGTCTGGCTTATTTCGCTTAACATGATTATCTCAATATCCATCCATATTGTTGCAAGTGGCAGTATTTCATCTCTTCTTATGGGTGAGTAATATTCCATTGTACATATGTACTACAGCTTCTTTAGCCAATCATCTATCATTGGACACTTCAGTTGCTTACATGTCCTGGCCACTGTGAATAATGCTGCTATGAACATCAGTGTGTAAAGATCTTTTTGAATATGGATTTTTAAGTCTTTGTAAACCCAGTAGAAGGATTGCTGGATCATATGGTAGATCAATCTTAGTTTTTTGAGGAAACTCCATACTGTTTTCTATAGTGGCTGTACCAATTTGCAGTCCCACAAGCAGTGTTTGAGGTTTCCTATTTCTCTGCATCCTCTCCAACATTTGTTATTACTTGTCCTGTTGATTATAGCTATTCTAACAGGTGTGAGATGGTATCTCATTGTAGTTTTGATTTGCATTTCTCTAATAGCTAGTGATGTTGAGCATCTTTTCAAATATTTGTTGGCCATTTGTATGTCTTCTAGGGAGAAGTGTCTGTTCAGATCCTCTGCCCATTTTCTGATTGGATCATTTTTTTTGTTGTTGTTGTTATTGAGTCGTATGAGTTCTTTGTATATCTTTGATAATAGGCCCTTATCGGAGCCACTGCTTGCAAACACATTTTTTCCATTTGAATAGTTGTCTCTTTACCTTTTTGATGGTTTCTTTTGCTGAGCAGAACATACATTAGAGAGAGGAAAGTGTCTTCAATAAATGGTGCTGGGAAAACTAGAAGGCCACCTGTAAAAGAATAAATCTAGACTGCTGTCTATCACCACACACCAAAATTAACTCAAAATGGATTAAGAACCTGGATATCAGACCTGAAACAATAAAATACATAGAAGAAAACATAGGAACTAAACTCAAAGACCTTGGACTTAAAGAAGATTTTATGAATTTGACCTCAAAGGCAAGGGAAGTAAAAGCAAAAATAAAGAAACGACATCAAACTAAAAAGCTTCTACTCAGCAAAAGAAACCATTAACTGAACTATTAATACAAGTTCCTGCTGACTCTTTCTCCCTCCTCATCTTAGATAGTTATTCTTTGCTCTCTCTAAGTTCTATGCACTTAACTGGCCAATTATAGACTCTTCACAATTCCAAATACCTCTTCCTCAAATGCTCTGCCTCATCACTTCATATACCTATTCCTTCTCATTCTTCAAGTTTCAGCTTTATGTCATCTTGTGCTTTCCCCAGTAATTATCCAATTCAGCATGTAGTGCACTTCTTTACAATATTTTTGTCCATTGTAATTGCATATTTATGGGTTTTGTTTGTTTGTTGACCCATTCCTCCCAAAAGCTAACATCTCCATGATGGCCAGGGCCTTATCCACTACAATGTGCCTTATGTCTATACTACCACCTACCCCATAGAAAGGGTTCAGAAAATTTTGAAAGAATAAATCCATAAAACAAGAATATTGAGTTTGATATTGAATTATAGGACCTTAGTAAACAGTCATTAAAAATGATATTGTAGGTTATTAAAGGCCAGAGAAATAATAAGTGAGGAAATCACAATATAAACCAATATCTACACTGTCTAAATTGAAATTTTAAAATATTTCCTGCGTACATTCCTTAGGTTTTCATGTCTTCCATGCTGAATATGTTCCCATGTTTAGAATCAAGGGGGAAGAGTTTCAAAATGTTTTTTTTACTTAATTCTATAATTTATTCCCTATTTCTCAAGGTCCTAAATAATATGATGGTCATATTAGAGTAGTTTCTCAGTTCAACCTTCTATACTGAAGATTTTGATCTTCAGTTAACTAGCTACCAGTTAATTTTATCTACCAGTTAACTACTGCTATGTAAGAAACTATCCCAAACATAGTAGCAGAAAACAACAAAAATAATTTTATTATTCTATCACATTTCTGGGGGTATACTGTTCTCAGTAGGCAGTGCTTGCTCAGGGTTTCTCGTGCTGTTGTAGTCAAGTGGTAGCTAGGGCTGCGGTCATCTATAAAAAGACTTCATTTACATGTCTGGCAGTTGATGCTAGTTTTCATCTCAAAATTATCAGCCGGAAATCTACACAAAGTCTCTCCATGTGGTTCAGGCATCCTCACAGCATGGCAATTGGGATCCAATTGTAAGCATCTCAATGGAACCAGGGTTAAGTACTATCACCTTTTATGATTTAGCCTGAGAAGTCACAGATCATAGTCACATGCTTAGATTAAGCAGAAGAAACAGACTGCACTGCTCTATGGGAAGAGTGTCAAAATCACATTATAAGAATAGCATGTGGGATGGGAGATATTGTGGTGTTCATTCTGGAAATATAATCAATTACAATCTCTTTAAAATTTAATTTGTAATTTGTAATTCCCCACTACTAACCTAAAATCTCACAACATGTAAAGAAAACACAGTTGAACACTTTAAAATAAGCTAATATTTTTGTGCTATATACTCAATCAATATTGTTGATGAGCGTTAGGTTGTAGAAGTTAACTATCTTAATTATTGAGGTTAACTATCGAGTAAGCTATCTGGAGTCCTAGATATTAACTCAAGGACTATCACTGTATAATCTTGCATCTCTCTGCCTTATTTTTATAATTTTCTACCAAATACCAGCTTGTCCTTTCAATATTGTGGAATAACTCTGAGAATGGAAAAAATGGGAAAATCATAGCATTTCCAAAAATGAGTACTAGTTTCAAGAATGTTATGCTACATTAAAAAAAAAAAGGACATTTTGGTTTGGTGCATTTAATATTCTGGAGTAGGTTTGAAATCTATAAAGGAGGGATCAGAGTTCAGAAGATCAAACAAATAATAGGCGTTTCAGCCTTCCCGTACTTTTTTTCAAAACAGAATCCATTTTTTTTATATAGCATTTTACAGAATTCTTATGCTATAGAAATTTAGTTTGATAATGCCAACTAAAATAATGTATGAGAGATTGTTACTTAAATTACTATATTATTTCTATTAATTAACTTGCTCAGTCCCTTTTCTGTGAGAAGTGAGCAAAATATGTGAACACAGGTATGGTATATATGTTTATGAGTTTTAAAGTTTTATCTGTTAAATGGAGAGAATAATAGCCATTTTGAGTATATGATAAAAAGGTGAACATCAGTATGCTTAATGTGCCCAGAATAATATCTGAAATAAAATAGGTCCTCAATTGGTACTAATTATCTCTGCACAAAAAATTTAAGATTTTTGTCTCTAACCTTGGAGAACATACAGCCTACTAAAATAAATGTTATATAAATACAAAGTATTAATCAAATGATCTATCACTTATTTCCATGTTTGTCCTCTAAAGCACACCATAATGAGTAACATTCATTAATCATCTTTTTAAACAGAGAGAACAGTAGAAAAAATCTGTTTGCTGGCTTAGAAAAAATAATAACAAAAGTTTAGGTCTATCTTGGGCTCTTGGTGAAAATCAAGTCCCAAAGGGATATTAGAACCACATGTCTAGGATATGTGTATGTGTGAGATGTGAATTCATATTCCAGGCAAATTGAGAGAATCCCAATCCATGGTATTGGTCCAAACCAAGAAGCTGGTGGCACCCTGACTGATATAAGAACAGATTTATATCTCATGGTCTCTCTCGAAGATGAGCTCACTATTAAAAATTACAAATCATAAAAAGAAATTCACCACTATTTAGAAGGGTCCTTGAAATTAATAAACGAGGCAATTAGCATCCTAAAAATGAAAAATTATAAAACAATCTAAAAGCCTACAAAATAAGTGTGTTTAAAATGTTTAAAGGACAAAAAGTAGAAATAGAAAATACATTAAAAAAAAGAATCTGTGAATAAAGAACACATATACATTAAGAAGTACTAAATGGAAATTCTAGAAATAAAAAGAAAGATGAATTCAGATAAAAAGTAAGAGGCCTATGCATCCTATGCCCATGCCTATGCAGCATAATTTGCAATAACCAAATACAGAAGCAACCTAAATGCCCATCAACAGATGATTGGAAAAAGTAGTTATGGTTCATATATACAATGGAACATTACTCAGCCATTAAAAATATGAATTCTTACTATTTGCAATAACATGAATGGACCTAGAGGTTATTATGCTGGGTGAAATAAGTCAGGCAGAGTGAAACCATATAATTTCACTTATATGAAGAATCTAAGGAATGAAAAGAAGAAACTAATCAAAAACAGACTTACAAATATAGTGGACAATTTGGTGATGGACAGAGAGGGGGGAATGAAGGATTGAGAGAATGGGGTGAAGAGTTAAAGAAGTACAAATTAGTAGTTGATAGATGGTCACAGGGATGGGGAGCACAGCATAGATAATATAGTTAGCATTAATATATTGGCTAGGTGGAAAACCAGAGGAGAGAAGGAGCAATTAGGGGGATCATTTTATAAACTACATAAATGTCTAACTAATGTACTATATGTATTCTTGAAACGAATTAAAATTTAAAAAATATTTTTAAAAAGTAAGAGGCAAGATACAAATTGGTAAACATACATTAATGCAAAAAATAATAATTATATACTTACTAACTTAAGGGCACTTGAAATCAAGAAGAAATTAAATGACAAAGTTACAGAGGATGGGGATGAGTTGACCAGCATTATTTTTAGTTCCTTGTATTGTTTTGGAGGAGTTTGAGATATTGATTAACTCTAGATTTGTCATATGTATAAAACACGTTTAAAATATATGAGTAACTGTAGCAAAATTTTAAAAATAATATATAACATCCAACTAAAAATATATAATGAAGAAGCTGATTAAAAATAAATAAATAAAATCTCAGTTATTCTGATAGAAAACAAGAAATAACAAAAAATTCATGGTAAAGAGAAAATGTAACATCAGTTGATAGAAGTTAATCCAAATATAACAACAATCAATAAAATTAAAATTGAATCACACATCCCAATCAAAGGACAAATATTTCTAATATATTTTTTACAATTAAATGTTTACAAGAGATAAGCCAAAAGGCAGTGATCATTTTCATCAACCTTACTGCTATTCTTAGTTATTTATTTTTCAATTTGGCACATCCAGTTAATTCTAGACCCTCCCCACTTAGTGAAACACTAGAATTTGAATGAATTTAATATGCAATTCAAGTTCCTTTTTAACTTTTTATTGTATCACAATTCTTAGATACATAAAAAAGGTTAACTGGGGCTCAATCTCTCTATTTTTAAAATGAGAACAAAATACTCATTTAACAAGGTGTTTGGACTTAGAATAAAGGGAGGAAATGGACACAAAGAATGGTGAAATCATAACAAATACTTTTGAAAAGTAAAATATTCAAAACTGAACAATCAAATTAGAAAATACATAGAAGACATGAACAGATATTTTATATAAAAAATATATAGAGAGAAAACATGCACATAAAAACAATGTTCAACATCACTAGCCATTGGATAAATGCAAATTAAAACTAGAATATCAATAAATACCTATTAGAATGGAAAAAAATAAAAAATAGCAATACCAGTAAATGTGGAAAATTATTTTTAATTATTTTAATCAATTGATCTATCAGTTATATTCCCTCACGGGAACATAAAATGGTTTGGCAGTTTCTTATGAAACTAAAGATAGTCTTACTACATATCCAAACAATTGAAACCTTGGGTATTTATTCTAGAAAAATGAAAAATTATGTTCATGCAAAAACTTCATTTGTAACAGTTAAAAACTGAAAACCACCTAGCAATCTTTCAATGGGTGAATGGTTGAACAAATGGTGGTGCACCCATTAAAAACTCCTTAGCAATAAAAAAGGAACACATATTACTGATACAATCAACAGCTTGGACAGACCTCAGGAAATTAAACTGAGTGAAAACAAGCAATCACAAAAATTTTAATTACTATATGATTCCATTTATATAATATTCTTGAAATAACAAAATTATAGAAATAAAGAACAGATTAGTGGTTGCCAGGGGTTTGGTATAGGGATAGAACAAGGGAGACTTGTGTATCTTGATTGTGGTGGTGGTTACAAAAAGTTACACAAGTGGTAAAACTGCATAGAATTACATGCAAACACACGCACAAATGAGTGTGTGTATAACATAAAATGTCAGTCTTCTGGTTTTGATATTTACTATATATGCAAGATGTTAACACCTGGAAAGGCTAGATAAACAGTGCACAGGACCCCTCCTGTCAACTTTCTTGCAACTTTCTGTGACTATGTAATTGACACTTAAACAATGAAGAGGTTAGGGGTGCCGACCCCCTGCACAGTTGAAAATCTGTGCATAAATTTTTACTTCCAAAAACTCAACAACTAATGGCCTACTGTTGACTAGAAGCCTTACTGATAACATAAACAGCCAATTAACACATATTTTATACATTATACACATTATATATTGTATTCTTACAATAAAATTATCTAGACAAAAAATGTTAAGATAATCATGAGAAAATACACTTATAGTACTGTATTTATTGAAAAAAAATCCATATATAAGTGAACCTGCACAATTCAAACCCATGTTTCTCAAGGGTCAACTTTCTCAACTGTATATTTATTTCAAAATTAAAACTAAAAAAAAAAAGAGTATTATTTTCTCTTCTTCCTCTTAAAACATTATAAGTTCAGCTGTGGCATTAGTTAACTGATGTCAGTTACCAAAAGTGCCCTTGTTCTCTCTTTTCTTTTCTTCTCTCTTCCCTTCTCTGGTAACAGACCAATAGGACTATTTACCAGGACCTTTTAATTAAATTCCTTTTGAAAAGTTTTTTAATTCACTTGTGCATTCTGAAAAAAAATCTATAAAATGTCCCTGAAAAAAATTTTTTTTAATTTAATTCCAATATTATGGAGATGTTAAGGAGGGTGATAGATAAGGCAAAAGCATAAGGAAAAGAGTTGATGAAAAAAAAATCTGTCATGATCAGCTAGGTTTTGAAATGTTCTATTAGAGAACTTTACCAAGGAGGTTACCTGTCTTTGAATTTCCTACTATTTTCATATCCCTGTCCTGTTTCTTTCCTTTCCCAAATGTTTTTTTGATTCTCACTTAATTTAAGTATTGTTTAGCTTCAGGGGAATCCCCTTGTGACAAGTATGTCCCTACTCATCTTGAAAAAGCCATAATCTAGAGACTCTAATTATTTCTTTACAATCATGAGAACTCATAGAATTGTTGGTTTCCACTTAGCACTCGCAATTTCTCCAGTGTTGGGCTAGCTAAACAATGGCTGGCCCTTCTCAAGTCTATCCTCTGTCTCCATTTTCTTAATGTACCCGTCTCATTAGGCTGGGAGTATGAGCATCTATTTACAACAAAAATAAAAACACAAAACTCAGAAACTTGCACAATCCCACCCCTTGTAGAAACTTAAAAGCAGGGCTTGGAAAGGTACCCAATATAAAGTTCTACATGGCATGAGGGTTTTCATTTGCATCTTTAGTTCACTTTTGACCTAGGTTCTGAGAATACCAATTAGTGATCCAAGCTGAGCCAATCATATTCTCACCCAAATTTGAAGTAAGATACACAATAATTAAAAAGCAGTGAATATTAGATGGTGTCATGTGCCTTCCAAGACCATGGAACTTACCACTGTAGAGCACTGTGACTGAAGCACCAGACGATTAATGCCCCCACAAAGCGCCTTTGACCAGTGACTTATAAGAGCTGGTATATAAATACCCCAACTTCTTTGTTTCTTGGCTGGGGCAACTCTGTGGTATATGTTTTACATTAATTCCCAGAGATCCCCAGCAAGATTAAGTTCTAGTTAACCCCCAGTGGTAATTGGCCTGATAATACACGTTTTAATGGTATTCTCTGATTATAAAAATTAGTGGCTCAGCTTGGATCATAGGTCCTTTTTAGTCTAATTAATGTTAGCCAGTGGAGAAAGGTCATCTGATATAAACATATCCACCTAGAACTATCCTTTTAGCAGTTACTTTGGGGCACCTCCAAAGAAGGTGACAAAGCCTGGAAAAACTTCCAAGTGTGGCTAAGAATACAACACCCTCTGCCACCATAGCTAACCCATGTTTTACCCCCACTTGATCTCACTGGTTGCCAGGTTACCACAGTGAACATCCGCTCCTGCCTTCACAAACAAGGCAATATTCTCATGCAATGATCTGCCTACGCTCTGCACAACCTATATAATTACCCATATGCAAGGCTGCATACTCTCTTGTGAATCTCTCATAGTCTAAATTCCCTTGGGCAGGATTTCTCTTCTCTATCATTTGCCACAAAGATTATCTTAAAGGAAAACACCACCTTCACTTAAAGAATCCTATAAAAGAAAAAGTAATAACAGTTTGACCACTGGCTTTGAGCCGAACCTTGAGTTTAATCCTGTCCAATATGCACACAGATCTTCCCCATACCCTTGGATATTTCATAATGCCTAAGGGTAATTTCACTCCTTTCAGCAGTGGTTTACACATTCGACAGAGAGAAAGGTTGGAATTCTCACTAGTGCACAAGATCAGATAAACAAAGTGGAGACAGTTTCTACAGTTTACCTGTTATGAGTACAGACACAAGCAGGTCTAGCTATCAACAGAAACTGACAATAATTCCATGCTATTCAGCAACTTGTTGGTAAATGAGGATGATGACATGAGGAAAAGATATAACAAAGATGACCAAAGTTTGTACTTGAATAAAAGAATTCACTTGGGAGTGCTTGCAATTATGAAAAGTAGAATAATATCCTTCTTGATTCTGGGTTTCAACAATAAGACTTCTTGCTAAGAAAATCATCTTAATAATACAAGCATACCTAATTTTATTGAGCTTTATAGATATTGTGTTTTTTACAAACTGGAGGTCAGTGGCAACACTGTTTTAAGTGAATCTAGCAGGATGATTTTGCCAACAGATTTGCTCATTCATGTCTCTCACATTTTGGTAATTCTCACAATATTTCAAACTTTTTTTTTCTTTTTCTTTTTTTTTTTTTTTTTTTAGATAAGGTAACCGTTGGTTGACCTTATAGACTGTAAGGACCATGTCAGCTTACAATCTCTTATTTTTTTTTTATTTTTCACACCTACAGCACTTGGTCTTCCTAGGTGGTCTTCTATCCAAGCACTAACCAGGCCTGACCCTGCTCAGCTTCTGAGATCAGACAGAATCAGGTTTGTTCAGGCTAGCATGGCCATAGACTTCAAACTTTCTTCTTATCATTATATTTGTTACAGTGATCTGAGATCAGTGATTTTTAATGTTACTATTGTAATCGGTTTGGGGCACCAAGAACCACACCCATACAAGATGGCAAACTTAATTGATAAATGTCGTATGTGTTCTGACTGCTCCACCAATCAGCCATTTCCTCACCTCTCTCCCTCTCCTCAAGCTTCTTTATTTCTTGAGACATAACAATATTGAAATTATGACAATTAATAACTTTACAATGGCCTCTACATGTTTAAGTGAAAGGAAGAGTTCTAGGTGTCTCAGCTTAAATAAGTTAGAAATGATTAAGTCTAGTGAGAAAGGCATGTTGGAAGCCAAGAGAAACCAAAAGCTAGGCCTCTTGTGCCAAACAGCTAAGTAGTGAATGCAGAGGAAAAGTTTTTGAAGGAAATTAAAAGTGCTGCTCCACTGGACATATGAATGATAAGAAAATTAAACAGCCTTATTGCTGATACGGAAAAAGTTTTAGTGGTCTGGATAGAAGATCAAACCAGCCACAACATTCTCATAAGCCAAAGCCTGATACAGAGCAAAGCCCTAACTCTCTTCAATTCTATGAAGGTTGAGAGAGGTAAGGAAGCTGCAGAAGAAAAGTCTGAAGCTAGCAGAAGTCAGTTCATGAGGACTAAGGGGAAAAAAGCTATCTTCATAATGTAAAAGTACAAGATGAAACAGCAACAGCTGATGTAGAAGCTACAGCAAGTTATCCAGAAGACCTAGCTAAGATAATTAATGAAGGTAACTACAGTAAACAACAGATTTTGAAATTAGAAACAGCTATATATGGGAAGAAAACACCATGCAAGACTTTCATAGCTAGAGAAGAGAAGACAATGCCTGGCTTCAGAGCTTCAAAAGCCAGGCTGACTGTCTTGATAGGTGTTAATGTAGCTGGTGGCTTTAGGTTGAAGCCAATGTTCATATACTATTGTGAAAATCCTAGTGCCCTTAAGAATTATGTTGAGTCTACTCTGTGCTCTATAAATGGAACAACAAAGCCTGGATGATAGCACATCTGTTTACAACATAGTTTACTAAATATTTTAAGCCCACTGTTAAGACTTACTCAGAAAAAAAAAATGATTATTTTCAAAATATTACTGCTCACTGACAATGCATCTGGTCACCCAGGAGTTCTGATGGAGATATACAATGAGATTAATGGTGCTTTCACACTGCTCACACAACATCCATTTCTGAAGCCCACAGATCAAGAAGTAATTTTAACTTTCAGGTCTTATTATTTCAGAAACAGATTTTTTAAGACTATAGCTTCTATAGATAGTGATTCCTGGGATGAATCTGGGCAAAATAAATTGAGAACTTCCTGGAAAAGATTCACCATTCTGGATGCCAATAAGAATATTCATGATTCATGAGAAGAGGTCAAAATATCAACAGGAGTTTGAAAGGAATTGATTCCAACCCTCTCAGGTGAATTTGAGGGGTTCAAGACTTCAGTGGAGGAAGTAACTGCAGATGTGGTGGAAATGGCAAAAGAATTAGAATTAGAAGTAGAAATTGAAGAGAGGACTGAACTGCTTCAATCTCATAATCAAACTTTAATGGATGATGAGTTGCTTATTATGGATGAACAAAGAAAGAGGTGTCTTGAGACGCAAACTATTCCTGGTGAAGATGCTGTGAAGATCACTGAAATGACACCAAAGGATTTAGAATATTACATAAACTTAGTTTATAAAGTAAAGGTGGAGTTTGAGAGGACTGACTTTAATTTTGAAAGAAGTCCTACTGTGGGTAAAATGTTATCAAACAGCATCACCCCCCTACAGAGAAATCATTTGTGAAAGTCAGAGTCAATGGATGAGGCAAAATTAATTGTTGTATTATTTTTAAAAATTGTCACAGCCATTCCAATCTTTAGCAACCACTACCCTGATCAGTCAGGAGCCATCAATGATGAGGCAAGTCCCTCCACCACCCAAAAGTCCCTCACTGAAGGCTAAGATGATGGTTAGCATTTTTTAGCAATAAAATATTTTCAATTAAGAAATATAAAATGCTTTTCAGACATAATGCTATTGCACACTTAATAGACTATGGTATAGTGTAAACATAACTTTTATATGCACTAGGAAACCAAAAAAAAAAGAAGATGACTCATTTTATTGTGACATTCGCCTTTTTTATGGTAATATGGAACTAACCGAAATATCTCTGAGGTATGCCTATACTGATCTTTCCCTGGTCAATGGTGTAAATGATGTAATTTAATTTATTCTATAAAGTTTTATTCATCTTGAAATTTCTTAATACAGGTGGAGACAGGTAATGCCTTATGTTATAAGCCCCCAACAGACAATGACCTAACTCTAAAAGGAGCTCAGCTTATAGAAGTAGATATGTTTAACGCTAACAACTCCAGTACACCTTCCCAAGTGAGAAAAGTTATCTTTAAGGTTTTCATCAAAAACTCACTGTTGAGAAATAAGCTAGAGATTTCTTTTGGAAGCCATTTTGTGCTGCATTAGTAGTTCTGATAACAGACTCCATAGGCTTCTAAGTGCCATTTTAGTTTTATAAAAGTTAGCAAACCAATACCAGTTGAATGAAATACTTTATTTCAAAATAATTTTAATACCCTTGTCATATATACAATTTAACACTTCTTAAATCAAATTTTTCCTATATCTGCAAGTTGCTCAGTTAGTTTTGAAATCATTTATAATAAAAAATTTATCCAGATGAATAGCTCAGCTCTTCTTTTTAAATGTTCTTATATGTAATTGCTTTTTCAAAAACTATATTAAAGGTAAATAGTGCCAATGTGAAAAAACTAAGGTTTAGTTTTCAGACCTTAAAAAAAGAGCACATAAGACTCTGGCATCATCATAGTTTTTCTGCCACACTACCCAGAGTAGTGAACTTTAATAAAGTTTACTTTCAAAACAGACAACAAAAAGCACTAATGTTCACTATAATACTGAAATTCTACATTGTAAACTCAGCACAAAATTTACATCTAACTTCTTAATCAATAAATAATAAGATTTTAGGGTAATTCCTATATTGTTTCATAATTGTTACATTTTTTAGTCTAAGGCTTAGAAAATTGAGATTGAGAAAGACTATATAAATAGCTCATGTTCCTTATACTTGTTTTCCTAATTTTTTGTGGGGGGAGCATTGATTCAAACTTTCTCATACATGCCTTTCTAAATATGTTTCCTTTCTCTGGAAGCTAGCCACACCATCCTATGTGACACAGATATACTTTGTATTCTCCATTTGTCCACAATTTCTTGGGTGCCTACTTTATACCAAGGAGTTATCTAATGACTGAAGATATAGAACAAGAGAGATAAAACAACTGTTTTCATGAAGTTTATATTTTCATGAAGATAGATAACAAACAAGCAGCATACTTTCAGATAAGTGCAATAAAAAAAAATATAAACAGAAAGTAAGTAAATATAGACAAGAGTGGCAACTTAAAAACCATTAGTAAGAATCTGTATCAGTCAAGACAGGTGAGCATATGCTGGAATAATAAACACTAACGTTTTGATGTCTAAAATCAATAAAATTTATTTCTCACTTAGACAGAGTCTCCTATGGGTCTGGGAGAATCTACAGTGACTTGTCTGCTATGTAATGGCTCAGCATTGCTTCTCCATATGAGCGCAGCCTTCCAGTGTCCCAATGGCAGAAGAAGAAAACACTGTAGTTTCACATTAGAAAGTAAATGCTTCTGCCTGGAAGTCACATGTGCCACTTTCACTCACGTTGCATTCAGGAAAGCAGGTAAACTAGTGTTCTCTAACCTCAAGTGGCCAATAACTTATGATCAATTCCCTGTAGTCAGAAAAAGGAAAACCAGAAATATGACAAGTGTCTGTTTCATTTATTCTGACACTAGAGCACTGGATGTGGAAGAGTCATTACTGAAGGTTCTGAGGGAAAAGCATTTCAACCAGAGGGAACAACAAAGGTAAAAGCCATAGGTGAGAATGAGTGTGGAGAGTTGAGGAATGAAGATGAGGATAATGGGCTTGGGGGAGAAGACTAGATGACTGAGGAAGACAGAGATCACACCATAATGACTTTATATCATGCTAAAGGATTTGTATTTTGTTCTAAGTACAATGGGAAGCAGTTGGAGTATTTCAAGCAGAGAACCTACAGATCTGAATTATACTTTTAAATCATACACACTGACTGTACAATTCTTTGAGCTGTCAAGTCCCAGTTCAGAGGCCTCCTTCTCTTTGAAGCCACCTTTTAACTCTCTCAGTTAGGCTGGAGCAATCCACCCCTATGTTCCCTCTCTTTTTGGCACAGGCCTCCATTTAATCAATAGCCTTGTTATAACACAATGATGGGTTTGCCTGTCTTTCTCTTCATTAGACCATAAAATCCTCGAGGGCAGGGATCAAATCTTTTTGTTCCATTATCCATAGGGTCTAACGTGAAACTCATAACGCTGTACTATTTCTTCTGAGAATGAATAAACTCTGAACTTGGTTCTGTTGCTCAGGATCACCAAGGACAGTAGAGCTACAGGGTCATTTCAAGGCCACATAGTACACCAGCTTCTTAAAAGGTTTTCACAAGTTATTGTTCAGAGTCATGCAACAAAACCCAAAATGTGAGAGAAGTCGAAGTGAAAGGGTGGAGGAAACAGTGTCCTTCTCGCTTGCCCTACTTATCTGCCAAACCTCTGGGGCCCTTGAGATCTTCTGAGGTTTCCAAAGATTATAAGAGCTCTAAGATTCACAATTTAAAACTACTGATTTTATCGATCACTTATACTTCTCCAAAAAACAAACAAACAAAAAAAAAACCAAAACAAATACAACAACACCAACAAAAAAAAAACAGAGAGAAAGAAGAGTTAAATAAGTTGCTCAAGTTGTAAAAATAATAGTCATGTCACTGCCTATAAAATTCAATAGTTCAGATACAGAACCACCTTTCTCTCTTTGAGCTGATTTCTCAGGAGTAATGCAATGCTTTTCTTCTGGGTCCTTAGAAGTGGGAGGCAGAATATTCTCTGGGCAAGGCCATAACTTTGAAATTCCTCTCATTTCATGTTCTGACAGATCACCTGCTTGCTGCCACTCAAGGCATCCATTTATTCACTCAGGATTTTGCCAGAGGGAGGAACCTGACTCAGTTTTCTGGGTTTTTTATTATTCCCAACCCTGTGTGTTTGCTAAGTATCTTAGCCCAGTGGTGAAGCAACCTTCCCATTCTAAAAATAGAAGAGGATAAAGATTTGCAAATATATATCAAGATTCCTATCCTCTTCACAGCTCAGGAAAAAGGCAGTCACATGCTTTAAATCCAATTGTCTCCACACTCAAATTAGAATCAAGAACCGTGCCTCCGCGTGTCTGGAATCATCCCTCTATGCAATTATTTTCAAGCTGTGCTTACCTGGTTTGAAAAGTGTCTTACAAACAGAATTATATTCACATATTATCTGTACTGTAGATGTTATCATGGCCACCATCCACATTATCACTCATAAACTGTTAAATAGTAGAACAGAGACATGACAAATTCTGAGAAGATACTTTTCACTCTTCATTTTCTTGAGTGGGAGTCGATTATATTACTGCCTCTAGCTACTTTACACTCATCCTTCAATCCAATGTTACTTCAATTCAAAGTAAAGGTAAAAATATCCTGTTTTCCATCCAAAGATTTTAACTATAAAATCTTGCAACCAGATATGTGAATTCAAGTGGAATTTGAAACGTAAGGTTTCTGCTTTCTCAGGAACTTTTTCTGCTTAATTGTGATCATTTATGCAGCCTGAATACCAAATGTTGGAACTCACACAAAACCAAGGACTTATTTTTTTTTCCAAGTGATTAGAAAAATTCCGAAGTCTAAACAATTTCAAAAACTAAGAGGCAAAAGTGATTTCAAGAGATTACCAGATTCAGCCTCTATTTTAGACAGGTCAGTTACAGAATCATCAGAATTGAGAAATCTTTTATTTATTTATTTTCAACTTTACAATAAATGTGCTCCCTTAGCCACAGGGTTATAGAAAGATATTTTCAGTCAGTATAGCATTAACTCCTCACAGTGGATCCTTGGGTCAGGGCAACTGTCTTCCCCATTGTACACAACAGAAAATGGACCCTAGGTGGGTCTAACAATATCCTATACTCTTCACCATTGTACCGAGCTGACTCCCTCAGTTGTCTTCTCTAACCAAACCTCTCTTCACCTAATCCAACCTCCTACTTTAAAGCAGGACCATAGCAATAGTTTTTTCAGTGTAACGGCATTTTGTAGAACTGAAGATGCATGACTGCCATTAGTAAGCTGCCAACTCATCCTTCTTGACTAACCTAAACGTCCTATAATGTAGTGAAATAATAATAACTTAAGTTTTGACACAAAACAAACTCAGGTTGATTTTCTTTCTCTGGCCCTCACCAAAATTTGGGAATTTGGCTACGTTATTTAATATCACTAGGCTTCAATTAGCATAATACCTAAAACACTGGAGACACTTGGAAGAATGACAACTATTATTACTATGCATTCAGATATTCTCCTTTAATTGTATACTGTGTGATGTTCATAGTATTTGTACACTAAGAATTTGACCTAAGAATTTCAAAATCAAATTAAATAAATTCTTATTGAATCCCTATATCACTTAATAGTTGTATATATCATAAATGACTGAAATAATTTCTTAGTCAGAGGAGGTATCAACATGATATTCTACTTATTTCAAAACTAAATTTGACATCATTCATATTATAAATAAATTAGAATCTTGAATCTTTCAGGAATACACAAGCTCTCATTGCTAAAATAGTTATTATTTTTTATATTAACTAGTTTAAAATATTTTACATTGTTTATTTCCCAATATATTTATAGCTCTATAGATTTAGAATTACATGATTTTATAATAAGTAGTCCTTATTTCTTTTGGTTTAAATTCAGACTGTTGTAGATTAGATTACTGTTCACCAAATAATCACTCCCTTCTCTCCACATGCATGGAAAGTGCCTTTCCCCACCCCTTTGATGTTAAACTTGACCAGGTTATTTTCGCCAATGTGATGTAAGTGAACATGACATAAGCAAAGCCCTGAACAGTGCTCGTGTGGTTGGGAGTGCTCTCTGGTATTCCTGACAGCACCATAAGAAGAGCAATATGCTTCACATGGCCACTGGTCCAAAGAGAATAAGGGAAAAATGGAGCAACCTGAAGCTTGAAATTGACCCAACCTAAAGCTTGAAAACAAGCCCAGTTGAACTTAGCTTAGACTAACCCAATCTCAACTAATTCACAAATATATAAGAAAGAAAGAAGTAACTATTAGTATTTTTTTATGTGGCATTACTGTGGCAATAAGTGGCTTATTATATATAAGTTCTATAAAAGATGGCATATTATTCAGAGCATTTTCCATTGCAAGTAAGAGAAAACTAACTCAAACTGGCCTATATAGGAAAAAAAGTAATTAATTATACTTGTAGCTTTAGGCAAAGCTGGACTTAGATCCTCATTTAATATGATTCAATATGATTCAATAATATGGTTTAGTATAGCCCTTACTATGTCTCAACTCTGTTTTCCTCTGGGTTGGCTTAAGTCACAGATAAGCTCCCTCAATGTGGTGACTAATTTGGTCCCCAGAAGTATTAGGTTTCCTTTCCACCTGTTTATCTACCTTAGAAGAAGGACAGCATCTCTTTTCTAAAATCTCTAACAAAACCCTTGGGACCAACTCTCTTTGAATTGACGATGTATCATACTCATCTAAGTAGTATCTCTGATAGGTCACATAGGTATGGGCTATGTGACCATTGCTGGAGCTCATGGAGGTATGGAGAGAGTGAGTCAGTCCCATTCAACCCTCAGGAACTGCAAGTAAAGAAGAAATGGGTCCCCAGGAAAAAAAATAAGACACTGTTACCAAAATGGTACACAGAGGCAAAAAACAACAGAAGAGCATGACACGGTTATATAGTATTTGGATTTTTTTCTGACTTAATGTAAGCAGCCCCTACTTTAGAGCTTCATATTAGAACTGACATTAGGACTCTTAAGACCCTCTCAGGCATGCCCTAGCTTTGGTTTTAAGCTCTATGCCTCAGGTTGGCTGCTCTAAATGGCACTCCTCATTTCACTTGCCCTGCTATTTTCCTAGTATCTTGGTCTGTTTGGGTTTGGTTGTTTGGTCAGAACATTAAGCTTTAGTTCTCTCCATACTAACCAGAAGGGGAAAAAAAATCAAACCTGGGCACTAAAAAAAAGCTAGAAATCAACCTCTGCCAGTTTTGCATAAATTAACATAAATGTATAAGTAAATCTTGGATTTAAAAGCAGCAAATTACATTTCAGCATCTCTGAGTTATTCTGGTGAAGTACAAGAAATGAGGCTCTCTCAAAGCATGGTTTTCACACAAGCCTGGATATTGGCCAACATTTTGGTAAAGAATGCTGCCTTGGTGATTTCTCAAGAGTTATTCTGTCAATCAGTTATCACTGTGAACAATTTTTAAAACAGGCACAATATCACTCTGAATCAGAAATCATCAATGCAAACTAGTCTAGTACTATTAATAATGACCATCATGAAACTAGTCCTGGGTGAACCATCCTGCAAAAATGGACACATATGCTCTACTGTCACTTTGGATGCCAGTACTGATACAAGCAAGTGCAAACCACAGATTTGACAGCCAGTTGGTTTCTCCTCACTGGTCTGATGAGATACTAGTAGCCTTTTAGATAATGGTGGCCATTTTATTTCTAAAGGCAGAATTCTCTCTTTATTACCTTTGTTTTCCCTCTAATACCTAACTGAGTCAGTATTGTATATAATAATCTGGCAAACTTATAGGTTTCTATCTCCACAATCAAACCAGATGAATGTCTCAAAGTAGATGAGCTATGCTCCTTGTTGTTGAACTCTTTTAATAAAAAAAAAAAAAAATAGCTTAATGTAGGCTGTAACATAATGATGTGTAAAATATACTTATTGATTTAAGTAAACACACAGGTAATTACAGGCAAGGCAGGTCTAAACAATACCATTGCAGGAGGCTAGAAACCATTGTGGGGTGTTTCCAACCACTCTCTGAACTTTTTAAAAAAGGTCCTTACTAAGTAAAAAAAAAAACAAAAACAAAAACAAAAAACAAAAAAACAAGAGTTAAGAAAGGTGAGTTTTTTTATAAATCAGATTTATGACATCAATCATTAGAAGCAGCAAGGGGTATTCACAGACCACCTAAACTTTCATCTGCCACACTTTTTGTCAACTGGTTTTCAGCATCATTCTCCAAGAATAATTAAGAAGGCTGACTCTGAGTTAAGCTCAGGATATTCTTATCCCACAGAAAAGCGAGTCATTCAGAAACTTTTCTAGTTTCTCAGTGACCAGCCAGGCTTAAAGCTTAGAGATCTCTGAAGGACTTAACTTCTTCCTGGAGAGTGGGCTAAAGGATTCCAGAGGGCAATTTCCCAATGACCAAATCATTTTTATTTTGAACAATAATAATAATAGTAAAGCCTAAATTTTTAATAATGCTTTGCTGTTTACAAAGACTTTCACATAAATTATCTTTTTTATCAGTTAAATGATTATCCAATTTAAAACATTAACTAGGTAGTACAACATGAAAAAAAAAAAACAGGTACAGATATGCATCTATGTATACACTTACCTCAGTGCTCACACCCTCATTACAGGAGTAGGTGAGCCACTATTTTGATTTTGAGAAATACCATGACTTCACATATACACACTAGTTAATCCATCTTGTGAGACAGATATTAACTATCATTAAGACCCTAATTTTTTTGGTACAAAAATAGAGACAAGCCAGTTATTCAATAAAGTAACCAAGATTATTAAGAGGAAGCCGGGCTATTGGCAGCCCAATGCAGAGGACACCCCTTCTCGGTAGAACAGGATTGGCTGGTTGATCACAGAGACAAACCCAGCAAATGGATCAAGACAGCAGCAACTCACATGCTTGTCTCTTCTCCTAGTCTTAGCACCACCTCTGTAAGAGCCATTGCCTGTTAGGTTTTTATTACATGGTTCCAGGCACTGTGCCATGGTCCTGCATATTATGTCACTGAATTCTTACAATAACTACATAAGTCAGTGCTATGATTATGTCTGTTCTATAGGTGTAGAACTGAAGCTCAGGGAAGTTAAGCAATATGCCTAAGATCACACAGCCAGAGAAGCTGAGAGCTGAGATTTGAGTCTAGCTTGATTCGACTACAAAATCTGTTTCTATCTTCCAGTCCCAAAAAACTTACCTGCCCACATTTGCTGACCACTTTCCTCCTTCCTTCCTTTCTTCTTCCTATCACCTTGCAAAGTCAGAAGATATCAGAGAAACAAAACAAAACAAAAAAATACCTTTTTCTTCTGACAAGTCTTCCTCTTCTCAATATTATTCTGAAGAGAATATCTTAACAGAAACTCTGAGGAAACATTATGTCTCATTAGACTCACTCTATTGAGCACATAAAGTGACTATTGACTTACAATCTGTCGCCCTCTCTGATGTAGTTCTTGCAAAGAAACCACAGTTCCTCACAGATAATGCTAACTCGCAGCAAGCTAGCCTTTTGTTACAGCGATAAGGATCAGAAAGGACAACTTGTGAGACTTCTGTGAAAGGGCTCAGTCGAAGGCACAGCCGCTTTGCCTTCAGTGCTTAGGTGAAGTAACATCAAAGAGGATGATTATCTTCTAGAATCTAAAACTGCTTTTAAAAAAAGAAGTTTGGGATAAGGATGTACAAAAAGCAGGAAGAAATAATAAGAAACCCTTTGTGCTATAGGACTTAAAATGGATTAAATTTTTTTTTTTGCTTTATTATTTTCCCTACATGCTGTTGACTAATGTGGGCTTTTTCCTTTCTCTCTGCATATTGTGGGGGCTATTTAGCTGTTTAGCTCTAGACACTGGTCCAATAGAAGCAAGCAGAAACTCTGCTAGGCCTAAGAAAATTCCACGTTCCTCTCTCTCCTTTATACTCCTCCCCTTCCCCAAAATTAAGAACCAAAAAATATCTAGTTGAAAGAATAATTTAATCTCCAAACCAAGATTCATAACCTTTATTGTTCCATTGACTCATTTGATAATCCAGTGAAGCCCATTGATTGCTTTTCAGAATAATGGACTTTAAGAGCATTTAATAAAATGTATAGAATTGTTAAAAAAAAATTACATTGAAATAGTTATAAAGTTTTAATATGTACTTTTTAATTAAAGCTTTAAATATACCTAATTGTGGGTCTGATATTTACTATAATTTCAAGGTATTGATGAGGATAAAGGACATTTTGAGGTGTCTGCAACAATTACAATGTGGGATGTGACAGTGCTCATATTATAATGGGTTTTTGTCCATGTTTATAATTAATGGAAAAGCTACATTTCAACTAAAGTGTAGGACATATAAATATTTTTGCTATCGAAATTCATGGACACCTTGGCTTCTATTCATGGATCCTTCGGTGGATCCCAAGATAAGAATTTCTTTTGTAAAAATCTATATACTTGTTATAAATCTTCCTCAAAAATTTTTACAACATGAGTTCCACACTCTCTCTGCTTTGCATCCTTGATCTGCAGAGCAACTATATTTCAGTGAGGAGCTTAGGCTAGAAACCTGGGTTTTTAGCACCTTTCAGTAAGATTGTTTTAAAAGGCACCTTGAATGTGATGGAACCTCTAAAAACCTGAAATGACAGAGAACAGTGTTAGTCCTCTCGAGTTATTAAATGTAGAGGTTTGGAAATAGAAGTCAACCTCTAAAGTGATTAATGGTAAAAATAGTCTATCTGTAAGAACTCAGAATAAACCAAACCAAGTCTTTACCTGCAAACAGTAAGGTTTTGGTATAATTTAAACTTAAAGAGAGATGACACAGAAAAATATTTTTTAAAGAAAAAAGTCCAAGAAAATGGCAAAAAATAAAAAAGGAAAAGGTAGCAATATAAGGGGGGAGGGGAATCCGTAGATTTTAATGAGAGTCTCAAAAGTGTGACAAGCCAATATAGTTAAAAGAAATAACTATATTTTAATCACTGTCTTTATTTTAGATTTCCTCAGGCAAACGGCTCTGAAAATCAGCATTCAGTTTTCCAGAGTGACAAAATTTGACATCTGTCTCCTTAATACCAAGAGGATGGTTCAGAAAAGCAACCATGACTCAAGTGAAAATTACACTCCTTATCTTAAAGGAGTCCATGAAATTCGGGCAATGCCAAGTAAGGGTCAACTCTCAAACACAGTGTTTTTGAAAAAGATGATGACTATCTTAACCATAGATACAGCTATGCAAATTCCACATTTCCTTTTATGCTATTTTCAGGTTGTTTTTGAAATTAAACATTAGTCTCCGCAGCACACAGAGGATGTTAGATTAAAGGGCCTCTTGCGTTCCACAAGGTTTGGGTTTTCCGCATTTGCCTAGAAATAGCTTTTCTCTGGGTGGGCCAGGTGAAATGCAACGAGGTTATTGTTACCTCACTTCCCTTGGCTTTTTTGGGTGGAGAAGCCAGATGAAAGAGAAAAAGAGAAGAAAAATAAAGGAGCGGCCAGAGAGAAAGAACAAGGAGACTGAGATGCCGTTTTGTACTCAATGAGGTCAGATGTATCTACCCCCAGATTTTTTTGTTGTTGTTGTTTAAAGAACAAATAGAGATGAGGTTAAAAAAGAAAAATTGGGCTTGTAGCAATAATGAAAGCAGAAATGTTTGCCTCTCGTATTGGACATTAGTGTTGGTTCGCCCAAGATGTGACAAGACTAGTGCAAATAGACCCCACGCATTCAGGGTGCAATTGACTCTGTTTTTTCAACCAGATGGTACTTGTGACTGCATTTTATTCATTTACACAACAACGATGAGCTCTGGCTGTGAGTTAAAAGTGTTCTGCTTGAGTGCTTAACATTATACCAAAAATGAATGCACCATCATACTTTTTAAAGGGCTCCTTCTACAGTTTCTTCATTAAATTATATAACCTGGCAAAACTAGTTGGTTTTCTTTAATTTAGAGTGTACCAGCAGATTTCTTCCCAGCCAGAGGAGTATGATTCTAATTATGTGACCCGTTCAGTAACTGAAGCACACCATACTATTAGTAAGGTGATTGAAGAGCAGTTTTGACAAGCTCGGAACCTGTCACGGACATGAACTTCAGGCCTTAGGCCAATAACTGCCTCTTTCTCTCCCCCTTGTATCTGAATAATTCAGTTTTCTTTTTTGGGGGGAAGGTGTGATGTTTACATATTTCACAGACCTTATTTTTAGCAAATTTAACAATAGTTGGAAAAGAAGCAAAGACTGCACTTCTGCAGAAAAGCAGTGCTTGCAAAAAGCCATTCCCTCTGTCTCCTGTTATAATTTATATTATGACGAAGCTATAAATCAGTCATCTACCAGTTAATTTTTTTCAACAGCTATTACATCTGCTAGTTTTGCTTCAGGGCACGAAGTAACAAACACAATTGTTATCAAGGAATGAATTATGCAGAATAACAGCTTTGCGTACTGCTTTCTCCAGGAAGATGGTGATGGAAGGTGATCCTCCAAGGCTCACGGCATCCACGACCCTCTTCCTCCTCCATCAACAGCACTGAAAAAGCCAGCATTGGCCCCTGAACACTGAGCTCATGACTCTTTTTAATAGTCAGATACAGGTTCTCAAAACTGCCTGGCATATAGCAACTGTTCCATATCTATCTGCTGAATGATTAAAAATAGAGCATTCTTTACTCCTCCCAATATTTATATTTAAAATATCTCTGCTTCCACTGGCCACATGACACCAGTATCTATAGGATCCTGTATTCCAGTGTCGGCAACACATTCACATCTTTCTCTTCCAGGGCTCTACTTGTTGCCCTTTGCACTCTCTATGTAAGGCCAGAAGATGCACATGGAGGTCATCTCTGAGAGTCTGGACTTCATCTTGGGCTGGAAAGAGCACTAGCAAATCTAGAGATGGGGTATGAACCCTGCCTCTCCCAATACATTCTATTTGTGGGTAGGGGTGGGGAGTTATGTGAAAAGGAAATGAGAAAGCCTATAAAAGTTCTTTTGAAACAGCAAAATGCTGAATAAATTGTGTTAGCCATCGTATTCAGCACAGTGGCCCCACTCTCAGGCCAGCACCTCAAGGGACCTCCAGGGCCCTTTATTGAGTACCTCCCAACCCATGACATAGAAGCGTGTACTAAGGGTGGTCTGTACCCTGCAGGAACCACCAGTGTAGTCCCACAATTTATAAGGCTTATAAAAGTTAGCTGCCCCCAGAGTCTCAAAACTATAAACTTCCTGTCTCCCTAAGGATAATATTTTCTCAGGTACATTTTACTTAGTATCTATTCTACCTTACTGTTGTATCTTTTACTAGCCAAGTTACCTCCTAACCTCGAAACATCTTCCTTTTGAATTAGATATTTGCATTGTATACCCCTTTCCTTCTGTCTTAATAAACACATTTTTAAATTCCTTTTACTCCACCATCTGGGTCTGCACAGCCAGGGGCAGGATGTCTATTGGCTTTGGAAGTGGTTATTAGAGTACTGACCTTTTTTATGTCCAAATGGAAGAAGAGCTGGTTTCTCAGCAAGCTCAAAGAAGTTATGACATATCTTAGGCTAGAATAAAGAGTCAAGCTACACATGTAAACTGTGACCCCAGGGAATGACTGTTCACCTCATCTCTCCTCCCACCCCCACATAGGCCCTCACTGGAAACAGCCCTCTGCTTCCAGTGCCTGGTCCAGAGTTTTACACTCAGAGGCACCAGATTCCCTACTCAGAAAACTCAGTGTCAGTCCCAGCTTCTACAATACCCTTTGTAGCAGCATCTAAGAATGTGCTTCATTTCTGTGAGTTTCTGTTTTTTCATCTGCACATCAGGAGGGTGAACTCCCTTGTCCACAATGCCCCTTCCCTTACTAACCCTAGTAATATATAAAGAGACCTATGGCATGGATTAAATAGACATGGTTTTTCTTTTTCTTTCTTTCTTTGTTTTTTTTGATAATATTTGAAATTATTTAAAAAGACTATTTTATTTATTTATTCCCTGCTCTGAAAGAGACAAATTTCTAATGTGTCTACTGTAAAGAAAGAAACAATGTTAGCTCCTGAGAATGTGACTATTTATCTATATCTCTGTAATATAGAGATATATTCCTTTAATCCATGTAAAAATATTCTAGTTATTTATTGTGTTTCTAGTAGGTACTAGATATAAGCTAAATACTACATAGTAACAATTGCTATATTGCCTATACACAATCTTAATCAGCTTTACCACCCAATTCTGAGCAAGCAAATCATCCCTGACATATACTAGAGGCAGAATTTAGTGTAATCATCACTGGGCTTGGATTTAGGAGACCTGAGTTGCGTCAAGTTCTCTCTCTTAATGAGACTTGAATCTCATTCAAATAAATTAATCTGGGGCTCAATAATTGAAACAGGTCCCCCTCCAATCCTTTCCAGCTCTTAAATTATACTGTCTGCAAAAGACTATCACAAAACATTGTCAACATCATTATCCATTGAGGAAATGCAAATTAAAAGCACAATGGGATATAACTACATATCTGTGAGAATAGGTAAAATAAAAAATAATGACAGTATTAAATTCTAGAGAGCATGTATATAAACTGGATCCATTATACATTGTTGGTAGATTAAAACATGGTAATATCACTCTGAAAAACATTTTGGCAAATTCTTATAAAACTAAACATGCAACCACAACACCTTGCCCGCCTTCAAGCTCTCTTCATGATGCCAAATTCAAGGAATGTTTATCTGCCTTCAGCAGCTGTGTGAGGACTTTACAGAGAGACCCTCTTAAGTCATAAGATGCAGGTGGCCTCCCCAGGGAGAAAGCATCCCTAGCCCCAAGCTGAATAGAACTTTTACTGTATTGACCACCTGAAAAGCTATTTGCAGTGCTGTGCTAATGAAGTTAAAATGGTTTGCTTCTGTTGGCAGGAGCAGCAGATCTGGTTCTGATGTTTTCCTCGGAGAAATCCAGGTGCTCACAGGACCCTCACACTAGCAAATGCAGACACATTGAAGCTAACAGTACATGCTTTTCTGCTCATAATATTGCCATAAAAGGTAGGTATTAAATCTTCAAGGCCTGATCCAAAAAAGCTCACTCAAAGCCATGAAGGGAATAAAAGAACTAACACAAGTTAGCTTTTATTGAATATTCACAGTGTGCTTGAATATATTAGCTCATTTCATCCACACAGAAATATAAAGAATTGGGGATAAACTACTATCCTTATAATTTACAGAGGAAAAGCTAAAATTCAGAGAGTTTAAGTAACATACCCAAGGTAATAAGGGTCAAAGCCAGGATTTCACCTGAGGCACAGAGCTTGGTTTTCTATCCCCATGCTGACTACCAGGCCTTATTGACAGGTGTGCAGTGGAACACAGGTATGCCAGAATGAGGACTAGGTGTACTGAGAGATATCGATCAGGTATAGAAAAAGAAATTAGAACTTATTTTTTTTTAACAACCATTCAAAAATTTACAATAGTTGAAGTTATAATGGCATAGAATTTGTAAATGGTTCTATCAATTTCCTGAATTTAGTAATGATTCTCCTGGGATGCACATCAGGAGTGGCCAAACCATGTAGTGCCCTATCTCCTCCTACCTTCTCACTAGAATATCCCAGTTAGTTTGATTACGACTTTAGTCTACATTTGGGTTGGCATCTGGGAAGTTCTTCATTTCACATGTACACGCAGAACCTATACTTTTAAATATAAATTGGTTTTATTTTCATAATTTTTCTTCTAACTAAAGATATGTATGATGATTATCTTATTGTTATTATCATCTGTGAATAGCTGTTCCTTTAATCAAAAAAATCATTTTATTAAATTTCTCAATTGTTGCTTAATGATGACACTTAAAGTCTGAATCTTGATGGAATTATAATAAATGATCATTTGTTTTAGAAAATAAAAAACATATGGTTCCTAAAATCAAGAGGAAAACATTACTTAGTTAAATTAATTAGTTAATTAAAGAGAACCAATAATTCTGAGAAAATAATTCTTCAAAATAATTATCATTGAGGAGTATAAATATTTCATAACATTCTTATAACTTTATTAAATTTACTAAAATTAACATATTTCAATAACTTCTTTAATGTTTACAACACAGTTAACTTTTCAAACTTTGATCTGACTTTTCTCAAATATTCTGAGAAAAGTGGATTTTTAAATTTTTTAAATTGAATTTTTAAAATCTATAGTTCCTTAAGTAATTTATGTTTAAACAGCTTTAATTTGTACAAGTACTTCTTGTGAACTTGTAAAATCAGGAATTTTTCAGGATATACACAGCAAGCCCTTCCTGTCCCCCCCCCCCCCAAAATTAATTCTCTATTCAGGCAGTCCAATGAAGAATTTCTCAAATGTAAATTAGTATACTCTGGTAATCCTTCTCTTCCTCAACCTAAATGTTCTACTCGCTAGGAAAAGTTATCAAATTAAGCAATGGTGACCAAGCAAACTAAGTCAACAGCTACTACAAAGCATCCAGTTTACCCAGGGGGGAAAATACTGGACTGTTTTAAAACATCTGCAAGCATGAAATAAGAAAGTATCAGATCAAAGAGAGGAAGCTAGTTACAAGGTCAGTTGAGCAATTAATAGGCAAAGAGAAAAAGTCTCATACACGTCCAGAAGCATTAATTTTCCCTTCCTGCATAGAAACTGTCAAATCTATGCTTGGGAACAATAACAAAGGAAATAGAAAAGGTGCCACTTTTAAATAATATAGTTAGTAGACTGGTGTCAAGCCAAATAAAGGCAATTGATTCCAAAGATTATTCCTGAAGGATGGAGGATGCTTTGGAAATCAATAACCATGGTCAGTTAATGACATTGGTAAGTGTATTTGACAAGAACTCTTGGAAGAGCATTGTTCTACAAAATAATAACAATTAAAGTAATATCAGTAAGTTAACTGAATTTTTTTTTAATCAAAAATGTATTCAGGAAGCACTACTCAAAATAGTAAATGAATAATATTAAACACATTTAAAATATTACAGAACAGCTGGAAAGTTTGCAGCTGCAATAACAAAAGTGTAAAGGTTTACATCAAAAGTTTGTTTTGAAAACTCCAAGATTCAGTAACTTATTGTTTTCTTCACAGAGAAACTCACTGTTTTGAGAATTGAGATCACATGTAAATGACAAGTTACCAAACTCATTTTCCCACCAATTTCCTGATCTCCTTATTGAGTGATGGTTCAGCTTACTAACCACAGGCAACAAGAATGTACATTTAATTTCTCATTATGTAACTAAGTAATTTACACGTATTGAATGAGAACCTACTATGTGCATGTATCGAGTAAAGCACCAAGAACAGAGTGATGAATAAAACAAACAGATTCCTGTCTTCAAAGTGGTTACTTGTTTTTAGCAGCCAACACATAAAAAACAGTTAATTAAAATGATAATAAATGCTAAAAAGGGAAAGCATCAGGTGATATGACAATGTATAAAGGAGTGCAGATGTAGTCTGGAAAATCAGGAAAAGGTATCCTTAAGGAAGTGACATTTGAGCTCAGGTCTGAATAAAATCTCAGGAGATCGACCAGGTGTTGAGGAGGGCAGGGTGGCCAAGGTAAAGAGGGGGAGCATTCCAAGCAGTATTAATTCTGAATGGGCATGACTGAATGGGCATGACACATTTATAAAACTCAAAAGGTCTGTGTGACTATGATCATGTAGAAACTTCTAGCTGAAGATCCAGGCAAAAGTTTATGGTAACTTGGATCATGGTGGCAACAGTGGAGATAAAGGGAGGTGAATAAATTTGAAAGCTATTTTCCAGGTTAAATCAATTAGACTTGGAGATGGCTTAGATGTGGGAACTAATGACAAAAGATAACAGTGTCAATCTGGAGATATAAATTTGCAAGTCACTGGTGTGGATATTACTGACAGTATAGACATGGATAAGATAACCTAGAAACCAAATATGTGGTTAACAAAGGAAAGAGATCTCTGACTTACTTGTGAGGCCTACCAACATTAAAAGACGTCACTCAAGAAGAAATGACAGAAGAGAAAGAAAAAGCAAAAACTTAACAGCATCACTCAAGTCAGGGAAAATTCTGCCTTTAGGCAAAGTCCCAGTACACTTCACAAGTTTGGTAAATTTCTCTTTGAGGTTATCTATTGAACAGCACTAGTCTAAGACATGTGACAACAAAAAGCCAGGATTAAGTGAACTAAAAGTGAAACAATGTACTAAAATACTTACCACATTCTAAGCGAAGAAATCAGGAAGGAGGAGAGAGGATGACAAGGGTCAGAAAGAATAGAGAATGTGGCATTTGCCTCCTCTATTACAGATTAGAGGACTGGGGCAAGGGTGAATGTGTTTCAGAATATGTTCAAAGGAGAAAGGGCAGAAAGTTAGACTGAGGAACTTTCAACTGGGGACCAAGGAATGTGAGGTCTAAGTTCAGGCTGTGACATGAGTGGAAGAGGGTGTTTTCAAGCAGGGAGCTAATGTACACTACAGTGTCCTTTTGACATACTCGCTTAAGATCAGCTAAGCTTCATATTTCTAGATATGTTAGAAATTCTGCAAATACTACCCGATGAAGGGCACATTTTAACCCTTATGCTATGAAATCCAGAAAAGAACATTAATAACAGTGGTGAAAGGAGTTTTTCTCACTTGCAGAAAACTGATGGAAGATTTAATTGGATGTGGGTTTTTTTTTTTCAAATTTAAATTCCAGGCATTTTTCCCCACCCACCTCGCTACAGCCAATGTGCTCTCATTAAGGGGAAGAGATAACTGAATATCCCATAAATACAGCTTCAAAATTGAAAGTAGAGTGTTTCCAGTTTAAAAAAAAAAGTTGTAAATCTGGTATCATTACTCATTGAATGTCATTCATGAGCGTACTAGCTTTGAAAAACTGAGTTAATTCAATGGAACAATTTACCAAATATGGCTTAATATATTTTAAATCATTTGATGAAGTTCCTGTTTTCTGTTCAAATAATAGTAAGTGCAATGGCCTCATCTCTGTCCTAAAAGAGATAATAGAAAAAAACAACAATAATTAACATGAAATGAGTCCTTACCATGGGCCAGGCTCATTTAATCCTCACAATAATCTTATGAGGTGGACACTATAATTATCCCCACATTACAGAAGGAAATGCCAGCCAGAACATTTTAATAGGATCAGTAGTAGAGATCAGTAGTAGAGATCAAATTTCCATGCCTAAACTGATCAACGGAACAGGATTTCATTGAATATTTAATTGACCCATTAAAACAAAAGATGACATAGGACTTTAGTGGAGAAAAAATTCCACTTGGCCCACAGTAGTTGAGAAATGGAACTTTCAGGAGTATTTTTAAAAAGAAACATTCATGTATTTAAAAATCCTTGATTTACTGTCTGGTGTGTACTTAGCACTGGGAGATAGGCTGGAGCTAAAAAATTCAAACAAGATAAAATATAAACCCTACGTGCATACAAAAGGAACAGGCTGAAAAGGGAGTAAAAGAATGTTCCAGGTAGAGGTGTCACAAAGGACACTCAGAACAGATACATAACTTATCCTCATTCCCTGTCTCTCCTTCTCTCACTTCCTCTCCTTTCCTTTTCTTTCCTTTTCTCTACCCCTCCCTTAATTTGTCTGTTGCTTCATCTCTGATTTTTACATCCACACACTTCCAGAAACATTTGAGGTGGTCTACATCTTTAATCAGATAATTAGTGCAACCATGTGTCTTCATTTGTCTAACACAGTCTGGTTGTATGCCAATTGCCTAAGTATAATTATAAATAGTGCTTCTTTTTACCCTCAAAATTATCTTGATTTGGATGATAAATAATATGATCACCCTAAAAATAATACTGGACTTTGCAGAAACTGAAACAAAGAACAGGAAGGCACATATTCTTGTTAACATATCTACAGTTGAGCATCATTTTTTTAAATTTTGATTTTCTATTACTGCAAGGAATTTTAGGCAGGAAATTGCTTTCCACTATGTTTGAGCAAGCAGTGCTTAGGGATAGGTGGCAGAAACAGGATTAGGGGAGGAAGAAAGTCAATTTGAAAGACAGCATCTTCCACAGATGTTCAAATGATATAAGTTAAAGTTCTCTAATTTTTTTTTCTGGAAAAATTTCATCCAAATCTTTGATGGTTCCAAGTAAGATACACCAGCCCAACTCTCTCTCCATAAATTCTACCTTTGCATTTCCAGCTGCCCATTAGGAATCTCCATCTGCTGTCCAAAGTGTATGTCAAAGTCATCATGTCCATACTGAATTCACTATGCCCTCCTCCCCATTTGTTCCTCCTCCTGTCATCTCCATCTCAGAGCACTGCAGATCTTTCCATTAGCCACACAAAGCAGAAAGGAAAACTAACATCATCCTTGATAACCTCCTATTTTTTTACTTTCATGTTTGATGAATGACTAGGTTCTGCAATTTCACCTCTCTTATGGCTTTTCTCCTTCTATGTTCTCATTTCTCAGACCTAGTGAAAATTCCTGTTTGGGTTTCTCTCAAAGCAGACCCTAAGGCCAGGTTTAGTTAGGCGCAGGTGGTTTATTTGAGAGGTGATCACATGAAGAACAGTGAGAAGGTGGGGAAGAACAGCAAGTTACCACTGTGAGTAACTGGAGCTCATTGCCACTGGTGGCCTCTGAGAGGCCATGATGAACATATGGTAGAAGAGTTTGCCCGTGGGTGAGGAAGCTGGAGTATTTATCCACCAACTCCCTTCCCTTATCATTTACAGTTACTCTTGAGATATTATTCCTCTTAGTGCCTTTAGTCTGCTCGTTAGCCAAACAAGCTCTTTCTGCCTTTAGAAGAGGGTCGTATTAAGTTTCCAGTGTATTCTGGAACTTTATTCCGAGACTTCCAAGTGGGCCAAGCATGCTGGTCTGCTGTACCTTTTCTTCAGGCCTTCATGATATCAGATTACACTTTGGCAAGAGGATCCTAATGTGTCTCTTTATCTCCCATCCTTACATTTTCCCTTCATCTTCCACACAGCAGCTCATGTGATGGTTCTGAATGTGACATATGTACATGATCATGTCCCACCACAGAGTCCTTTAACGGCTCTTCAAGGGCTTGGAAATACTTCAGACTCTCTCTCTTGGCTTCTTCCAGCTCTCTCTGTATGTCTCTCCTATTACCTCTCTACCCAACAGGATGCTCTTTCTTTCTTCAGTACCTTACTTTCTCTAAAAGATCCTCCCTCTACCCCCTGCTGCCACCTTTGCTCCTCCCTCTCTGGCCCTTTCTGGCCCATAACCCACCCCTTTTTCACTTGGGGGACACATGCTTGTTTTGTAAAACCTAGTTTAGATATCATCTCCTCTACAAAGTCTTTCTCTACCCCTCAGATAAATTACTCCTGCCATGCCTTGTTCCCCCCACTTTCCATTTGCATAATTCTATTTCCCCCACATTGAAGATAGCCCTTTGAAGGTAGACACAGTGTCCCTAGTACATTGCATAGGGGTTTTAATTAATTTTGTGCAATGAACCCCTTTAGCAGTCTGGTGAAACCTTGTATCCCTTCTCCAAATAACGTTTTGAGTGCATAAAATAAAATGTATCAGATTACAAACAAATTATATTAAAATATAATTATTAAAATATCTTGCAAAACTTGTGATGTAGCACTATATATGCTTTTTTGTTAACACATTAACCAAGTACCATTTTTTCAGTTAGTTATAAGAATAAACAATGATAATGAATAATCATAATGTGAGACAAGAATATATGCAAATATTATTCCTATTGTGTTTTGTTGCCTACATTTATAATGGAAAAATATTATGCTAAGTCTCAGGTAGAGATCAGTGGAAATAAACGGAAAATTTTTCCTTCTTAGTCCATGACACCACGAATTATACACATAGACACCTTGAGGTTTGGTGGGCCCTAGATTAAGAAGTACTAGCCTCATGCTCCTGGCTTATAGAAGGTGTTTGCTGAATGAGCTACTTCTGTATCTGTGTGCTGAATGAATGAGCTTCTGCCCTGGACTTCAGATTCTTCTTTCTCTATATTTCCATGGTTTTATATTTAAATTGTTTCCCAGATTTCACCAGCTTGTGGGTACAAATGTATGACATTAATTGTAACATCTCATTTAAGTGGCTAATTTCCAGGTCCTATTGCAACCCAATACATTGCCGACTCCACTCAAGTTTTTGTCAGTCATTTTTGAGAGTCACTAGATCTGTTTGTCCTAACCTCTTCTTCCTTCCTAGTCCCCCCTTGCTGATAAATGAGGCTTGAGAAGCTCCTTGAGGGTCATGACTTGAAGCTTCCCCTGAAGCTGAATTATATGCCAAGGGCAATGCTTTCCCAAGCTTCCTAACTTGCCAGCCCTCAGGAGCGGTGGCAAGGCTGCTGTCTCTGTCATCCACTTTCAGGCCACATTCTTATTCATAGTGGAAAGGATCCCCCTCCACAACTTTGGGTCATGTTTTGGCATCTGACCATCAAATAAGTGTTACTTGGTACCCTGGTCTCTGTGTCTCTAGAAACTAGCTCCCCCATTTTGGCTCTGTGCCAGAATCTTCCACCTGCCCCACCAGATACTCTCTCCACAGCTATCTGCTTTGTGCCCCAAGAGGTTAACATGTATGGACTGCAGAAACTGGCTCCCATTCCCTCTGGCTTGTACTCTGTGGTCAATGGGATATGAAGGGCAGGAGAAGACAGTAGTAGGAATATTTCTTCCCATACCTCTCTTTCTGGCAGCCTATGTCTTGAACACAGTCCTCCACTAAAGGTCCTGTTAGGTAGCCCTCTCCTACCCATTCAGCTAGTCTTCCCAGCAGCTGTCCTTCTACTTTGTCTCTCCAGTCTTATGGGTGGCAATGGCTCCCTGCTACTGCTAGACTCAAGGAGCTTCACTGTCATTTAAATCTGCCACATTTTGTGAATAGTTTCTTCCTTAAACTCTCCTCAAATATCTCCCATGAGAGTGTGCTATCTCTTCTTCCTCCTATCCTTCCCCTGATGGGTATGTGTGTGTAGCTCCCTCATAGGGCTCTGATTTCACCCATGGGTGAAGATCAATCCGCACATCAGATGTAGCCACACATGAATCCCAGAGAAGATTCTTTGGGACTCATTTCTAACACTCCTACAGAGAGATCATTTCACTGAATACATTAGACTACCCTCCTTGCTGTCTACTTTAACATCTCGTTCATTAATTCATTCATTCAACCAAAGTTCCACATTTTTGTGTGTATACTTTAAGCTGTCTATGCTCATCTTAACTATGAGGTGGCATCTGTATGGAATTTGGAGAAAGGCAGACATTTTTTCCACTCACCAAGAGAAGAAGCTTGGGCAATTTACTTAGTCTGTGCAATCTCAGCTACCTCAACTGCTAAGGATGTGCTAAGGTGTGAAAAGTATCAAGAGCCATGTGTGGCACAAAGCAGATGTCACAGGTCAGATTTCTAAGGAAATCCACTCTAAGATAGAGATTTGTATTAAGAAGTTATTACAGAGCATACTCAGGATTAGCACATGTGAGGGAGTGAGAAAAATGAGGCTGAGTAGAAGGAATAAGCTATAACTAACCCCAAGGGCAGTTCTGAAGCTAAAAAAGCCCTTCTGAGTTGTCTCATTTTGAGGCAAAGGAGCTGTCCATTATATGCTGGTATGCACCAGTCATGGATGTGGGCTGCCCCCAGAAGGGGACCCAGTCTTGGGTGTGAGGACTTTCTCTAGCTGAGGGTAAAAAAGATGAGATATACAGCTCAGGGATGTTAGCTGTCAACAGTCCCAGCAACTGGGGGAGTGAGGGTCTCCGAGTGGGAGTCTAGGCAGCACACCACAAGTGAGGGTCTCCATCCCGAGCAGCACACCATATTATCTACTATGCAGAGTATCTGTTAAATAACTGCTGGCTGCCACCACCATCTCCTTCAGTTTGCATCTCTTCAGGAGTATGAGGGCACAATAACTGTGGAGAGCACCAGTATCAACTGGGATTAACTGGGTAAAATGGCTTTTTGCATAGTGATTCCTCAAAACTGACTTGCCAGTCTAGAGTTAAAGGTCAAAAAGGCAATTGAAAAGAAGTTTTCAAACCATGCTTCTGAGGGTACAATGGAGTGAGATAACGAAAGCCATAAGGATAATGTCACAGATGGAAGAGTTCCAAACTCCAGCTCCATGCCTGACTTTATTCTATGTATGATTTTTATAAAGGGTCATCTTCAAAAGAACACCCTCAGAGTGCACATATGTTACCTAGGAGGGGAGAAAAGCCCCTAATCTTTCTTCAGGCTGTGACTATTGAGGGGGATGCTAAAAGGCTTGGACAACTTGGGCTGTGTTAGCAGCAGGCTCTCTGCCCCTGTTAGTTCATCAACATACCATGATGAAATCAAGGTAGCAGGATGGTGGGGCTGAGAGGACTGGGCATGGCATATGCAGGAAGCCTGAACAGAAGAGATTACAATACTCACTACTCACAGAGGCTTCTGCCTCAAATCCTTGCTGCTCATGGAGAACAAGAGAATTCACAGAGACTCAGGGCCCTTCCTGGAGCCTTGCACATAAGCAATAGCCAGAGTCAAAGGCTATAATGTGATATTGAGCCCTCAAGGACTATTTCACAATTTCTGACATCCTAGATTCCTTTGGACAAGCCTCCCATTCAAAATAGAAGCAGACCCATGGGAAGCAGCACCTGCTCAGGGAAGGGAAATGCTCAAGGAAGTTCCAAGCAGAGAACACAGGTTCACAGCTAGTTTATTATATACACATGCTCTGTTCTCTTTCCAAACACACAACAGGATTGTGAATGACAATTCGCCTCGAGGATTTTAAAAGAAAAACAATGGTAGAAGGGTGGTTAGTTCACCTAAATCTTTAAACACAATCAACATTGTAAATCCGCATTATTTGGCCTTTAGGCTTTTTGCTTTTGTTTTTCCTCATCCAAGAACACACTCCCCCTTTCTTTCTTTGCACATTCTGCCTATTTTCTATGGTCTAGCTAAAAATTTCCCCACTAAATCTTTTCCAACCACCCCTAACCACATCTGCCTTTCTCATCTACAATCGTTCATTAGATTTGGGTCACAGAGTGATCAGAGTCATCATTACAAACACAGCTAACATTTATTAAGTGCTAATTAAGTGTTAAACACTTGACATGGATTATCTCATTTAATCTTCAAAACAAGTCTATGAGTGAAGTCATTTTATCAACCCCAAACTACACATAAGGAAATTGAGTTATTGGTCCCAGACCTTTCCTTCTCTGTATCACACCCTTGGCCATATGAGTTCTTCCCATTAGAGGAGTAGAGAATGTTTCCTGGCCTATTGTCTTTAGTCTCAGCCATGTGACTTGCTTTGGTCAATGGGATGTTCATAGCCAGAAGTGAGCAAAGTCTTGAAATGGATTTGCACAGGGAGCATTTTCTCTTATCCTTCCACCATTGCCAAAAAGAAAAAAAAAAGAAAAGAAAAACCTAATCCAAGGAGCATGACAGACACAGAAAGCAGACCTGAACCCAACTGCCAGCAAGTAACCCAGGCCAGCTAGATCCTCAATTTGATCCACAGCTGCCCAGCCTAGATCAGCTGACTCCTAATCGCATGAGCAAAGATAAATGACAGTTATTTTAAATCACTGAGTTTTTGGTTGGTTTGTTTCTCAGTGATAGCTGACAGGCACTAAGAGTTTAGGTTACTTGCCCAAGTTCTTATAGGTAGTGGTGGTAAGAAGATTCCAACACAGATTGATTTGAATTTCACTTCCACCTTTTTAATGACTATAGCTTTCATCACCACTATGACCAAAATTATCTTCTTCATCATCCACATCCACTTACATTTGTTGAATACTTACTATATGCTAGGTATCCTGAAAAGTATCATTCATTTGTTATTTTATTGAACCAATCAACAACCATCTGATATAAACACTATTACTGACCACACTTTACAGGAGGTCCAGTGAAGTAAGCTGCTTGCCCAAAATCACTCAGCTAATAGGACACAGAGCCTGCATTCAACCCAGATCTGCCTCATCTCAGAGTGTTCCAAGCTGCCACACTCCACTTCAATACACTACTACCTTTTGAGGGAAATTATAACCATCATTAGAGAAAAACGTTAACGATCAGTTATTCCAAGAACCTTGTCATGCCCAAAATTTTCCAAGAGGCCACCTAAAACCCTACAATGATTGCTTTTGAAATTTTCTGTCATGTTTTTTAATGGTTTTATGAATATTAAACTTAGTTTTTAGGTATTTTGGAAATCTACTTTAAACTATTATTTTGGAAATAAAAAATCTGGAGTTTAGAAAAATAATTTAGTGATTCAATTACATGCAGCAAATTAGCAGGATATCAAAAGCCATAATCCTGAATGTTCAACTGCAACATGCTGCTAGGGAAGGAGAGGGACAGCAGCCCCATTATACAGAGTAGAAATGGAAATCTGTTGTCTAACTTCTCCTTAAATAAATGTTTAGTCAAAATTTCTATATTTAACTTTCACTCTCACATCTAGAGGTATTTGAAGGCAGGGCCAGCTTCATGGATGTTGCAACCTGTGCAGACATATAAGGCCCCACACTTAGACATGTGTTTTAATGTTCTACTGCCACCATCTTTTTAACTCTTAATAATTGTTAACAAAAGGCCCTGCTCTTGCATTTTGTACTGAGCTCTACAAACTATATAGCCAGTCTTGTGGAGGTATAATGTGTTTTTATTTTGGGGGGGATTATTCAATATGCACTGAGTCTCTTCTCAGCCTTCCACTCTACTGGCTATCACCTACAGGTGTCCACCAGCCCAAGAAGCAGAATATTAAGATGAGAACATGGTCATGAGTAAAACAGATCCAATAGTACCTCCATGTAAATCCATGCCCACTAACTCTGTATTAAGGATGACACTAAAAGCAGAGGAATTGGTGAAAAGCCTAAGAAAAAATGACCCTACCCAGTGATCTCATTTTCCCCTTTCTTGGGCAAAGAACAGAAGTGAGTGAAACTCAAAATATTTGCAGCTAGGTTTTGGCCAATTTCTAAAAGCAACTCTTCTTATATTGGATACTCTATTCTCCCATCTCACATCATGCTTCACACAAGTCATTTTTGTGATAAAGTCATTCCAAATCATCCCCATCCCTGAATCATCTTATCTACATAAGAAGTTATTTTGAATGAATAACACTATTTTGACCCCAAGGATAACACAGAATAAATATGTAGTTATTTTAATAAGAATGAATCATGAATTAGCTTCTCCCTCCATTTTCTCTAACTTCATAAATAATAATGTTAATATAGGGTCTTATAATAAAAAATATCACATCTCATAGGGCAAAGTAAGATTCATATAAAATATCAATCATAATATCACAGGAGTATGAGCAAGCTTATTTCTCCCCCTGCTCCAATGTTGTTCTTATATGGTGAACACTAAGAAATGAAGAGATTAAATCAACAGAAATACATGTTGGTTATGAAAAAAATAGTGACTTTTTTTACCCCATGAGATAGGAAAGACTAAAACCTCTATAAAGGTGAACTAATAGGAAACTATAAATGAATTGTGTTGCCACATAGAGTCATCTGAAAGAGTTTTATTTAAAATGCCTCCAAAATATATTACATTTTATATTATACCAGGTGGAGCTAGGATGAGGGAGGGAGTTTATAGAGGAACTGCTGAACACAATTTTATTAGAATGGTTGTTCCCTTGATTATAATAAGTAAAGAAATGGGACTTTTGGTTTGGTTATTTGAAACATGCATATGCATACTTTCTCACACAAATCCAGCTTTGAGAAGGGTGAAAGTTCCTTTCTTCAGCTGAGAGTGAGCTTGAAAATGTTTTATTACTATTACAGGAAACCTGATTTAAGTATCGTCTTTTATAAAATACTCCCATTGTTAAGAAACATTCTTGGTTCCATTTTCTGCTATTATGATGGTAAATGCTGATTAAACATAAGGGATTGCACATAACCCAGAGAAAGACCAATGTGTAGCCCTCGAGCAGTTTAAAATCAGTGGTAGATAAGACATTTTAGAATGTTAAGGTAATTTGCTAAATACAACGTGGGAGAGGAAGAAGAAAAAAGGCATTTTCTTTTGTTTCACTCCTTAAGGGGGACATCTAAAACACATATCGATTTAACATGGCTCAGAAATTAAAGTTATGATATCAATAACATATACCTAACCACATGTTAGGATGTAGAAAGACTGTATCTTGGAATACAGGAGTCTTCCTTGTGCAAATCCCATTAGGACCAATAGGGACTTATTCATGCACACAAATCTCTCCCGTCTTTCCCCTCTCCACCTCCAGACACAGACACCCTTGTTCTGAATGATCCGTGTATTTATCTATTTCACATAAATCAAGAATTTAATAAAAAAATCCACCAACATGGCCATTTGAGACATGAATCATGAGTGCTGTATGTATAAATCATATAGACCTTAAAAGCATTTATGATATAGACCCTTTCATGCAAACCGCCCAAATGTTTTAGAGAGCTAAATCATAAAGAAAAAGGAAAATGTAGTAAATAAAGTGGAAAACCAATGGTTAACCAAACTAATGAATAAAATGTCTAGATGCCTCTCATCTCTGAATGGATTCCTTAGAAATTTTAACTGAAACAGGATTTTCAAGGGGCCATTACATTCAGTAAGGCAACTGAATATGTTTGTAGTCAAAGATTTCTTTGAGAAATGCTTCTGGAAAAAAATTAAAACTTCTAATTAGAAAATAAAAGACAATGGATTCCTAAATTGAGAGTCAGTGAAGAAGGGTAAAAATACTCACACTTGATGTTAATGATGTGCTATGCTGAAATCTCATTGTTTACAACCCAACTAACTCCAAATCTTCCTTTTAAAAAATGTGTTCTTTCTCTGAGTAATTATTTTTAATTCATTCCCTTTGCAGAAAATAAGGTCAATTGCACTATAAAAGTAAGTTTTCAATTATTTACCATAAGTTTCAAACATGTCTCTCAACTTTGTAACCTCCTAAAATGCTGGTGATCTGCATATCTTATTGGATTATCATGAAGAAGAAATTATGTGCCATTGGATGACAGTGAAAGCCTTTCCCATCTTTTCCCTTCAACAACATATTTGCATATGTTTATTTTTTTGTATTTCCTCTCTGTGTCTTTTATTTCCTGAAGCATTTGGCTATTTCTGAGCTGATTTTGTTTCTGTTTGTCTATTCATTTTATGTTTTCCTCTCTAGACTGAGAGCTTCCTGAGCACAGGGACTTAAACTTTTATCATTATAGAAACTAATATAATTTCCAGCATCATATGTCCTAAATGTGCAATAGATAGATGATAGATGATAGATAGATAGATAGATAGATAGATAGATAGATAGATACTAGGATATCTAACTGAGTAGAATGAATTAGGCAGCATATGCAACTGATCAAAGCCTATCTTTTTGGATGCATCTAGTTCAACAAGCAGAAGATGAGGTTATTATTTATTTTTTTCTATTTAAGCATAGTTGATATACAATATTATAATAGCTTCAGGTGTACAAGATGATTCAACATTTTTATAATTTATAGTGTTGTCATCTCACTAATTCTAGTAATCATCTGTCACTATGCAAACATATCACAATATTACTGACTACATTCCCCTTCATCTTTTTCACCTATTCCCTCACCATCTTCCCCTCTGGCAACCATCCCTTTGGTCTCTGTTGAAAATGAGGTTTTTAATGTGTACTGTACGTAGCCTTCAACTATTAGCCTCTTCAGGAGCTGGCCCAGCTGCAGCCTTAGTCATGTCCAATGACCGATCAATGTAGAAGTATAAAGGCCCAGCCATCATAACCAACTTGGAACAACACAGAAAGACCATTTTAGCTCAAGAGCCCCATAAGCTTAGCCAAAGCTGCTGATGGGCCTACATCACAGCTTAACTCTTCCATATACCCAATCTTACTGTGTAATAAACATCCTGCACACTAACCCAAAGAGGCCAATCTGAAAAAGAAAGAAAGAAAAGAAAAGAAAGGAAAGGAAAGGAAAGGAAAGGAAAGGAAAGGAAAGGAAAGGAAAGGAAAGGAAAGGAAAGGAAAGGAAAGGAAAGGAAAGGAAAGGAAAGGAAAGGAAAAAAAGAGAAAAGTTAAAAAGCAGAAATTCAGGTACAAAAATGACTCAGATTACTTATTTTGGCCATGAAGTTAAGCATCCTCACCTTCTGACTCTCATGATCACCAGCCAGTTACAAGGACAAAACATGCATCAGAAGGGATATGACACAGCTGTAGATTTCAGGAGATGGTGGGTCTAGATTATAAGTAGAAATGGTATGCTATAAGACCCAAGGCTGCCAGGTCTGAGGTCAGAGAATTTGGCCACTGGAGTAAATAACCAGCTTGCCTCATCCTGCCTGCTTTAGAGAACCTGATGGAAGACCTTTGCTTAAACACAACTGCCTACCTCTGGACTCATCAGAGAAACTGGGGCCTCATGTGAGGGTCTTTTCAAATGCTGCACCTGCCCTAGTATGTCCTCAGGCTCTCCTTCCAGTTCCCGGGGCCTCAGTTTACCCACCTGTACATATTTCCTACAGTACTTCAAAGAGGCACTTGGAGACTTAATTAATGTTTGTCAAGCACATCTTATATGAAAGGAATCATGTGCAGTAAGTTCAAAGTAGTCGTGGCCCTGCTGTTTCTTTCATGTGTGCTTAGAAGATTTGTCAGCCTTGATAAGAACTTGGGGAAAAAAAGCCACTTACTCAAGTGCTTGGATTTGGGTCTGCACATTGTGATGCTGTCAACATTTTCTTTGGATACCACAGAATAAATAAAAATTGGCCAAACAATTGCTTCCATGAATCACACCACTATTTTCTAGATGGTCCAGGTTTAAAAGCATGAGAATCATTTTAGTATTCCCCTACTTTATCACTGCCACCCTGCCACATACAAACACACCTATGTTATTACCAAGGTTTGTCAATTATTTCTACCACTTCATTTTTTCTCTCTGACCCCTCTCTTTAAATCCCCGGGGGTGACTTCTTCAAGTCCTTGTCACTTCCTCTATGGCCTTAAAGCCTCCAGTCTGGCAAATTTCAGGACAGGCAAACCCCAAACGATGATGAGAGCATTTCTTCAAAAATATATGTATCTGTTTATACCCATCTCATGCTCAAGCTCCTTATGAGATTTCCATTGCTTCAGTCTAAAATCCAAAATTTTAGAAAAACATTCAAGGTCCATCATGGCATGGTTTCTTTCTGCATCTTCCACCACCACCCCCTCCAGCACACACACAGCTCTGCTTTTAGCTCTCCAAGGTTTTAAGGGCATTATCTCTATGGCTGTAGACACAATGTATTAGCCCTCCTTCATCACATAAATCTTGGTTTTTGCTTTAAGACTTATTATCTCCCCAACCTAAAATATACCCCAGCTTTCCTTACCTATGCATCCTCACTATACCTTCACTATATCTGATTTGTAGAATAATCATGTTTTTATCTGACTTACTCACTAGTCTATAAATTCCATAAGGAAAGGAATGGTATCTTTCATCTCTCTATCCCCAGTATTCTCAGCAAACTATAGATGTTCAATGCAGATTTATTGAATAAATATAAATGATTAAGCTGGGAGAGAGATAAATTCAAACATTTATAAAACTCATGAATTTCAGAAGCATCCTCATTACTAACCAAAAATGATCAAGTAAATGAAGCAAGCAGACTCTTGGTTTGTTTATGAATAGACAATTACAGAACAGTTGAGGTAGAACAGGATGGGAAATCTTCTAATTATTTTAATATAAAAATTTCTAAGACAAATTTTTGCAAAATAGCTCCAAGCTTCACAAGGATGGTAGGCAGGGGAATAAGCAGGTTTGATCAAGGAATAAATAACTGATTGATTTATTAATTTGCAACTAAATTCAGTATAGGGCTATTCAGTGTGGGGCCCTCATTCACAATGGGAATGAAGAGGAATAAAATCTAGATTATAGCTATGCTCTAATCTTTTGGTTCCCAAACCTAGCTGACCATTGGAATCACTTGAGAAGCAGTTGAAAAATGCAGATGGCCAGGCTTGACATAATGAATCAGAATTTCTGGGGGATGGCCCAGAGATTTGTATTATAAAAAGGGCTTCTAGTTGATTCTAAAGATGAGTTAGATTTAAGAAATAGCGATCTATGACTCATTCATTCATTCAAAAATTTACTCATTCTCTGATTCTTTATCCATATATTCATTTATTTAGTGATGATTAAAAATAAAAAGAAAGGAAAGAAAAATATAGAATGAGAGAGAAACAACTCTTTTATCCTCTTTCCTGATACACTGTTTTGTCTAGGTCTGGTCTTCAAGTTGCTCCTTGTATTAATTAGTTGCTTTTAACCTTTTCTATATTTCTTAAAGAAGAGATACTTTGAAACTACAAATTCTTCTTTCTTTTTCCAGGATTACCTCCCCTAAAAAGTGGTCTGAAGGTTAGTGCACCTTTTCCAAGAGTCAGAATCCTCCACAGAAAAAAATATTCTAAAATCTATGAGCAATTATATTCCCCTCTACCCTTTCCTTCCCTTGCCCCAGGCTGGCATTGAGGTTCTGCAGCCAGAGTGGTCTGAGTAAGGAAGGTTGTTACTCCTGGCAGAGAAAGCCCTAAATTACAGTGAATAAATGAACACTTAGCAGGCTGGTCTTGGGAGGGTGCCAATGCATGCTTTAATCATTTAGATAGAAATGAGCTGGATGAATTGTAAAATGTATGAGAGGTTCAACCTAAAGAAAGAAAGTTGGAATGAAGAGGAAGATTTTTCAAATAATTAACGGAACCTAATAGGGCAATGTCTAGTGAACAGGATTCATACCAGGGATTGTTTCTACTTTTCCTCCTTCCTGCCAAGAAACTGGGACTCCATCCATATGGTAGTCCAGCACATGTTTATTATGTAGCTGAGCACCTAAACTCTTGTTCTCTAGTTTAAAACCTGTCCAAGAGAGGTTAGCACTGGAAGCAGGAATCATGAAACCATGGGCTTGTACCTTGGGAGAGACCCTAGTGAACAACTAGCCCACCTCCCATTTTGCTGTTAGGTTTCTGGCTTCCTTTTAAGTGCAAGATGTACAACATAGTAGTATTTTTAAATGGTCAGTAGTATTAATCTTTCCATTTGAATGAGAATAATTTAACCTAATCTTAGGATTTTCTAAGGAAGGAAGTTTGGTGTTTCATCAATTAGAATCCACTCCACTTCCAGAGGGATGAGTGATCCATGCAGGTTCAACAACTTGCCCAATTTCACATGGTCACTTAGAAATAGTCCTCATACAAAACTTAAATATCACGATGCCTAATTCAGTGGAAGATGGTGCCTGCTTATCTTGCTATTGGAGCATCCATGTGAGGAATCGTAAGTAACTGATATGTGTTTCTAATTAGGTTTGAAGATTTCACTTGAACTTAAGCCTTTTGCCATTAAGAGTTAGCTTGGCAGCATTCAGCTTCTAAGTATTAAATATCTATGTCATTAAGTGGGCCTATAAAACTCATGTAAAAGGGCTCTGAAGATTCTATCAGCATCAAATAGGTCACCAAAACAATGTTTGCAAGGAAAGGAATCAGAACTAGATGGATTTCATTTTCTAGGTATAATGCTATCTTTCTGTCCCCTACCACACCTAGTCCTGGCAGGAGAGATTATTGAAAAATAAAAAGATTGAAAAAGATTTTCTGGGCATGGTGAGCTCAGGTTTTCTTTGAGCCCTTGATGTTTGTAAGGAAAAAAAGTAGAAATATTAGATAATATCAAAATATGTTCATGATGACTTTGCTTTAGACAAAAACACCCATTTTTAAAGTTAGGCATGTGATTCCCAAACATACCACTTTGTGATCATTTGACAGACCCTAATGAAGTTGACAGACCCCAATGAAGTTAAAACCAAATGACAAATCACAGTGATTTTCTTAGCACCCAGTTGTTTAGTCATGAGCTTTATAACTTAACAGATGTACATGTAAGCCTTAGAAATGAATGAACTTAAGAAAGAACTTGATCTATTTAGTGCCTGTAATGTGCCAGTTCTTCAATAGAGATTTCCAAAGAATTCAGTTTTATATACATCCCTCAAGTAGTATGGCTCAGTGGTCATGTTATAGAATTTGGAATTGTTCTGTATTCATTTACTCTGAGATTCTCAACTCATGGTTGGCTGACCTAATTAAACCTCTCTTTGCCTAAGTTTCCTAATTGTAAAGAGCAAATATTAATAAGACCTACTTCATAGGTTAAAATGAGGATTAAATGTGTTAGTACAGGTGAAAATGCTCAAGATGATTATTAGCACAAACTAAGGACTTAATATTTGTAAATTAAGATCTTTATAGTCCTCTTATAGTTCAGGAAACTGGAGCTCAGAGTTGATAACTTGATCAAGACCTTAGTAAGGATCAAATTCCTTTGTAGGGCTGGGGATTGTTACTGGGGAGTCTTTTTCAATTTACAAATTTGTTTACAATTAAATTTGTAAAAAATAATACAGCTAATCATATTGTAGAAAATATGAAGATACATGAACAATTAATCTGCTTCAATGTTAGCTAAAACTTGTGCTGTTTCTTTTCCACATACATCCTTTCATAATGCTGTAAACTCAGTATGTAAACAATCTTGCATTTGATATTTTATGTAGCAATATATCATGATCATTTTTGCATTATATCCATAACTGTCATTTCCCAAGGCTGCAAATTAGTCTGTCTGGTGACTACACCATAATGGGCATGATCATTTTGGGGGTTACTGCACTATTACGCCCAACCCCACCCCCAGCATTCCCAATTTAAAAACCATGTCATAGAAAAGGAAAGTGAAATTTGTCTTGAATGACACCTGAACTATTGGCAGGAGAATTAAAACCTTAATTCCTGACTATTCTGGTTCTTTTAGCTCCACTCTTAAAATGTGCAATAAGATAACCCCTGCTCACCTTGCCAGGTTGATATAAACAACGAATAAGATAAAACATGTACTAAAACATAAAAAATGTCATTGGTATCTTTATTCCCCTCCCATCATGTGTGCCTTTATTCATCGTTCTCTAGCTTGGTTTCCACTGTTCCACCTGTGCCCTGGTCACCCAGGTCCAAAGCCATTTTCCTTGGGTCCAGAGTCCCCCTCCCTCCATGCTGGTGTTCTCAAGAGGCAAATAAGGGTTTTAACAGTGGTTAGTGCTGATATGCCATGTGGTAGACAACGTGGAAGGTAGCATTGCCCATTCAAAGCCTAGAACAGTCCCTTATCAAGCATTTGGATTGTCTTAGAAAATTAACTGAAGCATTGAGAAAAAATGTGGACCATCAAAAAGCTGTTCTTGGTGAATGTCAGTCCAAAAATCTGTAAGTGCCTTGGGCCTTCACATAGACAACTTTTTAGTAGAGTTTTGGAGCAGCCTTCCAAAGCCATCAGGAAGAAAAGAGAAAGATGCACAATGCAAGGCAGGTGGATTTCATTAACAAACAGTTCTACATCTCTGTCAACCACTTAGCTGGGTTGGCCCTGGATGCAGACTTCCCTGAGGGGATAAAGAAAAGTTTTACACCTTCTTTGCCCTGTCATAAAGGAGCACACTGAGTACACATTCAGCCTCGTCTGGTACAAGCACCCACTTCCAGTCTAGACGGCAGCCTAAGAGAGGGGCTAATGCTAGGTTTCACCAGACTGAGCTTTGCATTTGTCATGGCTCTGCCCACAGTGATTCCTTTGATCTTGATCCTAGCAAACCACAGTTATCGACAAAGGTAGAATGGATTCCTGCTTCTGAAAAGCTCTGATGGAAATTCCCTTGACTCCCAATTCCCTCCCCAGCCCTTTCTGCTCCTTCAGATTTACCTCCAACATTTAACCCTAAATCCAGCTGTAAATCCAGCATTAGAGAGGCTATTGAGCCAGCATGAGTCATTTGCCACCCTGTTATGGATATCTGGGGCCACAGCTGACCCATCTGGGAAAGTACATGATCATCTTAACTTACCCAGGCATCCTAATCATAGTTTCCTGGCTCAGCATTCTTCAGCTAATTTTCTCTGAGAACTGGCTACACTGTGATCTGATCCTCAGAGAGCGGCAATCATTTCTAGAGGGCAGATTGTTAGAAAAGTTTGCAGTTAAAAACAACAACAAATATATGCAGACTCGTGGTTATGGTGAAGGAATGTACCCAGCATGCAGGCTACTGTCACATAAAGGTTCTCTTCTAAAAACAAGACTTAACCCTGGGCTCTTTGCAACACTGTGTTCCTATGTAAAGAAAGAAAATAACTTGAAATAAGTTTACTTGGTTCATAGGCTTCAGGTTAAGGCCACTGAATCCACAAAGATAAGTGTGGCCAAATTCATGCAAATCATAGCATTTTGGAGGTGATGTCTAACCCCTTCATTGCACAAATGAGGGCACCGAAATCCAGCAAAGAAAAGCTTGCTCTGGGCCCACATAAGTTAGCAACAAAGTTGATCTTGAACTTAGTTCTTTTGATTCCCAAACCAGTGTCTATGTCCCAAGCCAAAGGACCAATCCAGTGTGCAGTGTTTCATGGGGCAGATCTGCTAATAAGGCTTCTCATCCTGGACTTGTGAAATGCCCATTTCAATTTACGCCCAGAGCTTTGGGGTCCATTTTTTAATGCCATCTCAATGAGGCCAGCGTAGACCCAGCATACCCAGAAAAGAAGGAATCTACATAGTATTTACTAATATTTTAATTTAGGACTTAGGGGAAAAGAGGGCCAGTCCTTTCAGATGCAGATTTCATGTTTCTCAAGACCCAGATGACAGATAAATACATACATTCAAATACCTTCCCTCACCACACCTCACAAACACAGTCAATACAATGTGCCTTTCCTCCTCCCCAAAGCAAAGAAATGAGCATGCTGTGTTTAACAGCCACATTTAAAAATTATCATAATCATTTTTCTTTTGGGGCATTTTTTTTTTCCTGGAGACAGACAGACAGATAGACAGACTGACTGACTGACTTGCTAAGGGATCAAAATATTTTCTGGAGAAGAAAGTTAGGGTGATGCTAGCAGGCAGCTAGCTGGCTTTCAGTGGAGGGAGAAGGTGGTGGTGTGATCTGCCATTCTCACAGAAGGTGCACTGGGGAACATGGTACAGGAAGGTACACAGTGCAGCACTTGACAGGTGCCTGGCTCTTACTTCCACCAGTCAGGGCAACTGTCAGCTCTGCTCTGCTTGGCTCCCTTGCGCAACAAGTTGGGAGCCAGCTACTTTCTGCATTTGGCTCTGAAATCAGCAGTACTCTATTCAGCTAAGACAATCTCAGCAGGGAGCAAGTTGAGGTACCTGCTAAAGCCTTCATGCCTCAGAGCAAGAGCCTTTTGAGGAAACAATCAAGTGACTGGGACTGGGAAAATCCTTTATGCAGAAGAAAAGAAAAGAACATGATCTTGTCACTTAATGCTTTTTCAAAAATGATCTCCATGCCTGACAAAGAGAAGCATCTTCATATTGGTGCTATGGACAGGGTTCCATTTAAATTATTCCCATCATGCAGTTACTAAATCAAAATGAGAAGACTTGTCCGCCAGATTCCAGCATCAATACTGCCTTCTACCAGACCACCGATTCTGCCATGATCAGTATCCTTGATTCTCTATCATGCCATTATGCTTGTTAGTTGTTTGTTTTCCTGGATAACCTTTCTCAATGTTTATACTTCTAAGTTACTGATTACTGTTGCCTTTCCCCCAAATTCTCCACTATAATCAAATTTTTTTGGAGGCCAATGTTACTGCAGGGCAGGTGGGAAGGCAGCGGATCCCAGTCCTTGACTTTCCCCCTCACACACTGAACACTCTTGGTCAAGAGACTATGACTCAAACTGGAGCGTCAGTTTCTAGAATAAGGCTGGTCTCTCTTACCTGAAAGAGCTCAGCTCAGAGATTTCTAGGGTCAGAGTTACCGGCCAATCAGAATGGCCACGTTGCAAATTCCATTTGTATTTTATACAGGATAGCCACTTCAAAATTTCATCCATTCAAGGCACTGGAATTTTATCTTTTAAAAGAGTCACAGTAAATGAACTCATAAAAGTACCACTAGTTTTTCAGATTTCTTGCAAGGTCAGCAATTAGCAAGCTTCTTTTAACCTCAGAAACATTTCTTTAAATGAAAACTTACTCTCCAGAGATATCCTGGGGATCATTCTGGTTGAGGAAGTAGTAGAGTACTCCATGATTTTTGCCTTAAGTCCCACAAAGCACTATTTAGGAAACTAATTTGTCCTAGTGTTTCCTTCTTTTGGTCACTTGTTCCATTCATGATTCTCTAGATTGTGCTGTCTATTTCAAAAAACTTTAGGTTATTATGACTTTTAAAAACCATATCACACAGTTTTACTTCCTAAGTTTTTTTCTTTAAAATAATTATCTGCCTGTTACCTGATACAAAATAAACACTTCTTCAGGTTCATTATGTTTTCATCCAAAACTTTCTCTTTACCAGACTTTCCTGGGTGCCATTCTTTCTCTTCTCATACAGTTGGGTCATACTTATAAATCACCCCTTTTAGAACTATCATCCAACAGAAGTGTTTAATTTAGTGTTTTGTGGTTGAAATGACTCATAAAGAGTCAGAGAAGTAAATGACTTGCCCAAGGTCACACCACTAATTAGTGGCAGAGTTAAAGACAGAATTCAAGCCTTTGGGAATCTGCTTGGCTCACTAACTCTTCCCTCTTATTGTTTCCACTGGCTCTCTAGATTTCACTCTGGTCCTCTTCTGTACAGGTTTGGTCACATGGCTCCATTGGGTATGCTGAGTTCTCTATAACATAAGCAGGTTGCCCTAGTAATTTCTAAAGTCGCCTTCCAGGGCCATCTTTCTGTAAGGGGTGGGAGTGGCTGAGAACACCGGCCCTGACCAAGCCATTCAGGTTTTAATCCATTAGAGGTAACCTCTTCTGACAATGCTCAAGTAGCCAGGTAACTTTCTATTAAACCATTTCCTCTCACACATATTTCTGTCTCTAACCCTGGCCAAAACCCAGGCATGTAAAATGGCAAACTGCTTGGAGATAGGCCTTCCAAAAAAATTAGAAGTTTCAAGAAAGACTTTTGTGGTATTTCTGGCCCAGCCAGAATCAGGACATACCGGATCGCTCACAAGGAAACTCATTCTTGCACAATTTCCAACAACAACCACCCCCCAACGCCACTCTACCCCCAAGCCTTCCTCAAACATGGGTTTCTGCAGAGTTAAAACTTTTGATAGTTCAGATAAGGTTCAAGTGAGCTGCTGAACTCTGGAGGGCTGAAAGTGAACCTAGTATTTTGTTCTTTGCTCATCTCCAGTCATGAGTCGACCAGGCTGTCACTGTCAAGGTGGTTTGGGTCACATAGTGAAAATCGACATAATTGAAAGCATTAATCAACAAACAATAGCACATAATGGTAAAGAATGACTACTTATGAGACCTTACATGATTCTGACCAAGTCTGTTTGTGGTAAGAACAGGAGGCATGCAATTATATCACAGTTTTGTTTTGTTTTTGTTTTTTGTTTTTTTGAGAAATAAGTGTTGTCATTTTTGTTGTTAAAAAAAGATACTTTTGGAGGTGGGGACAAGAAGAAGATTAACGCTTAGGAAGCCAATGAACTTCAAATTAACTCCCAAAGGAAAAATACATTCTAGTCATTTTTCTAGGTGGGGGGAAAACTGCTTTTATAAATTTCAACAGGATGATGCATCTTAGGTTATTCGTTAAAATGCTTCCTTTAGAAGACAGACTTCATTATCCTTTAGTTGTTTCCAATCATCAGAACTTTAGGGTTGATTTTGAAATACTTACTTTTCTCATGAACTTGGGGAAATAGGGGAAGCAATTAGATCTTGTGATTTTTAAGGCTGCACAGAGGATAAGGTAAGAAAATACCATAAATTTTATTTCATGCTTTCTTGCCAATTGACAGAAATGTGCAGTCCATATGAATTCATATAACGAGCGTGGAATGTTGGAAAACCCAATAAAGATTTTGTGGTCTGACCTATAATAAATGTAGTTTGATTTAGAGTCTGTTTTTCACAACATGGCAAAATGAATCATAAAATAATGGGCCCTGAAACTCCTGCATTTTTTAACAATAGCCTGGGGACAGCTTACGGTGTAATGAATTGTAATTAACCCACCTTCAAAATCTTTTATGAGTATTTTGCCAATTAGCTCCGCATGCTTGCTAATGACTCATGGCTAGTGCATGTCTTTACAGAACCAGATTTTACAGCACACATTGCCCTGTTAACTCAGCACAAGTGTGCAGCATGGTAAGGATGACACAGGTAGATTGGAACACCCTCAACAGCAACCCCACTTTGCCAACCCAATGGACTCAGCCATCATTCCTCCAAGCCCAAGATAACCATAATGGCTTGTGGTATCAGAGGTCTTTGGTTTCTGATGGATTGCAAGGAATGCTTCACTCCCCATAGACACATCTGTTGTTACTTAGCACTAACATATATAATGCTACTAATTGTGGAGCCATCTTTGTTTTCTTTACTTAGCACTCTGGTTAGCATTATTTTATCTTTGTGGTTCATGGCTTTCTGCCATTGACGACATAAGTCTACTCTAAAGAAAATAAAATAACGACTAAGCTGTCTCCTTACACTGCTTTGCTTTGATATTAGAGTGCCATGTGCAGCCAGACTTGCTTCCTAGGATCCTAGCTCTGACGCTGCTATGTCAAGAGTTGGTTTTTCCTTGCAAAAACTGATGCTTCTACTGGTCCATGAGCCAGCCAAAGGGACTGTAGCAAGAATCAGGGGTCTGGCTTTAAACTCCATGTACTGAGAAAGTTAATTGTAGGCAAAGTTAAACTTTCCCTAAACTTCATTCTTCAGAGGCTAAGCCAAGAAATTTTAAAGCCAACTTAAGAAAGCTAACGAAAGGTGACAAAACAGTTACTCCATAATTTCCTCAACTATGTATTAAGAATGTTAAGGATCTATAATGTCACAAGTATTTTTCTGCCAGCAAGACCTTATACCAGAATGAGGACATAGAGGTTAATTTTCAGAGCCATAATACAGTAATATTGTACTTGGGGGGAATCTAAACTATGTAAGAATGAGGTCATCATGATGCTAGCAAAAGTGAACAGTGGCTTTTAAGCTCACATCTTTGAGGCAATGGTGGTTCTAGAATAGCAGAGAACTCTCAGTAATTGGGAAAGGCTTCTTTAAAGAAGGACAAAGAAGAAGGAAGAAGTGTGAGTCCCCCTGGAGGATACTTCTGAGGGAGTATTGCTTTAGTATGAAGGAATACAGAGGTCCCCAAAAGAAGCAGGGGATATTGTAATCAGGGAAGAAACCTCGCTGCCATATTAGACCTTTTGGAATCCCCAGATGTGAACCCAGAAAGAAATTTCTTCTCTCACTAAGAGATTTAAGAGCTGTTCTTTCCATTTCCCACTCACCTTCTAGGCCCAGCTCTCTTACCCAAATTTAAAGAACCAAGCAATAAGAACATGACTTCTCTCTTGCCAAGACTAACTAAATAAAAATGACTGTAGTTCCAGGCAGTATAAGATTTAATGAGCCCCCATCATACAGAGGGCAGTAAATTGGAGGTTTAGGTGGCTCCTTCTTTGGCTCTGGTTCTTATATAGTTGATGAGGGCAAAAGAGAACCAAAGCATCAGGAGTTGACCAAAGGCCAATGGCCAATGGCCTGAGAAGGGGATAGCCGTATGCCTTCGGTGTCTCTACCCTTGGCATGATCATGGTTGTTCTAGTCTAGTCTACATGTGTCTTGCTCTTTCTCATTTATGGATGAAGACCGGACATCTTAAAAAGACAAGTCATCATCTATCCAACAACTTACAAGCTGAATCGACTGTGGTTATGTCTCTTGAAAATTTTAATTAAAAAAAAAACATATACACTGTTGTTAGCTAATGCTAGATGATGTGGAAATTTGAAAGTAAAGAATACTGAAGGAAGTAAGAAAGAAGATAGAGCTAAAGAGAGATATCTGATACAATAAAAGAGGTTTTGGCAGATCCTAATTGCTTTCCAGCTCTCTATTTTAGTTTCCAATGAATCCAGCTGGGCTATCTGCTCTTGTGTAAGTTAGTGTACATTCCATTCCTTGGAAATAAGGCAGGTGTTACTGGAACACCATAATGTAAGGAAGAGGCTCTGGAGTCAGACAGGCTGGGTCTGAATCCCATCCCTGCCATGTAGAACTTCTGTAGATTTGAACAATCTCTGATCCTCCTCCAGGGGTATCTACTGTTCCTCAGCCACGTGGCTGTGAAGACAACTCCATGTTAGGCAGAGTGTTTCAGAAGTACATGCTGGACAAAAGTTCATTGTATACATTGATAACAGATTTCCTTTCCTTTCTCAAAGTTGTACTTATTTTTCTCCCACTACAACACACTAAACTGAGAAAGTGACCTCACCAATTGATAAGGGACATTCTTTAGACAATAGTACATATGCTGTGTTTCCCACATATGTAGCTCCATTACCACCTGAGGGAATCAGCTCACTAATAGATAATCACATAAAGATATTACTTAAACTGTTAAATCTATATGAACCCTACTGACCCATATCATAGATGTTAAGTTTCAAGTGAAAACCAATAGTGGTAGATTTGCACACTTTGTTGTTTCAAATTAACATTTGCAAAAAACTAATCTGGAATTCATTTTGTGGTTTGAGAATAAAGTAAAAGTACCTGACACATTGTGCATGGGCTATGCCCTGGACTTCGTCTAATTAATGTTATTTCAGAGGGCATGAGTAATTAAGTGGAGCTCAACAGTTTTTCAGAGTTGTCAGAAGAGAAGATCTGCCAGAATTGTCATTTCCGTGATCACTTACTTCATTCCTTGAAGCAAATCAACGTTCCACATGCAGAGTGTTAACATTGTCCTTCCAACTGGATAGCCTGTCAGTTACATTTGAATGTGAACTATCTGTCCTACTAAGTAATCAATACAGTCTAGCTTTCACACAGTTTTTATAGAAATTGGTTGTTTTACTGGATTTTGTTAACCAATGTCACCATAAAAAAATAATTAATTATTTAGAAAATAAACCACATTGACAGAATCTGTAGTTTTTTTTAAAAAATCATCAATTAATTCTCATCCATCATTTAGAGATGGCACCAAAGTTGAGAATTATCCAGATTCTATTTAAATAGCTTCTTCTGGTTTGGTTTGGGTTAACATTTAATTATTGGTATTTCAGAATTTAAGAGAATTCAATTCTCTTAAATTCAAAATGCTAACATCCCCTTTGCACTTCCTAAACCATTGGAGTTTCTCATTCATCTTAATATTCTGACAAATAAAAGGTTTTTCTTAGTTGTAGTTTAACTCCTTTACTTTAATTTCATTTTTTCACTGCATTTTGCCCTTAAGGGAAATAGAAGAGGAGACAGTGAGCATACTTCATATTACAGTCCGTCTTTCTAAAATACACCAGAATAATTTTTGAGAGGTCTGTTGGGCAAGGGGAGAGAAGTGATGACTACTGCAAATCAACAGTCCTGTTGCTATAGGGGCAAAAGTAAAAAAGATTAAATCAATCTAAAAAAATGCTATTTATTATTCTAAAGTATTTTAAAGCTTTAATAAAAACACATTGATCTTTCCAATTTGAAATGAAAGCCTAGTTTCAGGAATAGATTTAAGAGACGGCTAACATTTTGTAAGCATAAAAAAATATTCATGTCAGAATATAATTTTGTTTGTTTTCATTCAATAATACTATAAATGTATACGGTATAAAAATGAGAAAAATTTGTTTCTCCTTCCAAAATATTAAAATGAATTTAAATTCCCTTATTGTAGTACACTCTGTATTTCTGTTCTTTTACATAAGGTTTAAATTAATGCAGTTTTTTAAGGGTGCATTCCTTGATATTATGTACTTCCATTTTATATGGCTTTGTTCAGAGCCATACTATATAATCACACCATATAAATAATAAATAACCACATAATCATAAACCAATTTTTATGAACCAAATTGAGCTTAATATCATGCTAGGTATATTATAACTCAAAGGATATAGACTTTGACACAGCCCTCCAAGAGCTTATAGAGAAAAAGAAAACATTCAATGCATTAGATTTTCAAACGGGAGAGAAACTTAAAACCAGTTCAGCAAAGGTCAGTGAGGTAGTCCCATCATTTACAGGTCAAGAGAAGGTGTAATTAGAGGGAAGAGATAAAGCTGAGTATGTAATTTGGATGGAGATGAGAAAGTGGATAGGAAACTCTTATGTAGGTAGTGATTGCGTTGGATCAAATTTTTCCATTCCAGTGAAATATTTTTCTTTTATTTACTAGATTTTTATTTAGCATATGCTGTATGCATAATACAAGAGGTGCTGAGGGATAAGGGCAAGAAACTATCAGACTCACTTGTCATGCACTAAGCACTTTTAATAGGAAAAATAAAGACAACACATCAAATTGTCATGTAAAGCTTTAGTGTTAAAAATATTGTTCATCTAATAATAGTAGTACAAAGAGATATACAGTAAATGTCCTAAATGTAAAAATAAGAAATACAGAAAAAGAGAGAGCAATATTATATATTTATTATATGATTTGGTAAGATCACAAAAGGCCCCTTGAAGAGGTAAGACTTCCTAGATAGAGAAGAATTGAATGCTCAAAGTCAAAGGAGGAAGAGTTTTCCAAATCAAAGAACAATATATCATCACTCTAACAAAATTTTAATGTTTCATATGCAAGCCACTTACTGAACATTTGTTTCAGAAAGATGAGGCATGGCCTTGGCCATTGTGATGGTTTTCTTACTTTTGAGGGAGTGTGAATGAATCTGTAACCATGAATTTGTCTTCCAGGCAGGGGTGGGGTGGGGGGGCGCAGTCCCCTCCCGCTGCCTTGCATAGATAGCAAGCAGCCAAGAGGTTTGAGAATAACTAACTGTAGTTACAGTCCCAGGGCAAACCTTGGTGATACATCCCAGAAACAAAGAGTAATTCAGAAGTTGTGGAAGTACAATATAACTTAGAACGTTTGCTCTAAAATTTGACAGAACAACCCTTTCTTTCTTCATGACAATGTTCTGAATTTAATACACAGATTTGCCAATATTAGAGAAGCGAGTCTGAGAACAAGGAATAAATATAGGTGAGAGAAAAGCCAAAAGAATCATAAAGAATTGAAACCATCATTAAACTTCACCTGACACACATCCTAACTTTGACCTTTTAAATAACATGACCTAATAAGCTCTATTATTTACGAATTACATCTTCTACTACTTACAACAAAAATTTCATAGTATTTCTCTCTGTAAAATGTTCCTAGGAATACAATTTATAAACAGTTATACAATTACAAATAGTAAAGAACAATTTTTAAATTTCTCATAAAATATTTAAAAAGGCAATTGAAAATATTACAACTCTCAAAAACACTGATAATGAAAATTTATGAGCAACCTGGTGCTAGAAATTAGAAGAAATTGTCACTAACTAGAATATTAATGGAGTTGGTTAAATGAAAGGATAAGTCATCTACTTACCTGAATAAAGGTAGAAAATAAAGTTGACCCTGCTTTACTATGTGCCCCTAGTTAAGAGGTACATGAGCTTTACTGACAAAAAAATTTGGACCATTCAGTGTATAAGGTGATATCCTATCTAAGCCACTTACCAGAATGCTTAATACATAGCAAGAGCTAATCAATGTTGCTGTTGTTATTACTGTTGTTACATTGTTGCTTGGGCTTGAGGAGACTAGACTAAATTTACTACAATACTTATATTTCTGCTTTTATTTCTGGTTCCCAGAAAACAATAAAGCAGAAGTTGGCATAAAGATGTGGAAAGAAGGGGAAGACAAAGAAGGAAGGCAGGAAGACAGTTATTCGGGGCACTAGAAGGATTACATCTAGGAGCTACAATTGCTTTTGAAGTCATAGAAGTAGGAGAGCAGTATAGCAGAGTCCAGTCATGGGAAGAGGAAGCAGAATAGCTTGGCCTATATCATGAACATATAAACCTGTTCTCTACCTTTGGATCTGAGAACGGATGGCACTCAAATAGGCAGTAGGTAAAATCATGAAAAACCACATCCCTTTTCTTTGGTGAAAGCAAGTATTAATTGTACCTCACCTACCAAGAAATAAGCAGGGTCTAAAAAGATAACTCCATGCTAATTTTTGTGTTTATATTATGGAAATTTGAATATTTGACCAGTTTTGATGTTAGAATGATAATCTTTCATGAGCCATACTTAAAGAAAAGGAACAATGGGCTGAAATTTCAAAAAATACCATTTCTGAAAATTACTTACTATAGAAAGTAAAATAGTGTTTAAACAAAACTGGTGACATTTCTACTAGATGGAAGAAAATATTGTTTAAAAGTGACCAGAAGACAAAAAGAATTCGACAGACCAAAGTTATAGACTATAGGATATGATGGAAAGGGAGAGTATTGAGGTAAGGAACAATAGAAGGAAAAAAGGTTTTTTTAAATGAGATAATTAAAACCCATATTGAAGATTGGAAGGAGTAAAGTACTGACAAGGTGCTGTGAAAGACTGAGTCAGGGATGAGAATTTAGGGTAACTAAAATGTCTCACTTTACTCAGAACTTTCCCTGTTTTAGCACAGAAAGCTCCTTATCTCAGGAACCTGTGCATGCAGGGCAAACTGGAACAACTGGTTCCCAAATGGAGGCTAAATCTGCAGCTTTCCTCACTGTGGAGGGAGAAAATAAAAAGAAATGAAAAATGAAGGAAAAATGTTCCACCCAAAAACTTAAGAGTATTCTCAATAGGAAAACTGGTAAAAATTAAAACATAAATAACCACAAACAGCATTCTAAAATGTATAAGTTTACGGTAAAAATTAAGCAAGCAAATTGAAACAGTCCAAGTTTTGTGAAGAGGGACTAACTGATAAAGTTATCCAGACAAATTTTTGAGCTGCAAAATAAACAAAAACATCGAACACATACCTAGTCAGGAAAAACAATTCAGCATATAAATTCTAGTGGGCTAGAAAGTAAGAAAAAAATGTAGAATTGATTTTCTTTTAATTATAAGTACTCTTAATAAATGTTAAAACCTGAAATAAAAACATAAATATAACTAAGAATATTTTTAAATTTAAAAAAGAGTACATGGAGCAATGTGTAAAATTTGAAAATATTCATATTAGAAATAAATATGGGGAAGGTAAAAATGTTGGCAAATGAAGAGCCAATAAAAAGATGCTTCTAAAACAAGGTTCTAATTAGTTATTTTACTGCTGTTTCAATAAAAAATTATGGAAAAAGATATTTCTTACACTATATTCTCTAAAGCAAAAATATGCATAATTTGTCAATATATTGCCAGAATAACACTGATATCAAAATCTAACAAATAAAAACCAGAATAGGCCACTCTCATGTAAGAATACAGATTTTTAAAACACTACAGAAGGTATTAGCTAACTAAAACCAACTGAAACCTAGCAGTCAGGCAAAGGATGGGGGTGTATGTCCAGCCCTTGATCCACCCTTCTCAGAAATGGGATCCACAGGGGTTAGATGCCAGTCTGCCATGTTTTATGAGCTGATTCTTCTCTTTAACCATGGGGGATTGTATTAGGGTAAAGGCTTAAAGCAAATTAAATTCTTTCTCTTGAAAATCAGACCAATAAGGCACAGTAACTCAGAATTTGAGTCTGATAGCTAGCTATTCATAAGAGAGTTTTCAAAAGTTCTCTTTCTCCAGAGTCTATGAACTTTGGTTGTTTAACTACTCCTTAGTGTGTGGGTCCTGGACTTGTCTTCAGATCCATGCCTTGCTCTTTTTCTCGTCTCTGTTCTGCATCATAATGGGGCTAACCTCCATTGATTCTATTTTCTAGGCTTCCACATCAGCACTTTTTTTTCTGGGTTCAGTCAATGGGAGAGACTGAAGAATGGAGTTTGAATGAGGGGGACATAATGAAAAGCCAAGGTTTCTCTCCCTGTCCGTGCTCACTATTCCTGCTTCAGAGGATATCTCTTGAAGTTGCTATATCTCCTTCATGACTCCAGCCCTTATCAGGCAAGCCCACCATGGTTCTACCTTCTACTGTGTGTGTGCCTGCTCCTTGGAGTCTGATAATAGCCCCCCTCTCTTTGTTCTTCCAGACATGGAATGGTAATGGGTTCCTGTTGTTGCTATTATCTGAGTCATCTCCATACCCAGTGTTTGGCTTCATGGCTCTTTCATCACCTGTGACACTAGTTTATTCACTGATATGTTCATTTGAATTTTGTAAGCAATAGGGAATCATGGATACAGGATTTTTTAAGCTTCTAGAGTAATGATGTTTTCAAAATGTCATAGGTTTTACTATATATGTTCTCCTGAAGTATTAACTTATACATAATACATCAGCTTACCTTTCTTCTAATTAAGCCTCAAGTGGTTTTGGTCACATTCTTGGTCACTGGACTTGTCAGTCAGAAAAAAAGCCCTCAACTGTAGGTAAGCATCCAGAACTAGGAGACAATACCTAGCTCATCTTAACAACATTAATAAAATATGTGCAATGCAAAGGTAATGGTTTGAGTGAAATATTTATAAATCCAAGAGTTGGAGTGGACATAGTGGGAAGTAGACAGAAAAGATGAGTAAGAAAGAGAGAGATTCCTAATTTCCTGAGCAATTTAAATGAAATATTTGGGCCCAATGTTATCAAACATTTTTTTTACATTTTCTGATATTTTTTCCATGGGGCCTACTATGATGTACTTTATTTGTGGATTTATATTCTTGAGTTTCTAATGTAATGTAGATTATTATGTTGAAAGTAACAGATTCCAACTTAAACTAATTTAGAGATATATTTGACACATCCCAGATTTGCTCATGGAATCAAAATTCAGTCAGTATTCAATAATGAAAACAGAAATAACTTTACTTACTAACAATAGGCAAAATTTAATCTCTAAAATGCCATTCTTCTTTTTTGGCTGATATATTTTCATAATTTCTTTGTATTCTTTATGCCTCAGCTCAAAAAATAGATGCTTTCAGTAGCTGTTTCTGGCCCTCCTTTTGCTTGGGAAAATTATTCCTACCACAGTTACCAGAATATTTCAACACTATCTCTGCACTAGAATGACTACTATTTTGTTTGCTATTGCTACTACTACTACTAACAATAAATTCTCATTGATAGTCTATTCTGACTAGACAATTTCTTCAGTGCTTCTCTTGAAATACTCAACTTCTCTACATTAAATATTAATATTCCCAAATTATAAATTAAAAAATTTATTCATCAGAAGATCTAAGTCTTCCTAACTCAAATCTATGATCTTTTCATTGTACCTTGCTGTTTCTCATATATATATCCATTCAGATATTTATCCTATGAATTTATTCACTTATTCATTCATTTATCATTTTATCACTTGCTACTTCTCCTGCCTTGTTTCCTGTCACTCTTTCCTTATTCCACCCTAGTTAAACAAGCCTATAAGCTTATTCTCAAATTATGTTGGCATTTCAGAGCCTTTGCACATATTCTTCCCATCTTTGAGAATACTCTCCCCCCAGATGTCTGCATGGTTTGCTCCTATACTTTATTGAAGTCAAATGTTCCTCTTCAGAATTATTCTCTAAAATAATCCGGTGTTCCCACCTCCTCATATTCACTGTCACTTTTTACTGCCTTATTTTTCATCTTAGCTCCTTCAACTTCCTGATATTGTTGATGACAGCCATTCCTCTAGAAAATACTGAGTATGTTCTACATAACAGAAATTTGGCTGAATATTAGTGATAAAGCTGTGAAGAAAGCAAATCAAATCTCTTCTCTTATTGAACTTATGTTCCTCATGGAAAACAATTCAGTGTGAGAAGTGTTTAGAGTAAGGCTACATGGCCATGTGGGAAGCCAGTGGGGCAGCCCATTCCATAAATATTGAGAAGTATCAGAAAAGGATTCAAGTGTAAATAGTTTATTTAGAAGATGGTCCAAGGAATCATTATTACAGAAGTTAATGAGATAGGGAAGAGAAGAAAGCAAACAAACAAACAAATAAACAAACAAATAAAGTAAGTAAGTAAATAAATAAAAATATTATTACTGAGCATGTTATCATTGTGAACAAATAAGAGTTGTATCCCCAGAAAAACACCAGGAGGTGGTAAATGCATCTCAGAGTTATTCTACTGGAGGGAAGAGGGAAGATTTTGCTTAGAGATTTGTTTAAGGCAACTTCTAAGGGTGGGTAGGAAGAAGGTTAACTCCTGGGCATATCCAGACTGCTCCACTTGTGAGCTAGTGGGCTCTGGCAGTAAAAGAAAGCCTTCAGGCAAAAGTTGCAGGTGTTCACAGTTCAAAGCCCTTGATTTGGTCAGGCATAAAAATGGTGAGTGTCGGAGTGTATGGGCGAGGCACTAACAATGTCTGCTGCAGAGTCTGACAATTAAAGACATATATTACTGGTGCGACTGTAGAACAGTTGGGTATTATCCAGTACAGCTGAAGATGTGCATACACATGACCCCATAATTCTATTGATTTTTGTAAAACCAAGATATACTAACTTACTTGAACCAGAGGAAACATTTTAAAAATATTCATAATAGCCTTAATGGAATGGCCTTAAACTAGAAGAAACACAAAGGTTCACCAATAGTAGAATAGAAAAATAAATTGTGATATATTTATAGAACACACTGAGAATAAATAAATCAATCCTAGAAGGAAGAGAATCAACCTAAGAAAACAGAATAATTATCACTTTATAAAACATAGTACAAGTAAGGGAGAAATTCTTAAAGACTTAAACTTGTAACGTAGTCATTTCTATAAGAGTAATATATATATATATATATATGTATATATATAAATATGGATATATATATAGACAAGAACTATAGTCATGAAAAGGAATCACTCTGAAGATAGTAGAGGGTGCTTATGAATGAGAAATCATATTGTCTAATCACAAGTCATTGAAAAAAATGAAAAGAGGTTTGACTACTGAAGAAAATCAATTAACTAAATTAGAAGATAATCCTGAGATATTCTCTCATAATATAAAGGATAAATAAATGGAAATCATGAAAAAAGAAGGGAAAAAAATAGGTTATTCAGAATGATGGCCTAGATACTGAACAATAAGTATTTCTAAATCATTTAAATTGTTTATTTTCTAAAGTCATGTGGTCACTTCAAATGGGTTATTTTTTCTACTAGAAAAGTATTAAAATAGTACACATCTTCAATCTAAGAAAATCAGGTAATACAAAAGTAGAAATATAAATATTCCAAAACATCTGAATGAAGAGTATTTAAACTTTCAATGCCCACTCTTTGCCTCTGCCTTGTTTATCTGTCCACTCAGATGTTGACTTATCTATTTAATCCTAACTGTAAATTCAAATTATGTTCAGAGAAGAAGACTTGCCTGAATGAGACATAAAAAGGTATTTTGTTTTGTTTTCACAAATACTCACAGGAATCATGGTAGTATAAAAAGACTTAAATTTGGTTTATAATTACTTCAGATTCTATGAAATCACCAGTCGTATGATTTTGCATTCATTCACTGGCCAAATTCTGATGGTAGAATATTTCAGTTCCTAAAATCAAGAGAAATATTTTGAATATCCATGAGAAACATCCCCAATAATAATGCTTCATGTATTTCAGAGACTGAGCACACTGTCTTCATAGCAAATCCCTTAGCAGTTTACATGATTTGCAGTCAAAAAAAGATACTATGCTTTCCTTCCCTGTCCTAGATTCTGCTAAAATTCCACTATAAAAATGATAGTGAATTAGATATAGATTAGATATCAGCTAATTTAATGAACCTTATTTCACATATCCCTCAAATGCTCTAGAAACATTTTTGCAACTTTATTAAGGCATTACTGACATGTAATAAACTAAAGATATGAAGTGTACAATTTGATGAATTTTGACATATCTATTTACCTGAGAAGGCATCAATGCAATCAATCAAGGTGCCAGATATTTTCACCTCTTCCACAAATTTCTTCAAGCCTGATTTAATCCATCTCTCTAGCCTCTCCCACTGCCAGGTAACCACTATTGGAGAGTTTGCACTTTGTTGAATTTTATATAAATGGAATTATATAATATATATTCTCCTTTGTCTGACTTCACTCAGAATAATGATGTTGAGATTCATTCAGATTATTGTATATATCACTGATTATTGTTTTGTTCTCTTTTTTTTGCTGAACAGTTTACCAGTCTATATAAATAACTCAAAAATCTTGACTTTTAAAAAATCATAACATGATACTGTGTTCTAATATAAGCCTGTTCCTAAACTTTGAATCTGTTGCTCTATAATGAAAAGTTTTATATCCAGAAAAAATTAAATTTTTAATATCATAGAGTGTGCCTGGTACATAATTGATGCTCAATAAAATTTTTTAAATGCGTAAATTTTTTTGTATCAAAACAACATACATATTGCAGTCACTAACATGACATCCATTACTACTTTCAGAAACCTGAACAGTCCCCCAGTTTTACATGTCCAAACCATTTTCCACTTTTATTAGCAAGACCTGGCATCAGTTGACAAAACCAATATAGCCAATGTCCAGCTAACTTGGTTAATCTAATCACAATAAAATAGGCCATGTGATCCTCTACTGAGTTTAGTTTCATGAGCAAAAACTCTTCCCTGCCATTTGCCTATAGTATGTCAGTTCAATTCAATTCCATTCAACTTTTGAAAGAAATGAAAGAAACTGGACTCTATTAATCACCATATCAGATATTTCACATGCACCATATTTAATTCTCACAAAATCTCGTAAGGTAAATATTATTCGCTGTAAATATAAAACAGCTATAACCTAGAGTGGTTATCTGACTTTCTCAGAGTTATATAGTGAATGGTACTGTAGATGGAATTCATTCCTGGATTTGAGTTTACTGTACCTTTCCCCAAAACTCTTGGAGTGAACTCTCTTGTACTGGTGGTCAGGATATGGGAACAACTTGTTAGTAAATAAATAATTGGCTTACTTTATAAAATGCCCATTTCTGAGAAATAACTCAGGAATTATATATGCCTTGGAAATTGTATTATGATTATGATTATTACTTAGTGTATTAGTTATCTACTATTTCATAACCATATTATCACAAACTCAGCATCTTAAAACAACACATTTGTTATCTCAGTGTCTGGTGATTAGAAATCCAAGCCTAACTGGGTCCTCTGCATGGCTAAAGTCAAGGTGACAGTTAGGGCTATATTCTCATCTGAAGTTCAGCCAGGTATGTGTTCACTTTTAAACTCACATAGCTGTTGGCAGAATTCAGTTCCTTGTGAGATATCAGACCGAGTGCATCAGTTTCTGGCTGGCTGTTGTACTGTGGTTGTCCTCAGTCCCTTGCTATGTGGCCTTCTCTAACTGACAGCTTATTTCATCAAGCTATCAAGAAAGAAAGTTAATGGAGAAAGTCTGCTAAAAAGTTGGACGTTACCATGTAATGTAACATAATCGTGTAAGTGACAAACCATCCTCTGCCACATTCTATTGGATAGGAGCAAATCACAGTTCTTGCCTACATTCTAGGTGAGGGAATTACACATAGGCATGAAGAGCAGGATGTGGGGATAACTGGGGACCATTTCAGAATCTGTCTGTCATGCCCTGTGTATGAAGGATAGTCACCAACCACCATATTTACCTTTCTAAAGATAGTGTCTCACAAAACAGAAAAAGAAGAAATGCGTTCAACACTGCCTGCTTTTATGAACCTTTATAAAGCCAAATGTGTCACTGAAGGACCTTTAAGAAGATCAGGTTCTTAAGAAGACAGTCCAACTGCAAGGTAAATTCATTCAGGGCTATAGGATTGATGAAGATGTCTCTCACACTTCATTGTTTTCTATTTTGAGGTGCTTTGAGATACAGTGGCATTTCACTGATTCCCATAATAACCATTAATAGTAAACAAGGTGGTTATCATTAATCCCCATTTTAATATAAGAAAGCAGTGAACCAGAGAAGATGAAGTAACTTGCTCAAGGTCATACAGCTACCTGATTCCCTCCCTGGGGATTGCCCTTGGCAAAGCCTCCAGCTGCAGGTCTCAACCCCTCCCTAGGGCAGCTTGCATCCAAGGACTGATCTGTACAAAGAGTATAAAAGCCTACCTCCATTTCAGTAAAAGAAATTGTTAGAAGTGAAATTCCTTAGTAAAACTGTAAGAACTCTTTAGCTAGTCAAATATGTAACTGGGAAGCTATGTATATTTTCTCATTTAAAGAAATTATCTATAGCAATGGTCCAGAGCTTCCTCACTTGCTGAAACTTGCTATCATCTTTATGATGTTGTAAAAGTAAAATAGGTGCAGGAAGTGTAAATTAGCTATGAATATTTTTCAAATTGGCAGTTTCCAAAAACTCAGATGGTGATATGCATGGGATTCTCTTCATCTCATGAATGAGTTGTCCTGGGCTTTTAATCATCTTACTCATTCATTCAATCATTCAGTCAGTCAGTCAGCCAGTTCCTTTCACAATTTCTAACCTCTCTAGTCAATACTACTCCCAACATATAATATTCTGTGGCCTTGAACAAATGACTGTACTTCCTAGAACCTCAGTTTTGTCATCCATAAAATGGGAATGACGTCTATCTAATACAGTTACTATGATGAGTTAATAGAAACAAAGTATAGAGTACAGTTTCTAAACATTAAATCAAGAAAATTATTCCTATTTTGATTTTTCTCTTTTGAATAAGTTTTTATTTGCTTCTTAATACTTCAGCCTAATTTGTGTGAGATAATCCCACTTTATGTTATTCTGGAGAATTATTAGTAGGTCTTCCTTTCACTCTCAAAAATGCCCTGGTTTCGACTATAAATTATAGAATCATTCCACTAATGGCCCACCCAGTGTTGAGGCACAAAGCCAAAGAGCTTTCTACAACATTGTTCCACGCATAGATTATTTTGGCTCTTTAGGCTGGGGTACCTTCAGGAAATCAAGATTCAAGCAGTAGAAATACATAATAGTGGCCATCGGGAATTTTTCTCCAGCTTCTAAGAAAGAATGACCCATAGAGCAGAATCGATGGGAAAAATAGAAATTTTGGAAAGAACATCTGTTGGAGGAAGACATTATAAACTCTGAAAATACTTTGTTCTTACATTTTACCTTTTCTTATGCATGTAAGTAGTCTCTTCCTGAACTGCTATCACTAATGACTAGTGATCTCATACCTTGTGATGTTTTGACACCTTGATGAAAAGTTTCTAGCTTAATGCTGAAGAAAATAGGGATTAATAGGCTCTTATTCTGAATTATTTTGTAATATACTTCAAGTATTCTTGGTGTTACCATCCAATAAATGGATGAAATTACCAAAGGCTACTGAAATAAGATAGACATGATTATACTTGGATTTACAGAGAACAAACATTAAAATGGAGGCAGCAGATAGAGTCATGATCCTTACAAAAAGCAAAACAATTTTTTAGGTCAAGATTTAAAACTTCACACATCAAAAAAAGGGCTACAGGTAATTCATCTGCTTTGCTTTCTATGAAAGAATACAAGTCTCGTGAAATGAAAACCTTTGAACTGATTCATCTTGTTGTCTGCCAGAGAGGCACCTTAATCACAGTTCATCTATCTGTCTTAGAGAGAGACTGGAGAATAGAGCCTGGGTAAGTAGATGAGTTTCTTAAAATCTTAGTTTTTTTTCTTTTTCTTTTCCTTTCTCTTCTAATGCTCTTTTCTTTCCCCCTTTCTCCTTTCTCTTCCTTTCCTTCCCTTCCCTTTCTACCTTATTTAAGCTTCACCTTAAATGACTCAGTTCCCATCAGGAGCATAAAGAGGACTAGAGAAGTCAGCACACTTGTTGATTTATGGCACAACCTGAAACAAAGCCCTACACTAGGAAAACCTCATCACTCTGAGTACCTTGAACTTTCAAATGAGCTTCCAAGAACAAATGACTGTACTTCCTAGAACTTTTAAAAACTTTTAAAAACTTTAAAAACTTTTCCTAATGAGAAGGACTCTAGAAAAGTAGGATTTCACTATTGCTTCACTATTCAGTTCATTCCCTAGCTAAAACTATTTCATCAAGTGCACGAGCCTCTCTTCTTCATTGTGATAAGAATAATAAAATTTATATAAGCCTCAGAAAAGGCAGAGAAAAAAAGATTTTAAAATCTCCAAAGTGGTACTCCAGGGCTTCATGATATGTGTTTTACAAGCAGAAGGGCTCTAAGCTACAAGGAACATATCACTAATGTCAAGAAGGTGGCATGCAGATAACCAAATGACCTTACATTAGAGCATTTTAGTTAGGTAAAACTTACATAACTGAAAGATGATTCACTTCATGGTTCTGAAGACACTTAGGATATTATAAAAGAAACATGTATATTGTATATGTAAATATAATAGCACCCAGGCACTAGTTTAAGGACTTTATGTAGATTGATTTGTTTCATCCACATCTCTTGAGAGAGGTGGAATTATTATTCTACTTTGTAGATGAGCCAACTGGGGCTCAATTTAAATAACTTGCCCTAGGTCATAAAGCTAATAAGTGGCAGAGCAGGAATCTGAGCTCGGCAGTCTAGTTTCAAAGTGTGTGTCTTTCACCAAAGAATTACATACTGCCTGTAGATCTGCTCCATGTACAATCAATTGTAGAATTGTAGAAAATTTGTTGTTATGCAAATTGAGGAGAAAATGGTAATTGAAGAAATGCTTCCTTTTTCTCCTTTTGCTCTTCATTGTGTAACACAGATTCTGGAAGGCTGACTCTGAAAATGTCTAGGGTGCATGGTAGATGAATGAATGAAGTGTGTCTGTGTATGAAGTAAGGAAGGTAATTAAGTATAAAATTTTAAATATTATTTTACAAGGCAGGGATGATAGGCTTACATTTAATTTTGCTTCCCAGGGAAGATCATAGAATGCTCACTATAAACATATGAAAAGAGAAAGTAAATAAAAGAAAGTTTCTTTGAATATAGACAATTCCTGTTTTGAAACAACTGAAATATCTCAAATCAGTTATTTTAAATCCACTGGTGGGAAGAATTGATAAGATAATAGTCATTTCAGGCATTTAACTTTACCTAGATTGGAGTAAACATCATCAGAGTGTGCATCCATTTTCCTGACTGCCTAACGATGCCTATTTAATTTGTTTTCCAACTTTTCATTGTCTTGAGTTTTGATCCAAATCTCAGAATGAAACAGATGCTTAATCTTAGAAGTAAAATTCACCATAAACTGGAGACTTGCAAAGCACCTTTTTTCATGGTTTCCATCTAAAACAACACAATTACTGCACTGAAAAGACTCACATACTCACGAGTTTTAATCAGCTTGGGCTGAGTTTCAAGGTCTTGGTGAAGCTAGAAGCCAGCCTCCTCTTGCCCAGTCCCAGTCCCAGGTCAGGTTACAAAAGTTTCACAACATTCAGTTTCTACAACCCATCCACCCTACCCACCAGGCAAGTAACTGGGAAAAAGTATCAGCTCCTGAAAAGTGAAACTGGCATTCCCTCCCAGATGCTGGGAACCAGCTCTCCTAAACCATCCTTGATTTACAACAGTAAATCGAGGACGAATTCTGTGACAAGGGTGAGATTTGAATAGCCTCCTTTAGGTCATTATAGTGACCATATCTTTGTGGTCAGATAGAGAATGTGCCATGCCCTCCAATTCACAGCTTGCAGCTAAACCAAATAATCATTTTATAAAGACAATAGCAAATTCAATTAGAAACCCTAAGCACTCCACGGATCAATCAGGTCATACACAATTCGCTCTAATTGGTACCTCTCCAGAGAGGTACATTCTTTACCTGAAGTCAAGGTATACTCAGAGAGGTGTAAAATTCTTTCCTGACTTAGAAAAACATCAAAGCAGTATCTTCGAATCTATGCCTTATAGTCAGCCCTGAGCAGTGGCTAAATCTCCAATTCCAATAAAGAACAGAGGATTTGAAAGAAAAATTCCTCTAAATTTTCTAAAACAGAGAATAGGAACATTGAACAAGAAATGCATAGACACTTAATTTGTAGAGTAAAATTCCCAACTGCTAAATGACCCCCGCAAAAACACTAAACTTGTACCTCAGATTGCAAAGATGATTTTGCAGGCATTTTAAAGAACAGACCGAATAACCAAAATAACATTTGAATCACTGTCCTTCAGAAAGTTACTTTGTAAAGATAATTAACTAAAAGCAAATTAATGATGATATCTTAGGCCTTACAGCTGGAATAAAAATATGGCTTTATGGTCCTTTTGAATAATCAGATACATAATTTAGATTCTTTAAGAAATAATACGGTATAACAATAATAATTACTACTTATGATAATAACTAGACTTATTGTGCTGATCACTTTGCAAAAAGAAAAAAGGAGAAGAAAATATTTTAAAGATAATACATATAATAAAAAAAGTCTAAAGTGATAAGTTAAAGTTCTTCTAGTAGCAGAATGTCAGGTGAAACATTTTATATATGGCCTGGGAATAAGATTTAGGTTCTAGTCCCAAGCAGATAGCTGGGCAGGATGCAAACAATCATTAATTACACAGAGACTTGATGTTTACATCTGTGTGAAGACGTTAGAATATAGCAACTTCCCACTGCCTCTCCAGTTTAGAGAGACTGATGTTAGGGTATTAGACAGCACTACAGGAGGCTTGCACAGGGCCAAGTGTTCTACAGCCCCTCTTCCTTGCAGTGCCAGAAACAAAATATGAAATTGAATGTTTCTATTTTATGCTAAAATGGAAAGAGGTGGGAAGGATAAAGGAATCCATCATGCAAAAGAAAGTTTTGTTTTAAATTTCAAACCCAGTAGAAATTCTAGCCCTCCAAGGATATTATGAGGCTGTAATCTTAGCCCTCTACTTACCTGACCTTTAGCAGCAGGGAGTAGGCAGCAGCAAATTGGGGTTGGAAGTCTACTTCCTAAATCAGTCTCATTCCCTCCAACTCCTGCCCTTTTTGTGAATTATTACACCACCTGGCACCAGGAATATTATTGACTCTGGAGCAGGGAGCTTAATTTTGCCATAAATTTTACAGATTGCTAACTAAAAAACAAGAACAAAAATGAACTACTAGGTAGTTGAAACCGCTGACTCTCACTGCTCCTTCCTGTCCCTGGGTAATTTATGGCAGCAGAGCTGGGCTCCCACACTGTGGCTGCCACTTTGGCTTGACTGCTCTGCTTGCCATGCATAGGGCAGCAGGCCAAAGAAAGAAGCCATGCTCCCTTGTCTGTGGACTTCAAACCACACTGTGCATGCTGCAATTCCCACAACCAGCCCTACAGTCTTAACTCTTGAGATCTCAGAGGAAAAAGTAAGTGAGAAAGTTGGGGGAAAGTCATGATGTCTGGTAGAAAGAGAGAAGAGAATAAATGCTTTGCAATAGATTAGAATTTTCATTCATTTTTCTTCTATGTTTTTAAGTTCAATGTATATTTATGGACCACTCACTATATTAAGTATTCAGTTAATGTGCTATCATTAAAAGATTTCTAATCATATCAGGTATTGCTGTGTAACAAATTACCCCAAAACTTAGTACTTGGGAATTCAGCTGGCTTTGGTTAGGGATGACTTAATTCTGCTCCAAGTGATCTCTCTTTCTCTAGCAGGTCAGCCTGGACTTGTCACCTTGTAGTAGCAGGAATCTGACAGGGAACATGAAAATGCACAAGCACTTTTCAAGCATCTGCTTACATCAGTTTGTTACTATTCCATTGGCCCAAATAAGACAAATAGTGAAATTCAATGTGGGAGGGCATTACCAAAGGGAGTGAATACAAAGAAGCATGAAAAAGTGGGGCCTTTAGTGCAAATCAGTCTGCCACAATGACTTTGAAAGAGCCTGCAGTATAGAGAGGGAAGTAAGCATGTAGGTACTGTCCATGCAATAACAGAGGTCAACAATAGAGCAACGGGGTCAAATGAAGAAGCACTTTCTTTAGCTCTGATTGGTAAGGCATCAAGTTAAGAAAATTTGCCTGCCTCTAAAGGGAAATAACTTTAAATTAAGTTTTGAGGAACGAGAAGGAGAATATGCAGGGGTACAGTATAAAGAAGAATCAGAGAAGGAACAGTCAACAGAGGGACTAGACACTTATCATGTGTCAGATAATGTCTACAGAATAGTCTTAGTCTCTACTATCTTCTGTGTTTACAATGGTGACCTTCTGGAAATGACTTCCTTCCCTTTCCATGATGCTATACTCTTTTTAAATAAATAATTTAAAATTTTTTTCAATTACAGTTAGCATACAAGATTACATTAGTTTCAAGTATACAACATAGTCATTAGACATTTAGATCACATAACTTACTAAGTGATCACCCCAGTAAATCTAATACTCATCTGACACCATACATAGTTATTATGATATTATTAACTCTATTCTTTATACTATACTTTACATTCCCATGATTATTTTGTAACTACTAATTTATACTTCTTAATCCCTTTCTCTTTTTCACCCACCCCCCAAACCCACTCCCATCTGGCAACCATCAAAATGAGTTTGTTTCTGTTCTGTTTCGTTCACTTTTTTCTTTAGATTTCACATGTAAGTGAAATCATATGGCATTTGTCTTTCTCTGACCTACTCTCACTCTACACAATAACCTCTAGTTCTCTCCATGTTGTTGCAGATGGCAAGATTTCATTTTTTTATATGGCTGTGTACTTTTATTCATCCTCCTTCTCTGTCCCCCATCCAACCATTATTCCTTCTCTATATCCATAGGATCCTTTTTCTTTGACATTTTTTACATGTTGATGATCTTAGTCCATCATTGCCCATACATGGGTGACTTGCCAAAAAGCTGATTATTCTTAAATCTCTCTTTCCTGACCAGACATCATCCCTTACCTCGACTTATATATCTCACAGCCTTCTGGAGAGTTTTTTTGGGATATATTCAGAGAGCACAACAAGCCTATTATTTTTCTCTCAATCGGGTTTATCCTCAACAGTTCACAGATGCATTTGTTGGTATCAATATCTGCCCAGCCACCCAAACTAGAAAACTGAATCCTATTTTTTATCTCCCCTTTTGCCCCATTGTACCTCACATCCAGTCAATCCCTACGTCTTGTGGGCTTTGGCTCATGAATATTTCCAGCTTCCTCTCCTCCTTCCCACCACCACAACCATGGCTTCATTGCTGCTCACGCAGCTCTTCATTATTTCGCACTGCACTGAACACAGCAGCCCCAACTTGTCTCCCTTCCTCAAATTCATCATCCACCCAGCTTCTAGCGTGATTTATCTGAAATGCAAATCAGACATGCAAATCCCCTGCTGAAAGCCCTCCATGGCTCCCAATTAGCTACAAGCATCTTAGCAAGGCCTACAACACCCTATTGAAATTATTCCAACTGATACTGATGTTTTAGTTCCCACATCTCCCTACAACACACTCTACAGTCTGGAAATATTGAATCTTACTCCTTGCAAGGTGTTTCTTATCTCTGTTCTATGCTTTTGAGGTTCTCTCTGTTCTCCTCACCCTCAGAATTGACTAGTCAATTCTTAACCATTCTGAGAAAGTCAACTGAGACATTACTTTCTCCAGAGCCTTTCTCTGACCTGTGCTGTTTTCACCTCTTCCTCCTCTTATATTCTGTGTAGATCTCTGTTGTCATACTTAACATTTTTGATCATGTGTATATGTTTATCTTTCTTGCTCATTGTGCCTTTTATTAGAATAAGAATATATAGCACTTGTTTATGTTTTTAAGGCCTAGCATGAATGACCTTATATCTGAGAAGGACAGTGAGGAGCCATAATTATTAGTGTGACCTAAAACCAGTAGGTCCTTCACCATTAGCTGAATGACTTTGGGTGGGCTTCTTAACTTCTATGCCTTCATTTCCTTATTTGAAAAATGCAGATGCTTATACGCTGTATCTCACAGGGTGTTCTCCAAATAAAATGAGCTAATATAGGTAAATGGCTTAGCACAATGCTAAAAGCATGGTAAGTAATAAATATTGGCTTTCTTTAGCGTGTACACATTGGGATTACTACATGAATGGACGGATGGATTGAAATAGCCTGATCAAGGCCATTGAGATAGGGAATAGCATAATGTATGTGAGGAAACACAGCTGGTTTGTTATCACTACAGAGTAAAAAGCAAAGAATAGGAGAAAATGAAACAGCTGATTGATCACTTAGGTACTTACAACCCTAAGTTAGCACCTTTTAAATATTCCTCTCTTCTTTCCTTGGTTCACACTGCTCTCTTAATTTCCAGCCATTCTTGGTGGTCAAGCCTGCCTCTGGCCTCAGAGAACCATGAATCCAGTAATTTAAGGGGAGTTAAGAATTTTGTAAGACTTTTCCCTCTATGAAGTGGGGCCTTTCCAAATGAGAAAGCTAGCTATACAGCTGTGCCAGGCTACAGTTTTGCTGAATATTGTCAAAAGTCAAAATAGTTTTTAAAACTTTATTGGTCAATGCTTATGTCCTTAAGAAATCCAGTGGGTGTAACCTCTATATTTTGCTGAAGCAAAGAAAAATAGGGAGTACAAGTGGTGGCAGAACATTGCACCAGCGGGGGAAGAAGTTAAGCTGTAGCAAATGAAATATAGATTGTGTGGAAAATATATTATATATTTGAGGGAACTGCTAGTTAGTACTCCCTGAAACCAAACAAATGCATTTCTGTTTTTGGTCAATAGAGACAAAGATGGAGGAAGCTTTTAATGTACGTGAAAGGGCTAAAAGGCTATATCAAGTTTTGCATTGTAAATGGGTACAAATTAATAGGGCCACCGATGTCTGGAAAATTCTGTCATCTAAAGAAAGCATTTTCACAACCTACTCCATCCTCTGACTGTGCCACTAGAACCATGGGCCTCCATTCCAAAGGCAAGAATATTAAGTCTTCCTAGACCTGCACAGAGGCACAGAAAGAGGACTTTCATCTAACACTACAAGCTTCCAAGTGGGAATGGCACTGGATTTCTGCTAAGTGTTTCTTTAATATGTAAATAGATGCCAAGCCTTACTTTTGAACATCAAATACTATCTAGAATTTGGTAGAATCTTTTCTTATTAAATCAGACATTATGTAGAAAAGTTTAACTTCCCAATATTTTTATTGAGAAGTCTAGATATTACAATCGTCTCTCAAAGTGCAATGGGTGTATCCCTTTAATGGTACTAATCGCCTTATGTTACAGTTACTGGCCTTTTTCCTATGTCTCTCTTACTAGAGGACTGCCTGTTTACCCATTTACCCTACTGCTTCAGATATTAGGACTAGTCTTATATGGGGTTGTTTGATAAGATTTTGTTGTAAGAATGAACAATAACAAAATAAAGTAAATGCACATGCAACAACAGCTGCTACCAAAAACTGTTCAAACATAATTTTACTAATCTCAACAATTGAATTAAATGGTATGTTCACTTATAGAAATGATTATGTTATTGAATTCATAATGCGGACTCATTTTTGCATCCAGCCATTCAGCATTTTACAAATGCCACATTTTTGCTAACGAACTGGGGAGAAAACCAAGTTTCAAATGAAAAGAAATTCTCCCAAGATGTTGTGTCTTCTACATGTCCAGTTGCCCACTTTATCATCTGCTCTTAGGATTGTGGAATAATCAAGCCAAACAAAATTTTAGAGAAACACACACTCTCTTGCCTCCAGGTGTATGAGCGAGTTGACCAAGACAGTTTTCTCTGAGGCTGTTGAGATGAAGGCTATTAGATGGGCAAATCACCTTTAGGACACTTGTTTCAGCTCTAGCAGTATAGTCATTCATCTGAAAATTTCCTCCACCTACCCACTCCAAAGGAAAGAAGCATATAAACAATATCCTAGCCTATTGCTTATCAAAGTTCAATGTGGGTACGAATTAGGATCTTGATAAATTGAATATTCTGACTCATCAGTTCTGAACTGGGTCCCGAGACCCTGTATGTCTAATAAGCTCCCAAGTGATGCTTAGGCTGCCGGTCTGGGGACAACACTTTAAGCAGCAAAGTCCTACAGGACAATAAAAATAATCAAACATCAGAGTTGAAAGGAACATCTTTATAAGCAATTGCTGAATTTTACAAAAAAGGAATCTGGGTCCCAAGAATATCAAGTAGTTTGCCCAAGGTCACCCAGAAGTGAATGGCAGAGCTTGTCTCAAGTATGGTGCACCCCAGGGACATTCACTGAATGCCCATCAAGACTCTTCTTTGGACTTTTTTGGACCCCTATCCTCTCAGGTAACAAATGATACTGTTATTCCATCTATATCCCTCAGCTTTACTAGTTCATTATACATTCTCTTATTTCCAACCACCAGCATTTTGGTATTTCTTTGTTTCTAGGCATTTTCCAAAGGCATGGAGGACCACTCTGCTCATTAGCTGTAATGCTTGGCAATTAGCAGACTTGGAGAGCAGTGCTCGAGCAGTAATGGACAAAAAAAATCATCTTCCTTGCCCCTCAGATAGGACAAGTCTGAAGCATATTCTATACACGGTTTCCTAGATGTCCCAGCAGGATGAACTCCAGTTACACACAGAAGGTACCTGCTCATCACTTTGCCTTATATTTACCTTTTTTATTGTGTCACTTCCCCACTATATGTATAGGTGTGTCTTTGTGTGTATAGTAAGAATGAAGAAATTTGTCAACTTGTCACATGGCTAAGTCATACAAAAGTACAGTGTTCATATACACACATACAAACACACACACACACACACACACACACTCATTGGAAATAGTGTTTGCACAATAATTTCAAAAGAAAGAAGAGCATATCCATATGACAAAATAGGTTAATGAATAAAATCAGTATCCAGGACATCACAGTAAATGTAGTACAGGTACCCTTGCCCACAGATATTCAATATCTCTTAATCTCTATGCTTCGATATCACCTTTTATCACATTATGTCCCTTATAGAAAAATCATGGCACAGAACATGCTCTTTGGTGATTCCTAGTTTACATGTTTAAAAGTCACTCATTTGGAAATAAAAAGCTTACTTTGAGTGATACACTGTTTGAGATGATATCAGTCATCTTGGATCACACAGAAACAAAAGCTTTGCTCTTCTCAGAGCTGTAAAGCAAAACCAATTGTAGAATATTTTACTGAGAGTAAGTTCATGCATCTTCCCCATTCTTGATTTAAGAGACGACAAGTTCAAAGCACCAAGATATAGAAAGAAAAATGCTTCTTCTCTAAATCTTCTCACAAGAGATTTCTATTGAGATAGTCTGGGATAAACACAGTGTCTTCCAAATTTACACCCAACCTGATTTTAAGGTCAACCAGAAATAACATAAATGTATTTAAAAGAGAAAGAAAACCCCAAAGATCTGTGATAGATTTATTTATTGTAAAAATTTTGCATTTTTGTCTGAACATTTTAGAAAGTGGAGTTGGAGCTTCATATATTTTCCCTAAAGACATTAGGAAGAACTAGGGTCCTCTGAAATCTTGCCAAAGCTAAATTCTAGAAAATGTAAGCACTAATCAACATTTTTTCACTGGCATTGTAATTTAAAAAGTGCTGGCTGGTGATGTTTTCCCAAGTCAGTTCTCGTTGGAAAAATTATTTAAGCTCTAACCTAGGGCTGCACTGTCTAAAGCAGCAGCCACTAGCCACATCTGCCTATCTAAATTTCAGCCACACTCACCATATTTCAAGTGCTCAATAGCCACATGTGCCACTGGCTACCATATTAGACAGTGCAGATTTAAAACATTTCCATCAACACAGAAAGTTCTATTGGACACCTCTGCCTTTGGATAAGTGTCCAAAAAAATGAGGAGAGAATGGAGGAAATGGAGGGAATGGAGGGAATGGATTATCTCCTCTGCCCTTACTCCAGGTTTACAAGTATATGTTTCCTTTACTAGATAACAATTCTGAACAAAAGTCATAAATCATTTTGGAGCCATAAGGTGTGGAAGAAGGTAGGCTGTTAGTAAGAGGTTATGACCCTATTACAGGAAATGGGAGTCACTGCCTGCCACATCCTAAAAACAAATTGGTCTTTGGTACCTCATTCTGATTCAGTGTAGAAATTCTCTTCATTGCTCTGCATTTTCTAAATACTTTATTATGGAAATAATGTCAAAGATGTAATTACTATCACCAGGACCACTAAATGACTGTAAAACATAATTTATCCTGAACACTTGCAGAGTAAGCAAACTGGTTTCAGAAATAAAATATTCATGTCTTCCCAGTGACCGACAGAACCTGCAAGTCTCTCTTGAATGCTCAAGATTTTATATATATATATATAGATAGATAGATAGATATAGATGATAGATATAGATATAGATATATTTATATATACACACACGCACAAACACACATATACATATATGCACACACACATGTGTATGTATGTATATACATGCATATATATATACACACATATATATGTATATATATACATATATATGTATATATATATATATATATATATATATATATATAATCAGTCTCAAAAAGAGACTATTTCAGTTCAAATCATCTCTTTCTCTCTTTAAATTTCCTAGTTATTAATTTTTTCTGGGTATCTCTCTTTCTATTTTCAGTCCCTGCTCAGAAGTTCACCATGTTCATGTTTCTCTGCCCATCAGCAAAGAAGACATCCTTAAAATATTAATTAGAAAGGCAACAGCACTTTAAGTGTGGCTATCAGGAGGGGACCCTGAGAGATTAGTGACAAGCCTTGACAGTGTGTATTGTGCTCTTGTGAGGCATTTGCTTCCCTTTTCCGGGGAGGGAATGTTGCAAGTTTTCATAGGACTCAGTAATCCAGCCATCAGAGAAAAGACAGCAAACTGCAGAACCTACAATTGTCACCAGGGACTCAATGACCTTTTGCTGCCAGGCACTTTTCACCAAAGTACCTAGCAAAGCCCTCGGGATCCCAAGTTGTGCCTTAGCTATCAGTGACAGAGACTGCTCCAGGAGCAGAAGCCAGCTCACATCCATACTTAACCCAGACTTCCTAACGGTATCACATCATAAAACCATAGTACATCTGGCACACATTTAAGGCCAAGTTGGCAGTATTTGATACCAAAAAGAAACCAATGACTGAATTAGCATCCCACATGGTTGTTTTTGCAAGTCATAGAGGTATTACAGAGGCATATGGAGTGAAGCCCACAAGACGCCCACAAACCTTTCCTTAAATGAAAACTGGGCTGCCTAGGGCCAATGAACTCCTGGAAAAACAAGCCATCAAACACACAAAAAGCACAAAACCAACAACGAACTCCTGACTTTGTTGCCTTATATTTTGCTTGCCCCAAGGAAGGTCTTGTTACCTGTACACTCTTTTTTTTCTTTTTTTTTTTTTTTGGCTTCTGTGGGACATGTATCTGAGCCATCTTTCAGATGAAAAACTAAATTAGAAACAGGCTCTAACCTTTTCCTCAACCCTTAATTCTAAGTTACCCTTACCTCCAGCTTCTAGAGTAAGCTGAGTCTCATCTCTGCAAGTCTAGAATGTCAAGGGGAAACCTTGTTTCACAAAACATTGCTTTGCATCAGAATACAAATTCATCATTTACAGGTGGGATTCAAGCTACATTCTTACACTAGAGCATCACTTTCTAGAAAACCAAAATGTAATGACTGGAAAGTTGTTTGGGGAGCATGAATTAGGAAAGGGCTAGAGGAACAGGTATGCAGTTTTGAGGAATGCTTATTACTTAATGCAGATCATTACAAAGCTGTGTTGTAGAAGCAAAAGTTACTGAAGATAGTAATGCTTTTTTCTAAATTTAATTCTGGTCACACAGTTTTATACTAAAATGGAATATTATAAACAGAACTTTCCTGGAAAAGCATATGTGCTTCTTTCAAAACAAACAAGGAAATTCTCTAAATATTAGAAGAAAATAGAAATGAATTTTAATAAGTTTGAGGCAGAAAAGGTCTAAGTCAAAAAATACAGAAGCCATAAAGAAGAAAATTATTATATCTGATAAGTAAAAATTGTTTAAAAATTTAACAAAATTCAAACTGAAAAAAAAAGAATCACATACATAAGCTGTGACATAGTCTCCAAATTACTTTTACCATGCTCCTCAATTACTTTTAACATTTTCCTCATGCTCCTCACTTTCATTCCGTACTTGTGAAACATGACAAATAGATAATTTTTTGAACTGACAACAGTGCACCCACAACTCAGTGGGAATGAGTCAATGGTCTTTAAAAGATTTTTTAAAAGCTACTTTTGTAGAAAGATATTTAAAAAAGCAAATTAAGCTATAAATGCTTTAATCCACTTATTTTTAAAAAGCCAATAAAAAATAAAATAAACGCTAAAATTTTTACACATAAAATTGGCAAAAATTAAAATTTCTGAGTTGTGACTTTGCTGAGGCCCTGTCCTGCACTGCTAAGGCCCATGTAAATGGTTTGACATTTTTGGAGGGAAGTTTGAAAAGAATTTAAATTAAAAAATGTACATTCTCTCCGATCTAGAAATTGTCCTACTAAGAACTTAGCAAACAGATAAAGTCACAAAAGTATCCCAAGAAATGTACATATATAGTCACTTTAGTATTATATGTAATTGGAAAAAAGTTACAGGCAAATTGAATTTCCAGTGGACTAGATAGATGTACAAATAGATATCTGTTGTATAAGAGACAACTATGTACTGCACAAAAACATCAGGTCACTGTGTCATATACTTGAAATTAATATAATTTGTATGTCAAATATAATTTAACTAAACCTAAAGACCACTACATTATTGGTTCAAAGAATGAACTACAACTATATCTTGAGATATTAGGTCAAATCACCAAAAAAAGCAATTTCATATGGTTCAACTTAGCACAAAAGATGTCTATATTATTAGGGGTGGGGGAGATAAAGTATGTTATATTTTTATAGAGAAAAAATATAAAGTACTGATAGAATAAGAAATCATTTGTATATTTTTAGAGAACACACATATGAGTATGTGTCTATATCTTCTCTCCCCAGAAGTACTCAAGAAATAGTTGATAATGACCATGGGGTTAAGGGGAGCAGAAAGTGAATATAATTATTATTTTTCATTTAGTATCCTATCCATTTTGATTTTTTTTAATATTAAAAATGTTTTTAAACATTTTAAACATGTAATACTTTTACTGAAAAAAAAACAAAAAAACAAAAATAAATTCCTCTGGCAACCTTGCTGAAATGCTATTTGGTGAGAAATAATTAAACCAGCCCCCAGCTTAAAAGAGCTGTTTTCTGGTGAATGGCAGGGCCACAAAAGGAACTCATTACCATCTCCTTCAAACCCATGAAAGGGGTGAATTTGGTCCTTGAGCATAAACAGTAATTATCCATGCATTTCCCTTGCAACTTCTTTATAAAGATTTCAAGAGAATGAATTACAATGGATTGAGTTTCATGTAGCAGTGTTTGCCCAGTGCAGGTGAGATTCTGAGCCATCTTTGATCCAGGTGGCATAAAGATACAAAAACTGCAACAGCCAGAGTACATATCTCATGAGTTCCTAAACCTGCCAGAACAAGGAATTTACGAAGAGAGGTAAAATTTCTAGGTGGTAAAAATTCTCTTTCTTTTCTATTTGTTGTTCAAGAGAATAATGCCTTATCTTCTGACGAGCAGGTTTTATGATTTTTAAAGTAGAAGACCATGTTATTATCTACTCTTCATTATTTTCCCTATAGCTTTTGGGCTTAAAAATTAAACAGAAATATCTTAGAATCCAAAAATATTTTGATCATTTTATTATTTATGTATATATATTATTCTTTAAAGAGTATTATTTAAAGAGTAAAAACTAGTAAAGTTCTACTCTGAAATTTATGCATACACATAGGTTAACATCTTAATAGGGATCAGAGTTGAAAAATGGCAAAACCTAAACCAATATATTTTCAGAACGTTTATATTTTCCTTTAAATACCAACCTACAATATTATTTTTTAAATGGTGTCATATTACTTATATGCAAGGTTATTATGAAGATTAGAGATAATCAGGTTCCTAGTAGAGTACCTGCCACATTACAAGGCTCAGTAAATGGGAGCTAGGGAAATATATATTAAAGATAGTTTATAGTTTACCTTCTGTTAGAATTAAAACATCCCATTATAAAATTATATGGGAATATAATGGTTTGGGGAAAAATGGATCAAAATCAATTAATTGATATAAAGATGAATGAGTCTATATATAGAGAGACCTTCACCCATAAATGTGGGAGTGATATTTAGGATCCCTGACTACCCAGTGATCTGATACATTGTAATTATTCTTGGGCAATACTGGAAGCTGCAGGACAAACTGTAATAACTTTGGAAAATTCCACAATCCCCTGAAAGAGGGAAAGTAATGTAAAAGATAAATTCCCAAGAATAAATTAAGGACCATAAGGTTGAAAGAAAAAAAATGATAAATTGAACTTCACCAGAACTTAAAACTGCTACTCTTCAAAAGACATCATTAAAAAAATGAAAAGCCAAACCAAGGATTGCAATACTCACAATGCATTTATTTGACAAAGGACTTGAGTCTTACATTAGTTTTCTATTGCCACTTTAACAAATTACCACAAATTTAGTGACTTAAAGCAACACAAATTTATTATCTCACAGCTCTGTAGGTTGAAAGTCCAGGTGGGCTTTCTGGTTCCTCTGCTCTGGGTCTCATGAGGCCAAAATCAAGGTGTCAGCCATGCTGGGCTCTTACTGGAGGCTCTTGGGGAAAATCCACTTCCAGACTCATTCAGGTTATTGGCAGCATTCAGTTCCTCGAGACTTTTAAAATGAAGTCCTCATTTCCTTTCTGGATGTCAGCCAAGAGCCTCCTTCAGCTCCTTAAGACTGTCTCTATTCTTTGTCACCTTGTCCCCTCTATTTTTAAGCCAGAAATAGTATTTCAAATCCTCTCTTTCTTCAACTCTCTTTGACTCTTCCTTTTGCCTCATTTGTTCTGTCTCCATTCAGAGGAAGTTCTCTGCTTTAATTTAAGAGCTTATGTGATGGCATTGCGCCCACCTAAATAATGTAATCTCCCAATTTTCAGGTTCCTAACCTTAATTCTGTCTGCAAAATCCATTTTGCAATATAATGCAATGTATGCATAGAATCCATGGATTACAGCATGGACATCTTTGAGGGGGGTGGGGCTTTCTGCCCATTATAGACTTATAGCCCTACTTAATAATAAGGCAAAGACCTAGTTTTTTTAAAGGGGCAAAAGACTTGAGACAACACTCAAATAAGCACGGGGAATTATCATCAAAATCACTCACTATTAGAGAAATGTAAATTAAAACTACACTGAGATACTACTTCACACCCCACTTTACACTTACAACAATGATTAAAACAAGGTGAGAATGTAGAACAAGTGGAACTCTCACGTATTGATGGTCAGAATTCAAAACAATAGGATCACTTTGAAAAAGTTTGGCAGTTTCTTATAATGTTAAATTTAACATTTTTCATATGATCTAGCAACTCTTCTAGGTATTTACCCAGAAGAAATGAAAGCATATGTCAATGAAAAGGCTTGTATATACATATTCATAGACTTTACTCATAAAGCCAAGACCTAAAAACAATCAAAATGTTGATCAAAAGTCAGGGAATAAACAAACTGTGATAAATCCATACAAGTCTATTTAGACATAAAAAAATAAACTATTAATACATGCAATAATATCAATGACTTTCAAAAACACTATGCTAGTGAAAGAAGCCAAACATAAAATAATATACTATATGAGTTCATTTACATGAAGTTCAAGAACAGAAAAAAAACTAATCTTTAGTGACAGAAATCAAATCAGGGTTGCCTCTGGAGGTGGGGTTTAGGAATTAACTGGAAGGGGTCAGAAGGTAACTCTCTGGTAATGAAAATAATCTTAATTGGGGCAATTGTTACATGTGTGTATCAAACAGTACAGTTAAGATCTGTGCATTTTACTCAAAGTAAAGTATACTTCAAAAAAATCTATTTAAAGAAAAAGAATAACAGCTGAAACAGCTAGGTTAGAGAGTGAAGTTAACATCAACCTTGTTAATTTTGAAAATTTCATATCCATAATAATCTCTTGGTAGCTGGATTTGTCAGTTTCTGAGAGAAGTGTGCAAAAATATCCCTTTATGATTGTAAATTTGTCCATTTTTTTCTTTACAGTTTCGGGTAGATGTTTTTCCATCTCTAAGTTTTTCAGCCTTTTTCACCATTTTGCTTTAAGTGTGTCTCTCATAAGACATACTACTAACTTGCTTGTTCTTTATTATTGTTATATACTTGTTTTAAATATTCAAGCTAATATTTTTATAGGAGAATTTAATCTACTTGCATTAATCTGGATCTTTAGTTTCTTCATCTGTCAAAAATGAGTATATAACTTAATCTACCTCAAAATTATGGGAAGATATTAGATAATCCTTAACATGGTATTTTAATGAAATATTATTACACATAATAAACTTTATTTTGTCATTTATTCAACTAATATTTATTATGTTTCTTTAAGTGTCAGGTCCTGGGTAACAAGAACAGTTTTAAAGTTCTATCCTCATGGAAATTCTTTTCTAATGGGGAAAACTAAAAAATTAGTGAACATACCTAAGTAAAATAAATGCAAACATGACAATAAATAGAAAATGAATATTGTGACCAAGTAAAATAGATGAGAAAATCCTCATAAATGTTCTAGGAAAAATAAAAAATGAGTCTAGAGTCCTCATAAGAATAATTTATATATGAAAAAGTATGGGCAGATATATATATATATATTATATATATATATGAAGGCTAAGGATGACATTAAAGGAATGTTCTAAAATTCTAAGAGCATTTATAAAATTTCAAATACCTAAAGTGGTAATTCTTGCACTGGGAGGGAAGATTGTCTGAGGATGGAGAGTTCAAGGTTAATTGGGTTTCTTATTGTTATTGGCTTACAGGGAAACCTGGGCAAGATCGTTCCACTTGGAGAAAAAGAACTTAGAGTTTTCTGTTTTCTAATTCCCTGTAGGCTCACCTGAGCTGTGCTGCTTCACAGCCAGCAATTACCTACAAACCTAGTGAACTGCACCTCTAAGGACTGGATTGAGACAAGAGGTACACAGTCAGGCCCCACGTTAGTTACCTTTCGCATACTAATGAGCTACCAATGAGTCACTTCTACTTTGCTAATCACCATGAGACTAAAATTTGAAATAGAACACTTTAAAGATAATCTGCTTCGACCCTCTCATTTTATGGATGAAATGACTAAGATTCAGAGAGTCAAAGCAATTTGTCCACACTCATGCAATAAAAAAACCGGGACCCTTCAGTAGTCTTTCTACTTAACTCATTGGCAAATGAAAGAAACAATATAAGATTTCCAGAAACACATGTCTGATAGTGGTGAATGAGAATGAATAAATACAATCCTGTTACTCAAGGCACATTACATTTCTTAAAATGATACTCAACAAGACAAGCTTGTAAGTCATAATTTATTTCCTACAAAACATCAGTTTAGTAAGGGATCTGATGTCAGATGCCAAATGCCAATAGCCATAAAAATGGTACTTATATGCACTAAGTATAAAAGTATTCTAAGATGTACCTCAATTGATTAAACGGGACAATTCCAGATTCAAGTATATGAAATCATATATCATATACTAATTATATATACTATATAAAGATAATTTTATTCAATTATTTCATCACTTTAATTTTCATTATTCTTACCTTTACATTATATTTCTCTAATTTTACTAAAATAAATTAGGAAGTAAAAAAGCATCCTTCATCAAATGCATAATATTCAAAGCAGAGTCTCTGGGGGAGATTTCACATAAAATTTTTTTAAAGAAAAATCTGGTCCTCCTCCATGAGTTTAAAGGTTTTAATCAAAAAATGTCTTTTCTGTTATTCTCCCTTATCTGTTTGTAAATAATTTGTGGTTAGTAATGTTTAAAGCTCTTTTGCTTTCTGAAACCACATTTCATCAACACTAAGACATTTTTTCTTTCTTTTAATGGTTTCACCTTAGAATTAAATTTTGATATTTTGTAAGGCATACCTCACTCTAAAATGTACTCTTTACAAAGAACTTATCATCTTTTGATAACATATTTTATTACTTCCTGGTGTCAAAAAGCCCCAAAGTTTCATTTAATTGGTGATCAAATTCAAAGAATAATAAAAGTATTTGATCATGTATTTCTAAATGCAAACTGTTCATCATCTCATTTATAACCAAAAGGAGAATATGTGCACAGGTATGTGTGTGTCCTTGAGATGCAGTAGGAGTGATTTTCACATGAAGATACCAGCAAAAGAGTGTCTAAGCATAGTGACCTATTCATAAAATAAGTCTGTTAATTGATAACTATCAGTTCTTAGAGGTGAAAAGTAATGGCATTTAATAAGAATTGTATGGATTTCTGAACACTTATTTTCCCTTTAAAAGTTAGAATTTCAGTATCATCTTATAGCAAACTTGTGTTTCTCATTTGGAGTTTAACATAGCACATAAAATATCTTTAAAAATTCTATGAGTTTCTCATCATTCATTTACTGGATCAAATAATTATATGTGTTTGAGTCTTACACAAAGATTTAAATGTTTTAGGATGTACTTAAAAGGTTAAAAGTTGGGAAAGAACCCAAAGAAGTCACGAAAGAAATGCTCAGGAAAAATTAGAGAAAAATCATATGGATCATAAGACTGAAATTAACCACAAATTAAGATTAAAAAAAATTTTTTTGAAAAAAGACAACAGTTGAAATTAGAAGCAAGACTGCTATAGGACTTAAACAATAACGTACCAGATGAGTAATCAACAAATCATAGTGAATATGAAAAAGTGTAATGAGAGAAACATATTACCCTTTTGAGTGTTGCAAGGCAATACAATTCAAAACATAAATATACTAAATGCTGCCATGATGTACACCTTTCATCTGACCCACTGCCAAAGAACTCTGAATTTATAAAAGCAGCTTATGATAATTCTTATGCCATTAAGAATATAATCAAAAGTACAACTCAGCAAGGCATTGTCATCAGTGGACCTCAATTACTGAATCCAGCCATAGCCACCTACCTATACCTTGTTTTCTCGAAATTATGTCATCATGCACAATACGTGTTGAATACCAAAAGGGAGAAATTATATAGCATTATAAACAAATAAATATATATTAAGATTTAACCTTTTAGTAATAACTCCTTAACAAATAATAGTAAATCATAACCATCATTACAGCACTGTTTATTTACTGGCTTTTTGCAAAGACAATAATATGAAGCCATATAGTAATGAGACAAATATTATAAGCTAACATTGTTAAATTTAAATATTTAAGGGTGTGCTGTCCTTCAAATTAGCACCTTGGAATTATTTAAAATATAAATTAGTAATAAATTATTATGGATAGCTAATAATTAAATGTACTATAATATTAAATAAAATATATTGTCATTAATTCTAGTATTTTCTCTCTATTTATTCCAAATCCTTTAGAGATAGTATCTTTTACAATTATCGAGACAACTCTAAAATACAGTTACTACAACCTTGAGAGTGCATAAAATGAACTAGATATAGTAGCAATAACTTATTGTTATTTTGGCCATTAATTCTACCATATATTAAGTGCCTATTTTATGCAAGTTCCTACAGTAATAACTTTAGAAACACAATATAACCCTGCATGACAGTAATTATTATATTACAATTGAAAAAATAAAAAAAATAAACTAAATCATCCAAACTCACAGTTTATAGGCGATAATACTAAAATTTTTCTTACTGTTTGACCAACCACTTTAACTTAATTCAGCGATACTGCCTCTGTTTTGGTATTGCCTGAATCAGCTGCAGAACCAGCTTGTTATTATCAAATTCTCCTTTGTCCCCCTCTTTCTTCTTTCTCCCACATTCACTCTTCACAATGGGTGCCATCATGATCTCCCTACCATCCATTCCATGCCCCCTTCATGTGAATGTGGTTCCAAAAACACAGACCGAGGGCGGAGAAGATCACTCTCTCTATTGCTCTGACGACAGGATTGATCTGAAGTTGGGTGTATGACTAAAGTCATCATAATCGTAGTGACTTCTGGGAATTCCCTGAGGATTCTGGAAGTAACTTTAATGCTCTGGGTGACATAGGGTATGAATGTGGCACCTCAGTAGCTCTTTTAGTACTAGTACGAAAACAAAACACAGAAGAGGGCTGACATGAGAGACTCACTGAAAAGAGGAGCTTAAACCCTGAACAAACCAGGCTTGAAGCTTATAAACTTTCCAGATGTGAAAACCAATACAATTCCATATTATTAAAGCCAGATAGGGCTGGATTGTCTCTTAATTGTAATCAAAAACTTCCTAATAAACTCTTTCCTTCCTCTCCCTTCCTTCCTTGTTCTAAAGATGAGCTTAAACCACTTTCTGAGTGTCCCCATCAGAAAAATGTCCCACTAAAGCTATGGTTCCTGGAAGGAGGGGCTGTGTAGTATAACAACCTGGCATGCATCATTCAAGCTGCAGGATGTTGTATGTCTTATAAGTAATGGTGATTGAAACTCATAGAAATTTCAGCTGCTGGGAATCCAATGACTCTAAGTTAAGAATCGCCAGCACTAGTTCCTCTTTGAATATCTTTAAAAAAAAAAATCTTACTAAAAGCAACCCTTCCTCCACCTCACCCTACCCCCAAATTCTCACTAATGGAAAGCAATATTTAAGATTAAATCCAAGTCTTAGACTTTGTAATTTCTCTGAAACCTGTTGACCAAAAATTGAAAAGGAAAATGAGGTCAATATCTAGGTCAGGGTATAACGCTCCTCCCAGGTCCATATTCTAAAAGCTGGGGCTTTCCACATGGACAGGTCAGTAGTAAAACATTAAAAAATAAAATCAAAGAGATTTCCCTGAAACATTTTACTACGTTGGAAAGAAAGCATTGCTAGAAACCCTATTGTTCCATTCCAGAAGTATCTATGGTAACCATTCTGAGCCGCTAACTTTACAGATAGTTATTTGTGTCACCAGCTGACGACGTTGTCCAGCCACTCCTTAATATTGTCTAGACACCTTTCCCTTGGACTTCCTTCAGAATGTTCCCTGGCATACTTGCCTTGTAAATTTCCACTCTCCCAACTTCAATTGTGGTACTTTCATTAGTTAAAGTACAGCTTTCCCAGCAAACAGATCAGCACGGCATTTGATTCCACTTCCCCTGATCATTTCAAATAGCCCAAGTGCTATTATTACATGCTGCAACCTCACTTTTTATAACTTAATTTACATCCTTAATTTACATTTTGTAAAAACATGTTCCTATGCCAACATGGTGAATCTTCTGAGGCTCAAATAAGTGCACAGACCCTACCAGAACCAGACTGTAAGCTTCTCAAGGGCAGAGATAGTTTTGCCAATGGTTGCCCAAGTAGGAGGTTGGACAGAAGGTGGAAAGAGCTGCAGGAATAATTATTCCTGGAAGCTTTTGATGAGTTGCTGTGGGCTAGTCATGATTTTTTGCAAACTTTTAAGTCTTGTCAGCTAGCCCTTTCCACACAGCCCTCTCTGTGCCCAGTTCTGATAACCATACCATCCCCCTGCTCCTTCAGATCTAGGATTAGTAATACTGCACAAATGCTACTTTCTCTATACCCTATCCACTCCTTTGTAGATAGCTCTTTCACTAAACATTCCTCAAATTATCCCAATATGAGTGTGCCACCTGTTTCCCCCTGGAGCGATAACAACTGCTTTTCATGCAACATGATTACACAAAAGTAGTTCCAAATATTAGTTACTTACATTCTGAATATAGATATCTGGGTAAAATATTGTATTTTAGTGCTTAAAATAAAGAAAGCAATAAAGGCCGCTAAATGTGTTACGGCAGGGATCCTCAACTCCTGGGCCACAGACAAGTACTGGTCCGTGGGCTGTTAGGAACTGGGTTGCAGCCAGTGCTAGTATCACCACCCCAGCTCCACCTCAGATCATCAGGCATTAGATTCTCATAGGAGCACCCATCCCTGGTGCCAAAAAAGTTGAGGACCACTGTTAGGCATCTAACAGAAAAAAAGACCATTGATAGTATCTACTCTCTTAACTGCTATTTCTTGATGGTCAGTTATGTGAATTGTATTAATCTGAGCTCTAAGAGTGATGTACTATAAGCAACTTTATCTGGAGAGCTGACAGTGCACACTTCATCCCTCTGAGTTCAGTGATATTATGTTAGTGGCTTGAAATGGGCTGTAGTCAGAGTATTTACACCACAGAAATCAATAAATGCTACAAATCAGGGGTTTGTCTTTGGGAGAGCTGATAACACACCACTATCTGTGTGTTTCATATAAAAGCTGCAATATTGTCTGCTCCCCTGCACATAACAGTTTGTCTTGGTTTGAGTTTTTCCAAAAATACAGTCTGAAATAAGGACTTTGGTGCAAGTAGCTTATCTGAGATGTGATTCCACAGGAAATAGGAATGATTCCAAGAGAATAAAATCAGAAATGAGAGAAAGCCATTTTAAAAGGTGAACCCACCATTTATACTGTTTACATTATGGGAAATGGGGCCCCATCTTATAAGGATCCTCTAAGGAATGACGTAGAATGTGGTTGAAATCCAAGGTCGTCAGAGGGAATGTGGTGTGGGGCACAAAGTTAACTCCTACACATTAGATTCTGTCTGGATCTAGGGTAAAATGAGCTTGATAAGCAGACACTCTTATTCCTAGAAACACAGAATGGGACCATTTCATTCAAGAAGATGATCTATGACTATTACAACATGTGAAAGAACCTGAAGCACGTAATAGTCAGTTTCATTTTAATACTTCATTCTCTGTCCTGAAAATGTGTATACTTGAAATTTCATAACATATCTATTAAAGGGAGGAAACTCACTTCCCAGGGCCTCAAATGAGAAAAAATAAGTGGTAAGTGGATGTCACCAAGGCCGACCATCTGCTTATTAAAAAGAGAGTCAGGTTTCCTTGCTCCTGGGAGGCTGTAACCTGGCCATGTCCATGGATCTCTCTGGAGAATTAACTTCTGTTTTTCTTTATTTAAGGGAGGAGGAGTGGGACAGGTCTCACTCTTTGGACATCTGAAACAAGAGGAAGAGCCCCCCCCCCCACAAGAGAAGGCTAAGGATCCCAAACTAACAGTGTCTGATTATAACCTATATTACTTTAAGCAGAAAATAAAAGGGGCTTTATGGACAGGCCAGGGGTTAGGAATATTTTGTTTACTTTTTATGACTTACAATGCATAGTCTTCATCCCACTGCATTTGGAAGATTCAATTAATCATTAAACTGCCACGGAAAAATTCTTGACCTTTGAGTGGCAGGGGATATGTTTAAAGAAACATGAACAATAACAACTCAAAATATCTTTAAAATAAGAAAAAAACATGAAGACATTTTAATATAGTCAGCGATTCGCAATATGCTTCACTTCTCAAAGGAACACGAGGAAGCCCAGAAGGAAAATAGAGAAGAGAAAGAAAAATGAGAAGAAAAGTTACATAGCAAGAGAGAAAGCCACAAAGGCAGCAAAAGGGAAGAGCAAGAAGTGCAATTTTATCAGGATAACATGATTTCCCAAAGTATTTTGTTTTCCATCTTTTAAAAGTATACAATTCAGTGGTTTATAGTATATTCATAGAGTTGTGCATTTATTACCACTGCTTAATTTTAGAACATATTACTCCCTCAACCCAAGAAAAACATTTTCATCACTCTCATCCCTCCTTCCTCCTGCCCCCTGGCAACCACTAGTCTATTCTCTGTCTCTGGATTTGCCCAGGTCAGTTTTTGAGCAGCTGCCTAATTCCAGGCATCATATCTCCAGCACATTCTTTCAGCATGCCACCTTCCCTTGCCACAAGACTAGTTTCTTAAAATTCTGAGCAAAGAGAATTGGGCAGCCAGTAGTAATCTCTTCCCTTTTCAGTGAAGAAATCTGTGACAAAACCCTAGTGGTTTTGGGGAAGTAAAAAGTAACTGTGTATTAAAATATGATTAGGGAAGTGGATATTATATGATGTCACTATCTATCCATTCCAAGAAGAATTCACATGATTCTAAGTGTTCACTAGCTTGAAATGTTTGAGTAGACCATATATACTTCTAACAGTAGCTTTTACTCTGAGTTACATGGGGGGGCCACTGGAAGATTTTAGGCAACAAGGGATGGGTTTAAGTAAATTGTTTTAAAGAATTGCTCTGCATTGTGGAGGTTTCCAGGTAATGTGATGGGCCCAGGACCACAAAATGAAAAGGTAACTTACTAAATAGTAATTGGCCATGTACAATCTTGAATTTCTGGAGTTGTTGATACTAAAAATCTCATATTCACTCGTGACTTCATCCTTCATTTCTGAGGATAATGAGGACATTCTATTGCTGCTCTTTATATTTTGGCTAGTAGATTGATGTGTAAATAGATTACTATGGATTTCTATTTTATTCCTTTAAAGTAAAGGTTTATTTTCAATTTACAGATGCTTATCTATGCAAAGTTGTTTTACACAAATTAGTAGCAAAAGTTACACAAGTTGAGCATGCATATAATAGTACAACATGGCAAACTCAAAACTATGCATACATATTTAATGCTTAAAGATCACCACACAAATGTGAAGTCAGAGCTCATTAAATTAGAGACTGATTTAACCATATGATTTGTGCAGCCATTACACAGGTGTTCCATTTCAGAAAGTATTAGAGCATAGTGCCGGGGGCATCAAAACTAATTTCTAACCTAGACTAATCATGCCAGGAATAATGACCTGCCGTTACTGCCTTGTGAATCAGACCCTATGATATTTAAGATAATTAAGATCAAAGCCTAAGTAGAAGGTCACTGAATTCACCAGTCATAAAATGTTAGTACAAAACCGAAGGCTATACTTGTTCACTTAACAATCTTTAACACTCAAGTTATAAAATGACATTAAGAAGGACACAAATATCATCTTCAAAAATGTTGCTCTCCCCAAAAGAAGTGCAGTGAGCATGGAAAGTCTCTCAATTAAATGGTTATTCAAAGCAAAGATGTTATTCAAAAGCTATTATAAATATGAAAAGACGAGGTAACCTAAGAGATAGGCTGATGAGATCTATCAGCTTGCTGGCTGCAATCCCAGTAGCTGAACTGGGATGAAGATTTGCTTCTTATTTGTAGGCAGTTGGAAAGAAGTGTAAAATGAATTGGTCTGCCCGGGCTGAGTTCCCAGGAAAAGGGTGTCTTTAATACCAAAAGCTCCCACTCAAACTGGCAGGGTGCTTCAAGTCAAAGATGCAGACAGTCAAATAAGTGCTAATTGAGTTAGAGGTTTGGTTAGGAAGTGGGTTGACAATTAAGTTCCTCTCAGGCCTTTAAATGGCCCAACCACTAACCTTGAGAGGCTCTGGTATGGCACACCAAAGCAGAAGAAGGCTTTCTAATCCCCTACTGAGACTTTGATTGGAATTTCTAATCTTTTGCTTGAATAAGTGTGAGACAGCAGAGAGATAAGTGGCTGTGGTGATAGAAGCAGAGGAAGTTATAAACTTGATGCTGAGGCTGTCTATTCACAAGATTCTACTAGAGATATACAAGTCTGCAGAACCACAATGAGGAGCTACAAGAAAAAGACTTTTCATCTTTAAAAGATGACAATACTAGTCAATAACTTTATGCTTTATGTTTTCCGTGTCAGTTCGCAGCAAGTTTAACCACTAAAATATTACCACACACACACAGACACACACATAATATTTTTAACAAACACTTTTTATTGGGCTTATTATTGCCAGACACTGTTCTTAATGCTTTAAAATGTTACCTCACTTATACCACATAACACCCACAGAGGCAGATAACATTATTACAAAATGAAAAAACTGAGGCATAGAGAAGCTCAAGAACTAATAAGTGGCACACCTGGAATTCAGAAATAGTAGAGGGTGTGTCTGAGAAAGCTACAGAAAAAAGGAAGCAATTTTTTATTGTTCTATTTGGAAGGAAGATATATAAAAACCTAAGAGAAAATTTAATAGGCCTCTTCACTGTCCTTTTCCCACAACTGCCAAAATGAAAGCCCATTAATAAAGCTTAAAACTGAAATTTAGTACAGATAAAAGCAATCCTCATTACCCAACATATAATTAACTGGAGAATACACAACTGTGGAACTTTACAGGTAAAGGATGAGGCTTGCCGATTCAGGCTACTGATTTTCAAACTAGGTGTTAAGACCTAGCTACCATATTTCTTCATTTGAACATTGTGGGACTGGCCACTCTGTCATAGATGATGATGAGAAGTCTAATTGTGGAAAACAAATCCTAAGAGTCATGGATTAAGGAAACTTGAGATCAAACATGTGTCTCCTGCTAAACAAAACATGCCCTTTCACAAGTTCACTCCTTTCCCCTTCACAACTTTCCTAATGGAAGGCTGTTCAGTCTCTCACTGCTCATGGACAAATTTAACATCAGCATCCTCCTTGCTCCCCACTGCTTTCTAACCTCCTGCAAAACTCCCTCTCCACAAAGCCTTAGTACACCTAACTTCATCACTCCCTGTCTCTCCACAGGGTTGATACCTATTGACTGCTAAAATACTCCCTCCATCCACTGAAGACTTTGGTAATTGGATCATAGCCTTCCTAAATCACCATAGCTCTTACCAACTTGGAACATCCAGGTAGACAATAGAGCCATTATCAGATATCTATGATGCTCTATCTGCCTGAACTCAATGACTAAAATTTCTACTGCCTTTGATTATCTCCTTCCATGGCCATATCTTGCATTTCAGGATTGCTCCACTTCTGAAAGTTTAGTTCCAAATACCCTTCCTTCTGAACACATACTTACATCTTCCTCCGTCTTTCATTCCCTCACTCAGTAAGTCCTCTAGTCCTAGCAGCTTCCATTTTCTTCCATTTCAAGAACCTATATCTTAGATCAATCTAACCACATGCTTTCTCTCCTTTTATACCATGCAATCAAATACTGGTGGAAAAATACCTTGCAACTTTGCAGATGGGTGACACTGTTGAGAGGTACAAGACTTTAAAAACAGATCTACAGAAATACATGCTTCCAGGAAACATGATTTAATCTCTGGCCTCTGGCAAGAAAGTGACTAATTAGCTCGAGACCCCCTACCTCAGTGCCAAAGCTCATGGGAAGTCAGGCTCAATCCAGGTGGATAACAGTATTGCACTTTAGGTAACTTGGTCACAGTCCAAATTCAATACAATAAATTCAATACAATACAATACAATACAATACAATACAATAAACTCTCAATTTTAACTAAGTTATTTTATAGTTCTGGAATTTTACTATATGCAATGCCATGTAAAATTAGTGACATTTAAGAATCATTTTTGCATTTCAGTGGCATTTGTTTGAAAAGAAGTTGGCCTATACTGCTAAATAATGTGCCTAATGATGGAGTCCAAAGATAGTATGAAATAGAGGTGAAAGACATACATCATATAGCTGCAAGCCTAAATCACAGCTTCAAAGGGTTGAGGAAGAGTCTCGGGCTTAAGTTCAAATATCCTTTTACTTAACAACATTACAAAAAAAAAAAAACCTAACCTCCTGGACCCACATTAATCACTATGTCTTTCCAAAATCATTTTCCATTTCAAATCCAACTTTTTTTGTCCACCCAGCAGATCATAGTAATATCTTGTGTATCCAGTTTCATTCCACATTAGTAATTCTTCCACATAACTGAAGATTTCCACCATCTTTAAAAGGTGTATCTATTAACCATCTTTCTAAAATTAATTAAATTCTTCCCTGCCTTCTTAAAGATAATGTGTAAACAACATTTAGCTATTTCTTGAATTTGCAGAATCCTCTTGTTAAAACTCAATTATAGAAATTGTAACATCTGTTTGGCTGCTCAAAGAATTTTTATGAATCCCTCTGGGTTTTTATCTTTGTTCCCAAAGTTGAGGTGGCTATAGAAATGTCCTACAGATAATTTTTTTTTTTGCTAAATCATAAAAAATATGAGCTATTATCTCAGAGGTAACAGGAAATTTAATAATGGCCTCTATACATTTCCCTGAATGTTGTCCCTTTCCAATTAACACCAGAAATAATCTCTGAGATCTATGGATGCTTCACACTCCACTCAAAAATATGAAACATAACTCATTCGTAATTTGTAAACCTTCTCACATCACTGTTGGTTTCAAAGTAAAGACAGTGTCATTTGATCCCAAGTTAGCTTTGGTGACTTTATATTTATTTATCTGTTTGTAGAGCTGGTGAACAGGGTGGGACAAAGGTCAAATGACTTTACCATTCTGGGTTTCAGGTACCCCAGCTCTCAATGGAGGGTGAGACCTCTGGCTTCTCTGCTCCTCCAGATTCCAGAGGCCGTGGTTCAAACACAAAGTACATATGAAAGCACTTTTTGAAAGACATAATGAGTTTTATCACTGGAAGAACAAAGCCAACTGTGACTAGTTGGCAGGAATGTTATTCATCTTATATGACTATTGACCTAATGTGTGTCAGGCATTCAGTAAACGTTTAATGAACAAATGAATAAAGGAGCTCACTTTGATGCTACTGTAAAGAAATTGATATGAAACAATTTTGCCCCCAAAGTGAAACACTCCTTTTTAAAAATATGAAGCATGTCCAAATATGACTCCGCCACCAGAAACCTTTTTGGAAAGCAGAGTGGCAAACCTTCGAAATTAGACTTAAGAAGTTTTCCTTAGAAAGTTGGTCAAATAATGGAAATTATCAGCTCCACAAGTCAATGTGTTCACTTTCAGAAAGAAAGTAATTTTAAAAATTAGTTCCTCACAATTAATTTTAAAAATTAATTGTAAAAGCCTACTATACCTATCATGATCAGTTATTCTAAAGACATGATACTATTCATTCCTGATAGAAGAGATTTCAAATATTAGAAAGAGGAAATATAAAACAGTGTTGACCATGTCACATGAGTAATTATTGAAAGGACTGGGGTGATTTAACTTGTAAAATAAAGAAAAATAAGAACAAGGACAGATATGGGATCATGATAGTCTCTAAATCAATCGATCTCTCTTAATGCAAAAGATGGAATAGATTTTTTTCTACTTAGTTCCAGGAGCAACAAACCAATATTACATAGATACAGATTTTAAGGAAGAGCATGTTAGCAACTGGAATTGTCTAGGACTAAGACAGGCCCTTTGACAAGTCACCTCCCTTTCAAGTCATAACAGAAAAGAAGTAGCCAAGTGGTATTCCACAATACAACCGACCTGATGACTTCTCTTCAAAACATTTGAAAAATTCCAGTTATGACCCAGAAAATGAAGAGAACCAATGTGAGGGGCCAGATAAATGATGCTCTCAGAGTCCACAGCATGGCTATTTCTTCATAATTTAAAACTGACCATGTGAGAACTAGATGGCAGACAAAACAGGAACTAAATCTCCAGATAGCTCCAGATTTGTGGTTCATAGCACATAAAACTAGAGCCCTTCTTTGCTTTAAGTACTATAAATACTTAACAAAATTAAAACATAGGCAGAAACCAAAGGCAGGCAGAAGCAAAATGGTGAGAACTGCCCTCCTTGACATTTCTAAATATGCCAGAAAAACTTTCAACCACATGTTATAACTTTATAAATTATGTGTAAACATGACCTTTGAAAAAATGCCAAGGTTGATGAAGCTGAGTGTGACTTCTTTAGTGAATCATAGCTGGGACAGTCATTTTCAAACTCTGCATGCGATTTTCCACATCTTTTCCAAAATAAGCAGTGTAATGAGTACACACATGGTCAAGGCTTCCTCCTGCTGACTTCCCATCCCCCCATCACACATAATTTTCCTGGTAATAATTCTCTGCCTTGGTTCAGGATGTTCCACCCTACCATTCTTATCCTTTTTTGTTTTCTCTCTATCCTTCACTACTAGAACTTATATAAATCATCCATGGTTTTCTATGGAAAATTTACAAATGGGAAAACAGGACAAAATCTGACCCATTATGTCATGCTAATTTTGTTTTCTGCCTCTGCTGTATTATTCTAATAAATGAAAGAGATTTGGGCAGTTCAGTAAGAACGTCTAGGCTTTCTCCTAACTATAATATAACTAAAAATTCTGAAGTACAGATTTGTTTAGGCAACTCTATAATAGGGGTTCTATTAAGATTTCTTTTTTCAAAATAACTCTCAAAGTTACATTTTTAGGAAATAAGGAAAATGAAATTCAAGCTATACCCATACACTGTACAGCTCAAGCATTTAAGCATTATATTACTTTTCATTCAACCAACAACCAATTTAAAATCTTAGATTACTCCCTGGTTTCTCTGATTTCATTGTCCCTTCCATATAAATAATTGGCAAACTTTGCTTTTCCTCTGAATCTCTTAGGGACTGTCTCATCTTTGGCAATTCCACCACCATAGTTCCCCATGGACTCCAGAAAGGAAGTCCATTTTTTGTTTTTGTTTTTTTTTTCCAAATTGTTGTTCGAGACCCTCGGCACTACAGTCCCTCCATAATTTGAGAGTTACTGCCCATCATATTTCCTGGTTTGAGGCAAAGGGACTGTGTCAGCAGGGAGATGCATGGTGTGACAAGGAGGTTTTCTAATTTTTATTGATTCACAAATCAGTTTGGATGAAAAGACAACAAAAGGAAATATTTGAAATTAAGACGGGCCCCATACACCTGGGATACAAATGAATCTATTCACTCTCTCTAGAACAATCCTCACATTCTCAACTACATATCACACTGCTTCTTGAGAAGCCTTCCTCTCACTGATGATTTTAGAATCCATTCCTGTCATTCAATGCTTGGTTCTCATTCTCTGCCCATATGATACTGTTACTGACCTTATAGCTATTCTTTCTTCTTCTCACACTCACAGCCTTAAATCTATTGAAATTATTGATTGGCAAGTGTTGTATTTCCCATTCTGAATGGTAAGCTTAGAGGGAAGTTAGATCATGCCTTTTAGACTTTTGTTGCCCATTTTTACATACCATGTACATTCAACAGATGTTACTGAATTAATAATTTAAAGTGTCTAGTACATAAATTGTCTTTTGGTATGAAGTTATAAGAATTGTCTAGAATTTAGTTTTTTAAAAGAACAATTTTCAATTTTTCTGTTCAGAAACTGTCAAACAACACACTCTGACTTTTAGTTCAGAAATATGGGCCGTCATAGCAGGGCATGTTTACTAGGAGGTCATCCAATTCATAAGCCATATCCTGCCTTGGTATAGACAAAAGCTTCCAGACAAACAAGCAAAAACCTTTACGATTATTCAAGGTCTTTATCCAATATAACCAGCTTCTGTCATAACTAGACATTGCCCAGCAGGTAACCAGGAGCCATACTCTCAGGGTGTTAACAACTTCTTAAACTATAAGGAATATTCTCATTTCAGGGTGGGACCATTTCACCTGGGGCTAGAATGGAACACTGCCCTGTCACCTAACTGCCATTAGCATAGAGGTTTCTGGAAGATAATGGTTCCATTTGAAAGACAGACATCAAACACCAGTCCCTCATCTTCCCTTATCCCTTCCTCCTCCCTCTCTCTCTCCCCAAAAAATGCTCCCAGCTTCTATTAAGAAATAATTTTTGGTGAGTGAGTTGCAAAAACAGCATGGGAAAGGGTCAGAGTTAGAGAAACAGTCTTGAACCAAAGAATCACAGGGAATGTACAGTGATATGCCCTAAGGCATAGTCTGCAGACTGCCAAAACAAAGGATTTAAAATAAAATCTAAAGAGAAATAGGTTACTTTATAATTCAATACTAACAGCTTCAGCTCACTCAGACAAAAGGTTTGTGTTTATACTGAGCAAGGTTCTACAATAACCTGGATTTAATTTCTTTTTTTTTTTTTTCACATATACAGAGGAACATTTTGCCACTATGTTCTGTGATGTGGCACTTAGCAAATGTTTGCACTGCTTTGTATCTCACCTAATTAACAATTTTGGTAGAAATCCACAAGTTATCTAGGAATATCATAGTGAACCATTATTCCTGGACATTACCCAAAGGGCCTGATGATCAATCTGTAATAATCTAATAATAACAACTATCATTAAGTGAATGCTTAGTCTAAGCCAGGTACAAGTTAAGTTTGTTAAATGCATTATCTTGTCTAATCACCCAATTAACCCTATGACTATGATAGAGTCATTATCATCCATATATTACAGATGAGGAAACTGAGGCATTATGAGGTGAAATGAATTGCCTGAGGTCATTTGGCAAAAAGTGGTAGAGCTAGAACTCTGACCCAGTTAGAATTCAGAGCCAACATAAGTAACCAGTGTGTTAGAAGTCTACTTCAAGTGTTGAAAAATACTGAGTGATGAAAAGCACCTGCTACTGGTAGGGATTAGGGCAAAAAAGGTACTTGCATATCGCTCTTGAAAATGTTACTTGATGTAGCTATCTTTAAAAGCCATGTGGCAATGCTTATTAAATTTAGCAGTGCACATAGCCTTTGATCTTTCAGCCCTACTCCTGGGAGTTAATCCTGGAGGTGTAAAGGCATAATATGTACAAGTATAATGTGAATTCTCCACCAGAGAAAATGATGAATAAACGGTGGCATTGCTGTACCATGGAACACAACACAGGCATTAAAAGGAATGGGGGAGACCCACCCACTCAGTTCACTATAACATATATCCCATTTTTTGTAAAATAATGATTACAATTTTTAGGACAGTGAGATTCCTCAGCATGATACTGTTACAATGGACACGTGTTATTATACATTTGTCAAACCCCATAGAATGTTAAACACAAGAGAGAACCCTAAGTATGGATTTTAGTTAATAACATAATAATAATGCATAAAAATGTATTGATATGGGCTCATCAATGGTAACAAATGTATTACACTAATATAAGATATTGATAATAGGGGTATATGGGATTACTTGTAGTTGTTACTCAACTTTTAATGTAAAAGTGCTCAAAAATAGTCTATTAATTTTAAAAAATGATTAGAGACTGCTATATATTTATTTAAATATAAAATTAACTTTAATAATGAATAGAGAGAAAATTGTAGCTTGTTAACCTCAGTTGCAGGTAGAAGGGAAAGAAGAGAAGTGGATAAGGGAGTTAAGCCAAAAAAAAGTTGCTTTAAAAAAATTTCTAAATTCTAAAGATAAAAACAATAGGTAGTCTATGATCTGATTTACATATTGTACATATGTGTGTAAAAGGTAATATATATAGTTGAACAAACTCAACTGAAACTTTTTACAAGTACCTTTATAATCTTTAATTCTATCGCTTCATAAATATTTCTTTTCTCGACTCATCTTCAAACCACGAGACAGGGACAATTATTGGTAATAAACTATCATTAAATGAGGAGTTGGATTTTCAGACTATGCCTCGCACCAAGCAAAACCCAACAGTGAATCTGAAGTTGCTAAAGGTAGTAACTTTAATCATGTTTAGTTTTCTTACACATTCCAAAGCAAAAACACAAAGCAATTATGAGTGCTCTACAAGACAGCCTGAGAACTTCTACTGGTGTTTAAGACTGCATACTTTATGCAGTTCTTTGCTTAAGATTTCTTTTAAAAAAAGATTTAAGATCTTGATTGGGAGCCTACATCACATACACACACACACACACACACACAGCACTGATGCACCAAAACATAGATCTCCATCAAAAAGATGTATGTTTACAAAACTTCTGATATACATATTATTTCATTCACATATTTGGAGATTGAAATCCTGAAGTCTTCTGGTTGAATCTACTCGAATAATGAGATAAAGCTCTCACACCTCCCAAATGCGGCATTCTCACCTAGGGTTTGCCTCAGGATGCTTCACATACCTTAAGGAACAATTTCCAACCATATCCTTCAAGGCATATTTTCCTTTAATTAAACCTAATGCCAGTTACCTCCTGGTGGCCTTTAAGGGCTTGGTTTTCAAGAGTCACTGTGTTGTCTGGTTTGCCTTCTGAGATAGTTACAAATGCAGCTGGTCCCGCCCAGGCTCTGCCTGCTGAACCTTGAAAAAACGTGAGCAGGAAACAGCCAGAGCCTCCTCTACAGGGTTTACTGATGAAATGCTGCTCACAATTAGTTGTCCCTGAAATTTTCACACCTGGGGCTCTTGAGCTTTGAGAGTGCAGGTGGCCTAATGCAGGAGTAATTAGTTCCATGTCATTAATTATTTATATGGAGCTTATCACCCTGGGTTGGCAGTTTTTGTTGACTCAAAACTGCAGGTGCACAAAGGAAAAGTTCATTTTGACCAGCGTGGCCTCTTGAAAGGCAGAGAGAAAATGGTGCTACTTGGGGCTATCTTCCAGGCATGCTCCAGGAAAGGCTATGTCATTCATAGCAACCGCAGGGTTTTGAGAGTTGACAAGTAATTTAAAATGGTGACTCACCACTACTATAGTTGCAAAGGTGATTTTACTTGACTCACACAGAATTCTGTTTTTAACATGTATTTTACAGGAAAAATAGTCTTCCCGTTTTGTTGTTGTTGAAGAAAAGCAGGAAATGAGAATCCAGTGCCACTGTCTTATCACTTGGATCTAATTATTCCTAGAAAACACAAAGTTCTTGAAATGACACTACCAGAAATTCTTTGTAACGCCACCTTCAGAACTTCCAGGTGAATCTGACTTCAACAGTGCTTATCAATAGGTTACCTCATTCTTACCAACTAGATTTCTCTAACCTTTGCTTAAGCAATTGTTGATATAAATTTTTCCCTGGCTGGCATGATACTTTCCTAATGATTTTAAACTCATCAATCTTCCTCTATTTTCTTACTTGATGTTGATTTCCTATCTATTTCTAGTTACAAATTTCTCCAAATGAAAGAGCGTTGTGCAGAAACCAGAAGATTTCTAGTTCAGGATTTTATTCAGTGTTTAGAACACAGAATTAGTTCAGATCAATTTATTACAAATTTTAATTTTCCTTCATAGTGGCTTAAAAGCAGAGACTCTCTAAAACTAATATCTCAATGGGAAAAAATTTTTTGTAATTAAGACTTTTTCTGATGCTTCCTCCATATCAAGTTAAACTTCAGGTGTTGCCTCCAATCCAGGGACTCAGTTTTCTGCAATCATTCACTATAAGAAATTAACCAGGATTGAGTAGGAAGCTATCACAGGAGCCCTGGCATATGCTAACTCTGGGTTTCCAGCAATTTCCAGGTGATGCTGATGAAGCATAAACACACTTTGAGTAACAAGGTTCTAGAGCATACATATAAAAGCATTTTTCTTTCCCTTAATTGAGTAACCACCTTCTAATTTTGCCCTCAAAGAATAGTTCTATGGCCCTGATTTTAAAAAAATGACCAATCCAACCCTACATCACCTTACCATCTTCCAAGAATTCTGTACTTCAAATTAATTTTCTACTCCCCCACTCTAGTTTTTACTATGAGAAAATTCCAGCATACATAAAATTAATTATATATTGAAAAGAAAAAGTGAACATTCATAGCTGGGAAAGGGGCACACTCACATCTCTACCTTCACAATATGAAAAAGTCACTTTGACACTGTGTATGTCAGAGGTTCTCAAAGTGAGAGGATCACTAAGCGTCACTCAGCATATACTGCTTAGTCAAAAATCTAGGCTTTTTTTTGCATTTATTCACTTTATCTGAGATCAATATGATAAATTTAACCCTGGTTTGGAACTTAGAAGTGTTCATCTCTACTTTGCCATAAACTTAGTTTGGTCTAGTTAAAAACAAGTACAGCTTTTTCAACGCTTGAAGTTTGATTTACTCATCAGTAAGGCAGCTATATAATTTGTCATTTAAACTAGAAAGTCTTGACAGTAACAGAAGGTGCTGTTATAATTACACAGGGACAACAGGCATATATTGGTACTGATCTAGACAAATGGAGATATAAGTTCCTAAGCAGAGATTTTACTCTTTGGGAAATAAAGATTGCTTTGGACAGGACAGAGACAGTTCAAGTGTCTCCCAGGTCTAAACGTCTCATAAAATGAACCCTAAAACTTTCAAGCAGGAACTCATGACTAGTGTTTTTTTCCACGTCTCTAAATAACAGGGCTGAATGCACCTCTCAACTGTGCCAGTAAAATTTTAATTGTCTCGCTTAACTCAAAAGTGCATTTGAAGCTCTAGGATATCAACCTAAGGGATTGAGTGGTCGGGGTAGGGTCTGAAAATCCAAAAGTCTTGAAGTCTTTGGTACAATAAGAATGCTTCCTCTGCAGCAAAAACATCCCAGTAATCATGTGTCACTTTGACTTAATCAGAAATAGCAAAGAGAGTAATGTGGTCTATGAATGTTGTGGTGGTGTTTGGTTACAGGTTATTTTTTTCCCCTCTCTGAAATAAACAATATTTATATAATATTTTAAAAGGTAAGGGTATAGTATGCTCAAAGGTTTTCAGCCTACTTCAAAAGTTTCAACAGACTATACTAATAGTTCTCCCACCCCCACAAAGCATATTAAATCAGAAGGAAAATGCAAATGATCATCACAGAGAAATTCAGAAAATAGCAACTTTTCTTTCTAAATGTTACTAAGCCATAAACTGTGTTGTATGTGCATGTTCTAGGTATTGAGAATATTTTGTTTTATTTAATATCCTAGTACAAAAAAATAGTCAGTGGGGGTTCATCATACTCAGCTTTCCTTCAAGCCTAACATTAATTTAGGAAACCTAAAACATGTAACTTTGCTCCAGGTGATGTATGGATTTCTGTGCCTTACTTAGTGGTTTTATTTCTCAGTAAGCCTCCCAGTATGAAGTCGAACTTTCAAAAATTTGCTCCAAATACCTAAACTATAATTCTAAATCACTGTCACATGAGTGCTGAAGAACCAAAAAGCTAAAAGGCATTTAATGGGCACTTAATATTTTTGTAGTAGTGGTCAATAATAAATAAAGCTTTGCTTTTTTGGGTTTCAGGTCTTTTTTAAATTATCTAAAGTATGCTTTTCCTAAGCAATATTGTTAAAATATAGAAAAGTTTGGTCATTTGTGCTATGAATTACCATTCTGAAAGAATAATACAAAATATATTTAGGAAGAACTCATAATATTTAAAGCAATGTGTGAAGTTCATAATATGCAAAACAATGGTATGAAGTAAAAAAACAAAATGATACAGATTATGTAAGATGTAGTAGTAAAAAAAAGAAAAAAACTAAAAAAACTAAAAAAACTAAAATTTGATTATGGTGCTTGCTTCGGCAGCACATATACTAAAAAAATTAAACTAAGCAACAGGAACGGTGTTTTCTTTTTTATACTTTTTGTTAATTTACATGTTTTCCATAATAGAATATATATTACTTGAATGGGAAAAAATCATAATCATTTTAAAATTGTATGGTTCAGGGAGATGGGGGACTGCCCAGCAAAGATGTCGTATGTATTACATGTTGTATTTAGCAAATACCTTTGGTCAAATCATCAGAAGCCATTAAGAAATGGAAAACAAAAGCAAGTTACAGTCTTTGTAATAACATGACATGAGTACCAGTTCCTTGAATCTCAATTAGGCAAATATGGAAAAACTTGAAAAATATGTAAAACACTCTGTTTTGCAAAGTAGCACAGGCTGTCATACAGTTAAAACACGATTTAAATACAAATCCAACAACATCTACTATTAAGCTTTCGATTTAGAACTCACTAATTAAAATTTTATCCAAGGGTACAATATTTGTTTATTCTGGTTCAATAAGTCACTTTGTAACCATATTCTACCACATTGATTTTCCCTCTGAAGTTCACAAAACATTTTATAAACTTTGAAACCAAACTTGTTTATTCCCCAAATTCTGAAAATATGTTGATAAGTGGCAAGAAGCAAATATAAGAGCTCATCAAAGAAACCAAAGTTCAAATTCCTTTACTAGGAATTCAATGACAGTTATGAATAACCATTTTTTTGCAAGCCCATTTCCTCTTGACCCCCATGAGTAGTTCTATAAAATAGTCCAGGGAACTTCTCTTCATTTGCTAGTAGACAAAAACTACTATTGAAGTAGAGAAGAAGATTTGGTTTTAAAAATTATTGCTGCAGCATCTAAACGATTCTATATACTGGAAGAATCCCTTTTGATACTAGATGTCATCATATGCAGTTTTAAGTCAAAGGTGGTTTTCCTTCTTGACTCTCTTTACTCTCTTCTATTCTGATATTTAATTTCCTTTGATTCTGTTATTTGGGTCTAGGAAAAATACATATAATTTTGCAAATCATTGCTATGTGTTCCATTATTGCTCAGAGGAATCAGAATCTGGAGGTTAAAACTATGACCTAAGATATTGCCGAAGTTACCAAATTTCCTCCACATTCCCTTGCTTTTGATCAATTGGAAAAAATTAAGGCATCACAATTGAGAGTTAAAATCATCATTACTTACAATAATGCAGTTCTCTGGTGTAAATATGTGCACTCCACTTGCCTTCTCTCACAACTGTTCATGTATGTCCAAAGATTTGGACTTGATTCTTGGCTAGATTTGCAGAATATTTGGATGGGTTCTTGGTCAACCTGTGCTTCACGATTATCCTCCTAGAATAGCAGAAGCAATGATTAGGCTCTGGGATGTTTTAAGGACCAGTGATGTCAATAAAAATGTTGACAATCTGACCTGAAAGAGATAAACAGCATTAACAAGTTGCCCATACGGACTTCACTATCATACTCTCATACATACATATACTCACTCACACATATATATATATATATATATCCATAAACCACATATACTCACTCACACATGCATATATCACACACACATCTCTCTGAAAGAGCATATAAGAATCACTTCCAATTAACTCAGTTTGTATGAGTATGTTTGAGAGCACATATGGTGTGTACACATACCTGCAGTACTGTTGTGTTGGCATTTATCTACCAATATTAATTTGACTGTACGTGGGATACTCCAGTAAGAAAAAAAATCACTTGCACGTATAGAACTTATGTTCTAGTTGAGGGAGACGGACAATTTGCAGTAATCATAGTTAACAAACAAATGCTTCGGAACACAGAAAAAAGTAGAGCCAAATATGTGTTATCAGTAATGTCAGAAGTATGAGCTGGGGGCCACATGGTCTAACAATCAGAACATGACTAAGCAATAGTCATAATGAGTTGTTGTTGCTATTGTTGTTATTATATATTCTGTTGGATCTCCAAGGCAGGATGATTGCCCTATTTGACAGATGATTAAATAAAAATGCAAAAATTTTATAACTTGCCAGAAGTTAAAATGAGAATGACAAGCAAAGCTAAAGCCATCGCCCAAGCTCCTACAATGAGCTTCTTTAGGTGGTGAAGTAAATAGAGTTCTCATCCTTCTAAAAATATGACAAATCATTGGTCTTAGAGAGCCAGTGAAGTGGGAAGAAGCCTCAGGGATGACTGGAATTGCATCTCAGGAGGCTACTAACAGTTCAGATTCTGAGTGGGATGGAAGGATAGATGTATCTGCAAAATGCTTACACACTTGCTTTCAGAGAAACATGAAGAGATTGTTTTAAAAGCTGCCCCACTAACGCTGTGTTTGCAACCATGTCCTCATATTTTCGTATTTGTTTCCTTTGAAACATTGTTTTGACCGAGGCCTAACTAACTTATTAAGTCTATAAGGTAATTTTGAGTTCAGAGGAGACCGAGCACAGGGTGAGCTCATCCTCGCTTACTCATGGCTATCTCATCCATGGTCTACAAAAAATGCCCTTCCAAGGGTCTGTATCACTATGGAGCAGATGTTCCCTCAAGAATACTCACTCGCAATTGACCTTCAAATAACCTTGCTCCTTGGACCTGAAAGACAGCTTGAGACCCTCATTGTGCATGCAACAAGTCTAAGCATATCCACTCTGCTGTTATTGTGCCTATCATAACGCTAATATTGAAATCACACAGAAGCAGGGCCACAATGATTTCCCCTCTCTGAGATGGTATCCACAAAGAAATGGGATTCTTCATCAATTGGCTGAAGTTTATGGCAGTGATCTCGTCTAACCACAGCTACTGCCAGCCTTTAAAACCAATGGACTCTATTGCTCTTATGTGTTAGCAAAAAACTCAGTACACCCCTTCCTAGCTTTCTGATACCCCACTTAACGGGGTCAAATTAGTTGGCTCTTGCTGTCTTCTAAGTAATAAATTATTCTTTGCCACTTGCTTTCAGAGTTGTTTTAAGAGGCCCATAGGGGCAGGTAAGTCAGAAAATGAGAACTCTTTAACAAATGCTGACAAACTATTCTCCCCTTGCTGTAGAGGAAAAGATCTACATACAGGCTGTTAAAAGGACCTCCCTCTGGTTAATAGAGTACTGACCTGTGGCCCAAATCAATGTTGGTGAAAGAAAGAAACGGGCTTTTGGAGAGGCAAAACAGAGTGATGAAGCACATTTCTTTTAAAGTAAATAGCAGTCAATTCCTTTCTGCGTGTACTGGCAGGCCACCCTTCTTCATCATCTGCAGAAATCCTGACCTGGGGCTTTTCATTCTACTGCACTCGCTGTTGCCACCTGCTGGTAACACATCATGACTGACGTTCAGGGCATGTTGGTGGGGTATTCTTATAAGAAGCACAAATTTTAAGTTTAAGGCCAAATCAAAAGTTTTAATTCCCTGGGGACTCAGTCTTCTTTGACAAAGGAAAAGAAAAATCCAGAAATCAAAGAAAAACATTGTATTCACACTCAACTTTCAAGAAGTTGTGGTATGTTTCAGTTCTATTATTCCACCAGTATAATAAATTGAGTTCACTGCCATTATCTTTCTCTCTGCCAGGTATGTTGGACATGCATCACCTAGACCATGTTATATGAATTTTGCATTTCTAAAACTAAAAGTTTTCAATGTAATGGAACTTGATCTCAAATGGAAGATTGCTTTTAGTTTTTTTTGTAAATAAACTCTCAAGTCAAAAGAAAATCTATTCTGCCTGTTTCTAAGCTGCCTGGCGGTAAAGAGGTTCTGGCCCCCCACACCATTTATAAAAGAGCCCTCAGAAGTATATGTACCAACATTCAGAAAAACTCAGAGTGGGCAAGTTGTTTGAACTAAAGCAAATCTATTTTTAAAGGCCCATACCGACCTGTAATTTGCTATGAAATATGAAATGGAAATACATTTCCTTAGATATCTCTACACTCATAAATAGCCAATATCATGGTACATATTTCCTTGGAAATTCAACACATTGGAAGCCACAGTGCATAGCTATACATGTTTAAGTTGTAAGTTTATGGTCATACATTAGGAAGGTTTCAAATGAAAATACACCAAGTGTCAGGAAATTCAAAAGTTAAAGTCCCACAGCAATCTTTAAACTCACCCACAGTGCACAAATGCCACATCATAAAGAGGTTTAAAAGGTTTCCATAGTAGGAATGTCCAATATTGTATAGGGCCAGCATGGACAACTTAACACTTATATGTGTTCTCATTTTGAATTTTAATTTGTAAGGTGAGCTATGTTTTAATACAGATATAAATTTCTCATTCCCTGGTCAATGTTCCCAATAAGATCAGCAATGCTGAGGGGCCCATGGACATGACCTGCTTCCTTTTCTTCACATACTCGCTGTCCATTCTCTCATCCAGTTCTACAACCTTTAAATCTACCTATATTCTAGAGATTCTTAAATTCATTTATTTCTAATTTCTCTACAGAACTCCAGATTTATAGCCAGTCACCCACTGGAGAAATAACCAGCATCTCAAATCTAACATGCCCCCAATATGAACATAACTCTTGATTATGTTAACTAAATCTGTTCCATCAAAATTTCCTCATCTTAGTAAATGGCACTAAAATCTTCCTAGTTTCTCAAGTAAAAATCTGGAAGCTAACTTTGATCAGACTCTTATTCCTTATATATAATCTGCCAGGAATTCTTATTAAATCCATAGGCATCAAATTCTCTAAAATTCTAATTCTCTCCATCTCCACTGCTACTACCTGTATTAGTCATCTATTGTGGTGTAATTATTCCAAAACACAATGCTCTAAAACAACAAAGATTTATTATTTCACACAGTTTCTAAAGTTCAGAAACCTAGAAGGGACTTTGCTGGGAGGTTCTGGCTCAGGATCTCTCATGAGACTGCAAACTGTTAACCATGGCTTCAGTCATCTCAACTGGGGAAGAATCCTCTTCTGAGGCCAGGCAGGTAGTTGTTGGCATGGATAAGTTCCTTGCTGGCACCTGGCTGTGGGTTTTAGTTCCATGCTACATGGACTTCTCATTAGGGTAGCTCATAACATGGTAGCCTGCTTCTCCAAGAATGAGAGATTCAAGAAAGGGAGAGACTAAGATGGAAGTCATAATCTTTTATACCTACTGGTCACATTGACTAATGCTTGTAACAAGGGCAGAGGCCAGGGGGAGGGAATAATTGCGGCTAGATGTAATGGTTACCTACAATATCATCCTAGCCTGCACCTCCACTTTAGACTGCCTAAGTACTGAATGCTAATCCACCTCCCTGCCTCTGCTCTTGCCATTTCCATTCATTGGCCACTCAGCAGCCAGAATTATCTTTTTGAAACATAAATCTTGTCATTCGTATATTTAAAACTCTCCAATGGCTTCCTGTTTTACTTAGAGCAAGATCCAGACTCTTAACCTGGCCCTGCCTAATTTGTCAGCATCATTTCCCATCACACCTTGCCACCATGGATATATTCCTGTTCCACAGAGAAACCAGGCTGCATTCCTCTTCCTTGGGAAGATACAGATCACACCTTGTCACCTCCAGAAAAGTCAGTACACACTACCCTATCTAAAGTACTGATTCAGACATTCTCCTGCCCAGTTGTCATCCCTGGCCGCTGCCTCCCTCATACACACAAGTGTACTTTTTACCTGCTCAAAGGATCCTGATTTTGTGTTCAAGAGAAGGCAGAGTCTTGATCTTAGAAAATGCAGGTCCCTCTCATCTATAAGGAATGACTCATGAGTGCTTTATAGCAGGCAATGTAATCCTTCCTTTCAATGATGAAACAAAAGGTCTAGAAGTATCATGTAATCCTGTACTGATGAATGAAAGATGAGAGGATGTCTATTGGGGGCTTCCCTTCTAAGATAAAAAGAGCAAGCCTAATGAGGACAGCATCTTTTTCTCAGCTACTACATTTCTGTATGTGACTACTGTGAGGATGTAATGTCTGGAGCTAGATGAACAACCATCTTGTGACTATGCGTTAAGTGTCATAATAATGAAAACTCAACACACTAAGAGTGGTAAAGTAGAAAGATACAAAAAGCTCAGGACTCTGATCTCTGAAGCACTACACCATTCCTAGTCTACCAATCCCTAGACTCCTTAACATGTAAAATAATTACAGAATCTTAACACTTAAGACCCTGTTGCATGCAGCTGAAACCATTTCTAATTGATTATATTCATTCACAAAGAACCTTCGTGCTAAGTGATGATGCCTCACTATTTTAAAATCTTAGAATCTATAATGTAGTGTACACTTAAACATACCTAATGACAAAGAACCAACAGAATTACTGAGGCCTATAATTTTCTTGCTAAACTTTCTTGACATTCTTAAGTAGTAATCAATGAAGCCTGAACTATGAAAGTGACTTATTTTATAAGCATTTCCATTGAAAAGCTTGCTTTAATGAACTTAAGAATAATAACAGTATTTAACGAGTCTGACTACTGAGAAATGGTAGGTGCTTTTACCTAAATGATCTGAGATTGTGAATTATCTGAAAGCCCCAGTATTACTAACCCCACTTCACAGATAAGGAAACTAAAGTTCTGAGAAGTTAATTTGCCCCAGGTCATTCAGCTTCCAACACAGAGCTCAAATCTGAACCCAGGTCCAGGACCTAGTGTTCACAAGTATATCTTCACAAGCTTATCTCCTGCACCACCCTCCAGCCTCCAGCAGAGATGCTTATCCCATAATCAACTCCCTTCCTTTCTCTTTTGATCTACAGAATCGGTTTCTTAGAAGTGTCTCACCTGAGTGACCTGTAGATCCACACCTAAGATGCTGCTCACCCCTCGGTCATCTTTTGATATCTGTACCTTAAAAAACACATATTAAAGAAAGTTTAGATACAGTTGCTGTTACTCATCCAGATGAAATATTTTAAATCTTCTGAAGCTTATTAAATACCTGGCATGCTAAGGAGAAAAGCTGAAATTTAATGTCATAGCTGTTGAGTCTGTGACAGCTTTTCCTATGCCATGCCATTTATCTCAGTCAATATTCGATTTTAGCATAATCTCTGTTCCAATTAATTGGCTTCCCTATTTGCACACTTCCCCCATGCACCTCTGACTCCTCTCCACATAAGAACCAGAGTGATCCTTCTCAATTATGTCAGATTACATCACTCCTCTGCCCAAATCTTCTTAAGACTTCACATTGGTCAGGGTATAAGCCGAAATCCTTACAGTGGCTGATCAAGCTCTCTAAAATATTGTCCCCTTTTGCACTTTGATATTATTGCATAAGATTCTTCCCTTCATCCCCTTCTCTTAGGTAAAAGTCTCTTTGCTATTCCTCAAACAAGCCAAATACTCTTCTACCTCAGGGCTTTTGCAGATGCTGTTCCCTACCTAGAAAAGTTCTTCTGGCTACCTTTGTCTTGCTCCCTTATTTCTCTACTCAAATGTTTTATTATCAATGAAACCTTTATTGCACACCACCTATGAATTAGCAACATCTCTCCGTCCAACACACACACACACACCTTCTCACCCTTTTAGGGGGCTTTTTTCCCCAAAACACTTATTACAACCTGATATACTGTAAAATTTGTTTATCTACTTGTTTATTGACTGTCTTCCTCCAATTGTCATATATCTCCTCAAGAACAGGGTCTGTGTTTTGTTCAGTGTGTTCTCAGAATTTAAGCATGTTTGTCATATGATAGGTGCTCAAATGAATATTTGTTGAATGAACAAATGAAGGAATGAACGAACAAATTTATCTTGGGTAGTAAATTCACATCACTACTCTGTGACTGAGTTTTCTCAGCTATGAAACAAAGTCGTGCAGATTTGAAGAACTCCATGTTTTCTCCTTGTTCTCTCATATCACATATCACATCAAAATGTAGATCTGCCTCCAGCTTGAGAACCAAGGGGATGATCATCAGCCTGGGGTAATTTCCCTCAGCCCTCCACCCCTCAGCTTCCTGGGTGGCCCTGGGCAAGTCACTTAATTCTGTTCTTTCAGCTCTCCATTTATAGAACAAGGCTAACACTTACCTACCACACTGGGGGAGTTGAGAGCATTAATTAATGCTTGTCGAGTGCCCTGGTATTTCTCGATTAAAAGATCCAATTAGAGTAAATTGTTACTATTAGGAAATAAAAATGAAATAGCAAGACTGTTCTAGGCACTATAATTCATACATGAAGTCCAGCTTTGAAAAATAAGGAGAAACCATCTCCTGCATTCTAAAACAATCCACAAAACATTCTACTCGTAAAGGCAGTTTCCCCAAAATTTTCATTTTCTATGAAGAAATTCAATTTCAGAGAAAAAAAGACACCAACCTTTTCTAACCTAGAATGCTCCCTGGTTGTCACATCTAGTTCTATAATAAGTGACTAAGATTACAGTTTAAAAATTTACCATTAAAGCAAAAACTAATATATTTTAGCCCATTGCCTTCTTTATGTATCTTATGCTTAAAGACCAAAAGGAAAATAAATATTTTAGTACACAAAAATTTCAAAGAAAAACGTATCATGGTTTCTCATGTTTGTGTACACAGCTAAGGCTACTCAAGAAAAAAGAATACAAAGATAGAGCTATATTTTGAAAATATCAACCGTATGAAATAAAACCAAAGCTCTACTAACTGGGTAAATTTAGGCAAGCTGAGACTATTTAAGGAGGCTTATTAAATTTAACTTTAAATCATGTTTTAATTCACCCTACCCAAAAAGAAAGCTTACTCACATCTTAGCTGCATTTTATGCAAATTTTTTTATTCAACTGAAACCCTTAGTCCTATCCATGAAAAAGAATGTTATAACATCACATCTCCTTCCTTCACTCCTTCTTTCTAAGCTAATTTCCTTCTTTTCTTCTCTCCTTCTCCTTTCTTCTTTTTCTTTATATCAGGAAGGTCCTCAAAGTAGATCTATTCTGCCTGCCCACTACAGGAAGCCTAGGAGATGGCTTCTTTTGTAAGGACTAAACTGGCCTCCTAGGAAGTTGGGGTCGATTGGTAATGCTCACAAAGAACTAAAATTTGGGAGTCTGAAACCCTCTTTGGAAACACTTGTAAATACGGTAGATGTGGGGTTTGGAAGAAGGGCTTCTTAAGGGTTTACCAGCTCAGAAGGCAGGGAACATGATTGAGTGTGAAGCTAAGCTAATTCACTTATACTTTCTGTAGACCCTACCCCATAGCACCAGTTTACCCATTCTCTTGAGTTGCTAAGGATGACACATGTGAAGAATTTTCTAAGTAGTAACAACCTATGTAAACCTTCAAAATAATTATCTGCTAGACCTGCTTTGTAGAAAATAGATTTATTTGGTAAGCAGATCAATATTATGGTTTATCTTCCCAGAGAAATGCACATAAACATAAAATTTCACACATAATTCCAGGGATTTGGAATATTCATAAATCCCAGACACGTGGCCAAAGTGAACCATATTAGGAAATCTATCTAAAGAGGTCTACAGATGGGTTGCAGTGGTATCATGAATTTGTTGTGTTACAAGACCATTTTTCATGGACAATATGCTGACCTAGTAGGCGTTTAATTCAGTAATTCATGAATCAGGCAGCATCCAATCTAGCAGATGGAAAGGCTGTCTCCAAAGAGCTGTATGAGCCTGAAGATTCTTATATTTCAAAGTGAGCAGGATTGAAAAAGTTATAATGGGCATTTATGGATTGGTAAAAGCAGGGTTACTTGCCTTACATGGAGCAAAGAGAAGTCTTGGGATGAGGTCAGGTGAACTTGTGCTAAACAGGCAAGAACCAACTGGTTGATCATGCCTTCCTTTTCTGGGAAGGCCGAGCATAAAACTTATTGAAGTTTTGGTCTGCCAACTTGAGGCTTGGCAGGAGTACCTTCATCCTGGGCCTAATCTGGTGGCTTTAACTTCCAAAAATGTGGACATTTTCCTGAAGAAGTTTCCTTAGTTCCCATCACACCATCAAGTTCTGCAAGTCTATGGCCCACTTAAAGTTATAAATATCTGAGCTTGGGCTCCTTAAAACACTAATTTTGCTCTTTTGATCATAGTCTTTGATCAATTTCTCAAGGAAAGGAATATGTTTTCATTATATTTTTATTATGCTTGGTACACATAACATTTAATATATATTTATAGAATGAATAAGTCAGTTAACCAATCAAAAAGCTAAGCTAGTTCAGTAGAATAGTTGAATTGTTGGCATAAAATAGAGGAAAAAGAAACATCAAGCAGAGACACAGAAAGCCATATATAATCTCATTCGTTTTACATCCTGGATATTTCCAGATATTTCCCAGAGTAGTACCTTAAGTCATTTGAGCCATATTTTAGACTCTATCAGCTTCATAATCAATCTTTCCACTTGAAGAAAGTGATATAGGTAATGGCAGCATCTAAACTTTAATATGCATACAATTCACCCCAAAATCTTGAAAAACTATTGGTTTTGATTCAGAAGATTAGGGTGACGGCCTGAGATTTGAATTTCAAACAAGCTCCCAGGTGATCTCTATGAGACCAGATCAACAATCACACTTCGAAGAGCAAAGATGTAGTGAGCAGAGGAAGCAACATTAAGTGTTCTATTCTCCACTCACCTCTTCACTTACCATCTTTGGAACAAGGATATAATAGTCACTTATGGATGAATTTAAAGTAAGGAAAAGGTCCATAACACAATAACAGAAAAGACTCTCATATAGACATGCCAAGAATTTCCTCTACAATCCAGCTGAAAGGGATATTAAATGTAAAGTGAGATATTGATTGGGTTTTCTCAGTCTCCGCTTAGTTATATTGGTATAGAATAAGCAAGGACATTTCACTTATATTTAGTTTTCCATTGACCAAAAATACAAAGATTATTTATTTAAATATTTATCAAACTGGTCAATATGGTCATATTGTCAGGAAAGGTAAACTTTCTTACCTAGAATTTCATACACATTATTTAACAGCGTGTTGCCCTTCTTTTTCCTTTTTCTGTTAGCTCTGGGCCATTTAGCTTCTTCTTCTCACCCCTGAAAATTACCAGGTGAGGTTCCATTACCCTTGACTTTCTTTTATGGTTCCTCAATGCTCCTGAAATACATTTACCATGGGAAGGTGTTCATTTTCATCTATGTACTTATAACTCCCTACATAACTTTTCAAAGTTCTTGAAAGGGCAGATTTTAAGAGCTTCATACTCTTGCTACAAGTACACATGTTAATGGGCCTCAATAAAACCAGAGTTTCAGGGGGTTTCTTCTACTTGCAGAATCTTTTATTGAAAATAAATTCCAAAGGTTCTCCTTCCTCTTTGCCTGTCGTGAATTACTTTTCTACAGTACTTTAAATTGACAACAGTTTATTTCAAGTGGAAGGAAAAATTTAATTTTCCTATTGACCGTGTTAGTCCAGTGGCATTCTCAATATATTGACCCATCTTCTTCCAAAGGAGGTTTGGAATTGGTGGTCAAATCTTTGTATTAGAGAAGGAAGACAGAGTGAAAATATAACAGACAAGAAAGCGCACTGGACAAAGAAGCAAGAATTCTAAGATCTAGTCCTTATGATGGACTAAGCAGTCACACACATGTGGATGGATAGAGCAGTCACTCCTATAAGTCTCTGTAAATGGTGGCAGCAGTTTGGAGTTAACCTGAACTCTGGATGAGGCAGATCTTTGTTCTAGTTCCTATTCTGGCCCATGAGACTTTGAGAGAATTTGTTTCTCCTCTGTAACCTCAGCTTTTTCCTATGTGTAAAGAAAGAATTGGGCTGGTTCATCTCTATTGATGATTATAGCTCTAAATCTTGCTTCTAAGGGATCTGCCTGGGAGGCAGTTAGAAAATCCTGCTCAGCAAGACCAACTCAATTCTCAGAGAGTACCTCCCCATTACAAGGGTGTGAGGAACTTTAATTTTGCTGCCCACTTTTGTCAATTACTAGATGACAATGCTTGTAAATTTTACAGCACGTTTCAATGCCTTTCAGACAGTTATAGAAACTAAACAAAAAACAAAAACAAAAAAAACTTACATCTAGCTTTAATTGAGTTTCATAAAGGTAGAGAAGTCAAAGACAGATTATTTAGAATTTATGTAATGCTTTATCTCTGGCAGACCATGTAAGAGGTATGCTGTTACTTTTCTGTGCAGCTAAATGTAAACCCGCATGATAGCAGCACATCAAGGATGAAACACTATCATCTTGGTGTAATTGTTTAACTTGTATCAATTTAGTTTCCAAAAACAAAAATGATATCCTTACTTAAAAGATAAACTATAAAGTAAATTATAAGGCAAACAGTAATAAAATGGTGCTCATAGCTTTTCATGATTTCTTTAGTGCAAAAGAAATATTTATCCAATTCCTGTTAAGTCCATCAGAAGAATGGATCCATACTCTCTTTAATAAAGTGTAGTCTGATGTCTACAAAAATCTGATAGATATTTTCACAAAACCCTCTCAAATTTGAAACGATCAAATTTGTTTGTAAATTATAACCTAAGTACATAGGTTGGTAGATTTAAGAGGAACACACATGTACATGCGTGTGTGCACGCACGCATGCGCACACACACACACACAGAGCCCATGTATAAATTAAGAAAAAAACTAAATGTAAGTAACATTATAATAATAAAGATAAGCCTCAACATTGTAACTTTTTGTTTTAATATCATGAAGATACATTTATTTTCTCTTTTTGCTTTTCTAGTAGCTAAAATCACACATTGCTACACTGTAACTGTAATGGAGAAAGCTTTTCAACAAATCTCTTTCCACAGTGCTTAACTTTATTATCCTGTTACAATATATTGGGCACAAGGGGGCACTGAAGGAGTGAACAATTCCATCTACCATAATGGAACTAGGACACCTAAGTGTTCACCTTTCACTCTGCCACGTTGTAGCAGTTGCTTTCTGTCTTCCTTTCTTTTATTTCCTTTTTTCTTTTTTAATACCTGTAAGGAATGTGCACAGATACTCTGATCATATGGAGGGTGGTTCATCCAGCTCATGAATAACATCTTGAATGGCCTTTTCTAAAAATATACCTGTCAAATCATCATGAAACAGAATCATATTTCACCAAAATGCCAAATATTTGTGGCAACAGTCTACTAATTTGTTACTCAATATTTACAATATTCTTCTTTCTTACTAACAAAATCCCTATGTTTTGAACACACTACAATCTACATTTCCCAGCCTCCAGAGAAGACCAGTGTGGATAATGGGATGGAAGAGGAAGTCATTGTGTGAGACATCTGGGAGATTTATCCAAAGAGGGCTTGATGAACTGGTAGGAGTCCTTACCTACTTCTTCCTTCTTCCTGCCTTGAGATTGAAAGACAGCTGGTGCGGCAGCAGCCATCTTTCAATTCTGAAAATATGGCAGAACAGAAAGGACAAGTCTAAGATCTTGGTGGGGCTGTGGAATTTACACTTAATCCCTACCCTACCTTCTTCCAAACTTCATGTTATGTGAAAGGAAGAAAAAGAAAGTTCTTATCTGGTTTAATTCCCTATGATTTGGGTCTCTGCAGCTTTAAAATAAAAGTGTTTGAAAACTGCAATTCCCAAATGATACATCCTTAAAGTATCACAGTTAACAATGGAGACTCTTTAATTATATACAGCAAAGGAATTGAACCAAAGGAAATATTTCACTGAACTTCCATATAGTCCAATGAAAAATAATGCATGATTATGAAAAGGCATGAGCCACAGTGTATTTTTAAACATCTTTTTAATTTAATTGGACAAATATAAAATATCAAGTAGTATTCCCTACAGGAAATTCCTGCAGTGATCACAATAAATTCCAATTCTCCTCTAAATTACTGTCATTTCATCTACAAAGACACCTACCCTTGTTATATCACTCCCTAAACTCCACACTGGAAAACCCAATGGGAAGAGCCACAAGGTTAATGCAAAGCTTTATCCATCTCCACTGCTCACTAGAATGGGCAGGCAGCTGCACTTTTAACAATTTCCCCTCTCAGCACCCTGGTCAGCAGCCTCACCCTGAATTCTCACCACTCCCAATACCCTTAGCTTTCACCCCACCCAGGGACCCTGTCTCCAATCCTTTTGATAAAAGAAGACTAGAGAAACCAAATACCTAAAAGGAGCTCCTTCTTGAGAAATATTTTGGGCTTCTGAGTCTATTTAGCCCATGAGAGAAAAAATTGTATATATTTTTGTCATACTGGTTAACTGAAATTTTAAACTTCCCTACTATTTGTACTATTATTTTCCATGTTATCTCAGTGGGTAGGAAAGTCAATCTAGAAAATTTTTTAATGAATAAAAATATTTTTAAATGTGAATCTTTGAATTATCAGAGTTTGATGATGTGCTTTTAGGGAGTCGAAGGACATTGTTATTGCAAAATATGTCACTGTTTTACAAAATAAAGGAGGAGGATGAAGCTCTAATTATTAAATGAATTCCAGTGGAATACCCTAGCCTACAGAAAAAAAAAATGATATTGCTTAGAATTACAGGCCATAATATTTTTGATACAGAGTTTGCATCATTAAAAGAAAATCCATCTTTAACCCAAAAATGTCTTGATACATTAAAAGGAAATCATATGGCTCATGGGAAATAAATCATATTCTACTGTGATTTCTTTAAACAGATAATGGATTTATATTCTCAAACTCAGCTGAGTCCGGGGACAAAATCTTTTAAACTGCAGAGTTTAAATTAGATACAAAGAATTGGTTCTGAATTGAAAAAATAATTAAATACTGAGCAGACTATGCTAAATAAAGTTATAAAATTTCAGGTTGGGGGAAGTTCTTTTAAAGTAAAAGTGACAGCCGTCCGTCATAGAAGATAGCCAACCAGGAGTTTATTTCCTCACTAGAGATGTTTTTTTCTGTGTGTGTTTAGTCTTCTACGTCTACAATTCATACCTCAAACCTTGATAATAGTTATGAAGTTTCAGCATTCTGTTTCTTAATGTTAAACCAAAAATATACATGTATATACTATAAAGAGTAACAAATATTTTTACATTAGAAGAATGTTGTACATCTGTTCTACCTAGCTCAAATATTTATTTGTTGAAGGAACTTACTAAGATAAAGTCTCCATCCCCCACTATTTTGTTTTCAGGAACCAGAATAAAGGCATTTTCAGCTATCATTTAGCACAGAAAAGCAGAGGTGAGAGTAGTCGTCATGACCATACTCTACTTAGCTCTCAGTGATTACTGCATTACACTCTGGCTGCTCAATGTACAGTCAGCAGATCAGCATGACTTGGGAACTGGGAAATGCAGAGTGTCTGGGACCACTTCAGACCTACCAAATCTACAGGATCCCCCAGGGGACTCACAGGCTCACTAGAGTTTGAGAAGCACCACCTAACTGAATCACCATTGTTTTTCTAGAAATTGGGTGATAATGCAATCGAATGTCTTACCTCTCTGAGCATGAATGTTACAAAAATTCAGGTTAATGCCAGAAGTCTAGGTTTGCACCACATGGGAGTCTAACTCAGGTGCTGACTTTAAAACCTCACTTTCTGTAAGATGAGACTCTACCATTTCTCCTAATCCTCATGCGCAAACAATCAATTAACATAAGTTAATATTGGAGATGCTTAATATTTAAACTGAAAGAAATAAACTGGCAGACAAGAAGAACACATAAGCCTTCTCCATCTATTTCCCTTTCACCACTAGGGATGTGTTAGAATGCAGATGGTCCGGCTGCCCAGTTGTCTTTAATTTCTTCTTCAGGCCTGGCTTGGTTTTTCTTTAATTTTAGCTTTAGTAAAGATTATTGTTATATTAAACACACATGTACATATATTCTTAAAGAACAATGTAAGCGATTTTCAATGACCATTTTTACCATTCTCTATTTTTACTTTAAATACAAACTTAAGAATCCATTTCCATGTAAGCTGTTATCCACTTACATTTTTGGAAATTATATAAATACCTGTTGGGTTCACCAGTGCTTTCTTATTACAAGTCTTGTCCTAGAAGGATTTGTGTCACTGAGCAATAGTTTGGAAACAAACAATAATTAAACCCAGGAGAGATGGCACTAATGCATTATAAACTAATCATATAACTCAGTGTGGTCAAAAAGTGCATATGACTGTTTAAATAGCTATTATCTGGTTTTGAGAAGAGGTAAGGAAGTTGAAGAAGAAAGAAAAAAAAAGAATGAGTGTGAGAAAGGAAATATCACTGGAATGTTGAAATTGCAAATGAAATCCACAGAAGTCAGGAAATTCAAGAGTTAAGGCTCCCACTGCTCCCTTAATTCTGTCCCTGGTATTGGGCAAATGCGTTGTGTATATATCTTTCATTACCAGATCCCATAACACTTAGCAACAGAGCCCACTTAAGATGGTGATGAAGAAGCATATGGCTCCTTATGAAATGAGCTTTAAATACATTGAAAGGTTAACAACTAATATAACAAGGTAGTTTTTCCTATAAAAGTTTAATGTTAATTATAAAATCGGATAACATTGTTATGGCGTGAAATATGAAATACACAAGGCAGCACTCCCCTGGGGCATACTTGATGTGCACTGTGTTCAAATGGAACTTTACCACTTTCAGTGTATAAAAGGGAAAATTATTCCTTCTCCCTGGAAAATATATGGAGATTAGCTAATGTAGTAAAACTTCAAAATCTCTACTTTGCTTTACATAAGAAGAATAAATGTAAGAGACTGCAAACGATAGTTAAGATATATATACTAACAAACCAATGTGGGGCAAGAGATGGGAAACAACAAATGATTCTTCCTACCCCACCTCCCAAAAAAAATCATTTCTGGCTGATTTTAGAAAGCTGTGTATGGTATTAGCTCCCTTTGGATTTATCTTCCTAATGAGGTTGATTCTTGACAAATGAATGCTTCCCTGAATGTATTCAAAGTTAAAAAGAAAAAAAAAACTATCCTATCCCAGTAGTGTGTCCACTTGAATATTAAAAACAAAGCAGTGTAGGATAAAAAATGCACAAATTATTTGAAAATGCCCTCCCCCCATGAAGGTACAATAAACAGTTAATGAACAGTGAAAAGTGAACTTTGTAGACATCAGTTTAGTGGTTATTAAGGCAATGCTGAAGCTTTTGAAGAGTAAATTAACCCTTCCAAGAATGATCATATAATTTGTGGGGCCCAGTGCAAAGTGAAAATACAAGGTCCTTGTTAAAATATTATTAAGAATTTCAAAATGATGACACTAGAGCTTTAAGCCAAGGGCAGGCACTTCTAAGCATAGGGCTCTGTGCAACTGCATAAGTTGCACACTCTGACTCCTTGTTCCATTAAACCAACTTCTCCACTCTACCTTTATCACATTCTATTATTCTTAGTCCTTGGAATGTCATCCTTAATTCTCCCACTAGCCTGTAACTTCCTTGTAGGCAGGGATTTCGAAGAGAACATGGGCTCTCGAGTCAGACAAATCTGCCTTTAATTTCCAGACTCTGCCACTGACTAGTTGTATGAACCTAACTGCATTATTTAATTTCTGGGACTGGGCTTTCTCATCTGTAAAATGGGGCTAATAATAATACCTTCAGGACAGGATTGCTCTGAGGATAAAATAAAATAATTCAGTGTTGGGCCCATAGTGAGTACTTAAAAATACTATTTGCATTATTGCATTATAAGGTTGTTATGAGGATTACAATGAGATAACAGAAAGAACTTCACAATGTGAAATGATATAATGTTGGTTAAAAATAATATGATAAATTCATACAAGGTGTACTGTGCTGCTGAGGTGGATCTCTACATTTGTCCAGAGTACTCCATCACAGTACTACCTGAATGAAGGTGCACCAACTGGCAGCACCAGCAGCCCCTGAGAGCTGGTCAGAAATGCAAATTCTAAGACCCCAGCTCCAACTTACTAAATCAGGAACTCTGAGGCACCTGGTCATCTGGGGTATACCAACCCTTCCAGGTGACTATGATATGCTCTCAAGTTTGAGAACCACTTATCTACTAGAATTTGGTATGTGAGCTAATAAAGTCTTCTCAGCTATATTTTTATTACTTTATAAAGCAAGGTGCAGAAGAGTTCCAAAATTGATTTCAAGCCCAGAGATCTTTCAAAAGTGAGGCCCATTTCTTCACCTCAGCAGATTGAGGGTGTTCCTCTGGCCAAAGCTCTAGGAATTGTGCTCATTTTAAGACTTGTACCATTTTACTTTTAGGGAGAGAAATTCAGAAATTTTCCTTGTTCCTTTTTGACTTTTTGTACTCTCAATATTTTTAACTATACATATACACATATACTATATAAAATTTTATATATTTATACACACACACACACACACACACATGTGATTCTTAAAAATATCCCAATTTATTTTTAATGAATATCTGAAATAAACACATACAATCTAAAAGTAGGGGGGGGGGAAGGAAGGGCTCTGGTTCACCAGAATGAGGCTAGATTAAAAAGTATTTGAAAGTCAGGCCAAGTATTAAGGGCTGTTCTAGAAGCAGGTAACCAGCCCTAATCTGTGGACTTCCAACCGATGATGCTGAGCAAACCCTTCTTGCCTGGGGAAATCCTAGCAGCAGGGCCTCTAATTTCATGAAATAAGCCAGGTTGACCTCAAAAACTGTTGGCAAGGAAATTACACAAGAGCAAGGGCACTTCACATAATTCTCTCTTTGGGTTTTCATTCTTTTAGGGTTAGTTTCCATGGAAATGTGCACCTGCCAGTTCCCTGGGGTCTCTAAGCCTGAAGACTTTGAGGAAAGAGGGAGAAAAGTCTGGACAATGCAGATGTTATAGGCTTCTCTGACTTAGAGTTTTTTGCTCATGGTGTTCTCAGGAGCCTAATTGTGAGGCTACAGAGAAATTCCATGTGTAATATCCCCTTTACTTAACACTTCCTTGCTTTCTGGAACCTTGAAAACATAAGATAGTAAGGCTTCAGTGCAGAGTTATTTTCTGTATAGATATAAAATTGGGTCAAATGCCAGGAACAGCATTGTTTTCAGAATGTTTGGGTAATGATAAGAATCCTTTATATTTACAGTCCGAAATCCTTACCCCAAAAAACCAGGGCCCTTTAAATCTTTAAAATTTACATTGAGCCAGAGAAATAAAAACACATATTTTTACTATTTTGAATCCAGAGTGTTAGAGTTAGTAAGACAGGTGGTCACCAGCTGGGAAGCAGTGAGCTCAGCCAGGTGACCTCTGAAAGCCCCTTATAGAGTAAGAATGTGTGACAATTGTAGTTACAGACTAGAATCATCTCTGCTGGCCCATATATGAAGCTCAAAACTGATTAGCTACATGGCTCTGTGCCCTCTTTCTCTTCCCACAAGAATTTAGGTTGAGAAAGGATTACATGCAGTTCTGCTCCCACTGGGAGGGGACAACAGGCTCTTTCAGGGGCATCAGTCAACAATGACTGAGCTCTATTTGTGGGTTCCTGGGGGTCCATGGGCAGGCAATAGCAAATAAATAGAAGAAACTAGTACTTAAAACTGTTTAGAAGTACATGTTAGATGACGCTTCTAGCATTTTCAAAAGGGCAGGACACTTGTGTTAATTTTTACTCAACAAAATTAGCCTTGTTTCTGAGACATTATTTCAACATTGACCAAGAGGTTCAAGGCAAGGCTAGCATTTTAACAAAATTTATGGTATAATATGTTTTGGGTTGTCTTTGTATTTAGTTTGCTTGCTTGTTGGTTAGTTGATTTTACCAAGAATACCATTTTTTTTTAATTCTAACAGTTTTATTGTAGTATAACTTACATATCATTTTTATTGTAGTATAACTTACATATCATTACATTTAAGTAATTCAACCAATTTTAGTGATCTTATAGAGTTATACAACCATCACCACAATCCGATTTAGAACATTTCCATCACTCCCCAAAAAACCCTTTTGCAAGTCAGTTTCTACTCCAGACAACCACTAATCTACTTTCTATCCCTATAGATTTCCCTTTACTGAGCACTTCATGTAAAGGGAATCATATTATATATGGTCTTTACTTCTGGCTTCTTTCATTTAGCATAATATTTTAAAAATTCATCCATATTTTAGTATTTATCAACAGTTTGTTTTATTGTTAAATAGCATTCCATTACATGAACATATCATATTTTGTTTATCCATTCAATAGTTGGTACACATTTGGGTGGTTTCCATTTGGGGGCTATTATACATAAAGCTCCTTAAACTTTCACATTAAAGTCTTTAGGAGAACAGGTTTTCATTTCTCTAGTGTAAATAACTTAGGAATGGAATTACTGGTTTGTATGGTAAATTTACATTTAACATCTTAAGAAACTGTCAAATTGTTTTGCAAAGTGGCTGCATCAATTTATATTCTCATCGGTATGTATGAAGGTTCCAGTTTTTCTATATCCTCACCAATATTTGCTATAGCACACTTTTTTATTATAAACTTTCCATAGGTATCTCCTTGTAGTTTTAATCTGAATTTCCCAAATGATTAATAATAATAAACATAGTTTCACATGCTTTTAGTTATTTGTATATTGTCTTGGTAAAATACTTATTCAAACAATTTTTCATCTTTTAATTAGGTTGTTGTTCTTAGTATTGAATCATAACAGTTCTTTATATATTATGGATACATATCCTTTATCAGATATATTATTTGCAAATATTTTCATACAGCTCGTGGCTTGTCTTCTCATGTTCTTAATGATGTCTTTTGAAGTAAAGTTTTTAATTTAGATGAATCCACTTTATTATTTTTTTGTTATGGATCTTGATTTTGTTATTAGACCTAAGAACTCTTTGCCAATCCCAAGATAATACAGATTTTCTCCTATTTCTTCTAGAATTTTTATAGGTTTCAATTTAGATGGTATGTTATATTAATTTTCAGGTATTAAACCAATCTCGCTTTTTTGGAACAAATGCCACTTGGTCATGGTGTATAATCCTCTATATCTGTCACTAGATTTGGTTTGCTAATATTTTGTAACTTTTTATCTATATTCTCAAAGGATATTGGTCTATAGATTTCTTTTGTGATTGCTTGGCTTTAGTATCAGGTAATACAGCCTCATAAAGTGAGCAGAAAAGAGTACCCTCATCTATTTTCTGGAAGAGTTTGTGAAAAATTGTTATTTAAATATTTGATAGAATTTACTGGTGAAGTCATTTGGGCCTAAGTTTTCTATGCTATGTAAGAGGAGTTTTAATTGCTACTTTAATTTCTCTACTTGTTAGAGTTTTAATCTGATTTTCTACTGCTTCTTCAGTCAGTTTTGGTAATTTCTGTTTTTCCAGAATTTATTCATCAATGTTGTCCAATCTGTTGACCCAAAGCTCTTTATTATATTCCTTATAAGCCTTTGAATTTATTCATGGTTAGTACTAATGTCCTCTATTTCATTCCTGATTGTGGGGAGAGTGTCTATCCTCTCTCTTTTTTCTTAGTTACACTAACTAAATAATTGTTAATGTTGATTTTGGCTTAATATTCCCTATTGTTTTTCTGTTTTCTATTCATTGATTTCTAAATAAATCTTTATTGCTTCCATTATTCTGTTTGCTTTGCATTTAGCTCTTCTTTTCCTAGTTTCTTAAAATAAAAACCTAGGTTATTGATTTAAGCTCTTTCTTGATATAACCTGTTCATTTCTAATGTAGTTGATTAAAGCTTCAAATTTCTCTCTAAGCATACTGTGGCTGCATCCCATTATTTTATTTTGTTGTGTTTTGGTTTTCATTCAGTTTAAAATGTTTCTAATTTCCATGTGATTTCTTTTTTGACCCATGGATTCTTTAAAAATTCATTTCCAATTGGTGATTTGATAAATATTTCTGTTGTTGATATATAATTTAATTTTGTTGTGGTCAAAAAACATAATTTGTTTAAATTTAGTGAATATTGTTTTATGGCCTACCATATAGTCTACCCTAGAAAATATTCTATGTGTGCTGTTGCTGAGTAGAGTATCCTACAGAGTGTTACTTTGAGTTGATTGATATTGTTATTTAAATGTTTGTTGACTTTTTTGTCATCTAGAACACCTTTTCACAAATTACTGAGAGTAGGATACTGAAGCTTCCAACTATTATTGTTGAGTAGTCCATTTCTCCTTTCAATTCATTCAATTTTTGCTTCATGTATTTTGGGGATCTGTTATTAAGTGCATCTACATTGATAAGCGTTACATCTTCCTGAGGAACTGGCCCTTTTATATTAAAAAATGCCCTTTTATGTCTCTAACAACATATTTTGTCTTAACATCTATTTTTTCTCATATGCGTAAAGCCATTCCAACTCCCTTAAAGTTACTGTTTATGTTGTCATGCTTTCAATTTTACACTATTTGGTTGAAAAGTATATCACTTATAGATAGCATTTACTGGGAGCTTAAAGTTTTATACAGCATAATAATCTCTACCTTTTACTGGAGTTTTTAATCCATTCACATTTAATGTAGTTATTGATAGTGTTTGATTTATAGCTGCCACTTTGTTTTTCATTTTGTTTCATTTCTCTTTTGTTCCTCTGTTCTTGCATTACTACTTTCTAGTGTACCATTTTAATTACTTTGATAGTTATTTCTTAAATATCTGGGGTTTGTTTGTTTGTTTGTTTTTAGTGTTTAGTAGGACTTGCACTACAGATCTTAGCTTATTACAACTTACTTCAAATTAATACTACCTTAATTCTTATTAAATAATATAAACATTTTCTAATAGAGCTCCATTTCTTCCTCCTTTTTTGTTATTATTTTAATAAATATTACATCTGGATATATTATAAGCCCAGTAAAGCAGTTTTATAAGTATTATTTTGAAGTATATATAATCTTATGTATTTTAAAGTAGTTAAGAAAAGAGAAAATATATATGTATACAGTCTTATATATTTACCCGTATATTTTCCTTTTGTAATGTTCCTTATTTCTTTACATAAATTCTAGTTACCATTTAGTACAATTTCCTTGCAGTCTGAAGGAATTCCTTTAGTATTTCTTTTAAGTCAGGTCTGCTACTAACAAATTCACTCATTTTTTGTTTATCTGGGAATTCTTTATTTTTAAAATGTTAGTTTTGAAGGATAATTTTAATGGGTTTAAAATTCTTGGTTAACAGTTACAATTCTTCAGCATTTTAAATATGCCATCCCTCTGCCTGCTGGTTCCCTCTGTTTTGAGTGGTAAGTCAGTTGTTAGTCATATTGTTGTTCTCTTGGATGTGATGAGTAGTTCTCTTGTTCTTTTCAAGACTTCCTTTGTCACCGGTTTCAAGAATTTGACTATGATGTGTCTAGATGTGGCTCTCTTTGTATTTATCCCACTTGGGAATTATCCCAATATGTATATGTTAGTATAACTGATAGTATCCCATAGGTTTCTGAGTCTCTCCTCATTTTTTTTCAGTTCTCCAACTTGAATATTTTCAAATTTGCTGGTTCTTTCTTCTTCAATCCCAAATCTTCTGTAGAGCCACTTCTGTAGATTCTTCACTTCAGTTATTTTACTTTTCGACTGTAGGATTTCACTTAGTTATTTTGTATAATAAGTCTCTTTATTAAGAGTCTCTATTTGATAAATCATTGTTATCATATTGTTCTAGTTCCTTGAAAGTTATTTTTAACTGTTTGAAGGTATTTATAATAACTTCTTTGAAGTCTTTGTCTGCTGAGTCCAACAACTAGACTCTTCAAAGGTAACAGGTATTGACTTTTTTTCCCCTGAGCCTGAGTCACATTTTCCTACTTTGTATGTCTTACAATTTTTTTGTTGTTGAAAATCTGAACACTTTGTTTAAAACTGGACATTTCATATAGTACATTTTAGCAACTTTGGATTTCTATTTTTCCTTCTTGGAGGTGATTATTCTTGTTACTTTGTTTATTTATTTGTTTAGTGATTTGCCTGAAGTAATTCTGTGGAGTCTGCCTTTCCCACAGTTTGTAGCTACTAATATCTTTGCTCAGATTTTTATTTATTCTTGTTTTTATTTGTTGAGCCTGGATTCATAAGGGTTGCCCTTGTGTTAGCAGAGCTTAGTAGTCAACCAATGATTTGTCAGAAGTTGTACTCAAACACCTTGAGCCATTCTACCATTAGAGGATAGAGCTATGAGTAGGCTGTGAAATGCATTTAAAGTTCAAGTTGTTTACAACAGGGGTCCCCAACCTCCAGGCCACAGACTGATAAGAACTAGGCCACACAGCAGGTAAACACAAGTGAGCGAGCAATGCTTCATCTGTATTTGTAGCCATTCCCCAGTGCTAGTATCACTGCCTCAGCTCCACCTCAGATCATCAGGCATTAGATTCTCATATTCTCACCGGTCCCTGGTGCCCAAAAGGTTGAGGACTGCTGGTTTACAAGACTGCCCTGACTTTTACTTTCTATGTGTACGAAGTTTCACTATCAGCCAGGATGAATATATAGCTAGGGACCTCCCCAGTCTCTCCTGAGTATGTGTATAGCCTAATCGTGTACACAGCCTTCCAGATGACCAGAGGTATCTTGGAGTTTATCAAGGTCCACCAAGCTATCTCATTCCCTGGCTCTTCCTGTTAAATTCCTTCCTCTAACAAAGATCACAGCTGCAGGCTAGCTGCAATGTTGGCCTGCCTCATTTGTCTGCCATCAAGATCATACAGTTTTCAGTAACACTTAGGGATGTGATATTTATTTATACTATACTCCATTCCCTCCAGCAGTGAAGCTGCTGGTTTTCTCAATTTGCCTTGCTCTAACAGAACTTCTGCATTGATTGAAATGGCTCTTGTGGATGGGTAAATGGCAGCATCTCCAGGCCAAAGTGGCATAGATTTTTCACAGTTCTAAACTAAGAGTTCTAAAATGACTGTTTTCCACAATTTTGTTCAATTTTGTCATTGCTTTTTGTGGAGAGAATTTGCTACACTCCTCGCTTTTTCCATCTTAAGCCTTGGCATCTAGAATATCTTTAGGTCCCCAGCAAAGGGGTTATTGAGGGAAAGAAATCTAGAAAATATCTTTATTACAAAATAAAATAAAAGTCAAAAATTAATCTGGAGTTTGGAAAAGTTTAAAAAAAAGTTTCACGTGGGGAGTAACATAACTGGGTTCTGGTTCTGGCATGGCTGCCCAAGAGCTGCTAAGCCTAGAGTGCTGGTTCATCTCACTGAGCCTCAGATTTTTCCGCTCTCAAAAAGAGCAGCTTGAATTAAATTCCCTATCAGGGTCTTTCCAGGTCTAATATCTGTAATTCAGATGAAAAACAGGAAAAAATACCTGAGAGATGCTTAAAGGACCATGATACTAATTATAGTATAAAGCAAGTATGCTGTACTAAAACACCTACTGAAACTTTTTTGGTAAAACTGACTGGTAAACACGGCCTTAGCTTAGCAAACAGTTGAAGAATGTGAATGTGTTACTAGACCAAGCACCCATGGTCCTTTTTTAGGTGCTGAATAATCAAAATGTAAAAACAATGGCCTAGTTGAGAATACAAATAATAACTAGATAATCAAGGTGTAAGCACCCAGATGAGTAATACAAGTGATGTTTTTCCATTTAAACACAAGGTTTCCAATCTCTGCTCCCCACTTAGTAGTTGTGGGTAAGAATCCTTAACCATTCTAGGCCTCATGTTCCTCATCTAAAAAATTAGTATAAAATCATTTATTACTTTGACAGCTAAAAGGATTAGAACAGATGTGGTATTTCAAATTCACAGCACAGAGTCGGGCACACAAACGCCCCACAAATGGTAGTAGGTATAATAATTTCATATCTCCAGAAGTGGTCCTATATGTTGGCAATTGAAGTGGCTGTATGCATGAAGGTGGGAATCCATACCTAATCTCTTTCCCCTTTACTAGACTGATGGTAGGCATATATACAAGAAAACCCTCCTTAAAAATAAACATCAATACGCATTAGGGCCTCACAACCCTATTATGTGGAACCTGGACAGTGCAATGGGATTAGGTGGGAGGGGAAACAGGAAAGATGAGAAAGAAGAGGGCACTAAACAGAAGGCCACAGAGGGCCACTGTTATGCTTTGCATGGTGGAATAAAGTAGGTGAGAGCAAGTGAGGGTGGCCAGAGGCAGGCAGGAAGCACAGAAGACTGAAAGACTGATTCTGCCTGAGGCCACCTCGTAGATCCCATTTCAGGAATCCAAGGGCTCTCCCTTCTCTCTTTCACAACAACCCCAAGCATCTGTATATCTCTATGACTCACCGCTCTCTCTTCTCTATCAGCAAAATATGCAGTTTCACTCCTCCACCTTGCCTCCCAAATTGGTCCCGAGCCCAGAGATTTCCCAAAACTGTGTCTCATTAATCCCCCTTGGCAGGCAGCTCTAAGGGTGCCCTCCAGGCTGACATGTTGCTGGCCAAGTTTACCCACTCTGGTATATGTTGTTTTTTTGACACATGGACCTTTCCACTAAGGCTCTAGGAAATAGCTTCTCCAAGTGAATTAGTTAAAATATTAGGAGATATATTGGCTCCTATAACTGACAAAGTCCAGAGGTTGGGTGGAGATAAGGTAGGGCTCAATCAGGCTTTTACTCTCCTGATGCTATTGCCTCTGCCCATCCTAATCTTCATTATCAGACTAGAATCATATCTGGACAGCATACAAACAGAGGGAAAAGGGGGCAATTCCTTCCTCTGGCACTCTTTTTAGAGAAAAGAACTTTCTTTAACAGTATCTCCTTGAAAACCTTTAAAATGTACCCTTTCTAATCCTGAAGTCAGAGGAATGTCATGAATAGAGGTTGGCTATAGCCTGGATTCTTAAACTGACTGCTGGCAAACTTCTCAGGATTTCAAATCCACATTGATACTCTGAGAATCTTGGTAAAATGCGGATTTTGATTCAGGAGATTTGAAGTAAAGTCTGAGATTCTGCATTTCTAGCATCCCAAGTAACACTGATGGTCTGCACTTTGAGTACAAAGGAATAAGGAACAGTGGGTAAGTAAACTAGATATAGAAGGGCTTGCAAGCTTGTATTCACAGGGCCTCTAATGCCATGCAGTATGTTAAAGTTATCCTATATATATATGTTAATTTTGAAAGCTATCTTCCCCCAGATTGGGAAATTGATAGGTAACACCTCTTTCTAATCCATTATTCCTCTCCAGTCACAACTGTCAATTTTTAAGCCTTTCTAATAGTATTTAAAATACTGAATAGTATTAATACTGAAAGCTAAAAATGAATAAATGATATAACTTTTGCACTTTGTAATTGAAAAGTTACAGAAGTCTCCTTTTTTTCATAACATTAGTAAGAGATAAGCTCAATAACCCTATTGAGACATAAATATCTCTTTTATAGGTGCACAAACTTTTGAAATTAGAAGTGTTACATACAAAGATTACTAAATGCTTGAGCCTAAAAACAACTGCATTTTTCTTTGCAAACATTTTAGCATGCCTCCTTGTGTTGACGTTAAGTGCGGCATGTGAAAAAATTAAAATGATACGAAGTATCCAAATTCAAACTGAGATACAGAAATGAATGTTGAAATAAGATACTCTTTTGTTAACTCAATATCCTCTGAGTCATTAGAAAACTTAAGAGCATGTGATTTAGATTTTAAAGTTCTAGTTATTTCTTCAAAGAAGTTTTTCTGAAATAATTTTACATCTTTCTAAGTTTTTCTTACTGTTTGCAGCCGTCAGAAATAACTCTGCGTTCTGAAAAGGGAGCAAAAACACTTGGAAGGATGCCTTCCTGAATTCCATACATTCACCCAGAACGATGACTCTTGACAGAAATCATTATCTCCGAATAAAAAATTTCAAATGGAAGACTGTAAAAAAATCAACCTCAGATTTGTGACCCTTAACACTTTAACAATTCTGATATGTCAGTAAAGCAACTTTTCTGAAGCTACAGAGAACAACAGCAGTCAAGGGCAATGTAAATTACTCTTTACCTATTTGAGGACCCCTGATCTCATTTATCTGCTGGATAGCAGGTCTGTCAGAGGTCCAGTCAGTTCCTGTGAGTGGGCTAATCCTCAGTTCCCATTTCCTCATGCTCATTCCTTTATCAGGGGAAAATGCATTTATTCCTACTGGCCTAATTTATTGAGGTGATAGTTAGTCTTATGTAAATGACTGAAAACGTATAACGGAGATTTCTCAGTTGCCCATAACCTGCGAGCCTGCCTCCTGCCAAACTCATAAGACAGAAGGTGCTTCTCTGGCCAGAGAGTTTATGTGTGGCTATGGTTTTCATGAGAGAAGGATATGTGGGAAGAAGAAAAGAGAATATCATCGTCCGTTCTTCCCTTCTCTATGCAGAAAATGGTCTAGACCTCCAACAAAGTGTAGGGAACAAGTCTCACTGTTTTCCCTGGCAGTGAAAGTAACAAAAGAGCTATTGAACTACCTGAGACATCAGTGGAGTCAGTTCTACAGCTCAAAGGCCAGAACACACCATGAACAACTTAGAGAAAAAAATCTCTGCAGCTAAAATGTTTACAAATGCCTAGAGATTGGTGCCTTCAGAGAGACATTTTACCCTTGTCAAGTTCTATAGAAGACCACAGGACAGGAGCAAAGACAGAGGCACTCCAGGATATTCCAGAACAGTTCTAGATAAAGCCAGAACTATTATGACTTTTGACCCCTCCTGGAAGGAAACAGACTTTCCTTAGCAATGACTATAGCTTTACCTTATTCAACCCTAACAACCACCCTTTGCTGTGCCCCCATATTCCTTCTAAGCATTCACCCTCTCTTCCTACAATATAAGGTAGGTCTAAACCCACAAGAACTGGAGGAACCAAATGGCCACAAAGGGATCGAGTGGATAGGTTACTTGGTCCTAAAAGGTCTTTCCCATCTCCCATCCCTTCTTGAGTTCAGACTCAGGAAATTCCAAAAAATAGTATCAATAATAAAACTAAAAGAGAGAAAGAATATCTGTGAATGCTATATTAGAAAACATATTAGAATTAGGAAAAAGTACTTAGAGCAGTTAATTCTTAGAACTCATCATTGCCTTTGCAATGTTGGAAACCACTAAAGAACTCTAGATAATGGGTTTTAAGAGAGCAGTCTAAAATCTTTTTTGTAATACAAAGCAATCTAGAGACTTTTTAGAACCAAGAGTAATCAGATGAAAGTTATAAAAACTTTCATCATTGCAAAGTGATGAAACATTTTCTCCATCCTTCCCATTTCTATGGAAGTCTTGAACCAAGGAAGTAGCAGTGATGACTAAATGTGTACCCTGCCACTTAAGTTTCAGAACACAGTAAAAATAATTGAAGTCATTCATTTACAAGATGAGATGAACAAAATTAAGATCATATAGTCAGTTTGTGGAAACTGATAACATTTCAAAGTTCAATAAACCCCCTTAAAAAGTCCTAGTTTTGTCCTAGGTTTTGTAATTCTACAAAGTTGCTGCTTCAAAGCCAAATAAGTGATTCTTTAGTTTTCTCTTTGGTAACTATCCCTTCCTTCCCCACCCCTACCACCCCTACTCACAGTTTTCTCCTTTATAACAAACATAAAAAGAAAAATAATAACTTTAAAATTCCAAGGTTTTACTTCAAGCCAAGGCCACATTTCTAAGCAACTTTGATCAGGTAAATTACCTCTAAGTATCTCAATTTTTCCCTCTGGAAAATTGAAATAATTTTATCACCTTTGATCTGCAAATTTGTAAGGGCATTTCAAGATTGAATGAAATCTTCCTTCTGGGATTTCTGTTTCCAGGAAGATGGAGTATACATACTTTTCCCTATTCCTCCTGCTAAGTTTAACTAAAAACTCTAGACATTATATATAAAACAAACACAAGAAGATCTGAAAAGTGATAAGAGGAAGGCAGGCCAGCTAGGGACCTATGAAGAACATATGTGGTGAGTCTCCTGAGGTTTCTTCTTGCTTCACATATTTCAGACTCAAGAGTAGAGAAGGGGCACCCCAGAAGCACCAACAGTTATAGATTTAAAAAAAGAAAAAGGAACAAAGCCTAAAGGAAAGCCTGGTCTTTGGCCAAAAGACAAGGAAAGGGGTAGTCTAGAAATGCAAAATAAAGAAAAAGGAAAAATGAGAAAGAAAAATTTTAGATAACAACCAGTCTACTCCAGCCAAACAACACAGAACAACACTGCAGCCCAACCCCCACCTCTGACAGCAAAAGCCAAGGAGAGAGCCTGAACATCCACCTTTGACAGGTTGGAACAAGGTGCTCCAAACCCCTCTTTATCAGACTGTGTCAGAGGAAGCTTAATAGAGAGTCAGAATTTTCACCAGTATTCAGTGATAACGAGAACACTCCAACACACAGTGTCAGTGGAAAATATATGGGGATCCTGAAATCCACTCCATGCAGCAGTAACAAGGAGCCCTTCACCTCTTCACTGTCAGGAGGTAGAATAAAGAACCTGTACTTCTACCCCACCTGGCAGGAAGTGGGTAGAACACCACCCCCATCACCCATTAGAGGTTCAGAGGAGGCTTGTTGAAACACAAGATTTAAATAAGATCTAGAATGTTATAATATAATACCCACAATGTCTAAATTTTAATTTCAAAAAATCACTTGTTATGCCAAGAATCAGGAAGAACTCAAGTAAATGAGAAAAGACAACCATCAGATGCTGCCCCTATATGATACACATGAGTAAGTTATCTGATAAAGATTTTAAGATAGCCATCATAAAACTACTCCAATGGATAATTATAAACATACTTGAAATAAATGAATAAATAAAATGCCTTGACAAAGAAAAAAAAACATATAAGGAAAAACCAAATGGAAATTTTAGAACTAAAAAATAAAATAATCAATATTTAAAAACAACTCATTGATGGGCTCAACAGCAGAACAAACATGGCAGGGGAAAGAACCAGTGAACCTGAATAGAACAATAAAAATTATCCAACCCAAACAACAGAGAGAAAATGGACTAAAAGAAATAGGCAGAGTCTCAGGGACGTGTGGAACTATAACAAAAGATTTTGTCATTGAAGTCGTAGAAGAAAAAGAGAAAGAAGTTGAAACTGAAAAATAACCAAAGAAATAATGGCAAAGAATTATTTAACTTTGGCAAAAAAAAGGGGGTAATGGAGGGTTGGGTGGTGAGAGCAACAGACTCAGGAAGCTGAGCAAACCTCAAACAGAAAAAAAGCCAAAGAAATCCATCATTCCAAGACACATCGTAGTCAAACTTCTGAAAACTGAAGACAATGTAAATCTTGAAAACATTCAGAAAGAATTAACACATTGCTCACAGGGGAAAAGCAATTCAAATGGCAGCGTATTTCTCACCAGAAACCACAGAAGCAATGAGGAAGTAGCACAATCTTTTTCAAGTGGTGAAAGAAAAGACCTAACAAGCCAGAAGCTTATACCCAGTGAAGATATCCTTCAGGAATGAAGGGGAAACCAAAAGGGTCTCAGGTGAAAAAAGCTAACAGAATCTGTTGCCAGCAGACCTACCTTCAAAGAGAAGCCAAGGGGGAGCCCACATGGTTTACTAGAACGCGGGGAGCACTGCCCCGGCCTCCCACTCGGCGGCAGAGCCCGTGCCACCACTGCAGCCTCCTGCTTAGCTCACCTGCTTCCCTGACACCGCCCTCCAGGGTGCGCGCGCATCCAGCCCAGGGCGGTAAAACAGAAAGGAAATGGTCAAAAGACTCCTGGAACATCAAGAAGGAAAAAAATCCACAGAAAAGGCAGATACATGAGCTAAGCACAATGGACTTTCCTTCTCCTCTTAATTTTTCTACATTATATTTGATAACTGAAGCAAAAATTATAACATTATCTAATGCGATTGCCAGTGAATGTAGTGGAAATATTTAAGGCATCTGTAAGTGAGCATGTAAAGGGACATTGAGAGGTAAAAGTTCTTCACTTTAGCATCACTTCTGTACATATGTATATGTACAAAAATGCTGTACAAAGAGATACACTTAAAAACTTCTAGTTAAATTAAAATAGAATGCTTAAAAAAATGCTTAAGACAGGCAGAAAAAGACAAATAAAAGGCAGTGGGAACAATAGAAATAATAAAAAGACAGAACTAAATAATTATCAATAATGTATTACATGTTATTAAAAAGAAATTGCAGCAGTTAAAATTTGGCCCAGTGGATTAAGAAACATGATGTAACTACATGCTGCCTATAAGAAAGTAATTTTAAATATAATAATTTAGGTAGGTTGAAAATAAAACAATGCTAAAAGGCATATAATGCAGTATATTTTATGCATATGCTATGTATGTGAAGCAAAAATTGATAGAACTGAAAAAAAGTTGATAAATTCAATTATAGGTGAATAGTTAAACACCCTTTTCTGAATGACTGATTACATAACAAGACAGGAAGTCAGCAAGGATACAGAAAAATTTAATGCATTGACAAACATTCACGGAACACTCCACACAACAACAGAATTCACATTCTTTTCAAGTATCCATATAACATAAACCAGGATAGAAAAAATCTTGACCATAGAACAAATAACAGATTTTAAAGATTTAAAATAATATAGAGCAGCGGGCCCCAACCTTTTTGGCACCAGGGACCATTGCTCCTATGAAAATCTAATGCCTGATGATCTGAGGTGGAGCTAAGGCAGTAATGCTAGCACTGGGCTGCAAATACAGATGAAGCCTTGCTTACTTACCTGCTACTCACTTCCTGATGTGCGGCTCAGTTCCTAACAGCCCCCAGACCAATACCAGACCAGTCCATAGCTAAGTCCCAGGGTTGGGAAACTCTGATATAGAGTTTCCTAGAACTCTGTTCTAGGACTACAATTCATTCAAATTAGAAATCAATAGCAGAGAGGCAAAATGAAAATGTTCAAACGATACTCTTCTAAATAGCCCATGGGTCAAAGAAAGATGCTCATTTAAAAAAAAAAAAAAGGTGAATGAAAATGAAAATATAATATATCAAAATTTGTGAGACACAGATAAAGCAGTGCCAAGAGGAAAATTTGTAACATTAATTGCTTACATGAAGAAGAAAAGTCTAGAATCAATAAGCTAAGTTCTTACCTCATGAACATAGAAAATGGAGAGCAAAAATAAACCCAAATGAGAAAAAAGGAAATAAAGATGAGCAGAAATTAACAAAATTGACAACTGAAAAAAAATACAGAGAAATGAATAAAAAGTTTCATTCTTTGAAAAGGTCAATAAAATCTACAAACCTTTAGCAAGACTGATAAGGAAAAAAGAAGACGCAATAATATCTGGAATGAAACAGAAGTTATCACTAAATACCTTGCAAACCTCAAATAGATAATAAGAAAATAGGACAAACAGATCTACAAATAAATTTGAAAACTTAAATAAAATGGACCAATTCATTAAGAAGTACAAACTATCATAAATCTCCCAATATGTAATAGATAATTTGAATAGCCCTAAACTTTTTTTTTTTAATTAAAATTGAATTTATAATTAAAAACTTCTTCAGAAAAGAAATCTTCAACCCAGGTTTCATTGAAGAATTCTACCAAGTGCTTAAAGAAGAATTAATGTCAATTTTATACAATCTCAGAAAATTCAAGACTACTTTCTAATTCATTCTATGACGTCAATAGTGCCTTATAACAAAACTAGACAAAACGGTGCCCCTCCAAAAGAAGAAAACTAGACCAATATCACTCATGAATATGGAAGCACAAATCATTAATAATATATTAGCAGATAGAGTTCAGCAATGTATAAAAAGTATTACATCATGACCAAGTAGGGATCATTCCAGTGAGACAAGGCTGGTTGAATGTTTGAAAGTCAATCCATGTAATCTACTTTATTAACAGACTCGAAGAAAAATCAATGAGCACAGAAATTGAAGCATAAAATGCATTTTCCATACATGTTAAAAACTCTCAAGACACAGGAATAGATGGGAATTTTTTTACTAGAAAACATCTTTTAAAAAAATACCTACAGCTAACATCCCATATTGTGAAAGGAATTGTGAAAGGAATTCAGAATAAGAGAAATATTAAAATGATACAGGCTGCCTGACAGTCGGTCAACATTAGTGAGATTAGCTGGGATAGAGGCACAGGTGGGAACTATGAGGGTCAGGGTAGGAGAAATGCCTCCTCCTCTTTTTTTCTTTTTTTAATAAAGCATTAGTGCATCCTTTTAAAAGGGAAAGACTGAATTACACACAATGAGTGTTTTAAGTTCCTAAAAAGTAAATAACTGTTTCAGCCTTTTAAATTCCATATGAAATTATCAATGAGTCATGAGAAAAATGCTAACGTCAAAATTAAAATCAAATGAATCACTATTTCTGGCTGCAAAGCAGAAGCACTTTGCTCTGTGCTTACACTCTGCTGAAGGCCAATTGGCTGCCAGCTCCCTCCCACCCCACCACACCCCCACCCGCTAGAGCAGCAATCCTCCCCAGCATCCCAGAGGCTGGGTTATGGATGGGAGGAGAGCAATTTCTCCCCCACCACAAGCATTTTCCAAGAGGGAAGTCTGTGGAGTTACTCCTCTCCCAACACTCAGCTCCAGCACCATAGAAAAGAAAAATCACAATAGAATCTTATTCCTTTTCCAAGCTGGCATCTCAGAAGAGACCTTCAGCACAGTTTTAGTTGTGTTCAACAAACTCTCTCAAGTTTGTGATGAGATATGACCCTATCCCCGCCGCACTTTGCATCAAACCAGGTTGGCTTTTCCAGCTCCTCTTTCCCTAATATATTTCCTTATCTCATGGAAGGTCCTAATATACAGAGGAAGGAAGAGAGAAACAGAGTGAGAAAGAGAGGTGAATATAAAATAGAAGTATAGGAAACTTCTAATTGTTTGTTTTTTTTTTTTGAGAATTGAGGACAAAATTAAAGGTACCAATTTTTACTCCTGACAAAGAAGAGCCATAGTTTATCAGCGGTTGCCTGTGGGTCCTGACTCATTTGGAGGCCAAAGGTCAAAATCCCATAGTTCTACGAAGCAGGCACCTCCGAGAGAGTTGTGTTTTTGTAACAGCTGTCATAGAGGGAGCTTCTTATTTTTACACCACTGTGGCTGAAACACCACCACCCTCCCTGAACTTTCTAGAAATGGTGCATAATACATGGATTTGTCCTCCATCCAGAGACATTCTTTAATTAATCTCCCTAAGATTAACAGCAATGTTACAGTTTCAGTGTCCTACCTTTAATGGTTCTGAGAATGGGAGCTCTTTGAGACACTGTCCAGTGTACTATGAGAATGCACTGGATTGTATTTTAGGAATGTTTAGCAATATCCTCTCTGCTCCTTCATGCCACATCCTTGAAAGTACCTTAGTGAACTCATGAGTTCACCTAGGGGTGAAGTAAAACAAAGGCACAAAGGGAACATCCCTCGAACATCCAGACCTCAACTGGCCTCATCAGTGAAAGGGATATTCAGACATGAAAGGCACTCAAAAGTGAGAAAGGATCTGGAGCTCACTTATCTATTATCTCATGTGACAACGTTCCAGAGATATATTCCCTCAAGGCAGAGATATATTGTCCATAGGGTTGTCTTCTTGGTAAGAGGACTCTAGAATTCTTAGCCTTCAGCTCTTTCAGCTGAGACTGTTCTTTCTCCATAGTTCAATAAAAAGAGAGCCATCAAAAGTAACTTCTGAGCCCTTCTCTACACAGGTAAAATGCTTTGTAGCATCACCAAGGAGGGAATTATTGTGCTGAGATAGTATTTAGCCCATTTCCTGTTTGTCCTGAGAATGGCCATGGCAGCGCTTGCAGCTGCAGCATTTACCCCAGAGATAATTCGCATTACAATCCTAACCTTACCCCCAAATTTTGCCACAAAATATCTTGCTTTTATCATTTTTGTATCGCTCTCATATATGGATAGTCTTTGGAAACAAATGGCATCATTCTCTTTATAGCACTGTTTTTAATACTGGTATTTGCATTTACAAAATATAGTAATTCTTGATTGCTGAAAATGTCATATGCTAGAAAATGTAGCATTCTTACACGTGATGTTAAATTAACACTGGCAGTGAGCTGCACTTCTTTTTTCTAAATGAGAAAGTTAAAAACCACCCCTCTGCTTATACAAGCTACATTGATCTCATATATAATCTGTGTATCTATGTTTTGTTTGTTTGTTTGTTTGAACCACAAACAACTCCTAACTTCAATTCTCTCCATATTCTTTTGTTCAGCCAAGCTATCTTCAGACAGCAAACACCAAATCCTCCTACAAGATTAGAAAATATTTAAATATTTCCTGGACCTATTTTCCTATTTCTATTCTACTCACCTATTGATTGTCATCTGGTTTGCAGCCTAATTTCAAAGTCTTGGTGTTTAAGCATCATTTTTGTCATATCTTGTAATATTGACACTATTAATGTGACGGTGAGAACTGCAGGTTTACTGGTTACACCAAGTGACTGAGCAATTTTTAAGTCTGTGGTAAGGTTTCTTTACAGGAAAATATTTTGTCAACTTTATATGTACAGGCCATATGGGTTTCAGAAGATCTTAATTTCCAAGACAGTCTATGATGAACAAACTTCAGGTCTCCCTGTTTGATCCCCATGCCAGGAAATCCTGCCCATAAATGAATCAGTAAAGTTGGTAAAGTTTTCCATGGATTTGACTGAATTCCAGCACAGGGAACCCTATGAGGAAGAGAGTCAGAAAGGCAGCATCTCAGAGGCTGAACGAGGGAAAAGGGCAGACCTAGAATAAGGAAAGCACGTCAGCTGCAAATTGTGTACACATGCAAGATGAACTTGTGAACACACGTCCAACTTGGCAGATGTATAAAGATTATGTATTTATAACATGATCCTGAAACATCTCACTGAAATGAGCAATTTAAATGACTTTGATTTAAAATTAGGCTTAAAAAATTTTTTTAAAACAATTCCAGTACTATCTACCGAAAAAACAAATGCAGCTTCCTAGAGACAGTGTCTGCCACAAAATGAAGTCTTGTGTTTCTGAATGTTGCCTCAAAAAGCAATCTTTTCTCTACTTCTTTGCCTTGTAACAATCGAAGCAGCTGTGAGCTGGAGCTCAACTTTATTAGTGATTTAAAACACACCCTTGGAAACTAAGCTGGCTTTTTTTTTTTTTTTTTTTGTACATCCAGGTGGGAAGCATGTTCCAGCAAATAGGAACAACACTTTAGAAAGTTCTCAAACAGATAATACCTTAAGAGCTCAACTCCTAAAAATCTTCTACCCACCATCTACCCAACAAAAGGGCAGGATAACCTGGAAAGAAAACTAAGCATTCCATACAGAAGAAAGATAAAATATTTAGCTGCCAAGATTCAACATCTTTAAAACTGCCTTTTCAATCTTTAACTTTTGTCGGTCTGGTTGTCTAGCAACCAAGTGCAGAAAAGAAACTCCACCCAAAACAAAGTGAAACAATACAGACACTTAACTTCATGAGTGTGTGTGCATGTGTGTTCAGATTCTCAGCGGCAAAGATAGAAACTCGCTTTCAGACAATTAAAACAGAAAGAGCCTTCGAGTGTAGATGGCAGGAAAAGAAATCGAGAGTAAAAAGCAACTTGAAAATGCGTAATGTGGGATGAGGGTATAGTTTCCACACACCAGGCTAAAGCAAGGTTTACACTCTTAAGTAATAAAAACAAACCATTAAGCTAGGCCCAGCACTGTCAGGAAGTATAAAACAGTTCTTGAAACTTTGCAGTTACTATACAAAAGCTTTTCATAAACTCTGTTTCCTGATCTTCATTAAACGTTCACATCAAGTTGCCATGGGGCAATTAGCTTGCCTCCTGAAATCAATAAAAAATCAACAATTTGGAAATAGTTGTACAGTAAAATAGTTCAATAATTATTCTCTCATAGTGTTGTGGCCAAGTGGTTCCAGCGTAAATGCAGTCCAGATGAGATCCTGCTCCTTACGAGGGAAGCTTTAAGCAAATCGGTGGTTTGCAGAGAGATCGCCTCATCAGAGCAGATGGCAACAATAATGCACTCTGGGCACTGCCTTGGAGGGGGTCCCAGGGCTCAGGGCAAACACAGGCTTGAAGTAGAGTTCAAGTTAGTGTCTGGAGACACCTCAGAGGGACTTGATTCAAAATACAGAGTCCTAAGCGAAATGATAAACCCAGCAAATAAAAAATTAGGCACCCTATACTCAACATTTGGACTCCAGACAGGAAGAAATCAAAATTTTCCCTCAAGTGTACATATATATATTTTACATATATATATATATGTATGTCTGTATACACACACACACACACACACACACACATACATATATATACATATATATATATACAACCTAAAGAGGAAAAATATATGTGTGTATATATGTATATGTTATATATATGTGCAGATATATAATATATGCATATATTATATATAAAGGGTATATTTGAGATTAGAAATTTACTCATTCCAGCATTTTTTAACAAATATTTAAGTATGTTACTTGTAAGAAGTCTTCAAAGGGTTCCCCTAAAAAGTAAAATGAGGCTGCTAAACAGAGGACCCTAATAGAACATTTGGCTAAAAAAGAGGTGGCAACACAAAGTTATTTCTTTGCTGACCCACTGGGCAGTGGGAAATAAATTCCTTTTGCTTTTTCTAGCCTAAGCCCATGGACTTCAGTACCTTATTCTAAGCCAGTCACGGCATCACAGATTCCAATCTCCATTAAATCAAACCTCAAATACCAACTTGGGAAGCTTTATATCACCCTCTAGGCTCAATGGTGGTGTACAGTGAACTGTCTTAGAACTGTAAAAAGTCAAGCATCGTTTTTAGTATAAACAAATGCTTCAAATGTATGACATCTATTTGCTGCCTTCAAAGGGAAAACTTTTAACTCAGACGCTTGGCACTAAGATCACACAGGATCAACTCAGTGGACTGACTTAAGTGTTAAACTTTTTTAAAGTATGTAAAGGGCTTGCACCTGCTCCCCCATCCACATAGATGTACTGACACGTATTTGACTAAACTGACTACGTACATGCCCAAGCAAGCAAGCAAAGCAAATTTTACAAGATAAGCAACCAAGTGTTTTCATGTCTGAGGGTGGCTAGAACACAAAATTGCCAGTCATCTTGTGGGGGAAAAGAATGCCTTTGGAAAAAAATATGTAGGGCATCATTTCAGGTATGGTGAAATGTATTCAAATGCCCTCCTGTATAAAGGTTTTGTTGTTGTTTGTTTTTCCCACAAGTGCTACTTATTAGAGGGACCTAAACTTGGTTCAACTTTCTGCTGTTGTGATTAAGAAGATAATTATTAGTCTTGCTATTCAGCGTAGTCCTTGGGACAGTGGTAATAGCTTCACCCAGGAACATGTTAGAAATGCAGAACCTTGACCCTACCCCGGACTCACTGAAAGGGAACCGATATTATAACATGATCCCGACAGGTCTATATACACATTAATGTCGCATTCTCCCTAGGCAGTATTGGTGAGTCACATGTGCATTAAAATCTAAGGAGTCTTACTTTGACCATGGTTCCCCAAGTTAGGTAGAAGTTCACTTTGAAGTTTGCAGGGCAGGGAGATGGTCAGAATTGCTGCCCTGGAGAATACCATAGGCTACAAGTCATGTCAGCAGGGTGGAGAAAAAGAGGAAAAGCAATTTACCCGAGTGAAGTAAACTTACATTTTATCCCCTATCTCACCCTACCCACCCTCTGCAAAGAATAAAATAGAAAAGGAATATTGCTATGGCATTCTACTCCATGTCACATTTACTTTTTACTACACTTATATTGTTATTTACTGCAAGGCTGGGTTCCTTGTGCCTTATAACAGATATGGGGCCTGTGGCATCTAACATTCAGTGAATCAATATTTTAACATTACTATGACTATAGAGTAGAAATACACAATTTTTAAAAGTGCTTCGAATTGCATAATTGATTTTTCTGCCTCCAATAAAAACTGAGGGAACAATATGGAACACTAAGATTATCTAGAGATTATGTAGCTTGCTACATAGATTAGATTTACAGATCATCTTTCTACTCTTGGCCTCTTTGAGGTACAAGTTAAAGTAACAATTGGAGGAGGAATTATGAAAAGGTAGAAGCACAGATAAATGTGTAAACCACTCATCCTACCCCTCCCAACTTTGAAGTCAAAAAATGAACAGACCCGCTGTACAGGCTAAAACCATGCCAGAAAGGCACATGACACAGCCTAGACAAGCACAATAACATATGACACAATTTAATCAACTTTGAAATGTGAGCCCCCAAAATTCAGAAACTACTAACTACACTTTTTAAAATGCCAACTCTAAAAGGATTCAAAGGTTCCTACAGAATAGTGATTGAAGATCCAAGAGATTTAGTGTAATGGGGTTAACTGTGACACTTCTTTTTCTCTCAGAATGAAAACGTGAGCCAAAATGTCTGTAAAAATGTCGAATGTAAAAATATCTGTTTCTCAAACAAGCTTCCAATAGGGTCAACTATTACAAAATCTCTAAAACTAAACTGAAACTGAAAATGCCATCATCTATACATATGTAATATATATCACATAATTCTCCATATGTAATTTATACATATTACATATTGTATATGTGTATGTATATTTACATATATATTTCTATATATATTTTACATATATATAAACATGCAAGAGAACACATTGAGTTGATAACACTGAAAACCACTTAAACCGAGAAACTCAAAACCAACAAAGTGGAGAAATCAAAAGAATGGACGGAAATGCCATATGGATGGAAATTCTTGTGCTATACTCTTACTACTCTCTAGAGTATCTGAAGATGAGAAAACATGGGTTATTGTTTTTTAAGATTCTAAGGCTGTGCAGTCTGTCCCTCGCATCCATGGCAAGAGATGGTAAAGGCTGGAGGACAGAGCTGATCCTGCTCTTCAAAGTGGGCTCTAATTGTAATAATCCTCATCCATGCAAGGGCAATAAGGAGAAGGATAAAAAGCAACTAAAAGATTATAAAAGTAAAAGGAATAAAAGATAATTAGGTATTTATTTAAAAATATGATCTACATAATCTTAAGGCAAGGTTTAAACTTATCACACCCAGATGTACTAACATTCCTGGTCATCGAAAGTTTATTCCTGGGAAGAATCTGTTTATAACGGTTTGTTCCATTACGAATATACTATTTTTTCAGCCAATTCCAAGGCAGGGCTAAGATAGATTAGAACTAGGCCTTACCAATCATAGCAGGGTCAGAGGTGGCATGAAGTCCTAGAAATTGACCTAAAATACTTGCAGTAAAATAGTGGGGTCTTGTGGGCTCCCCGGCTGTGCTAACATACCTACCCACTGAACCCTTCAGCCCAGAACACAAAAGCCCTGCCACTGGTAAGTGTTCAATCTGAGCAGCCTAATTTGACTTCACTCTGCTTGGGCTTCAGTCCAATTGGCAGATGTCCTTGTAGAAGCTGATCTCAGACACTTTCCCTTTCTAAATTTTTGGCACTGCTGCCTCTGTTGCACGGGATATCATCTCTGAAACTTTATCTTGGGTTCCCCAGGTTTTGCCTGTTTTGTAGCTTTGGTTTTCTCTTAAATCTCTCTGCTCCAAAGAGGTTCATGTGAAATACAAAAATATTAGTAATTCCTTTGGTGCAAACATAAATTATCAAAGGACTTGCTTGCAAATTTCCAACCATTCCTTGCCTTTTCCCCACCTCCCTCCAAAGTAACTACAAAAAACGCAAAAAACGCAAACCCAAGGTAAGCACTGTGAATGCTGTACAAAATGCGCTATTTTCTCTTACAGGCTGGACTTTATAGATTGAAATGCCAGAGCTTTTATATTTATTATCTAAAATAGGTTTAACATTTGGAGAAATGTGTTTAACTATGCAACTGTGGAAAGAAAAGTAAGCTGATCGAACAGAGGACAGGGGATAGGCAGGAAACATGATGGACGCATTTTGCTGTGTTTTGGGCAAAGCTAGAAAATTAGGTCCTTCTGAGCGTAAAAAGCTCACAGATGAGGTAAAAGTTTAATACAAATCAATTTCTAACTCTTCATGAGGGCCACTGAATGTCAATTTTAATTATACATGACCACAATATCAATAATGAAGAAATCTTATGTTTTATTTAATACTTTGGCCAGACCAGCCCCTTTGAAGGGATCACTAGTTTAGGAAAGAAGAACAACAAACCATCATTCACTTTCCTGCAGCTTCATCATTTTCCTAATTACTTCTATTGGTCCTGCTTTATTCTTTCTGCAAATTAAGGGGTGGGGGGAGGGTTTCTATATTAGATCAGCAATGTCTGGTTCTTATCCAAATATTCCACCTAATAAGTTCTCATGGACTGGATAACCACTCTGCAACATTCCTGAGAATTGAATAATATAATAATCTTGAAAGTCAGCAGAGTGGATTATCCACTTTTTTTTTCGGGACTTGAACTTGTGACCTTAACAGTAGCACTGCAAAAAAGCAAATGTGCTAAGCACTTTGCCAGAGTAACCTTCCATGTAGACTTTTCATCTTAAATACACACAACTGAAAACAACTACAATTTTGGAAAATTATATACAAACCCAATACTTCTTTTGATTACATATAAATACAAATTAGCTATTTTTCCTAAAAAGTGGTTATAATAGTAAATAAATACAAAATAAATCTGACCATTATACTTCATGTGCTGGGGTTGAACCCATATAAAATGTACAACTAAATACATTTTAAAATCTTTAAGGAATAATTCTCTGATTAAAATATTTGTTTTCCCAACTTCTTTTCGTAGATATAAATATATTTTCAAAATAGCTGTTTTTTTTCTCCATTGCATTCCATAAATAAAGTCTTCATTGGGAAATATTAAAGTGTCAACTTGTTTTTTTTTCTTTTTTCTAAAAAAAAAAAATATATATATATATATATATATGTATATACACATACACACATATATATGTATATATTTTTTTATTTTGTTGTGCTAACGACACCCACAACCCTCCACAACCATGTCCTGATAATTTTTTAATACAACCTTTTCATTTTCATCAAGGTACAGCATGGAGATAGCACTCAGTTCTGTTGGGACACAGCACGCCTTAGGAATCTTAGCGTTAACTGAGTTGACCAACGTCTGAACAATGGCGTGATTAGTGGAGTTCAGGTGGTCAGCCAGGGGAAAAGGGCATTCCCCATGGCAGTAAAAGGCATGATACCCTGGTGGGGCTACAATCCAGTCATTCCATCCCACATCACTGAAGTCCACGTACAAAGGGTGTCTTTTACAGCTGGACTTAAGGCGTTTGCGCTGTTTATGTTTCGCTTGACGCTTTTCTCTCTTGTGCAGAGGATGTCCTTTCCCATCATGGCCAAAAGTTACTAGGAGTGGCCTTATCTGTGACCAGCTGTGCTCGTCTTGGTGCAAAGACCTGCTAATCCTAACGTGTCTCTTGGAGACACCGTGGTTCTCTTCTAAGTGGGCCACTTCCACCACAAATCCGTGGTTGGCAAGTCCCTGTGCAGTCCACCTCATCACAGCAGGGGTGACATCAAAACTCTCCCATCTGCTTGCATTCTGATTCACCAACCTGGTGTCCAAAAGTCTGGTCACGGGGAACTTCGAGTTTGCTGCTGCAGGTTTTATAATTTCATAAATATTAATTCGGTGATGGAAACTGCTATTGTTTTCCAAATTTTCCTGCATCTGTTCCCGAAAAACCTGAAGTTCTGCTGAAGTGATAAACTCCTCGGTGGGGATAGAAGTTAAATTAAAGAAGAATCGCCGGGTTGTTTTTCCACTCATTTCTGGCAGTTCTTCCAAAGATTCTAATTTGATATAAAAAGGTGGGGGAAAAAAGAAGAAAAATACTTGCATAAGATAAGTAATGACAATCTGATTATATATAAGAATTTGTAAACCTCATCTCAGGGTTTGATTTAACCCATGTAAAAGTTTGCAACCAGAAAATAAAAATTTCCTCTTTAGATAAAAAAGTCTCCTTTTTTCTAAACATTTATGCGTGCCATAAAATAAAATTTCATCATTTATTATGTTTTTAATCCAATACATGAATACTGCTTCCAGGTGGCTATAATAATGGGGGAAATTGTGAAGCATTTCTTTGGAATTCACAGACGTTAGGCAAAAAAAAAAAAAAAAAAAAAAAAAAAAAAAAAAAAAAAAAAAAAAAAAAAAAAAAAAAAAAAAAAAAAAAAAAAGGCAGCACTATAGTCAGTAAAGGTCTAATGAGTGAGGATTTGAGGAAATTATTGCATTTTGTAAAAAGAAAAAGGCTTTAATGTCAATCCCTTAAGCAGTATTCTAAAACATTGCTCTGCAATTTAGATGATTTACAAATCTCGATATACAGATTTCAGTTTCCTAATTAAAGACTCTGAAACTCAACATCAACGATGACATTTTACAAAGCATACCCTACTATTTTACTCAAAAATCCAGAGACAAAGGCATGTACAGGAGTCTGCTTCTTTGGAAACATAAGGGTGGTACTGGGACACTGTAGTAATTAAGGCCAGACAATTTCAAGAGAAATAACTTCCCAAGTGTTGTCTGTTCTCTCACCTCATGACCTTGAAAATCAAAATCTCATTTTAGATGCTTTTTAGGGAAAAAATTACTCTTTGTTTGTAATTCCTTAATCTTTTCAAAAAAAGTAATAAAGCATATTAAAAATAAACACCTACTCAAGAACAGGATACAGGATAGACACAAAACCAAAAAAAAAAAAAACTGATAGAAAGCTACAAAAAATGCCATTATGATATTCACAACATAAAAGGTAATCTCATCCTATTACAAAATAATCATTCTATAACTATTATCATTATTTCAAAATAGCGATTTAAGTGGGCTATGCATAGAAGCTGTTTCTGATTTAAGATTCCTGAATTTCAATTTTAACAAGTACTGTTTTCCAAGTAAACAGTAAAAAATAGCACAGCACCTTGAATGTTATAGTCTGAAAGTCATCAAAGGTACACAATATTATTAAATTGACAGTACACAGCACTAGAATTTGAGATAGGTTTATTTTCTTCTGGCTTTACAATATCCTGTAATTTCACTATCAAAAAAATGTATCTGCTTCATTCAAGATCCAACCTAAATGCTAACAAAATCTATTTGGCCATGGTTCCATGTCATCATTGTTAAGAGATGCCATATTTTCATTAATTTTATGGTTGTATTTCTCCTGAACCAAACAGCTCTAAGTTGTTCACAGATCTAGACACCTTAGCAAAGAAGAACCACTTCAGATGACTCATTTGAATGTTCTACCTGTATAAACCTTCATCAAAGCAAGTTATCACTGCAAACTAAGTGGAAGCACTGAGTTCAATAGGGGCAGTTTATAACAAATTATGGAGTCATGCTTTAGGGTGAGGCTTCTTAAATTTTAACCTTTACACCAAACACCTAGGACAACTTTGGTTTTCAAATGCAGATTCTGATTCAGTGGGCCTCAGGTGGTGCCTGAAATTCTGCATTTTTACCAGGCTCCCATATGAGAGCTCTTGGACTACCCTTGGGGAGTAAAGGTTTTAAAGGACAGTTTTTATATTCAAGCATAAATTGCTAGGAGCACATTTTAAAGTGCCTTTTTGTTGAATAACATGAAAATGAGTAGAAGAACCACTAGTGTTGGCCAGGGAATAAGAGTGGGGGCCATAAGTGGGCAGCTGGGGACTCATTATAAAAAGATTGTCTAAAGTTCACCTACTTGGACATGGAGACTATCAGGGAAAGAAGTGAACCCTCAGCTAATCCATACATGTTGGGGATACCTTTCAGGAGCCATCCACACTCTAAAACTGCACTGTAAGCAAACTACTTCAGGACAACCTCTATTTTTAAAATAATCCTCCAACCAATGGAACCAGGGGTCTCCTCCATGGCTTCCAACAAGTACCAAGAACTGTATTTAGCTCCTTTCCTCTTTCCTCCTTGCAATTCAGGAGCAGCCCTCTGATGTTCCACTGAAGGCATGCTTTCAGCAGAGAAGTCAACAGCACCAAAGGAAAAAGAAGTGAGGTAAAAATCAGCCACATTCCCCAGACACAATGACCCAAAGACAGACCTGGGCCTGAGTTACTGACTTCTCTGAATGCCGGCACACCTAAAAATACGCTCTTCTTTTAAAGAGCAGGAAGGGAAGGCAAATTATCCAGGGCATTTCCTGACCAGCTGTATTAATGAAGGTACCCAGGGAAATCACTGCAATAAAAAGCCTGAGTCCAAATCCATAAATTAAAATAAGTTATAAATATACAGACACATAGACACATACACAGCCAGAGAATAATGATGAAGGGACAATCTTCAAAGCAATCATAAGAGGTAAGTGAAGAAGATGGGTATAAAAGACAGAAAAAAATGTAAGCTTGAACCCTATAAAATTTCCACCATTTGAGCAGATTTGACCTAGAAAAAGAGCAATTTCATGCACTTCAAAACCTCACTGGAGATAAGTGGCAAAAAGAATAATCACTTGGCACCATTAGCAAAGTAAAAAGGAAAAAAAGCACTATTAAATAATATCAAGTAACATGAAGACCTTTCTCTGTCTTTCCAGCTTCATCTCGTTCAATTTATTCCTTGAAGGAGCCCTCTCCTTCCTTAATATAAAGGCCCCCATAACACCCTTGACTTCAGGCTTAGGTCACAGAAAAGTTAGTGAGAAGTTCAATGAAACCCCCAAAATCAGGAAAGTAACTGCCCAAGGTTTAGGCACCTATCAACCTTTCCTTTGATCTGCAAGGGAACAGCACGAATTTCTTCTTGAGGGTTGAAAAATCAAACCCTATGTGAAATAAAGTAAATTAAAGGAAAAAAAGCTTCTGAAAATTATCACAGCAAACCCTGTAAATATAGAGCATTTACCTAAGTAGGTAACTTAGGCTGTTTCTGAGGTTTATACAGTTGTTAATTCTCTGTAAAGAACCCTTGTTGAATAATTTGAACTTGTCAAGGGGTTTAATTCCAGCCTATCTCAGACGTAAGTTCCTGAACCCATTTCTTAACCAAGTAAATATTCTTGCCATTTATTAAAAATTTCTTAACCAAATAAATGAAGCTATGGCTGTAAATATAGGAGCAAGTAAAGAAAATAAGGCAATAAACACATCCAACCTCTCCTCCAAAAGTGAAGAGCCATCTACACTCTATCAATTATTCATCCACATCGAAATAATCCAAAAGATGAGGCTGAATTCCCTCAGCCAGCCTAGGTCCACTCTGGCCTCCTTTTCCCTAGACAAAGGGATAATATGATATAAAAGAAAGAAATCATAGTGATGATAATTGGACGTGCTTCTTTGTGCCAGGTCTGGCATTAAGAGCTTTATATGAATTATCACAACAAATCAATTAGAGAACTGTTATTATCTCTATTTTGTGAATAAAGCAGTTGGAGCTCAGAGAGGCTATGTGACTTCCCCAAGTTCACAGAACCAGTAAGTGAAGAGCAAAGCTATGAACTTCTGTCTTCTGCAGTCCCCAAGATTCTGGCCACTAGACGGCACTCTGTAACATAAGGGAGGAGTCAAAAACGCAAGCAAAATTCAGAACCATAAAGGCACACTTATAATACAAGACAACCATTGAGTGAGTTCTTTCTCAACTAAAGGGATAGAAATATACACCCAAGTATGGTGGAGAAAGCAGACAGAACTAAATGAACAGGAGAGTAAAGTGTCAGGGCCCACTGGGACATGAAGATCTTGTGTGGAACCACTGATGATTTGTGGCTACCTTTTTGTCCTATAATATGATGTTTTAGCAAAAACGTGAGTTATTATATTCTGAGAATCTTGCAATACTCTCTGGACCAAAAATGTCCATTAAGATAACAGCAACAGAAACCTGGGGATATTCTAGCATATCAGTAAGGTTAAAAACTACTGAGAGAAAATGAAAGTGGCTATGAATAAAAAACAATACTTTCTAGAATATAAAATAATGGTTATGGAATTGATATATCAAGGAGAAAAAGGATAAAATATGCATGTTAAAAAGAATCAGTTTTAATAGAAAGACACCAAAGGAGATGGCAGCTAAAGGAGAAGCATGGTCACAATGCTCATAAACACTAACCCTGATTTGGCCCCTGCCCCCTGCCCCGCCCCCAGCTTCAGCATCCTTGAAATGATTGAGTGCCTTCCTATTGCCTTCTGACTACTTAGTGAAATATACAAATGGCAAGTCTAAAAAATAGCTCAAGGAGAAGGGATCCAGAGAGAATACAGAGGAGCCACTAAAAAAACAGGTGGAACAGAAAGCATTAATGCAAGACCTGTCACTGGGCATCAAAGCCTCAATCTCTACGAGCACTTCCAAACAGAATGTCTATTCTACTTAGTGGGGCCTTTTGTGATCACACTGAAACACCTGGAGACACTAAGGAAGCACCCCAGGGAAGTACTGGTTTCGGCAGTGCATAGCGTCCAAATCCTTTGGCTGCACTGGGAATTTGGGATACAAGTGCTTCACAGGGTAATGGTTGCTTCTTGAACTTTCCTGCTGTATGGATATTTTCACAATGATTACATTTGTAGGAACAGGGTTAATCTCTATTTCAAAACTTCTGTCTTAGAGGCAAATAATTCAGTTATTTCATGAGAAAAGAAGACAATGTCTTTCAGAGTCTGGAGAGCAAGCAAATGTTTCTTCTTCTATATTCCAATCGAACAGGAAAATGCAAACACATTTTCCATAGCCAATGCAGTCAACCAATTTCAACGTGTTTTCACTACAACAAAGCACAAAACATTCTTTCCAATTAGAGAAGAAATTTTTCTATCCTTAGTGGCAGTTTTGAAAGGTCTGTATGGCCGAAGCACTTCTTAATGACTTTGAAAAAGAAAATTGTTTTAGCACCTGGGCTTTCTCAAATAAAAGTGATTTGCAGAAAGGATAAGACAAAGTTTAAGAAGAGAAATAACAACTGATACTTTTGTCTGATTTTTTACCATGTGGTCCCATTACCTTCACACATTGGTTGAAAAGAACTCCATCATGAAATCGCATCTTATAATTTCATCAAATCATCCAGACCCCACCCACAAATAATACGAACAGGTAATTCTTGAAATCAGGTCCTTTGGTTCTGTATCAGATAAATGCCTATTAATGCTGTATGAACCAAATTCTGCTCTTAAGCCAGAAGCCTCAATCACATGGTTTAATAAGAGATTTTTAGTGTCATACATGGCACAAGGATGTTTATAAAATCCATATCCTGGGTTACACAAAAATGAAATGGTCTTCAAATAGTGATCTGATGATATACTAGTAACAAGAAAAAAAAATGGATTTGTTGAAATTTGGGGCAAAAATTACATAGCTTTTCTCTATCATCTATTTGCATTCTGATCTGAAGTTATTCAAAGTTGATTTTGAGCAAGTTGGTAATTTCTGTACTATTTTACACATAACATTTAAAGATATAAATTCTGACATAAACTCAAACATGCTATTTAAGTTAAAATAACGCTCAAATAATTTGCAGCCGGTTTAGTTTTAATCAAGACACTTCTAGAGGAAGAAATATGCAAACTTCACTGATGGACTCTTCATGCAACTGAATGTTTTAGGTGTCAAATGATTTAACTGATCTTCTTTTTAAGTTATAAGAGATACACAGTACCTTCCCAGCCTTAAAAGCAAAGAATAGTTTCCATGTTAAATTTTCAGAAGAGGCAGCTAAATGAGCCATTCTTGTTACTTTTCTACCCAGAAAAATTATTCTAATCAGCATCAACTGAAAATGAAAAGCTGGCTCTATAATCATCCCAAGGACATGATGGACACATTTCTGCAACAGACTGTAGATTTCACTTGAAATTCACCACCTCAGCAGGACAAACAAGAAAAAGGGAACTTCACTCCCAACTCCCCAATATCCTATAAGTGGCTGCCTTGTGACTTGCAACTTTGTACTCTTCTGTACAATTTGAAGGAACTCTTGTTCTACTTAGACTGTATTAAACCAAAGGAGCATTTAAAAGTGTAGAGAAGGAATTAAAGTGGAATATTTTTGACTAATTGCTCTAAGAACCTGGTTACAGCAGCTCTGGATAGCTGCTCTAAGACATTTCAAATCCACTAAATGCTTTTCAGATGAAAAAAGCAGAATATCCTACCTTAGAAAAACCACATCCAGTATCATAAAAGAAAAAATCCACATTTCAATTCATATGAAAAACAGGCAGCTGCTGCAAAAGTTTTTATCTGAGGCTTCCCTTGTCTCTACTCCAGAGTTCATCTCAGATTTAAGCACAGGACAAGAAAGTCATTGTGAAAACAATAAGATTGATTGTGGAATTGATCTCCCTCTGGGATTAGATAGGGATTCGAAAATTTCCAAACCAGGCTCAGATCAACTGTAAATTAGAGACTTGGGGGCCTTGGGCTTTGATTTTTTCAATACAATCTCTGAAAATTCTGCCCTTTGCTCTGTCTAGCCTGAAACACTGGCTTAACCAGGAGAAGCAGATTTACAGAGTGAGGGGTTCCAAACAGAACTAAGAGATCCCAATCTGCCCCCTTCCTTTTCTTCCTCTATGGAATTCTTGCACATTTAGCTGACTAGGGGCATGCCTTTTGCCCTCATCTTCCCATCACTTGATTTCTCTCGAATTCCTGAAGGAGGAGTCGCTCTTCTGGCTGCAAGCCAGGAAAAGGGTGCGGATTTACCAATGGGGAATCCCTGCCCACCCTCACCTTCTCTATCCTCAGAGGCCGTGCGTTAAAGCCAGGTTCGGAACAGTTCTTAGCAAAGGCAAGACTGGAAAAGGCTTCCAACGCGCCCAGACCAAGCTGCCCTTCAAGGATGCCAGCAGTCTGAGCACCCTGGGGCGCTTTGCGGGGATGACTCCTCACCCCCGTCCCCGCCCCCACTCCCCAGCTTCACACCTCACCTTCGTGGTGGAAACTGCGCACGGTGTTGGCGAGGCTGGCTGCCCTCTCCAGCCGGTGGTCCGGGGCGGGAACACCCGGCTGGCCCGAGTGCCGGCGGTACAGGTCCAGCATATAGGGGGGCACCACCGCGTCCCTGCTGGGGGTGGGTCTCTGCTTCAAGCCGAACATGCTGAGCAACCGCAACTCGAACTCGCTCAGGATGTCATCCGAGGGCTGGGACGAGGAGCGGCCAGTTGACGCCGCGAACTTTCTCCGGCCCAGCTCAGGTATAAGGCCGGCCGCGCCGCCCAGGAGGACCTGGGGAAGCAGCAACGCTAGAAGACAGCGGGTACCGGCCACCATGGTCGACCTGCGGACAGGGTCGACGTGAGTCACTGACTTCCCCGCCCAGCCCTCCCGCCCCCCGCCGCGGTCCCAGCTCCCACGTGGTCCGCCTGCCTCCTCCTCCAGGGTGCCCACCTGGCTTGCAACACTCGGGAGATTCTTAAGAGCGACTGAAGCTCTAACGTTTGGGAGAATGGGAGGGTCCTAGTTCCTGAGCCAGAAGGATTTCCCCCTCCCATTCCACTCTCAATTCATCTGACATGATTTGCGACCTCTCACACTCACACACACACCACCACCACCACCAGCAGCAGCAGCAGGAGCAGCAGCAGCAGCGTCAATGACTGTCACCTTTTTTTTCTGTAACACTCACGCTGACAGCCAGTGCAGGGAACCTGGGAAAACCACTGCTGTGTCTGACACCCTATCGTCCCCTAAACAAACCCAAACACACACTGCACGGCGCTCGCTTGCATATAAATACGCACGAATGGCGCATGTGACTTCCTCAGAAGTACTGTATAGAACTTCCTGATACGCACATACATAGTCTATAACTTCCAGACCCAGTAAACTCAAGGCCACAACTTCCGAAGCCACTTGCAATTTGTGGCCCACGCCTCTAACCTCAGAGGTGTCAGGACAGACCACTCCAATACTGGATCACCCCTTCTCCCCATCTAAGCAGTTATCTTTGATGTATCTTCCTGGGATTACATAAATGGCTAATATAAATTAATTCACGTGTCAGTACAAGGTGGCACTAAAGTACTGCCCCTCAAATTCCTGGAAACAAAGAGAACCCCAGCTTTTAGTATTTTCCCAAATAAGAAGGACGTGGCTCTGAGTAGAGACAGCACGTCTCCTGGAGAAACTCGGAGAAGGAAGAAGGGATCACCATGGCAAGGCATACAGGTTGGCAGCTAACGGGTGAAGTCCAGGGGCCACCCTCTCGAAAGTTAAATCGAAAGGATTTAACTTTTTTTTTTTTAATCATCTAAGTGTTAACAGCCCTAATAAAATACCGAAAAGAGGGAAGAGAGGAGGGGCGGAAGAGTGCGAGCCAGGAGGACGGTCGCTGGGGGCGGTAGGATGGGGGCATCCCAGCAGAGGCTTGACTGCACGTGGACTTGGAGGGGGTTCCGTTTACATCTGCCCTGGCGGGGCCCCGGAGGGGCTCAGCTGCAACGGCCTCGCGCCGACCTCCCAGTCCCAGCCCCGGGCCCACATCCTCTACCTTTAGGAGACCGCAGACCGTCTAAGAAGCACGCGGGGACACGTCCATTGAAAGAGCCTCCACATGGAAAACGCTCTGGCCAAAAGACCTGGCGCAGGGACCGAGTTCCTTTCCTTTGCCTCCTCCTTCTCCTCCCCGGTGCCGGCTGGGCAATACCTCTCCTCACGCAAGGAACGGCGTCTCGGGGTCGCGCCCGGCGTAGAAGTGGAGGTCCGGCGGGGTTCGGAGACGGCAAGGCTGGATCCGCTGGGGCAGACACCGGCACTTAGTGGGGAGCGCAAATTATTCTCCCTGCAAGTTCAAGAAGTCTTCAGCCAAGTGCTGACACACAACAACAGCGAGCAGGGGGAGGAGTGCGGGGCAGGGAAGGGAAGAGAGAAAGGGAAAACTGGTGCTGTCGTTGTCCTTAGGAACCAGCCCCCGCGGGACGCGTGGCCCCACGCGGGATCGGCTCCGGGACTCGGGGGGCGAGGGTCGGGCGCTCCGCGCTAGCTCCGCCGCGGCCCATGGCTCGGGGCAGCCATCCTGGGCGACGCCGGGTCCGGGGAAGGGCGCAGCGGCGATCTCGGTGCCGGGCGAGTTGCCCCCCCGCATCACTCTGCTTTACTCCGGTGCACCCCCATTAGCGCTAGCCAGTTGAAACCACCGCGGCTCCGGCGCTCCGTCGTCCTCGGGCGCATTCTCCGGCGAGCCGAGCCGAGTCCTGGGCCGCCGAGGCGGGTGGCCGCGCTCTCCCCTCGCTCTCCTAGCCCCCGGGCCAAGCTGCTGGACCCTTTGTGGCCAGCCTGGGGTAAGATCACACCTCGGCCAGCACAACCCAGGCCCCCGAGCTCCGGCAAGAGGCGATCGGCATCGCGGTGTTCAGTCTCGGTTCCAGGATCCCCGGCGCTCTCCGCGCCGGTCCTCAGCTCTGGCGCAGCCCGGGGAGCCGAGGCCACCGCTCAGTGGCGCGCGCAGCCGGGCGCTCCAGCCCGAGAGGGGTCTGCGGCTCGCGGTTGCCTCGAAGACCCCAGTAATCCGGGAGGCGCTCGCCCCGAGGTCGTTTGGGTCAGCGATAGAGGCTGCGGAGGCTGATGTCCCGCGGCGGCTGCCAGTCCCCGGCGGGCTGTGGGAAGCGGAGCGGCGAGCGCAGCGCAAGCCGGGCGCAGCGCGGCGGGGTGAGGACTCTGGCGGCGGCGGCGGCGGCGGCGGCGCCGTGGCGCGGCGCTCGCGGCTTTTAAAGGGGACGCCGCCTGCCGTCTCCCTCCGGCCGAAGCCGAACACCTCCCCCTCAGTGGCGCGGCTCGCCGGGGATCCCCGAGCGGGCGGGAGCGGCGCGCAGGGGTGTGGACTGCGCGCCGGGGCAGCCGGGGCAGCCGCGGCGGGGTGGGGCCCAGGGCCAGGATTCGCGGCCGCCGAGGGGGGCGCTCGTGCCTCCGGCCCCTGTCCTCAAAAGGGAGTTCTGCTGGGGCGCTAGACCCTCGCTAGCACTCTGGCAGCGAAATCTGGGACAAATCCGGGGTTGAGTTCTTATTTCCATACTGGTCCCGTTATTCAATTTTCAGTTTGAAGCTTTCCGGTACTAGACAGTTAAAAAACAAAAAACTCAACCAAGTTACAGGGCATCTTGGCATAGGTTTGGGGAGACATTTATATTTCCCTAAGTGGGAAGAGAATGAAAAGAAAATTATAGTTTGGAAACCGGATGTCTATTTAAACTTCAACACACACAAGTATATGTATGCATTTTAATTTGTATAAATAAATGTATATTTATATTTATGTAAATGTATGCATGTTATTCAGATAAATATATGTAATATACAAATATAAGGTGTGGATACCACTATAAATATATCCGTGTATGCAAATATCTACTAACGAAAGTACATAGTTCTATAAATATGTATTTATGAAATAGATGTCATCCTGATATACATGACATGTGCAACTTGGACTGTGTGTGTGTGGCAGCATGAAGATGAGAGGGATTTTATTTCTTTTTATGGTAGCAATCAATTCATGCCTTGTGATATCTCACCCAGCTCAGAGGCAGATTAGCAGCTCTGAGGAAGGTAAAATAATACATAGTGTTAGCCAAGCTTACAAGACAATTCTGGTTTGAGACCTTAGAACCTTCTGTCCCACACCCTTGCATCAGACCCCAGCAGCAGGTTTATGACATGTGGTCAAGTCACTTGTCTTCCTCTGCTGAAATATTCCCCAAATCTGCTGCACAGTGAGTTTCCAGGCATTCTGTCCTTCTCAAGATTCCAGGATCCTCCATGCAAAGCACAACTGAGTTGCCCAAATGATCCCAGAAGCCAAGGGCAGAAAATTTTTAGAAAAGGGCAGATAGCAAAATCAAGTTTGCCTGCACAGAACCTTCAAGCCTGCAAAGCAGAAAGGGAAAAGGCTGAAGCAGGAGCCCATAACAATCTATTATCCATGTGTATTATTTTTTTCAGTTGGGAAGCTAAAATAATTCTAGGTTCTGCTCACGTAAATCGGATTAGCAACCCACAGAGGGGAATTAGGCACTTGCTGTTTCTGAAAGTATAAAGGTTAAATAAGGTATTTCGGAGAAGCTTACCTACTAGGAAAATAAATGGAGGGCTGGGAGTGGGCAAAGTATTCAGAAACATGCTTGCTTTTTCTCCTGAAGATAAAGTGCTATGGAAGTTGATTGTCACTCTGAATCACCGGACACCTCAAATAAGTTGGCAATAGAACATATTCTGCTCATACACACAATTTGAAAAGTGTTTATTGTGCTTCTGAAACTACTTCCTTCCCTATCAAGTTTAATTGAGAAGTTAACAATTGTTTTTGTCACCAGCAAGATTTAAAACACAAAACAAAATTTATGAGACTTAAATCAGTATGTAGTTTTTAAATAAGAGAAAGTTGATAGCTTTTGGATGCTCTTCAAGTAAAGATGAAAAATAAATTTCTAGTAATGACATCAAGGATGTCTTGCAGCTTTAAGCCTTCATTACTTGTGAAATGGGAACCTTGTCAGTTTATGAAATAATTTTTGATAGTCACGAATCTGAGGGAAAATTGACATTTCTGGACACTCTAGTCTATTTCAGTATTGCCCGTAACAGGATCTCTTTTATGTGTGAGTATGCGATTTCTGAGGTACTGCTGAATGCCTTTCGCAAGCATAACTTCCTAAATTTTGGGCCTATTTATTTCAAGATCCAGCTCTCTGATTGTTTTTTAGAGATGGCTGCCCTCTTGTGGTGGAATTGAGTTCCAACATTTGGGTGAAAGAAGTCAATAAATAAGTAAAGAAAGTAAAGAAATGATCTCCGAAGACTTTTTCAGGATACAAAGTACAGGATGACCATACCTATCCTATTTCCAGACAATAAGAATAGTTAAAAATGATAAATCTAAATTGAGATGCATATCTCTTTTTATTCTCCTTGCCAGTAGCTACTTTCCACCTACAACTCAGAATGCAGGGTTATTACTTTGAGGTGACAGCATCTGTTTGCCTTGAAAATGTCACCTACTACTAGCCATGGTCAACTCTACCTCTTTCATAGGTTCAGTAAACAGTTTTTCAGGTTATAAGATGAGATTCATTCTTCTTGGTGTATCAAATTTGATGTATCTGCCAGATATGGGGAGAGGCAAGGGTGGGGAGAGGGAGGTTGTTTGAAGGAGGGGTGATGGTAGTTGCAAATTCAGTTACCTCAGAGTGGGCAGGCAAGTTATCTAAAAAGAAAACAAAGCCTACCAGGTAAGGATTCTATATAAAAGAGATCACTGCTGCTCCTCCCTTCCAGTCATTGCTTGCCAGTTATTGAAGCTGTACCAGAAATCCATATTTGATTATGATGGATATGACCTAGGATGAAATGATGTGTTTAAAGAGTCATATTTTGGCAACTTTTCCTTTAGGAGTTCATCCCAGGCAATGTTTAATTTTATTGCATCCTGCAGCTATTAGCATTTACTATTGTTCTTGCTAGGCCAATCATTATGTAAATTAACCTTAAAATAATGATCCTCACTATTGTAAAGGTCATAGCAGGCATTAAATGATCCATCTACCTTGTAATTGTCATTCCATTGAAACCTGTGGCAACTCCCCTGAGAAACCTCTTGGCTTAACATACATATTGCTTTGTTAGTAGTGTGACACCCAGAACCAATTCTACTTACTTCACCTGGATGAGATTCTTTCACAGGAACCAGGAGGCACAGAAAAATGCCGAAAAAAGCATTTAATCAATCAAACTTTTACCTATTTGACGTATGTTTAGATATGGTAGGAAGGATGGGTGGGGCGGAGTGATTTATTTATAAAACTAGGTCTAGTAAGCCAAGTCAGGGTTTTTGCTTTTAGGCAAATGTTGAGTTCATTAACATTAAGGGAGAATGAATTTTGTGAATCAACTAGATTGTATTTTAGGATACGCACAGTAGGCATTCTATAAATATGTTAATCACAGCTCAAGACACAGTTGGATGACTTAGATTCTGATTCTGATTCAGCTATGGATGGTTGAATTTAAAATGGCCATTTCTTAGTCTCATCTGTTGATGGGGTAAATAAATACATGTTCTGCTGCCTCGGATCACAAGATTGTCATTGCTACTTTGTATATTTTTCGGCTTCTCGCTGGAAATATTATGGTAAGAGATATGACTTTGTATGCCTTTTTTTTCCTTCTAGCAGCTTTTATCATACTGCTACAGATTATTTCATCAGACAGGTCATCACCTGGGTCAATCTAAGGCAAGAACAAATTCTCATAGTCTCAGCTCCCTCATGAATAATATATAGAGATTAATAGCTGATCTCACAGAGCTGTTGTGAAAAATAAATGCGAGGATACGAAGATACGTGTCAAGACAAAGTCGCAAAAGTTGAATTACATGCAAATTAAGGCCATTGGTTCTTAGAAAAAAGTTTGTTTTGTTATTGTCTTTTCACTTGGGAGACACCAAAAAATGAATAATAATTAAGCACATGCATTTGTGCTTATTTAATTATGGTCTTCCATTAGGTTGTTTTAGATATCCATTAAATATTACTTCATTACCAGATATCAATATATTCACCTAACTTGTCAATATTAAAATGTTTTGATATTGTGTTCATTAGATTGTGAAGAGTCAGCGATAGTATTTATACAGTCTCCAAATATTTATTGAGCAGCTGTTACGCCCAAGCACTATTCACTTTAGTCCCAGGGAAAAAAAGATACATAATCTCTGCCCATAAGTCAGAGTTTAGAATTCAGCAGAACAGATAGAATATGTTTGCAGGTAAATAAATATAATATGTATGAATAAGAACTTTAAGAGGAGCGAAAAAAAGTGCTGCAGGTTTAATGAAGAACAATCTCCCTTCTGAAATGTAGACTCACTAAATTCATAAAGAGAGGGCATTTGAGAGGAACAAATGTGGGTTGGGAATCCAGCGTGGCTTAGCTGGTACTCTACTCAGGGTATCACACAGGTCAAGATGTTGATAAAGGCTGCAGTCTCCTATAAGGCTCAGGGTACTCTGCTGAGGTTGTTGGAAGAATTCATTTTCTTGCAGCTGCAGAACTCACTCATGATTGCTTCATCAACTCCAGCTGGAGAACATCTGTGTGACTACTAGACCAGCTTCTAAAAGACTCACCTGATTATATTAGGCCCACCCAGGATAATTTCCCTTTTGATTAACCCAAATTTAATAGGTTAGTAACCTTAGTTACATCTACAAAAAATTCTATCAATCATGCTGTGTAACATAACTTGAATCATATCCCATCATATGCATAGATTCAGATCATTCTCAAGGAGACGAGATTATGTGGAGGCTGGGAATACTAGTCTATGCAGCCCATAGAGATCGACCTCTCAGGTACAGAGTGAGGTAAAAAGTGAATCTGGGGTACAAAGAGAGAATATCCAACATAGCAAGTTTTGAAAGGTAAGAGACTGGAGGTAAAGGAACCAGATAGTAGCTTTTGTAATTACGCACATACGTGGTAAAGGGGACCTAAAGTTCACATGAAAAATAAGCCACTGTAGAAGCTTCAAAGGAGATCAGATGGGCAGGTGAGGCATAGAGATAGGCAGTAGAGCTATGGGGAAGGGAAAGATATCTGTAGGGTTTAGAGTGTGAGTGACAAACTAGTAGTGCTATTAACAGTGAGGAGAGTGAACAGGAGCCGATGGGAGATGCAGGAGTGGTTCTTTTTGGAAGTACCTCTGAGGGTCTGGTTAAACACCTTCATGAAAGTATAGAGCAGGTGATGAGATGCTGGTTGGCCTGGAGTTCAGGAAAAGAATTAGGGGACTGAGTTGCAGATTTCTGAGCTAAAGTTTATTTAGAGGAAAAGATTGCCAAGGAAGGTGTAGAAGATGTTGCAAAAAAAGTTTCAAAGAAGTGAAAACCAGACATGGGTCATTTGTTTAAGAATTAATAAGAGGGGAGTTTTCAGAAGACTCAGGCCCACAGTCCTCAGTGCTGGTGAGGATTGGGGAACAACAGACAGACTAAGAGTCAACAGCAGCAGCTCCTTGGTGATGTTTCTGGACCACAGGTATAGAAGACTGAAGTGAGAAGGATATTACATAGAACTGAAATAGGAGTAAGGTAAGGAAGTTGAGCAAATGAGTAAAAGAACATAGAGAAGGAAATAGTAGTATTTGAAAAGTACCTCCAAATAGTTCATGACATAGTTGAAGTTATCTGGAGGCCTTTAACAAAATCAACACAGGGTTTGCATATTGGCTTTGTTGGAGAATGTCTGTGTGGTCATTTATTTTTACAAGAAGAAATTTCCCAGAATAGTCTATTTTTAAGTTCTAATTAATACCCAGGGATTCTTCGTCTACTTAAAACTTCATTAGCATGTTTCTGCACCTTTCTCAACCTGTTAAGCCTGGCATAATCACCTCTAAACTGGCAATCATGTTCATCTTATAGGGCCCACATGGGTCTGATGGCAAATTCTTTGCATCTTGGTTACCTATTAATTCTGCAAGAGAATTTTGCAAAGACAAACGGGGTTTGAGGGCAGCAACTTTAGAATTGTTAAAAATACTCAGATTGAACAATAACAATTCAAGAGAATGACTTTGACCAGTGATTGATTCTTAATGGATATTCCTCCCCTGGGCATATTTCACAATTGTCTTAATGGGAGACAAAAGGGTTTACTTTCTGCCCTCATTAACATAGAACTTGCCTGTTGAGCAAATAATGCAAAATATATGTGACTTGAGAGGTTCTGAGAAATATATTTCATCCTCTGCAATGACCACTCAAGGGCACTGAAGACCAGTATGCACCTGATTGTCAACTAAGGACGTTCCCCATGAAGTGGAGTTTGCTCTGTCCACATGTGCAGTTGGCCAGATGTACGAAGGAATTAATATCTCCCAGGAAAGCCCTCAACCAGTGACCAATGGGTGTTGATGTATCAGCCCCTCATCTCCCTCACACCTCTGGGTGAGTAACTGAGGTGGGTTAACTCTGAGGTGCATGGTTTAAACAGACTCCCAAAGTTCCTGGCATCCACAGTGATAACTGGCTTGATAATGCCTTCTTTACTGGCTGCCTTGCCTTCTTTGCATTCCTTCTCCACTCCGCTCATTGTGTCTTCTCCACCTCCCTGTAACTGACTGGGGCTCAAAACCCTGCCCTAGAGTCAGTTTCTGGAGGAACTCAAACACTGGATATTCTACTGTCCTGAGACAGCACCCATCTGAAGTGCCTCAAATTTTAGTCGCACTCTGCCAAGATTGAAATAAAATTGTTGGCTTTGGAAATCTATTTTGTGAATTTCTCTTGTTTATTCATTCAGTGACTTTTACTCTTTCAGGCTTTGCTAAGTTTCTGAGGCTAAAAAGACGATAGGGTTATTTACACCAATTGATCAAATAGAAGTTTACACAATGTACGAATGCTGAACCAAGAATACAGTGACCACCTTCCCTTGCATATCACAGAAGTTGCCCTGGGAGGACAGAATACTTGTATTGAATCATAAAAACCAAGCAGGTCTTGGGCAGATAGGAGAGGGGGAAGGGAATTCCAGGCAGGAGGAACAGCAGGGGTAAAGGCAGGAAAGCATGAAACATCAAGATATATTAAAAAAAATGGTCAGCAATTTAGTGTGGCTGGACAGAATAGGAGAGAGAGTTGCCAGCATTTTGCTAGGCAAAGGAATTTGGACTTTTCCCCACATGATCTACTTTTAGAAAAATCTCTTTGGTAGAAGTGAACATGATGGCCTGGAGTAGCACCAGATTAGAGGCAGAAGGACAAATTCAAAGGATGTTGTAATTATTTAAGCAAGAGATGTGAAGTCCTTGAGCTCAGCAGAAGAATGGGGTGAAGGAGAAGGCTATAGGAGATTGAACAGATAAGATCAGATGGCACTTAGCCTACTGAAAATAAAGTAGTTGAAATGACATTCACCAGTATAGAAAATGCAGAAGAAGGAACATGCTCAATTTGCAAGTACTTAGAGATTGAGAAAATTCTTTAAAAAACTATGTGCCTTCTAAAATTTCAATTTCCAACTATCAATGGTTATATCTTTAAGATTATTCCCCTAAAGTCATTCATGCCAGTAAATATATGTCCAGAAGTAAATAAAGTCTCCTTACCATGGGAATTTAATCATTTTAAGCTATTAGGGTACTGTTTTATGTTTTAACAATTAATTAATAAAGACCAATTCCCATGCACAACGTAGCTAACAGATGGACAACATTTGGTCTAATCTAGAGTATAAAAAGTTATAAGACAGTTAAGAAAAACAACTATCATTATATTAAATACCTTGAAAATTAATGTTAACAATAGACCTCTTGCTTTTCTAACAATTAATTTTTGCTAAGTTGGTATTGACTCAGCAAATCACTGTTTCAGCATCTTATTAGACAAAGAAACTACTATGTGTGCAGAAAAAATGGAGATTTAGGGGCGTTAGTTATTCTAATATGCTGATGAATGGAACTATCATATGTAACATTTCAAAAGTGAAATAAAAATGCAATTTTTTATTTTTCTTTTACATTAACATAATTATAAGAAAATGTCACTGACACAATGAATCTATTTTTAATATTTTAAGTTTGGTTAGGTTCCTGCAATGAAAACCTCAGGACCATATTTATGGCCAAGTACTATCCTTGTACCAGCTACTAATAAAAAAAAATACATGTGTGTGTAGAGAAGTTATATATGTTCTGACCATTGAGACACTAAGAAGTGGTTGTTGCAAAGGAGAAAGGAAGGAAAGGAGGGAGAGAGAGAGGGAAGAAAAAAGAAATTAATTTCACTTGTTACCTGTTCCTTTGTCATGAAAGTAGTAGAAGGAGTAAAGATCTCTGGTTATTGAGGTGTTCTCGTTATTTGAATTCAGTGTTTAAGGATGCTTCACTGTAGCTAAAGAGTTAATATACTGTCCTGAAGTGCCAAACATAGGATCAGACAGAACCAGAACTCTGCTTATTTTCAGTCTAAGTACATTTGCTGAACATTCTCGTTTATACATTTTAAGTGATTTTCATTATGGAACTACTGAGAAATGTCTGAATTGCATTCCCACATGTCCTCCTCCATTTTCAGCAACAAACTAATGAAGTACTCCTTCAGATGGGAGGTACCTTTTAGATCAGTTGACTCTTGTTTCATGTCCTACATCAGTAATTAAAATTAATGTTAATTAATTGGTGCTTCCTTCATTTTATTAATTTGGATTCTATCTTCAATTAAGCCACAAAATAAACTGAATGGTAATAGGTCTTCTCCAGTTGTCTTTTTCTTTCTGAAATAACACGAGTGTTGGGAATGAGCCTCAAAAATGTGTGATTATTACATAATATAGTATTGTCAACTATAGTCACATGTTTTACATTCGATTCTCAAACCTTATTCATCTTATAATTGAAACTTTGTGCCCTTTTACCAACTTGTCCCTATTTCCCCTACTAGAACTTATGTTTTCATAAAAAAATTATATATATATATATATACATATGTGTGTGTGTGTGTATATATATATATATATATAATTTTTTCAATTTATTTATATATATTTGAGGTGATAGATGTGCTCATGAACTCAGTGGGGGGAATAATACTTTTACAACATACACATATATCACAACATATACATATATACATATATACATAAGTAAAGCTGGGAAAAAAAGAGCAAAAATATGAGTGACTATTTCTGCCATGAAATCCCACTTTCATGAGCACTCTCAGAATTATAATCTAAATTACTTTTCCTCTTGTGCTCCATACTGTTTTTGAGGTCTGTGGTCTCTCCTCCAAGTCCACTTAATAGGAAAGCCTTTAGAGATATCTATTTTTAAGAGAATTTAAAGCTCTCACTTTGGAGAAAGCAGGCTGAGACTTGGGAGTTGGAGAAAAAAACTAGAAGAAGAAAGTGTTGTCTTGTCATATTGGACCTGATGCCATTAGGGAGAAAGAGATGCAAATGGAAAACGCTAGCTTTGCTTAGCCCCAGAACATGGCTCACTTACTAAACTAAAACGCTGCTCCCCATTTACAAAATATCTGAATACTCTAGGGAATTTGCTTTCATTTTAACTAAGTCTATAAACTATTAAAAAAGTAATAATGATGATATTGCTTTGTCTTTTAAATAACATTTAAAAGTATTTTTAATAGAGAAAAGTAAAGACCGTTATGATGACTCATGATTCTGTTACCCAAATAACCTCTGTTAACTTAAAAAATAAGTCCACATGTATGTTAAAAAATTGAAACTACCAGAAAGTGTAAAGTGAAAACAAATGTATCCCTCCTTCTTTTTTCCCCTAAATGATTCTTTCTAAAAGTCACCAAGTTAAAAGATGCAATTGTAACCTCAAAACAAAATGGAAATCAAAACATTACATGTATGTTAGCATATGTATATATGCATCTGTATTTGTGTGCAGATATTTTGCAAAAAGAATTGATATCACACACACTGATATACATACCTTCCTAGTTTTAAAAATTTTTAGTACATATACCTTAGAGATCTTCCACACAGATCTGTCTTATTGTTTTTAAGGATAGTATTATTGCCATGATTTCTTTAATTTGCCCTTCCTGATGGACACTTAGATGTTTCCAGGTATTTTTGCTCTTCTAAGAATGTTTTAATAATAAATTTACATACAACTTTGCAAGTATAGTCAGATAGCACATTTCTAACAACAGATTTTTCTGGGTCTGAATGCATTTTTAAAAATTTTTTGAAAGAGTACAGCTGACTGTCCTTCAGAAAGTATATACTAATTTACCATAAATAGAATCCCATAAACCTTGTGTGTCATCAGTATGGCTAAAATGGTATGATAAAAATACTATCTCATTTTAATTTGTATTTCTTTTTCATTATGCATTAGGTTGAAAAATCTTACCTTATACTATTGACTATTGTGTTTCAGTTTTTGATTAGATCCCTTACCCATTTTCTTAGATTGCTTGCCTTTTCCTTATTGACTTAAAAAGCAAGTAAACCCAAACATCACAATACTGTTATCACACCTAAATGTTTTCTTATTAATTTTTATAGACTCTTTATATATGAAAGAAATTAGTCCTTTGTCAGAAATGTGTTATAAATATTTCTCCATCTTTTGACCGGCTTATGATTTTATGACGTATTTTTTTCTGTATATTTTTAATATTTTTGTAATTAAATGTATTAATCTTTAATTTTGTGACCTCCATGCTATATGTCTTACTTTAAAAGGACTTTTTATACTCCAAGATCATAAGTTCACCAATACTTTTTAACAATATTTTAATGGACTTCATTATTTATCTTTAAATCTTTGACTCATCTGGAATTTATTTTGGCTTTCCAGTTTCCTATCACATTTATTAAATTATCTATCTATTATTACTGATTTGAAATGTAATTTTCCATTTATATATGGGACTCTTTCATTATTTCTTTTTTTTTCTTATCCAATTGCATGGGCTAATCTCCTTTTACTAGAATACAAAGTATTAAAGAGCAAGGACCTTACTTGCCTTGTTTCTAGTTAAATCTACACCACTTAAAATAGTGTCCAACACATAGCAGGTCCTCAAAAATACGAATTGAACACATAAATAATAGAAAGCTCTATTTTCTGACTCATTGAATTTAGATATAATTCTCCAGATAAAAAAGGGGAAATTAGTAAGTTGGCAAATCTTAGTTCTACCCCTCACCTCTGGATATATTATTTATATGCTTTATTATTTTTAATAATATTATTTTATTATTAGAATATAGATGTTCTCAAATCATATTTCCCATGTTGATTTAACTTTAGGTTTATGCGTAAATAGTTTCAGTGCACTTACCTATAGTCTTATCGGGGCTTTTCTTAAGGTAGGTTTTTTTTAAGAAGAGTTTATGGGTTTCATAAGATTCATTTTCTTTTCTTATTTAATGAAGTAACTAACATTTGTATAGTGCTTTCCATATGCCAGGCATTGTTCTAAGTGCTTTACAAACATTAAGTAGTTTAATCACAAGAGTTATAGTTCTTGAATTTTTGTAGTCATTCAATTGCATTAAATTTATATGTCCTCTTGGCTTAGTTTAGGGATTTTATGTCAACTTTCCCTTATACAACCTTCACCCCAAATAACTTGAAGACATTGCTCCACTGATTCTGACAATAAATATTAGTGGGGAGAAGTCTGAGGCCAATTAAGACTTTACCCTTATACTCAACTTGCTTCTTCTACCTATAGTTTTGGAGAAAATCATCTTGATTCTTAAAGCTAATATTTTAGTATCCGTCATTATTTATTAGTTCATCTTCGAAAATATGTAACACACTTGATTTGTTCATTTAAATCACTTTCATTCAGATAACATTTTCTTGTATTATATATTTTAATTCCTTTCTCTTTTTCATTTGTTAGGATTACTTGTCAGTTTAATTAGGAAAAAATTATTGATATATAATTGACATATAATATTAAACTAGTTTCAAGTATACTACATAATGATTTGATTTTTGTATATATCACAAAATGATCACCACAGTAAGTCTAGTTAACATCTGTCACCATACAGAGTTATAATTTTTTTTCTTGTAATGAGGACTAAAAATCTATTCTCTTAGTAACTTTCAGATATGCATTACAGTACTATTAGCTGTAGTTACCATGCTGGACGTTACATCCCCATGATTTCTTTATGAGTTTTCTTCACATTTTCCTGGGGCTGCCTTCATACCTTCTGAATGCACGTCTTCACATTGAATATAGATGTCCATCCACAATCTTTTCTCCAACTGTTTGAGGTAGGATAAAAGTGAGGATTGCATTTGGGAGGAGGGGAAAAAGGACAGCAGAGTCTCTAGTTTCTCTGTCACATTTCAAGGTCTCGATTTGAGTAGTGTGCCCTTTCCTTTATTTGATCCCCAGGGGTATATTTCTTTCTTTGTTTTTTCTTCTTCTTCTTTTTCTCTTTAAAAAAACTTATTATTGTCTATTTCACTCTGCCATTTTACTTTGGATTATGCATATCAACTATTTATTTGCTGGGTGCTATTTCATATGTTTTAGCTAGGTTGATTTAAAAGCAGATGCCACCATGCAAGAATAGCCTTATAATCCTACAAGGTTCATTGGCAATAAATGACTTCCCCAAGGCTACCAGATGATTATGTTGAAGGTAGAACTCATCCTACTTGATCAGTTGTGGTGGCTAGAAAAATTATGTTGATGGATTGGAAGAATATCAGAAGCAGACCATAGCCTAAATGATAGCCATGTTTATTGAGCACTTAAAATGTACCACTCTTCTAAACATTGAGCATAAATTAACTCATGTAATTCTCATAACAACACTATGAAGTACTTATTCCTATTTTATAGAGGGGAAATAAAAGCACAAGATGGTAAAGGAATTTGTCCAAAGCCATCTAGCTCCAAGCAGTAGAAATAGGATTCAAAACTTGGAGGTTTAATCCCAGAAGTGGAGGTCTTCAGCCTTTACCTTAAACTGCCTAAGCCAAAGTCCAAGTCACAGGTAAGGTTTTTATATTGCATATGTGGACTTTAAAACAAGTTTTATTGTCTTAAGAAGGCTGAGATAGCTTTTTAACTAAGTCACCTCTGTCAACTTCACCCATTCATTCAGACACTCCACATACAACATTCTTGATAACTGGGTTTATTCTTATTGAATTGATTGGATGATTTGATTTCATATTGATTCATTCTTAATCAATAAAAACAAATTCATTGATACTTCTTTAACTTGTTTGTCTGCACATTTAGAGGATGTCACAAAAAAAATGTAACAGTGAACTGTTACATTGCAGTGGGTAGTCATTTTTCTGCTTATGCCATGATCAGAGAGGAAAGGACAAATCTGACAGCCAGCCATGTAACTAGAATTAACCTTGAGCATGAAGGTGCAACAGATGAACCAGCTGGATCACTCCAATATTTGTTCATCTGCATGTGGAATTTCTGTCTTAGACCATGGTTCAGAAGGAAATGTTCTTTTTTTGAAATTTTTCTCTGTATAACAATCAAATTGTTCTCTTAGGACACATCATAAAGAAATGTCATTGAATACTCTAATTGTGGTATTCACCAGAGCTATTTTTTAAGAAGCAACATTGGTCACAAACTCAGATTTTAATCAAAAACAGAATTCAGGTGAGTTGAATGGTTTTTCCAATATTTTTCAGCTTAAAATTTTTGATAGTCACTAGGCCCATAAATTGAACCCTTTTTCAAAAGATTTGAGCTAAATTAGTTCAGCCTTTTACAGCTAAGTTAGAATAGAAGGCCCGTGTTTTTCTCTGAGGACAACACACATACAACCACCACCAGACACCCATACACACACCAACATCACCTTACCAAAATACTTTTGTTTCTTCCTACTGACTATTACTTAAAAGTATCCGAAAGTTTAAAATTCAAACTTGGCAGTTGTATAATGCTCCCAAGGGAGGAAATTTGGGAGAATTTAAAGAAAATTGGCTTAGCGATGTGTTTTGAATATAGTCAGCAGAACATTTTACATTTGGGTACAACTACATCAGTGAAACTCTAGTCAGTGGAAGTCTTGTCCGATGCCTTTTAGAAGGTTGTTGGAGCTAAAGGAGGCGTTAGTAGAATACCAGTTGGAATACAGGGCTGCCTTAAAGAAAGACTCTATTTCCTTCCATTTCCCACTGTGGGTAAATGAGAATCAAATATAGAAAACCATACGGTTATTCCAGCAAATAAAAACCAACACACCATTCTGGGTATCCTATATTGTGGTTAGTGCTGCTGGTACTTTGTTCACTGTGAGACCTTCAAAGCATGACTGCAAATACTTTGACACTTTGAAACTCCTCCCACAATCTTGTGGGCTTGTCACTGCTTCAACTAAGAGATTACAGAGCAAGTTATACCAGGTGACTTCTGAGGCCAAATCATAAAAGGCTGGGTAGCTTCCACCTTGTTCACTGAAACACTCACTCTTGGAGCCCTGAATTGCCAAGCAATAATTCTGCCTACCCTGAGTCACTACACTAAATAGGATGGCAGAGCTTGCTGGCTAACAACATAGACACTACAACCAGAGTGCTCAGGTTTGAATCCTGACTCTGCCAACTAGATACTGTTTAACAGTTACTTAATCTTTCCGTGCCTCAGCCTTTTCATTTATAAAATTGGGAGAAATATTATAATAATCTAGAGCACAACTGTCCTCTGACCGGGACCTTATATAGTTGTTTAAAGGGTCAAATGTGTTAATAGCTTAGAATAGTGTGGCAAATAATAGACAAAAATGGAAGTATTTGTTAAACTAAACATGCAAATTCTTTCAGATGTGTCTGATAGGTTTAGAAGCAGATTACACTCATATAATTCAAAAGCAAATCATTCTGTATTTTGGATTTCAGAGAGCAGATCCTCATGGCAGCAAGTAAAAGGTTGTTTAAAACTCTGATGAACTTGAGCAATTCAACCAAAGAAAATGCTAGTGTCCAAAAAGCAGGGATGCTTCTGAAAAAAACTTGTTAACTTTTATTTCCCTTCCTACATTCTAGGCTGATGTTTTCTGTATTTACATCATTAAACCAGGCATTTCCCTCCTCATGTTCTAGCAATGAGTAAGATATTTGAACTTATAAAATTTACAAGTCTAAAATAGTTACCAGCGTGTTCTCCCCCACTCTGCAGCTTGCCTCACCCTATGAGGGATTAGGTTATAAAAATGAATGAAATCATCATTCCTGTTTACTGGATAATCTCAGAGCTAAAATTTAAAAAAAAAAGAAAGAAAAAAGAGAAGTGGAGACAGCAAAGAACATTTAAAAAGAAATAAAGATATATGGATACAGAGAGACCTAACTAGATATCGCAGAGTAAATTACTGGCAAACACATCACAGCCTGATCATCTATGGTTTTTCTGCAGTCATTTTTTAAATGAAAATAAGTGGGAAAGGAATCTAAAAATTGCTTGTCGAAGCCCACTTAAGATATAGGTCAATAAGCTGATGCAAATATACAAATACACGTGTCTTCAGAGATGATAAATGTGCTACTCGTTAACCAGTCTGCAATACTTCCCCCATTCTGCTCCGGAAGCTCTATTTCCCAGGCTCTCTTACACTCTGGCTTCCTGGTAGATTTAGCCATAGAGAGACTCTGATAGAAGACTAGACAATGAAGATGGGAGAAGCCAGGATTTCTCCCCTACTCTCTCTGCTTCAGACTATATCATCTCCTCTATGATTTCAACTTTCACTGAGAAGACTCATCATGGTTGTAGCTTCCAGTAGATATACTCAAATTCTGTCCCAGTAACCACATTTCCTTCTGCTAACCTTCGGGATGATATCTGCTTCTTGCTATTACTAATCTCTAGATTGTCTCATTATTCCCTGTAGGGCTTCCTACCTCCTCCTCATCTCTATCATCAAGTCCCTATATTAAATCTCTTCTGTTTAAAATACCTAATGTGATTCCAGTTTTCTTTACTTGACCTTCACAGATAGCCATAAGCTGTTTTTAAAAATTATATCTGACAAACTGTGCCAGTTACCTATATTAAGGATGTTTTGATACCCATGCTAATTTTTATTTTCTCCAGAGCTACCTGAGCTATGTTTGTGATAGACATAAGGATAATTCTAGTTGCTGATTTAGCAGACATGAGAGTTGATTTGCTCAAGATAATGAATTATCTCCTCAAATGCAATCAAGTTTTTTCTAATTCACCTTCCTATGGGCTCCCCACTGTACATCGTTTTTGTCACACCAACTGTGCAATATATCAAACTTGTGCATGACATATGATACATAGAAACTCCTCACCTATTAGAAAAAGCTACTCTGCTGTGATTAAACAAATAATTAATCTTTAACACTGATAATTCTTTTCTTCAAATGACATTTTTATTGACCTCAGGACCACCAAGACATGGTAGGAATCCTTCACCATAAACCATTTTATTTGCTTGCATAGTATCAATTTGGGAGTCTGGATATAGAATTTGGGAGCTGGGCTTCATCAGGAAATGTCAGTGCACCCTCAGGGATGTAAACCCCAGTAGAAAAGCCAGGATCTGCAGTCTAATCTGTTTCCACGGAGACTTTATTGCAGCAGCAGACTTAGCACATATGAAAAGGTTTTCTGTGCTCAGTTTCTGGATGAGGCATATTGCATCACCAGGAATTCCTGTCCTCTAACACATAGTGACCAACACGCCTTAATAAGCATTTGCCTTTTTATTTTCAGGTCAATAACGTCATGCTTTCTGTTCATTATGGAATCATTTTTTAAATATATTTTTTTAACTAGAGGGAAAGACGTAAAATAATAATTCCAATGCTGTGACTCTGGTATGCCCTAGGCACAAGTAGTCAGCCAATGTAATTCAGTGCAAAAGATGGGCAATGTTCAGGTTTATATGAGGCAAGGTTTTCAAAGCACAACATCTGGCAAGAAGAGTTGTTGTCAGGGGAAGGAGTTTGTGGATCCTTCCATGAGGTAAATACTATTGGAGGGGGTGGGAAATTAGCCTCATGCTGTTAAGGACAGCATCCCCTTAGCAAAGGAGTCAAGGATTCAATATTAATGCACTTAGAATGGAAACACTGACAGAAGAACCGAAGGAAAGCGTATGCAGCAAACAGGATGCAGATCACTTCAGAAAGCCAGAGGATGTGAGCCCAGCCAGGAGGTCAAGGTCAGAACCATAACAGCCCCAACTGGAGAGTGCAGAGGTGAGAGGGAGGACAGAGAGGCAACAAACTGGCTCATGGGCTATAAGTGGGCTGGGCCAAGAGGGAGCTAAGCTCAGAGGAGGGCTGCCTCTGAAGGAGTGCCCTTCTTCCCTTGACCCTGGACTAACTTCAGAGTTATCCTGTTTTCTTAAAGAACTCAGACACCATAACGTTGTGAAGTGTCCCTCTTAGGAGCAGGAGCCACAGAGCTGTTCTGAAATGCTTTAAAGAACTAAAAGATGTGTTGCGGCATACCCAATTCTCTACGCTAATCCTTTGTTTGAGGTGCCTTTATCCACACAATGGTGAGCAATAATTTAGATGGAGTTTCTCACCAGATCAATGAATTGCGCAATTCTAACATTTTTCTTAGCATATAGCATACATTATGCTGTTCTCAATGAGATTCAGGTGAGTGCTTACAAATTAGCAATCAACTTATACTGCTAATCAAAAAGCACCTAGGAAATGCTTACAGACCATATGAACCAGAGATTTTCCATGGCAGTGCCTAGATGACATTGAATCAAGATAAATTAGAGTTTGATGAAATGGCAATATAGTTATGAAGATATTTTCACACTCTATTAGCTAAATGCACAAAAATGGAACTAAATAATCTAAACACAGACTGGATATCAAGAAAGGACATTCTTAGATAACCATGAAGAGGAGTGGGGGGAGTGGGGAGTGTGTGTGTGTGTGTGTGTGCATGTGTAAACGTGGGAGTGTCTGTACATGAGAGTGATGGGGGAAGAGGTGACCCTGACTGATAGGAAGAAGGTGATCAGGAGCCAGGATTGCCCAAAAAAGGAGTTGGGTACATTTTTAGTGGCTTCTAGAACATTCTACAATTTCTATACTTTTATCATTATAGAAGAAAATTGGAGCAATCATCCTTCTTCTCTTACTCTATGTAAAATTCTGCTGAGCGGCCTTTCATTCATGGACTCAGCAGCTGCTAACTGGTGGCTTGTTGGTGATTTTGAGCTTAAAACATGTTAGATTTGGCCTATGAAATACTTTTTAACATTTTCAAATTTGTTACCAATATCTAAAATTTGGAAAATTTCCCATAAAAATCTAGAATTCTTGCTTTTTGAAAGAGAAGATTTAGCACTAGGTTTTCAGGCTACATAGCATCAGTGTGCTGGGCCAAAACAGTGTAGTATCCCTCCAGATGGGATATGTACTCCCTAGTTTTCCACAAACCCCACTACTCCATTTATCTTCACACTCATACTAATGTTTTTCTTAATATAAAATATGTCTTGTATGAACATCTCTATCATACGCAGGAAACAGAGATAGACTTAGAGCATCTGTGCATGCCAAGGAGTGCTTTCTTACACCTGTTTTATTTCACTTATGTACATTACCTGCATGGCTGCTGTAGGCATTTGAGTTTGAGAGCCTGAACTCAACTTATTTATTATAGAAGGATACAAATGATAGTGAGTCAACAGTGATCAATCTGTAGTACCAACATGATTGTTTATGAGAGTGTCATTTCTTCAGTAGTTGTCCATGTGGATATAGACATCAAAAATGTATGAGAAGACCAGGCTCATAAATCTATCTGCTCAGATCATTAGAATTTCTTTGAACCAGCAAACCTCCTCTTGCATTTTTGTAAGAAATGATTCCTGGGAATAGCTTTTAAAGGCTAAACAATACTATCCTTAATGAACTGTATGAATGAGCACAAAATTTTGTATAAACAGTGGGTTTAGGAAAGAGTCAATCACTGCATTAAATGTGACAGGCTGAGAGAGATCCAGGTGAGAGGGGAAGATGTTCTGTCAGGCAAGACCTCTCAGCACCCCAGGGCATTTGCTGCCTCAGTAGAGGAGACTTTTTTTAAGTGACTCTTCCAGAGCTATAAAATGTTGTTTTTTAAATACCAGATGGAAATATTATACTGAAAAACTCTGAAGACTTTAATACATTTTAGGTCCTGCAGGTTTTTTTTTTTTTAAATAGACTATAGAACTAGTGCAAAGGGGAGGAGAATGCTGTTTGAATGGAAGAATTAAAGACCCTTAAATATGAAACACGCACATGCACAGACAACAGCAATGACACCTATCAAGAAACATATTTTCAAAGAGAAACAAAACAAAAGTAAGGGCAAGCATGGATAAGACCAATGAATATGATAATATATATCAATTAAAATTATGGGAACTTACTCTCTGGGAAGTGTGGGGGGACTTTCAAATTACAGGATAATAGGCATTCTGCCAATCCTAGATCTGCACATTTTTTTTCAATGCATCACATCGAATGTAAAGCATAATTAAGCCCAAGAACCAAACACACTTCCTCACACTGAGATCTTTCCTCTACTCCTGAAAATTATATTTTTGCACAATTTTATTAGGCTGGATCTTCTACAGGAAAAAGAGGCCATAGATGGATCTAATAGATTGAATATAAGACAGAAAATTCAAATGCTAGTCTGTTATGTTTTGTTTGTTTCCACATCCACCCAACCAACCCTGCCCCATGCCATTCCTCAATCCACATTCCTCTCTGCTCTGTCCTGCTCTGTGTCTCATTAGGTGATATCTATAAATAGAATCATCTCATCCCAATGTCCTCTGGCTTCTGGCAGTTGCTGGAAGAAATTTGGGGGGCCAAAGAAAGATGAAAAAAATCACAATATTTATTCCCTGCTCTTCCTGCTGGGCCTCAATGTGAGAGTGGGTATGTTCCTACACCTACACTTCCATATAGCTAACCCTCTTGGAATTACTGCTCCCTTCTTCTGTACGTTCAGCATTGGGGTTGCAATAGTTCTTTCCTGTTGGTATATCCTTGGTGTCTCAATATCCTTTAGTAGTTCCATTACTATTCAACTATCTTCTCTCTTCTGCACATGGTCTAAGCATTAAACTTTCTGAAATCAAACAATTTTTATGGGCTACCTGCTTTTCTTGCAACCCTGACAGGTATAATTTCATTTGCTAGAGGTTCTGGGTAATTCTCTAAATGTTCATGGCATTATGGTCAATAATAATGATCATTCTGATAATAAAATTAATTGAGAGCTTTCTATAAGTCAGGCAGTGTACTTGATATGCATTGTCTTATTTAAACCTCACATTCACCCCAGAGGTAAGACTTTGTTTTTATCATCACTATTTTGCATGTGGGGAAATTAAAGTTTAGAGAGATTCAATAATTTGTTCATAGTTCCACAGCAACTAAGGGACTGTCCTGAGACTCAAACTCATGTCTCTTTGAAGCTATCACAGAAAGGCAGAATGAACAAAGGAGCAGTCTGAAACCTCTGAGAGGCTGCTGTGGAAGAAGATTTGGACCTTTTCCATGTAAGGACAAAATAAAAGCAGTGGTGTGCTGATATTTAACAATAAGCTCTCTGTGTGGGAGGTCAGAAGAGAAGGCCTTATTTGTAGCTTTTGGCAATTTTATGGTATAAATACACCCACCATAGATGATTTCAAGGTGCCAACTTGAGGTCCCTAAGTGGGAACAGCTGTGGACAGTTGGCTCTCAAGTTGGTGTGAGTAGGTAAGGATCCGCTTTAGTATACCACTGGGTAGAAGTCTCAAGGAAGTGATTTGTCTAAAGAAAAGGAAGATCTATCCAAAATGGCCATCAGCTGCCCTGTGAAGGAATAAGGTAATCATTATTGTAGGTCACCAGAAGCTTCATGAGCTGTTGTGGATCTTTTGTACTTGATCAGACCTAAGTTGACCTCTTAGGTCATGTTTAACTCTAATATTGAAATATTTGTGACAGGATTATATGGAGTCTATGTGGAAGAAGAGAGAATAAAGAATTTAGGCTTTGGAATTAGATAAACCCAAGATTCTGATCCCAACTTCAAAGGGCGGTGTGACCTTGAACATGATACTAAACCACTCTGATCCTTTGTTTTCTCATCTCTGTAAAGTGGAGATAATACCTCTTCTTCTTGACATGAGTAAATGCATTCCAATTTATTCCTCTTCTATTGGGGGCTAAAAGTAAATATCTGTATAAGAATCACTTTATAAGCATCTCTGGTTACAGGATTAACATCCAAGACTCCTACTTCATGGTTTGACCTGTGGTATTGAATATATATATATAGATATAATATATGTAGAATATATAAATATAAATATAATATATAGATATTATATATAGAATATATAGAACCTTTCTCTCCTATATCTGTATCTGTATCTGTATCTATACTTGTATCTATCTATCTCTAGAAAGAGAGGAGCGAGAGAGTGAGTTTGTTGTATTATAATGTGGTTCTGAAACTGGCTGAAATTAAAAAGAAAGGAGAGCAGGAACTCTACCGGAATCTTGACTACTAAATCTAACTAAAGGCTCTGGAACCTTTTTAAGATACTCATATCAAAAGTCTAGCCAGCTGGAATGTGTTTTCTAACCCTGCCTCCCAGTGTAGCATTATCAGAGGAAATAAACGAATGACCTGCCAAATTGGTTTTGGATACACCAGCCTACCCTGGCATAGTACAATAAAATGTTCAACAAGAAGAAAAATAGAGTCCACCATTCCAAGTCCTGAGTCACTTTAAGGAGCAAAATCAGCATGTGACTCTAGAGCTTGCCTGCCCATTGAAAAAGGTTGCCAAAAACCTCTGGAGAAGAGCAAGAAAGCCCTAAGACAAATCCCTTTCTCATTCACTTTTATAAGAGCCCTTCTGGCAGTAGAGATATCTGAACTTCAGTCACATATGTAAGAGCAGAGATTAATGTCACTTATATCATTTGCACTTAAGGTAACTCTCTTTAGTTGTAGTGGACTGAACAGAAAGATAAAGATTACACAGAAAGCTGTTAACTAGCCTTGCCTCAAAGGGACCTAGTTAGACAGCAGAAAAGACATTCTCCTTAATTTTATTTCGAAAAAGTTATTTTTTGAAACAGTTATTAAATTTATTTCAAAAGTCACTACCTAATTTAGTACAGTGCTTGATTTCAGAGAGGCTGACAAAAATGATTGGCCAAGCCCAGACTGAACTAAAGATCTACAAAGCTATTTGAGTTTTAGCCTCTTATAAAACTGAGAGATTGAAATCTTTCCAAAGAAGAAAGTCATGAGAAAGAAATGGGCTTTTTCAGCACCTACCAAGTGCCAGAGACTTTGCTATATTTTCTTGCTGAATATTCATGATAATTCTATTCTTCTCTTTCCATATATATGGAAATTGTGGCTCAGAATCATAAAATCACTTCTTAAGATTACAAAGAACCAAACTGGTAGGTGCATGATTCAGATCCAGTTCTAACTAACTGTAAGAACCTTTCTCTCCTTTTCTTTTAACCACATTACTCAACTTCCTGCCCTATTTAACTTCTTGACTCTTGAGTGGTTTTAATCAATATCAGGCATCTAGGCTAAAGCTCTTGGGCATCATAAGGATTGGGCAAAAAGTGCAAAGTCCAGTTCAATTGGGGCATAGCCCATGTCCATCTGATCTCAGTCCAGTGGGTTTGTGTGGGTATGCATGGCCTGTTGCACTGGGCTCTGTTCTCAAGGGACTCTGCCTCCAGTTGGGAGGACAGAATAACACAGGAGAAACACTTAGATCATACCTCTATCCAAGTATAAATTGGGTGGTTCCATTTGTAAGTTCAACAAGAGCTTGACAAAAGGAAAAGTCCATGTGGGTGGGTGAAAGGGGTGATGTGAGGATATCAGTATACAAAAATTATCTTTGTATAAGAAAAACTTGGTGGTCAGGGTGGTTCTTGTTAGATGAATGGATAATTGGAAATTAACTAAAGTACAGAAATGAAAATTAATGGGTGTGGGACATGCAAAGTAAAATTACAATGTAATCACTACATGCCTTCTAGAAGAACTAAAATAAACATTAGAAATATCAAGTACTGTCAAGGATACAGAGCACCTGGAACTCTTGTATATTGCTAGTAGAAGTATAAATTGGTTATGGACACTTTGAAAGACAATTTAACAGTTTCTATTAAAACTAATCATATATACACTCTCTATATAGCAATTTTTATCCCAGGAATAAGCTCAGAAAAGATGTGGACATATGTTCACCAAAAGATATGTACTAGAATGTTTATAATAGCACTATTCATATAGCCCATCTGGAAATTGCATGAATATTCATCAACAGTGGAATAAGTATATAATTTTTAGCATACTCAAACAATTGAATCTTAATAGCAAAGAGAGTGAACAATCTACAACTATACACAAAAACAAGAATGAATCTCAAACATAATATTGAGCAAAATAAGCCATATGCAAAATGATACATTCTATAATTTCATTTATAGAAATCTATAGAAATTTGCTATTTGATTAATAGAAATTTCAAAAAAAAGATTAAACTATCTTAGTATTAGAATTTCAAATATTAATTACCCTTGGGAAGATAGTGACTGGGTGGGAGTGTGAGGGGGGCTTCTAGGGTGCTATTGATGTTTCATTTCATAATGTGGATGCTTGTTGCACAGGTGTGTTTCATTTGTGAAAATTCACCAAAATCTACCTTTATGATAAGGTTCTTTTGGTGCAGTTCTTGTGTAGATGATATGTCAATAAAGAGTTTAAAAAATTAATATATGTGTAAAAGACAATTGAGATTAGAATAGATTTCTCCCTAATCCCCAGCAGTGTCTAGTTTCTCTTGTTAAATAGAAAAGGAAGCTGGCTTTGCAAAAAAATGTTCTCTATCTTTGCAGTCCCCACAGCCATGATGATCTTCATGGTGGGTTACAAAAAATCTAGCAATGCCTCCAGATAAGTTGTACATGCACATACATGAAGAAAAGTCACTTCCTCTACCCTCCTTCCTGCCTTCTTCCTCCCATATTTCCAGCCCCTCAATCAGCCTCCTGCTAAGTATTAGTTAACCTCCTAAATCAATACATCTTGATTTAAACCTAATAGGAAGGAATGTTTGCTTTTGTATCTGGGTTCAAAGTACAGACTACAGTAGTTGGCTTTTTAAGTTTATGTTATAGGCTTAATTTTCTTGCTCAAAATGAAATGAGGAATACATTAAGACTGTGAAAGGAAAAAAAATGATTGATGAACTGGCTTATATGACTACAGTTCCTTTAGCAACAAAAATATTTGGTTCCCTTATTATTGAGATCAAGCAATGTGCCTGGATCTAAATGACACAAAAATGGTTTGAATTAGAGTCAAATAATTGCCATTCTGAAGAACATAAACTTTTTGAAGGGAGTGGTGAATGGGGATAAAAAATAACTAATAAACTCTGAAGCAAAGCTTACATATGAGACTTAAGCTTCAAAGCTCTTAAAAAGGAGGCTTTTTTCCCCCTTAAGAGAGAGAGTGAGATGCACGCAGCAGGAGGAGTGGTTTTCCCAAGCTGATTGTTCTTACGGGGTGACCCAGCCTGGGTCGGAATGTTACCATGTGATCAGCCCAGACCATGGCAGCAACACAGTCTCAGCACAGAAGTTAGGACTTTCCGCAGCATCATTAAAATAATTGGGAGAAAAAAAAAGTGTTAAGCTCCAGAAGCTTGAATCACAAGCCTCTTGGAAAGGTTAATAAGCTTGCTGTTCTGCACTCTCCTCCCCTCTCTTCAACACCCTTCCACCCCCACCCTTCCCACTTGCAGTGACAGACTAGTTATCAGTTGGGAAAGGAAGATTCAAAATAAAGCTTTTGTTTTGAACAGCTGAATGACCCCATTCCACTACTGAAGTTGCAGGTTTATGGCTATGCCATGGAGATCCAAAAGGGAGTCTCTGCTTTTATTCTCACGATTGGGTACTAAGCTAGCAGATTCTTGGGATCCAAAAGGAAGTCAGTCTCACAATACAAAGGCAAACTGACAGAGGAAAGGGAAGAAACTGGTTAAGTCGGATGGAGTCAACACACAGGCTTAAGCTGGACTCTATTAACGAGAAAAGAGCAGCATAGATCCAGCAAGGGGAGACTAGAACCTTCTTTAACCAGGGAGCATAAAGTTAATTTAACTCCTGTGGTTTGTGCACTGGCTGGAGGTGGGCGGCAACTGGATAAGTGGATTTGTGTCAGGGAAAAAAATAGAGAGAAAAGGGAGAGAAAGAGAGACAAAGAAAGAGAGAGAGAAAGAAAGGGAGAGAGAGAACTGCAAGGAATTGGGCTTTCTTTGTCCTAACTCCTATTTGGCCTATAACTCCCTGCAATCAAGGTGGACTTCCTTTAGCAGAGTCCTCTAGCCCAGGCTACCATCATCCCCACAGCCTCCAGCAAAGTCCCAATCTTGAGACTCAGCTCAAAGTATAGTTAGTAATGAGGGAACAGCCTCCTGCTCCCCCTCATCCATAGTGAGCTTAAGTATAGTTGGAGCCAAGGCTGATTAATAATGGAAGCCAAGAGGGAAGTGTGCCTTCCCCAGAAAGACAATGCCTTTTCAAATTTTCTTAAAACCAGTTGATTTAAGTGTGAAGCCCCTAGGAAAGAAAAACTTAGTGCTTAAGAAAGATATTTCAGAAACGATGTCCAGGGGAACAGGCCCATAAAGGAAATCCTTATTTCCCTGTGTTAAATAACCGATCTCCTTAATGAGTAAGAGTTGAAACACGGACAACTATTTAGATTTTGAGCTCATTCTTCATAAAGGCCACTCTCCCTGACAGTTATAGTTGATTTGTTGAACTCAGCCTTCTCTGCTGAGCATTATATCAGTGAAGCCATCCCAAGGACACACATTCAGACCACTCCAGCTAAAATCTTTGCTCAGTTGACTAGCCTTTTATGCTTTGCTCCATTCCATATCATCATCCCAGTGACTACCATGTCAGCAACCCCTTTTAAGGACAACTGTTCTCTTCTGATTCTGCAGAATGGACAGTATTTGTTAACCAATATGAAAACAACTCCCAAAATGCTAGCCCTTAAATGTTTATTTCTCACTCACAGGAAACCTTCCACATGATTGGTCAGTAACCCAGGCTCCTTCCATCTTGTGGCTCCATCCTTTTGGGGGGTCTTGGAGTCTTCACTATTTAAATACTGAATGGGAAAACAGTAGAAAAGGCATCAGCATCTTAACCTCTTTGTCTGGAAGTGATACACGTAATCTCTGCTAGTATTGCACTAGGGAAACTTAATCACGTGGCCCAACCTAGACTCAAAAGGAACGGTAAAATGTGGCCCCTCTCTAGGGAGAGAGTTCTCAGACTAACAGCAGCTTTGCTCTAAAAGCATGACTTTTTGGTGGACAGTTATGTTTTCTATGACTTCTCATCAGCTATAGCTGACTGAACTAGGGTTATGTATATGCCCTGATCTCAGACTGGCCATTGGCACCACACGTGGCCCATTGCAAATATATATGCTCAATTGGCACAATAACTTTTAGCTGAGTTCATCAGATGCCACATTTGAGGAATTTGAACTACCAAATATGGAAAGCAGATAGTCAGGTAGAGAAACAGACAAGCAAAAAGAAATGGAGTCCCATTCACGGCAGAGAAGAGAGAGATTTCTACGAGGTCTTCCTGATGAACTCTTTTCCAGTTCTAGCATTTGTAAAATCTGTCTGTTATTGAAGTCATGTATTCAGAAAAGCATGGAGCCAGATTCAAACTCAGATCTTCCTGGCTCTAAAGTCGTTGTCGTCGTCGTCGTCTTCTTCTTCTTCTTCTTCTTCTTCTTCTTCTTCTTCTTCTTCTTCTTCTTCTTCTTCTTCTTCTTCTTCTTCTTCTTCTTCTTCTTTTTAACCTTATTACACTGTCTCACTTGATGTTTTAGTCAGAAATTAATAACATTTTGGTATGGTTGATTGTTTTCAACTCCCTTCCTGTTTTAGAATTATATATTCACACCTTTTGTCATGAAACTTTGCGTTTCACCTCCCTTGAGGTATAATAAATTTCTTTACCCATTAGTAGTAAAAATGGCCATATGATTAACTTTAATCAATGAAATGTGGAAATGATTGAGTACCAGTTCCTAGAAAAGACCATTTCAGTCACCCCTTCTATTCCTGTGATCACAATGAGAAAAGCACTACTCAGGTAGCAACAGCGTCATCAACCTAAACTCCAAATTATGACACATAAAGTAAATCTGAACTCAACCCAAAACCCAAGACAAGCCTAGCTGACCCGAGCATGAAGCAGAACAATCCCAGCTAATTCATAAACCCAGGAATGAGAAATATAAAAGTTGTTGTTATAAGCTCCTGAGATTTGGAATGGTTTGTTTTGCAGCCTTATTTTGGCAAGAGCTGACTAATACAGTGCTGAAAGGCAAATGTTTTGCTATTTAACACAATTATATACATCTGTGTTTTCTGTGCACCTACTATGAACATTTAACATAACATGTTGTATTTTTCATTTCATGTAAGTAATTTCTGCTTTAGCCCTAAGTGTAATACACATCTACAACAGCTAGCAAAATTCAGGTTCTTATCATATATGAGGCAAAAAAAGTACTGTTTAACATTAAAAGTTGTAATCTATTTTTTTCGGACCAACAACACACTTATTAAAGTTTAAAGATTTAAGACTTGTCTGAGAACTTTTCATATAAAGGTCATGCCCTCATGGATTATGCACTGCAAAACAGAGGCCACTGTTTCTCTTTTGACTCACTAACTAGACTTTGTTTCTCAGATCTAGCTAAGACCAAAGATCTCTTTGCTTAATTCTCTATCTGGTTTCTAGGTAAACAAGAGAAACAAATCAACAGTTGAAAAAGAATAACATCATCATTTCCTCATTTAAATGCCTTTCTGAGCGTCAGTCACGTAACTTCTGTCAGGAACACAGAAGAAACATGAACTAGACAGAACGCTGAAGAGAACAGAGGGTAGGTAGTATGTTCAGTGTGTTTACATTAAAGGAACTTGCAATTCCTGAAGCAAATTATAAATGTGCTTCTATTATTTATGCCTTAATCTAGAAGACAGTCTTTAAGCCCTTTATTTCTGTGTCAAGGTAAAAATATGGTTACACAGATGAAGAATCTTCGGGTTAGAAGTGCCCTGAGATGTATCTTGATCCAGCTATATACTCAAAATGAAATGCTCAGGTCTCTATTTAATTAGTTACTGTAGAACTCCACTTGACATATTAGTTGCTTGAAATGAACATCTTGCCAAGACCAGTAATGGCAAATACATGATGTCCGTGCTGATGCTCCACTAACCTGTCCCAGTCCCAGCTTACCACAAAGGCACTGCCATGGCAGACACTACTGATCAACTCCTGGCCCTCTTTCCTTCTAAACCTGGACATGGCCTTTGTCCCTGCTTTGCACAACACTGCTAACAGTCACTAGAAATCAATGAAGTCGGCATCTGAGATGATAACTAGTTGCCTTGCATTTTTGATATCATCTTTTGTTCTGTGCACAATCTACCTTCTGTCAGTTTATAAAACCACTTTTAAAATAAAATCAATGTCATTATAAAAGGACAAATTGGAAAACAAATAATACTCTGAAAAAGCATTCCATTTTTTTGGACATGACACGAGACTATCTGAAGATGATTATGCAACATGATAAAGGCTTGGGAAGAATCAAAATTATTGATTAAAGAGAACCAAGAAAATTAATAGGGCAAAGATCTCCTTAGTTTGTTAGAAAAATTTCTAAACAAACAGGTGCATTCACTACAGTCACAGAAAGCGGTGGAAAGGCCTTAACTGTGGCAGAAATGGTCTCCCTGATCTAGCTACACATTGGGGGAATCCGGTCCAAAAACAAGTGACTGCTCTTTGGGCAGAAAAACAAATTTTATGTTGTGACTGTGTGAGATTACTCATAGTAGACACAGTATAGTTTCAGACTAACTGGGGAAAATGTGTTAAAGAGAAAATACATATTAGCATAAGTGATTCAGCAGTGTTTTCACACTGAATGAAATACACAAATCTGAATTTATTATTTCAGGGCTCCCTATGCTTTCCTTCCCTTTCTCCCTCTGCCAGACACCCACTCCAATGTCCCATTTTCTCCTATTCTGAATGCATCAGTGTCCTAGAAATTCTGGCAACCCTCCTAGGCCAGCTGCTGCCTCTGACCTGGACATTCCCAGCCTTCTACAAGGTCACAGGACATGCTGTATTCTGGGATTCTTCTAATGGAAGATGGGAAGGGTTTGAAACTGTATGTCCCCACTAACCTCATGACCCTATGAGTCTTGGGCTAGTGGGTCCAGTTTACACATTCAAGCTTTGACTTCCAGCCCTGCAATCAAGGCTCTATGAATTTGAATTAAATGTAATCCCTAATTTATAAATTTACTACTCCCTTCAGCTTCTTAACTGCAAAATAGCTCAAGGAATAAATATTTACACTCCTGTTTTCTATAAAAGAGAAAAATACAGACAGAAATTGTTGCCTCAAATGATGAATGTGCACATACACTTCATGGCTACTTGAAGCTCCCTCTCCAGCTTTCCTATGCCTTGAATACTTAATCCTAAGGGTACTATTGCTAGAGTGATGTTGGCATGCCTCTGTCAGTTTCATCTATTGGCCTCCTGAAATGCTGCATCCTTAAGTTACCCACAAATTCACTGGGCATACCAGAGTGATGTTGTGGGCACACAACAAATGTCCAGTCATTCTTTTCTAGCTACACAAATAATTAGGACCTGATTACAATTTTGTCTGGCACAGGTTATACAAACAGAGAGAAATGGCATGCTTGTCAGATAAGAGACCAGCTGAGAACTCATGTGGCCTTGTCCTATCTCCTTTCCTTTCTTCTTTCTGGGGTGAAAAGTATGTAAAGCGTTGGAGAGCATGCCCAGGTCAATAAGAAGGAACCAAGTAAAGAAGACAATAGCAAAAAAAAAAAAAAACCCACAAACAAATAAACAAATAAGGAAAAATAGGGGAGATTTAGAGTTGTTAAAAAGGAGAAACTCTCAGCTTCTGGTACAGGCTCAAACCTGGAAACCCAGTGAGGTTTGCCCATCACTAATGATCACATAATAATATGTTCCCAGGGGAGGGGCTGAGAGAGGCTATTAAAATACCACAGCTCTGGTGCTGTATGGGAGAGGAGCTTTCTGAAACGTGGTCCCTGTCAGGTTTCCTTTGAGAGTCAAAGAAAAAAAAATGACTCCAGTTTGGCTCCCTCAAGGTAAAGTGTTGAGAAAACTAGCTGGGGAGGTTTCTTTCTCCAGCCCAGGGTTAGACATGCCTGCATTCTTCTTGTATATTTTAAATGTGGTGATGGGCTAGCTTGTTAAGTGTGCTGGCTGGCTCATTTAGTGACTGGCAGAGAGCCGCAAGTGAGAGGAAACTAAACCATTTGTGGGGTATGAGGTGGCCAAGTAGCCAGAACCAGGCTTTTGTGATGTCTTCAATCAAAACAGTTATTTCCAAAGATGTTGGCGACCCTGAATTTCCATCTCTCCAGTGGAGCACACATGGATCTTTGGGTATCTTGACTGATCACTGTGGCTGAGAAAAAGCCTTAATTTGACCATATCCTATAGGTCACACATGGTAGAGCTCAGTAAAAGTTTTCTTTTTAATCATTATTGTTGAAGTATAATTTAATACAATTAACTTACCCATTTTAAGTGTGTAGTTCAAAGAGTTTTGACAAATGTATACATCTATGTAACCACTACTGAAATCAAGACAGGATATTTCCACCACTGTAAAACGTTCCCTCATGCACCTTTTAAGTCAATACCGTCTTCTAACCCCAAGAAACCACTGATCTGTTTTCTGTCACAATAAATTAGTTTTGCCTCTTCTAGGATGCCATACATATAGAGTCACGTAGTATGTGTTCTTTTGCATTTGGCTTCTTTTGTGTAGGACAATGTTTTTGAATTTCACTGATGTTATGGGTATCCAAATAGCATTTATTTTTATTGCTGGGCAGTACTTCAGTGTATGAAAAAAGCCATGGTGTATTTCACGGACATTTGTTTGTTTGTTTTTTAATGGAAATAAGATACAGTCTTACAAGGAGTAAAGAGGGTAGGGAACACAGAAGGAAGTGTTAAGACAGTTACAGAAATATGGACAAAAGACTTAAATTGGCACATCACAAAGACAATATCCAAATACTAACAGCTGAAAATGAAAACTAAACAGTTATCATCATATCTTCACCAAAATGGCTGAAATGAAAATACACGATAATACCTAGTGTTGGCAAGACTATAGACCAAAGAAAATTCTCATGCTGTGCTTAGAGTAGTGTAAATTGATACTGTCATTTTTGAAAACTGCTTAGCAGTATAAACTAAAACATAGCACACACACAATTGCTATGATCCAGCAATTTCACTCCTAGATTTATGCACAATAGAAATGCAGACATATGTGCTCCAAGGAATATGTTCTAAAATGTCCATAGTAGCACTGTTCATAATAATCCCAAATGATAAGTCACTTAAGTATCTATCCATTAACAGTAGAATGGATACACAGAAATAATAGTGAACATTATGTAACCACACATACAACACAAGAAAAGATGAATATTTTATAAACAGTATGTTGAGCATAAGAAGCCAGATACAAAAGAGTACATACCATGTGATTCATTTATATACACTTCTAAAACTGTCTCTAGTGATAGAAGTTAGGCTAGTGGTTGCTCTTGGTGGGGGTAGTAACAGAAAGAGACTATATCAGGAGCTTCCACAGTGCTGGTAGTATTGTTTATTAATGTGTTCATTAATACAAAATGTGTGTTTAGTCTGTGAAAATTCATTGACATCTGCACTTAGTAGTTTGGCACTTTCCCCATAAATATGTTATTCAATAACGAATAGCAAAAACTAGGAAAGCTTTTATATTCTCAACTTTCCACCCTCATTTACACACACACACACACACATCATAGGAACTGAAAAATTATTATCCAAAGATGCTGCTAACAAGGGGGTCATGGAACAGGAGCTGGTGCCTAGTAGTTCACATTCTTGACAAGGAAGCCAAAATGATAGTAACACTAGACTGAGGTATGCTAGATAAGCCTTATAAGTGAAGATATCCTTATAAGTGAAGATACCTGTTATATCCAGATGATCATATATCATAAAGTCAGTGTGAATGTTTAGAAATGTTTGTGAGGGTTCTAGTCCTTATTTTCACAGCATGAGAAAGGAAATGTGGCCAATGGAACCCATCAGCTCATAATCGCTATTGATCCCTCTCACCAGTTGGTCATTAGTCCTGTTTTTTCAAAAAATTAATTAAGGGGGGCCAGAAGAACTAATGGAGTGTTTGTAGTCATGGTTACAAGTCAGATAGAGCAATATGAAGGGTGATATTAAGTACTCATTTCTTAAAATATCTCTCTCCATATTGTTTAAAATAGCAGTCTTGTAGATTCATTCATTTTGGTTAAGGCTTCTCATCTCTAAAAATATGGCTCATTTAAAAAAAATTATGAGTCATAACTAGCCAACATTCTTACTTCGTATTCCAATGGCATCAAATTTTTCTAGTCTCCAGGCAAGATGATGGCTGTTACTACATCCATGGTTGTTTTCTAGAGGCACTCAACTCTTCTGCATTGGCTGGCTTATGTGGATATAAGACAAACACACAACTTTTCTCCTGTGCTTTTTTTCTCAATATATGCAAGATACTTTGGAATCTTTCAAAATGAACTGTGAAATTAAATTACAAAAAAAAATATTGGTAAGTATGTATAATATCCATCTCCGCTTCTGAAATACCTAAAGGATGCCTGTATTTCTGTTTTGCTTCTACTCTAGTAAACAACTATAGTTCAGTGAAAAGAATCCTCGAGTTGGTTTTGACGGATCTGAAGCCTTAGTCTTAGGTTAGTGTTGCGTGAGCTTAGATAAGACCCTCAATTCTCACCAGCCTCAGTTTCCTCATCTGTAAATAATAAATAATATGATATAAATAATATAAGCTGTGTATAGGTTACAGGTATCTTTTAAGTTGTAAAATGTACTCTCATAGTGGCCTCTGGACCAGCAGTGTCATCATTATCTGGAATTTGTGAGAAATGCAATTTCTTGGTCCCATCCCAGACCTACTGAATTAGAAACTCAGGCTGTGGGGCCCAAGAATCTGTATTTTAACAAGCCCTCCAGGTGATTCTCAGGCTCAGTCAGGTTTGAGAGCCACTCTCCTACTCAGACACATGCCTGCCTTTTATTAGAAAACTTCTCTTATCTTTCGAGGTCTTATATCAGACCCTAGTTAAGATACTTTGCCTTCTCAGAATGTATGGTGAAACTTTTGCTTTTTCGTCCTGGGTTCTCCCTAATTCTCTCACCAGGGTGGGGAACAACTTAGCTAATGGTGAGATGGGGCAGAGTCAGATCATCATGTAGACTGGACTCTTGCTTTTACTCTGAAAAATCCTTGCTCAAAGCTATTACTGAATTAATTTTGTTTTCTTAAAGTACACGTGCCTTAAAGTACACGTGCAAAGCTGTTACTGAATTAATTTTGTTTTCTTAAAGTAGGTCACATGGGGCTTTTAGAAACAGGCCTATAAATTGGTGGGGGGGCCTCCTTCCTAGGATGTGAGCCAAGCAGTCAGTGACCATTACTGCAACTGCCCAGATGGTATCTGCTCCATGAACTCAGGCCTCTTTACAGGTAAGTTCTAGATGAGAAAGGTCAGGAGCAAGTAGGTAGTTCCTTTTGCCTTTAGGCCCAAGCCATGCCTTCCTCCAGACACAAAATACCAGAAACCTTCCACCCATGTGGAAGTCAAAATTCTGATACTGGATTGAATTTTTATCTTGCAATTTGGATCTGTTCTCAATTGATTTAAGCCAAAACAGAAAGAGGAGCATCTACTACAGTAGACCAGCACTGGAAACTAATTTTGATATTAGCTCTAATGGTAGGCTCCATTTTCCCTGAGAACCTATACAGAGCTCTGTCCCACTTTGTTGATCCAGTCTTAGATGTTCTCACTTCATTCTACTTTCTAGTCTGCTGGAGAAAAAAAACTACTTTTTGGATCTCTTACATTGTGGAAAAGATTAACACATGTCAAGTTCACTGAATGCTCAATTCTAACTAAGCCCCTTTCCAGCTCCAGTTCTCAACTCTGCCCATATTTTTAAAAAATCTCATTTTTGATACTTGCTCCTAGTCTAGCATCAGTTTCTGACATCAAAACGTGTTAGCTATCACTGTATATCAAACCACCTGAAGCTCGACTGGGACTGGAAGATGTACTCTCAAGGTGATTCATTTACTTGGTTGGCAAGTCAGTACTGGCTGTCAGCAGGGAACTCAGGTGGAAACATGGGCCACATAAGCCTTTGTTTCTCTCCACATAATCCTTCCCATGAGATCCTTAGATTTCATCACAGCATCATGGCTAGGTTCCAAGAGTGATCATCCAAAGATCAGAGGCATTTTTCAGACCTGTCTTTGGAAATCATATAGCATCACTCCCACCACACTCTGCTGGTTAAGGTGCTTATAAAGCTTCCCAGACAGAGTGGGGAGGGGTACATTGACTCTACCTCTTGGTGAAAGTGGCGAGGTTCAAGAAAAACCCTTGTGATGGGAGACATTGCTGTGGTCATCTTTTGAAAATACAATCTGCCACTGAATTCTCTCACAGCATCTTTAATAAAATTTCATTAAAATGTAAATATTCCTGGAAAGAAAATATGATAAACAATTATCAGTTATTGATGTCCCAATGTTTATTAGGCACTGAGCTAAGAGGGAAAATATATGTACTGGTTAAAGGTAATGACGACAGCTTCCAGTGGTGAGTACTTACCATGTGTCAAGCACTGTGCTACTCAATTTACATGTGTAACCTCATTCTATGCTTGTAACCAACCTATGAGGTAGTTATTATCATTTCTATTTGATAACTAAGAATCCCAAGCTTAAAGAGATTTGGGGAATTTGTCTGAAGCCACACAGTTTCAAGGGGTAGTGCTGGGATTCCAACTCATCCAGTTTCATTTCAATTCCTCAGTCTGATTTTGAGCCGTCTCTCTACCTATGTAGTGGAATTAAAAAGAACAACAAAACTTTACATTTGAAATAATTTTAAGTTTATAGAAAAACTACAAAATAATATATAAAGTTTCTTTATATTCTTTATCCAGACACCCCTATGTTAACTCCTTATCTGACCATGACACAATGATCCAAACAGGGAGATTAACTTTGGTACAATATTAACTCAACTACAGATGTTTTTTAATTTCACACACTTTTCCAGTAATGTCCCTTTATATTCCAAGGTCTAATCTAGGATTCTACATTGCATTTGATCACTACTTCTCCTTATTTTTCCCTAATCTGTGACCATTATTCAGTCTTCCCATCTTTCATATTTTCACTTTTAAAAAGTACCACTTGGTTATTTTTATAGAATTGTCTCTCCATTTGGGCTTCTGTGACTTTTCCTCCATGATTAGATTGAAGTTAAGAATCTTTGTCAAGAACCTCAGGGTCCAACATCGGAGGGCACATGATGATGATGTCTTATCACTAGCATTTTTATAGATATTCAGAAGAACTGTCTAGGATGTAGATGATTTCTCAGGGGACTGGTCTCCATGGCCTTGTAGGGAATCTGGAAATAGTGCCATCTTGTCAACTCCCAATGGGAGTCAACTCCCATTTCAAGGGGCTCTGGGTCTTATAAGAGTAGGTCATTGTTTCAGGCCACTAGCTGAACCCTAGCTACCAAAATTCCAGTCCTTAGTGCTCTAGAATCTTCTCTTCCACTGTTTCATTGAGAGATAGCCTAGCTGGAAGGGTAGGAGGCCAAAATTTGTGGCCTGGAGACTTGGCTCTGCATGCTAGTATCCTCACTTACTACTCTCTCCAGCCATCTCCATTTGAAAAATGGTAATGCCTGCCTATGAGCAGGAAGCCCATGAGCCCAGTGCTGCAAGGACAGCACTAAGCACTTTCTATTCTGCTAATACTTAACAGGTGGAAGCTGGTTTTGACAGAGCAGCATGTAGTATATATAAAAGTAAAGCATAGAATTTTAAAGTTGGATACTACTATTTCTCAATCTCAGCTCTGCCATTTTCTAGCTGAAAATGTACGTTATGAAACTTACAACATCAATTTTGGAAAATGTTGAGAAACATCCTTAATTTGTAGGATATGGTAACAGTAATGTATAGAATGTTCCCGGCATATAAAAGGTGTCCAAATCCAGCCCACCTTCATTTTTATTATTCTTGATTACATCTTTAGCTAATTAGTTCTAATCTTGGTCTCCTTCCAGGAAAAATCCTCCCTTTAGGGTGAATTCTGGACCATGAACCCAATTATGTGAGTTCTTGGCCCTCCAACTTGTTTCCTGAGCAAAACTAAAATCCATGGATCTCCATGATACCAGTATATAATAGCAATGAGATTGTCTTTTAAATGGCAGAACCCTTGGCATCAGGGAAAAAAGAAAACTTTATGACTCAGGACTGATTTTCCTCCAAACTTCCAAAGTACTTGAAAGCTTCTATATTCTCTATGTATACATAGGTCTTGGTACATTTCTAAAGTATTGATGCAAGATGTAGACAGTTTGGAAATGACTTCTTGCCCAGATGATTAAGGTTTTGACAGCAGCTGACCTGGAATGGATTTTCCTTTTCATAATATAGTTGTTGGTGGCATTTCAAAGTGGGAAAAAAGTCCTGGTTTAAAATGAAACAATACTGTTGATGAGAATATCTTCAGCAGGCTGGAGTTAGGGTTCAGGATCACTCCTATGAGAATGAGTGGGGTACGAGTTGTGCAACTTGATATCTTTTACACAGTGTATATGAAAATGAACCATGGTGTTTATATTTTCATTATAGAGTGAGTGTAAGTTACTAGAAAAAAGAAGACTTAAGTCCCAGACCTTCTTCTGCCACTTAGTTGTTATAAGACACTGGAAAGGTAACAGTGCCTCTCTTGGACTTACTTGTCTCATCTGGAAACTTGTGAGAACAAAACCTGTGGTCTCAGATACTATGCATACATCATGTGTAATCTCCAGGATACAGCGGCCAACAGATGCACATGGTGGGTACTTAAAAAGTAGTTGATTAGTTTAGTAGAGTTTAGACCTAGTCCATGCTTGGTTGGGTTGGCTTTGGGCACACTGCTGAGCATTTCCTGAACATTATTGGCTGAAAAAGTTACTTTACTTCCAGACATCTCTGTATGTTGGTCTTCATGTCTGTGCCTACACATATACAAGTATGAGCATTCCATCACAGATGTCAAGTACACATTCTATAGCAGCAATCACCTGTCTCGAAGACATATGCTTTCAATTAGATTGAAAGCCTAATGTCCTTTGCTTTGTAACCTTCAGAAGCCAAGGGCTTCCCAGGAAAATGCAAATAATGGAATATTGTAGCCCCCCCTTATCTGTGGGGGATATGTTCCAAGACCCCCAGTAGATGCCTGAAACCTCGGATAGTACTGAACTCTATATATATTATGTTTTTTCCTATACATACATACCTATGATAAAGTTTACAGCTTCTCTTTGGCATACCCAAATTGCCAGCATCACTACTCTTGCACTTCAGGGCCATTATTTAAGTAAAATAAGGGTGAGTTGGACACAAGCACTGCGATACTGCGGCAGCTGATCTGGTAAGTAAGCCAGCTACTGACTAATGGGCAGGTAGCATGTACAGCATGAATATACTAGACATAGAGATGATTCACATCCCAAAAGGAATAGAGCAGGACGGTGCAAGATGTCATCATCCTCAGAATGGCATGAATTTAAAACTTCTGAATTGTTTATTTCATTTAATATTTTTTTAACACGGTTGATCGCAGGTAACTGAAACTGCTGAAAGTGAAACTGCCCGTAAGGCAGGGACTAGTGTATAATGTTTTCACTACAACTGTTTTTAACACAATGAGAAGAAGCATTTTATTTAATCAAACAATAATCTGTTTTCCCTCTCTCATTAAAGTAGTTACAACTACTGAACATCTCAAGAAAATTTCCTTAGAGTTTCCAGAAATATTTACCTCAAATCTTTAAAACAAATAAGATTTACAATGTAAACATGTCCAGCAAGGAAAATTCTTAAAATAAATTTCACAAAGAACATTCCTAGGGGAATGTTACTTTACTCATGACAAGTTATAGGAAGGCAGATGTTCTATGTTGAACACACATTTTCCTACATATTTATAGGTGGTAGAATTCTGTCAGCCTCTCATATTAATGGAGATTTGCAGCTTTAAAAAAAAAAGAATCCTACTCTAATTAAAATTACTTTAACAAAGCCATTAGCAGACATTGCAAAAGCTACTATGCTGCTTTTCAAAATATAGTTCAGTATGCAATTCCCTAGAGCTGCCATAACTGGGAACCACAACTGGGTGACTTCAAAAGACAGAAATTTATTTTCTCACAGTTTTGTAGCTAGAAGTCCAAAATCAAGATGTTGGCAAGGTTGTGCTCACTCTGAAGCCTGTAGGGGAGAATTCTCAGTTGCTCCCTCATTTCTGGTAGCTATAGCAATCCCTGGGTATAGCTGCAGCACTTTAATCTCTGCTTCTACCATCACATGGCATCCTATCTTTGTGTGTCTCTTCTCTTCTTACAAGGACACAAGTCCTATAGGATTAAGGGCCAATGTTACTTCAGCATGACCTTATCTTAACTAAACTACATCTGCAAAGACCCTATTTCCAAATGAGGTCACATTCTAAGGTCTTGGAGATTAGAATTTCTACATAATGTTTAGGGCATGTGATCCAAACCATAGCATTCAGCTACCTGAAAATATCTATTCAATACAGAAAATAAAGCTGAACACATTTGCAAGGAGTTGGAGAAACAAAAAAGGTAAATGATGGATATATGCTAGCCCACATACTTCATATGATCATAAAAGTATACAATTTATACTTTAACTAGATAACAAGGATCTACTGGCCTTTTTATCCAGTGCATGCACTTTTCCACAGCACATTTGTTGGGTGGTCAGTTAGATTCTGCTTGAAAAATTCAATGTGTTGAGAATTAGTTGTTTCATGAAGGCTACCATTCCATTGTTTGACTTTCTAGGCTGTAGAAAATTCTTAATTGAGCAAAAATCTGCCTCCTAGAATCATGTAGCTACTGTCAGGAATCTTGCTCTCTAGACTAACCCAGGACCTGGAGGTGTCACACCACCACCTGTGACAATCTTTTTAATATTTGATGACAGTAAAGAGTGCTGTGTTATGTGTTCTCAGTTTCTTATCTTTTGGTTTACACACCTCAGCTGCTGCAGGACTTAGTGCCCAAACCCAATCTAAGCAGTTTCCTATGAGTGTCAGATCAGTCGAGAATAACCTGACCATAAATCTAGACAGAAATGGGCTCGGCATAGGTAATGAATCCCTTCTCACAAACATCTCCATTTTCCTCCTCTCAGTCACATGGATTTCTTATTTTCATTGACATACTCAGTATTGGACATGGTGCCCACCTCTCCTTGGACTTTCCTCTCCTCTGACTTTCATTATAACTGATTATTCTGGTTCTCTTCTATACCTCTGACTGCTTTTAAGCTACTTCCTTTCTTTATTCTTTGGTTTCACTTTCCCCTCCAACTAGAAATTAAGGACATGATCTGATCTGCATACATAATCCCAACTATTCCCACTGTGCTAGAGTGCATTTTACATAATATCTCATTCCCTCTCGTGCCCTCACTATGCTTCCCCACACTATTGACTTCAGACTTGGCCATGTGACTTGCTTTGGCAATGGAATGTAAATGGATATTATATATACCATATCTGAGTATAAGCTTTTAAATGTGCTTATATGATTGGCTCTGTGTCCTCTCTTACTCTGACCTTTCACCATGAGAACAGTATGTACCAGACCCACATGTAGCCTGGAACAGAACAACAGAACCACAGAACTGCAACTGACTTACAGGTAACATGACTGGTGAGCAACAACAGGCTTTTATTGTTATAAGGCACTGAGACTTTGGGGATATTTGTTATGCAGCATAACCTAGTGAAATATGATAAACATAATCATTCTCAAATCTACCATGGCTTCTTTCTAGTACCACACAGCCCACATTTCTAACTGCATATTATGTTGGCATCTCAAAATTAGTTTGTTTAAAAATTAACTCATTAAGGTTTTGCTTTATTTTCTTTTCCCTCAAAACAGTTCCTCCTTCTGACTTCCCTATTTCTATAAATATGACCTTGATCCTTGCAGTCAATTGGACTTCAGACCTTAAAAACAGCTTCTAATCTCTCTTCTCATTACTTCCACATTTAGTTAACTGCCAAGCCTGTTAAACTTTTTTTCTTTATTTCAATAAACATTTATGAAAACCTACTATAGGTCTAGCATGGTCCTTGTCTCTGTGAAATTCAAAGATGAGTAAGACACAGCCCCTGCCCTCAAGAAGTCTTTAGTCTGGTCCAGAAATAGGATTATAAAGATGACTTCAGCACTATACAATTTATACTGTGATAAAATTATCTTTCAGGAGAGGAGAGGCGCTTAGCCCAATGTGGGCATTCACAGAAGGCATGGGGAAATGATGCCTGAGTTGGCATTTCAAGAATGAGTAAGTAGTATGGAGGAAGGGGGGATGGGAGCATGGCAAGCAGACAGACTATTCTGAGAAGAACCAGGAAGACGTGATTGAGTGTGGTGTATTTTGGTAGCATCACATGATTCAATGTTATCTGGGCTGCAATTGTGAGGTTAGCGGTGGTAGGAGAAGAGATGGGAGAATTAAGCAGAGTCTGGGCTATAGAAAAGTTTGTACACCATGTCACACAGCTTAGAGTTCAACCTACAGTGTTTAGAAAGAAAAACATGGTCAGATCTTGCCTCCCTAGTAGGAAGGTAAATTATTTTTTATTTCAATTAAAACACAAAACAATATATAGTGCCTATTACATGTCAGATGCCATTTGAAGTGCAATGCAAACATTAGCTGATTTATTTCTAACAGCCTTCGAAGATATGAACTACTATAATTTATCATTTTACATATGAAGCAAAGGAGGCAGGAAGAAATAAAAAGACATGTCCTTGGCCCTATAGCTAAGAAGTGTGAGAGAGTCCAGGCAATGTGGCATCAAAGTTAAATATTGTTCAACTACACTATTTGTAATGGCCAGATGTGGAGAGACCAGTCAGAAGGAGATAGAAAAATATTAGAAGAACTAGGTTGGGGTATTGTGGATGTCATAATGATTAAATTTAGAAAAATTTTATGTGATTAGATAAGAAGAACTTGAGGTTGAATGAATGAAGGAGGGCTCATCAGAGGAAGAAGAAAAGCTTAACTGAGAAGTTTCTGGTTTTGTTGATATTGTAAGTGGTGTCATAAGTAAGATGTAGATTATAAGGGGAGCAGAAGGTTTGTGAGGAAGACAATAATTCTGTTTGGTACATGTTGAGTAGAGTAAGCCAGATGACAAGAGGCTGAGAGTTGACTTAGAGGCAGGAAGATAGAGATGGCAAGCTCCCATCATCACCTTGTTAGTTCAGGTACTTTTATCTTGTACTTAAAAATGCATGACTTAAGTCTCCTAACAGACTCACCTAATGACTGTTCCTCCCAACTCCAACAAATTTCACACTCCACATTAATCCGAATGTGCATGTTGATTATGTCTTTATCCACCTGACACATTTCCAAGGCTCCCCACTACTCATTCAACAGCTTTCATCTCCCTAGCCTGGCTTCAAAGTTTCAGAAAATCAAGTTCCACCTATATTTCTAGTCTGTTTCTCCTTCCATTGCTGTATGCAAAGCCCGTCTTCTAGCTTCATGTTCCCAAATGTTACTTGTCTTTCCAAAGTTTTGTGTTTTTGTGCATGTCATCTCCCTCTCCCAATGTCTAACTAATAAAACTTATTTCAAAACTCATACAAAACACCCTTCTTCCACAAACCTTCCCTAATTACTCCAGCCAGAAGAGATCTTTCTCATCTCTCAACTCCTATCGCTGTATATGATTGACGCCTCACCTTGCACAAGCTCATGCGCAATGGCTATTTAGCTGAAGATTCATTTGTGTACATTTTATATTCTCTCTATAAATATGTATTAAATGAATAGATTAATCAAGATCAAGGTAAAAAATCATATCTTTGGGTGCACTAAACTTAAAAACAGCTTACCATGGTACTTTGAAGACTAATGGCCATCTTTTCCCTATTCAATCTTATTAAAAATTTTATCAATTGACCTTCTTATATCTTTATCTCAAACATGATATAGGAGAGATTAGGGAGCAAAAGAAATAATCCCTCTTGATCATATTCTCTATAAGTTCCACAAAATTTTAAAAGCATTATGGATTTAAAACAAGATGTTTTTTCAGCCTATAAAAAAAAATGTCCAAAGAAAAAATTATGATTAGCAGCTCTAAGAAAGAGTGAAAAGGGACATTAATTTTCACCTAAGTTTTCTAGCTCAGATGTTTATAGCCACATCAGCCTTAAGTTCTTTCCTTTATGCAAATCAGAGAACATAATATGTACTAGTCACTGCAAGCTAAGATACACATTGCTTGAAATGTTGCATGCATGGTTGTTTTGCATGGTTATTTCAATTTTCAAATGTGCATGCACAATCTCTCAGAACTAGATCACAAGTGACATGGGAACAGAGATTTATCTCTGGGATGAGGGTTCTCTGTAGGACCTAGAGAATTAGGATTTAGAGGAGGGGCTTTGTGGATATTTACTGTATAAATTACAGTCATCCCTAAAGTCCTGGACATCTTTCTCAGTATCTTCTATGAGAAGAAATAGTACTCCTAGGGATATCATCATCTTTCAGTTATCTATCTTAAATTGTTAGGCAGAAGGGTGCATAAAATTGCATTTTTTATAAAGGTAATTATTTATTTTTAAACTGAGCTATTCCTGGAAAAGGTGTGTGTGTGTGTGTGTGTGTGTGTGTGTGTGTGTGTGTGTGTGTGTGTGTGATTCAGTTACAGTTACAGCCAGACATGCGTTGTCTATACTAGAGCTAAAGAAATTCCTTTTTCCATATCTGTATTTAAATGAGGCACTAGCTAAAATTGGATATCACTATTCTAAGCTTCGGCTCACACTTAATGAAAGAGCCAGTATGAATTATTTACTGAATGTCATACTTCAGGTTTTAAATTCAACATATTGTGATACATACACTACATAATTTAAGAGGTGGACAAATTACAATATGGCACCTGCCCATGCTTCTACATTCGGTCATTTCTGCTGCCTGGGTTAAAGTCTCCTTTACATCAATAATTTAGCAGAGACCCTCCATTTCTCTCTTTAAAAATAAGCCAGTATCCAAAAACCTATACAGGAAAGAAATCCATTTAACTTGGGACAAATCTCATATGCTGAATGATTTAACAGTCCAATTCTAAGTTTCAATAAGCCATTGAAATGTTGTGAGCAAAGGGATCAAATGTGAGAACAGAAAGTTTCCTTGATGAGCTTTACTCTCTGCCTTTTGCTATCTTGGGTCCCAGCTCTTGGTGTTACATTTTTTTGATTACACGTAACCTCCAATCTGTTCCTCTCTTGTGGGCCAGAATCCATTCTGCTTGTCTTTCCTGCTACTTTGCTTTTTCTCTTTCCTTTGTTTTCTTTCCCATTAGTAATTATTTATTAGTCTCTGAGGTGCAGCCCAGGATTTTTCATGGTATTTCTCTCACTTCCTCCAGCCCATTTGGTCACTGCTGAATGTTCAAAAGGGAGAGTAGGCTTCGACATGTTTGTTATGTAGACCTGGAGCAGAACACTGGAAAAGCTATACAATTACCATTTCCCTGGCATCATTTCTTCTTGGCTTTTTGGCCAGGAGGGACTGGCTAAGGAAAAAGTGTGGTTCGATGCTTAGAACACACAGTGGTGGAGAAGTCTGAGCCCTGGCTCTGTCTCCTGGCTCCTCCAATTCCATGTCTAAAAGCAATGCACCCTTTAGGCAATTTCTTTTTGTTATTTTCTCCTTGTTACCCACCATCTCCTTCCTTCTCTCTCTCTCTCTCTCTCTCTCTCTCTCTCTCTCTCTCTCTCTCTCTCTCTCTCTCTTTCTGCCCCCTTTTCCTCTTAGAAGTTAAGGTAAAAAAAACCCTATTATTTGCTGAAGCTCTTTCACCTTGCATAAATAAATGCAGGACAGGAACCAGTCCATTGAGCCTATGAGGAATTAAAACCGATACTTTATGGTACTTTGACATCTTGAGTTGAGAGGACCACTGTATTATTCCTTAGAAAAGCTTGATTTCTCATGTGGGCATGGATAGAAAGCTGGGATCATCTAAAACAACTTATAATCACTCTTTCTTACCCATCTGTAATATCATACCTATTTTTAGAGTAGTTCTTCCAGAATTTTAATTGGCACATAGATTACCTTGTTAATATGTTGATTTTGATTCAGTATGTCTGGGATGGGGCCTGAGATCCTGCATTTCCAACAAGCTCCCAGAAAATGCCTATTTGCTAGTCTTCAACTGCATTTAGAGTGGCTAGGTGTTCGAGGACTCTCCAGCCCTTTGACTGTTTTTTTTCCCCACCACAGCTAGACTGTCTCCTCTGGCAAGTTGTCCTCTTCTCTCCACTTTCCATTTAAACTTGTCCCTGTGTCCCACTGTCCAGGGGCCCTGTGCTATATTATTATGATGAGTAGCCTTCTCATGGTTCCGTAACTACTTTTTCACCCTTGCCCCCAAAAGCTCATCCCTCTGAAGTTCATGCCCATGACTATATCTACATCTCCCTGCCCTTGTCATTGTCATTTGTGACCAGATCCATCTCATCATTTGGTGGAGACTGGCATTTAACCATCATCTTCAATCTACCTCTTATGATCATTCTATAATATCCATATAGCCAGCCTAGCCAATATTTGCCCTCTCAATTTTCTTACTTATTTTTTAAAAAATAAAAATGAACTTTACTCTCACTTCACTGCAGGTAACCATTCCTAGAGTTACACCCTAGCCTTGGCAACTACCCAGAACTGCTACACATCAGAGCCCTGATATCCTACTCCCTCACCTCCTATCCTTCCAAGTCTCTTCTGTTCTCCGTATGGTGATCCTCAATCTTTTCATGCCACTATCCTTGATGTCTCCACTGTTTCCCAACCTCTTGTCTTTGTGTAGGTAGCTTGAGTTCTACATGATCACCCCAAACCTTCTCTCACAAGCACATTCAAGTTACTTATATTCCTATTTATTTTCATGCTGCATCTGGAGTGATATTATCACTTGCCCTTATTTTTTCTAAACCTGAGAAATTGCACATGGCTTGATAGAATCACCCAGTCATGACAGCCTATGACACCATAAAAGCTTGTCTTTGAGACCTTTTACAACTCAACAAGTCATTCATTCACTGTTGTTCAGTTACTTGAGCCACTCTTCCAGATTTAGCCCCTTCTCAAATCTCTAGTTAAACCCATGTCCACACTCCTAATCTCAATAGATAACCTGCTTCTATTACATTAAAATGAGAGAAGCTCCCCTAGGTGAACTCATTCTATTTTCCACTATCTATAAGCTTATCTTCATCCACACCCATCTTTACTTCCTTCTTCTTCTACATTCTTAGATGATGAGGTATTTCTCATTCTGTTAAGGCCAGACACCATCACCTTTGCACTGATCACTTTTCCTCCACTCATCCCAGGCTCGCATCAATTAATTCCATGAAATTCTTTATCTTCAAACTCTACCTCCCTCTTTCCTCTTTTTTTCATGTCTGCAACTTGTTATATGTAATTCTCCAGCCTCATCTCCCACAGTTCCCAGCCCCACACATTCATGAAACACTAGACAGTTTCATGTCTTGGTAATTTTGCTGGTGCCGTCCCTTTGACTGGAATATTCTTTCTCTGTTTTGCAATCTGGAAAACTCCTACTCATCTTGCAAGACTCAAACTGGGTGCTGTATGGGTGCAGCTTTCCATGCAGGCTTTCATGACTCCAATAATCTGAGTTAGTCACCTTGCTTTCAGGTTGCCATCCACACCTTGCAGTTACCATAGCAACCTTATTTTCCTTCCTATATTTTACTGTCATTATTTATGTGGCTGTGTCCCTTGTAGACTGGGTGCTCCTTGAGGGTTAGAACTCTTGTTTTAATCTTTTTTTGTATTCCAAATGACTGGAACAGTGCCTGGAATAATGTGGTTGAGAAATAGATTCTGTTAAATGAGTGAATAAATAGGAATTGCTCACAAAATGAACATATCATCACACATGTCAGCTTGGTTCAAAATGGCTTCATTCACAGATCTCCTTTTGGGTATCTATACATTTTATCACAGGGCCAACTTGCTCACTCTAATAATAATAATAATACGATTTTTGATGTAACACCACTGTTTATTTTGTATTAGGAGATAAGCTAAGTGATTCACACACATTATGCTATCAAAACCTTATGACAGCACTCTGAAGGCAATACGATTATCAGAAGTTTAGAGGTAAGGAGCTAAGAATCAGAAAGGTTAAGTAACATAACTGAAGTGACATAACCAGGAGGTTGTGGAGCTAGTTTCTGAACCATAGCCAGACTGGCTGAAAGATTCATGCCCTGAGCACAACATATACTTCTTTTCTAGCTCATGGATGCTCTTTCCTACTCTCTGGTCTCTCCTTCCCTCCTCATGTCCATTGTTCTTCCTTGACCTGATGTGCCTCTGCAGCTTGTGCAACCTGCTCCCTCTGCCCATCTCAGAGCACTGTTAAGATTGTGATGTCTGTAGCATTCTTTTCTATAGCTGTCTATCTAATGGACAACTTGAGTGGTTGTTTCAAAGGAGCCCAAGAGTTGAGAGAATTAATTTATTAATAATCATTAAGTAGTGAAGTGCTACTTAGTGCTATTTGCCTTAGATAATTAGGACACTACAGAAGCAAGGCATTCTGTGGGTTGTTTTTATGATAATCCATTTTGGGATAGTTAGAAATGTTGGACTTTAATTGGCCATTTCTTTTCTTCTTTTATCACTAGCAAAACTGTAGTGCAAACAAAACAAAACAAAACAAAACAAAACAAAAACGCTACATATTTACCTTTATAAATGAATGAAAAACCTGGACTGATAGCAATTCTAATATGTGAATTAGAAGCCCTGATTATGTAAAAAGCAAAGGGAATGAAAGTCTCCTGTACCTGTTAACAAGTGGATGGTTTACTTAATCCATATATCTTCAGAGGCTGCTATATTTATATATAGACTGCTTCTAGACTCTGGAACTAGAAGGAAACTGGATTAAAAAGATTTAATTAAGGGATTATCTGATGATTCTGTTTTTTTTCTCATTGTCAGTTAAATTGAGTAATGTTTTCTTAATGCACAGAATTACAATAAAATTCTTAATGAAGTCTACAAGACTTGATGCTAAATATATATTATGTCTTTTTTCAAAACTACCACTATTTCCACACTGTCCAACATTCCTCTGGTCTTCACTGTTAAGGCATTGTTATGTCTGTTGTAATGTTAATGGCATAATGCTTCAGGTGATAATCTGAATTTTACCTCCCACTCAACCCACATGTGATGCTTATATTCACTTGTCACAAGTTTAAATTTAAATTTAAACTCATTTAAATTAAATTAAGTTTAAATTTAAATTTAAACTCATTTAAATTGAAAAAAAATTTGTGTACCTAATAAATAAGTAAAAGCATGCAGGTACATATGTGCTTTAAAGTAATAAAACCTGAGCAGATATTTATTGGAGGTCTAGGTTAAATTGCTCTTGAACATACTTTTGTATATACTACTACCACAAATGTTACATTTCTATCTTAATGTTGGTATATATTTTTAAAATCTCTGAGATTGAATCATACTGTGGAATTTTATGTTCTCCCAAAGGGCGATTTTATCATTTAGAAACATTCTTTGGGTTATTAAATGCCAAATATTTGAGGATGCAATTGAGACCATCTCAATTTCTAATTCACTTTGAAATCTTTTAACTTTAACCTTCTCGTTTCCTGAAATGAAGGTATATAAAGCAATAACTCCTCTATTGGCTCATTTCAGAGCATTATCACCTTTTCAAGAATACATATAAAACAGGCTTCTCAGATGAGATTAAGCAGGAAAGTCCTAAACCTCTGCAGGCAAAAAGAAGGACAGGCTGCTCTTTTAGGGTTACTTCTAGATCTGAGATTCTAGGATTCAAGGGAGGAGATGGCTGTAAGGAAAATGTCATGAAGGAAAAGCAACCTTTAGCTCACAGGATGCCTAGATGTATCTCCCTGAGAACACTCTGATAACAGTTGATGTTTGAATTAAGTCTAGAATGCCTTACTCTTTAGCCCTATTGCTAAAGAGTCTGTCTTTATCAACGTCTATCTGACAATGCTCTTTTTCCATCTGAGGTAAAAATATCCTAATTGTGACATCACCATTGATTGTTGAGAAAAGGATAAGATTATCACAAAGGCTTATTGCCATGGAATGAAATGATGGAGCAAATGAAAACAAAATGCTTGTTCCCTTCCTAAGTTTTTAGCCTTCCATGTGGAGTGCAATAAAAGTGACCTATGGAGAAGGAGGCTTCAGTTCAAGTTCTCTGGGAGAGGTTAGAAAAGTAGCAAATTAACCTGTCTGATACCTTATCAGTCAGTATTGAGTAATCAACTAAGTTAACATTCTTGCCTTCCACAAGTCATTAAATCATATATCCCGGACCCGGAAATCTCCTAGTTCCTCCAGCATAAAGTATGGCTGGAATGTGAGGAAACGTCAGATTAGAAGGACTTTTCCCATCAAAAGAGATTTAGTAATTCCCTGCGAACATTAACCATTTTTAATCTGAGTAAAGTCGATCCCAGTTAGACCAGGAAGGTAAATTGTTCCCAGTCGATAGTACTGTTTGATGGGTTAAATTGGGACCTACTAGAATTGCACTAAGAGTTTTAAAGGGAACAATGGTGAGCACAATACCAAAACCTTTATAACCCTAGAATGTCATATGGGTAAACACAAGATACAGGACATGAAAGGGTGTTAAGCTTGAGTTCATTCCTCATGGTTTCAGTTAAAGAGCAGCAGGGGGGATTGACTTGTAGATAACCTATTCCTGTCCACCTCCTCCCCGCCCCACCACCAACTCCTTTCCTTTTCTCTCTTACCAATATTTTGCTTTTTAAGGATTGCCTCAACTTCTGAGATATTCAACACAAAGCACAGAGATATCAAAACTTACTATAAATAGCACATACAACAATAGCAAATTAAGAACTACCATACTGTGTCCAGGCAAACATGTCAAGAAGACTTCTCTATCCTTCCACAACTGGCTCAGCTTGGGGATCATGAGACGTAGATTCAGTACACTCTTGCTGAATATTTAACTACTGCTATATCCACTGAGTCACTGGGGATACATTTACCTATAAAAAAGTGTGTAGGTATCCGGATTACATGCAAAACCATACAGCTTTGTGCCCTCTTATGCTAAGAAGCAGGGCTGGAGAGTGCACTCAGGTTTGAGCTTTTGTCTCAGAGGTCAGCAGGACCTGGAATGGCTCATCCAGAGAATTTCCAGCACCCTGGCATGCTTTGACTAGAGAAATCTGATTAACATTAATACCAAGGGCAGCTTTAAAAAGAAGACAAATAAAAAATTATAAACTCAAGATGGTGAAATTTTTGCAAATGAACTATGTCTTATTTCTGTCTCTTTCAAGGTTATAGCGAAATGTCTAGCCCCAAACCTCCTTTACTATCTGCTTGGTAGAAATGGGATTCTGTTCTGTTTTCCAGTGGGCGGTGGGTACATAAGCTACTTGTCTGAACAGCACCAGCCAGTTGAGATAACCTCACCAGTCTCTCCAGCATCCCATCTATAGAGCCACCCACACCAGTTCTATCCAAGACAAGTGGCCTGTTAGAAGTCTCAGCAGCAGCAAAGAGGAGAATGAATGAATTGGCCTCCTTAAATACTACACAGTCTGTATAAGGCTTCTGCCTTTACACACTTAATTTGCCAGTCTTCTCCCTCAAGTGCTGTATTTTGGGGTTTCATTCCATACCAGAAAGACCACAGTGCTGGCATTTTTCTGCCTATATATCCCACTTCCAAACCTTACTTAGCTTATCTGAGAGGTTACAAATTTTGAATTCTGCCTGAGTTTCACCAGGCTATTCTGACACTGTTGTCTAACCTACAGCTGTGTGTTACATATCACCTCAGTATATAGTGGCCATTGTTGCTATTTTGTACTCTATACTTGTTTTTTTCAATTAAGTTTAACGGCTTTTTTAAAAATGAGACTTGAAGCTCTAGTTTTCTAGATCTTTTACAGTGTACAGTATATTATATACCTAAGCTGTATTAACAGCTTGTTTGTTTAAAATAATAATAATAATAATAAGATAGTCACCATCATACTATTGCTCATGGTGGGTCAGGAATTCAGGCAGGGCTTAGTGAGCCAGCTTGCCTCTGCTTCACATAGGGTTGTCTGGACTCATTCATTCAGCTGCACTTAGCTGTTAGCTGGGCTGGGCTGGAGGTTCAAGATGGCCCAGTGCTGGCTGTCTGTTGGACCACCTTGGTTTTCTTCCTCCTGGCCTCTCCTCAAGAGACCTCCATATGTTTTCTAATCAGGTCCTCTCTCTCCAGCAGGATAGCCTGGGCTTTTTCATGTGGTGTTGCAGACTTGCAAGAGTTAAAGCAAATTTACAATGTCTCTTAAGGTCTGAGTTTGGAAGCCCCAGAACATCCCTTCTGCAACTGATTCGACTGATCACAGCAAATCCCTACATCAGCCCAGATTCAGAAGGGGAGGAAACAGACTCACTTTGGGTGAGAGAAGTAGCAAGCATGGAAAGACTTAGGAGAAGTTGTGGGCTGTCATCTCTGTAGACAATCTAACAGACTCCATGGTTTGAACCACTGGAAACCTCTGCTCTCAGTAAGGCTGATGTGTAAAGTGGTCCCTTAATTCTTGTACTGTCTGATTTCAATTTTTCTTTTAACAGATCATGTACCTATTATGCTCTAGCTGACTTACTCAAGACATGGCCTGGGGTCACATTCACTGTTAATATGGTGGAAGGGAAGCTTAAAGATTTTGTTTCTCGAAGACATCCAGACCATTTCCTAAGAGAACTCTATTAGGCAATGATCTCCACTCTCCCTCCCTATCTCTGGCCCTGATCTTTAGTCTGGGTCGCCCTGCAAACATTTGTATGAACATGGGCCATTCGGTCTTCCCCAAACTTACTCTCTTAACTCAGAGTTTAAGTGTTCTTTTCATGTGTTCTGTATGTCTCTGCCCTGTTCCAGGATCCAGGATCAACAGTATTAGCTTATACTACTTATCCTTTTCCTAAAGTCTATCTCTTGGTTAAAATACCTGTGTGCCACGCTGCATGGGGTGGAGAATGGGAACTAGAAACTGGTTAGAATGTATGGGTTCAGCTCCACCTTGACACTAAGTCTTTGTCTCAGCACCCTCCCCCTTCAACCTTAGGCCAAATTCCAAGAAATGATCTTTCCTCTTTCTTGATAAGGGATGTAATTGACATACCCCTTAGGATGCTTTTTTTGTATATCCAAGTGAGTAAAAGGTCATATACTTTGTATGTAACTTCTGACTTTGGTTGACAAGTTGTGATTGGATAAAGATCATAGGACAATAAAAAATCAGGATGTGGCATCAAGGAAAACACAATATTATCTTAAAATAATATACTTAATCTGTATGGAGAGACAAGTCTATACTGCATATAAATTTCACTTCCATTTTGCTGTAGTACACATGATCTTTTACACTATTTCACTTAGCACAGTGGTTCCTAAGGGACCCAGACCATGTTTTAAATATAGTGGAAATAGGATAAACTATATCCCTAGGAAAAAAAAATGTTCAAGTGGATAACATTTTGCATTTATTTCAAGATATTTGCTGATCCCTTGGGTTTGAGCATCTATGAACTGCTCATAAAGAATTCTAGATGAAATGGGATGTAGCCTTTTGGAAAATCTCAAGGAATATAAAGATCAACTTAGAGTAATTTCATTGGGATTATGTGGTCAGGACACATGTATCCTCCTTCAGCATTCCATTTTAATTAATGTCTCATGTGGATCTTATTACGTAGGTGACCTTCTGCCCTTTGGTCATCTCCACCTTTCTTTCGAAAGATCTGATGGAACTATCCTGTAATAACCATGCAACCTTTCAGGCCAGTGCCGCTTCCTTAGGAGGGAAAAGCCCTCTTAATCTATGCCTCACATGCATAATAGTTCTGGGTTTTGTAAGAGGAGCATCCTATCCTAGAGGGTTTTGGTGACTATCCAATTTTCACATGAGCATAATAAACTGAAACTACCAGTTACTATACATCCTGCCCATTGTCCAAAGAGATACTCAATCTCCTAGGGGAACAGAAACAAATCTACAAAAGGTCATGTGCAGTTTGGGCATTTCTGAAGCAAGGCACTATGTCCATTTTGATGGGTAATGTACGCCGATGCTCTGCTCTTAATAATTTACCATTTCTAAGGAGATCTAAGGTAATCTGACCGTCAAATATTAAAGCAATGGAGAGTTTCCAAGCATAGTTCAGCACCTCTTCTTATGTATGTAGTTCAAGTGCAATGTCTAGTCCAATAAAAATCCAGTGTTAGAGTATCCTTCACACTATACATTTTACTAATTTGTCTCACTTCTAGACTATCACTGCTTTAATCCTGACTATGAAGAGGAAAATAAAATAATGTAATAACACCCTGGGCAGGTAGAGTGCCTTTTATCAGTGATCTCAAAACACCTCAGAAGCATTAATTACTTTTTCCAAACATGCTGGGAAGAAGATGTGGTTATGACCATTGTGCTGATGAGGAAGCAGATGCTGGGTCAGAGATCGGTGACTTATGATAAAACACCCGATCATGACCAGCTCTGGATTAGGAAGGAGGAAAAATGTCTAACTGAGAGACAGTGTTGAAGCTATTTTCCCAGCTTCGATTATCAATTGCTGGTCAACCCTGCCCTGGCCCCCTCCATTACCACCATTTCCTGTTTCTTTCTTGTCTGATTATCTTTAGTCTCATAACCAGGTAATATAAGCACATCATAGAAGCAGATATTATCTGAGCTGAACTGGGCTTCTGCAAACCAAATTAAAAGAAGTTAGGGAAATACTAGGTATAAAACATTTCTTAGGGCTTCCAGAGAATTCATTTTAAGGATAGTGTAGACTGAAATCTCAAACTATAATCAAACCCATTGTAGCTCTTGAAGTCTCAGTTTTGAATGAGTTGCTCTTCCTAGGGGCACTAATGACAAGATGCTATCTGGCCCCATAACATATCAATACATTGAATGAAGTCCAGCTAATTTTAGCCTTTCTCATTGCACATCACATACCATAAACTGGGTAAGGCACTGTGTTAAGAAATTAACATCTGTTCATAGGGTATGCTTGCATGTATTTGAGGTATGCTCTTTTTCTCTTTCATCTTCATGAATCCTCTGCTTTTCCAAACTTTCTCAGTAAAATACACTCAAAGTCTGGGATTAACATCAGAGCCAGAACAAAGCCAGATCAATGCTCACAAAGACTATCTTATCAAAGAAAATTCCAGAAGCTCCTGAACCTGTCAGAATCCTTCAGTGGACAATACCCCCTTTTTGCTAATATCAGACCTTTGCAAAATAAAAAATACATATTGGTCTATAAAAAAATATATTTTTAATATAAAATAAAAAATATATTTTTAATATAAATATATATATATATATATATATATATATATATATATATATATATATATATATAAATGTGTGTGTGTGGAGTGGGGGGTGTGTGTATATATCAGAATATATTTCTGTTTCCTGTGCCTCTTCTTTGCCTTCTCCAAAATAGGCAATAGGCACGAGATTAGGACTTAAACAATGATAGCCACTGTGGAATGAAGTGTGGACAAAATAAAATCATGATAAGTTAGTTCCATGTCACGTCATTAAAGAGAAAGCTTACACACAGCTGGGGAAAAAATCTCTTTTCCACTGATCCACTCGAAACAAGCTATGACTTCATTGGGGCTGGCTATCTGGTAAATTCCAGTAGAATATCATGCTCTGGAATTTAGGAATTAGAGGAAGGGGCCAGAGGAAATTTTAAAATAGCCCAAGAGGGTGGTCAAGCCTGGTTCGCGGATCTGCTGCCCTGTGTAACCCACAGCCCACGGGAGCTGCAGCAGTGATGTGTTTTACTTTTCTATTTTGAGCTTGTGACTCACATTACAAATATTGACTTCTATTTCTCTATTAGCATCAGATTTTTTCTTGAATCTTCCAAATTGACTTTGACTATAACTTTGGTTAATATTAAACCTCTTGGGTCAACACATTTTTATAGCTGTGAGCTGCTTTGACCACATGGAGTGGGGATTGGCAAAGAAGCATTACAACCAGGAGCAGGACTCCAGAGAAGGCTCCTTCAGATTCCCTGCTCCCCCACCTCTGTCCCCAATCCACCAACTACCCTGAACATTCCTATCAGATTCACTTTCTCTAAAGAATCAGGGGGATCATGGTTTCCTGGTGTGAGAGCCTTCCATGACACCCCACTGCCAAGAGAGGAAGGTCTGAATTCTATACCTGGCACTGGAGGGCATGAAAAGACTTTACCTTGTCAAACCCCAAAGACTTCAACAAGCACATCACCTCCACACATATAATCTTTTTCTTGCTTTAATCCTCCAAGCACTTTGGGCCTTTCTTATGTAAACATGTACATGGATAAATTCTCATTCAGCTTCTCCTGCCTCCAACACCAGAGACTCTGACATACTTTATCTTTGTACCCTCTATACACCTAGCACCAGAGCCAGGCATACAGGAGATGATGAGTAAACATTTGCTGAGCTGAATTCTGTCTCAAGGTTTATCTATTTCTTTTAGGCACATGATTAATGGTCACATGAAGTAGTTAAAATAGCCACACTGCAAGGTGCCTGGAGCAAGACATCTCAGGAATAATTGGGTGGATTTTGGTAATGTCCAGCAAAAAGAACACATATTAATATTATTCTTCACCTTATCTGGGATAGTAAAAGAAATTACAGCCAAAGCTGCAATAAACATAAAAATATAAGTCAGAGAGATCAATAAAAATAGAAAACCACAGACTCACAAATACAGAGGATAATCTGGTGATGGCCAGATGGAGGGGGTCGGGGGGCCGGGAGAAAGGAGTAAAGGGTTAAAGTACAAATTGGTAGTTGAGAGATAGTCATGGGCATGGGGAGCATAGCATAGGAAATGCAGCCAGCAGTAATGTAATGGCTGTGCGTACAGACAGAGGGGAGATAGATTAATCAGAGGGATTGCTTCATAAACTATATAAATGTCTAACCAATGTACTGTATACCTGAAACTAATAAATAAAAAGAAAAAGAAAAGAAAAAAGAAACCCACAGGGAATACAGCATCTGAACAGCCTTTCTACAATGAAATCTTTTGGGGGATATACTAAAGAACAGTAGAAACTGATTGTAAGTAGAAAACAATGAGAATGCAGGAAGAATAGGAGAAAAGTTAAAAAGGAAAGGAACCTAAAAATTGGGTATCTCACACAGAAGAAAAGGAATCCCTTGACAAAATGAAGTGAATTTGACCTTTCTCCTTCACTGAACTGGAAATAAACAGATAATGTCCAGTCCCTTTGTTCGCAGCAGAGGAAATGGAGGGTCAGAAAGGCCAAATTGTTTCACTTCCTCAGGGTATAAGTACTTTAACTGAAGGCAGGCATCTTGGCCATGACAACTGAGCATCCTAATCAGGTTCATTAAAAAAAAAATAGTTGGGCACCTGCACTGCCGAGCAGCCCACAGTGTTTATAATATTCCTATTCAACATAAGGCAATGCTATAGGTACTGAGGACATAGAACAGAATTTTTGACTTTGTCAAAATATATGTCAGACTTTGTCAAAATAAATCTAGATATGCTCCTTCCAGACTAAGGAGTTAAAAAGAAAAGGCTGAATAACTCTAAAAGTTGATTTGTATATAGCATTCTTAGCAATTTTGGACAAGATGCCTAATTTTCCAAAGATTTAATTAGTACCTTCAACTGACATGTTATTGACTATACCTAGTTGTTAATTTGCATTTGCACAGACGTGGCCATTGTTGAAGAAAGGTGAGTAGGGATTTTCAATCAATTGCCAGCATATTGGCTCCTTTGGAAATGCAGCCAAGGGATGCGTGCAAGTGCAGGCAGGCTTCCGTGCACACTGATTTGTCTGTCTCTCATCCACTCTCTAATGTTTCTGCAATAAAAATAATTGACCCTTATGCAATGTGGGCCTTCCATCAGCTGCCTTTTATCAACCTCACTTTTTTGAAACACTGATACCCATTTGGTTTTAGAAAAACAAAGGGAGTAAAAGGGTTTTTGACAATCAACCTTTCTAGAAAGTCTATGAGTGATTTTAAGTTTTCTTACGGTTTGTAGTAATGGGTAAACAGGGGGCGTGTGTTTCCATTTTGTCACGTCCCTATGGATGCTGAAAGTCCATATTTTCCTGTAGCTAAAACTTAGCAGAAAAGAAAAAAGCACTAAAAAATCCCTCAAAAAGAAAGCAGCAACACTTCTTTTATGACCCATGTTCAATGTCAATAGAAAGATTTGTTTCCTCTAAAGGTGCACTTTAAAAAAGAAAAAATAACTGAAAATTCTAAGGCGAAATAAAAATCTTGCCACACATTATAATACCAAGAAAAAACATTGCTCAACAAAATGAACCCATTTGATCATTTGCACATTCTCCCTCTTTCCTTATTCTTATCAAAGAAAAAAAAAAACTGCACAATTTTTACCTTCCAACATAGGCATGTGTGGTAGATTAGTGATAAAACTAAAAACTAAATATTCATTGAAATTCATTAGCAGTCTAGTGTGCAGTTTAAATAGGCCAGTTGACCAGGAATAAGCAAATCTTCCTAGAAGAGTTTTACTCTTCTTCAGATACTTAGCAATATGCATATATACTTGGTCCCTGACTATGTTAATATACGTTGTCCCTGGGCCAATCCCTGAAATATTTTTGGTCAGTTTTAAATAGTCTTGACAACAAGAACAATAATAGCTATCATTTCCTGAGTGCTTACTAAGTATTGGGCATATAAGTACTTTTCTATGCATTGTTTTGTTGATTCCTCACATGATCTCACTGGGCATGAACCATGAGCTTTCATCATTTTACAGATGAGAAGCTAATATTTCCTGGGTGTTGATTCAAAGTGGAGTGGGTGGAAGGCCAAATTTTGAGACAAAAATAAAATAAAATTTGAATCCTCAAAAAAGAAACTTCTCTACCCTGCACCTTGGGTTTGAATGTAATTTGCTTTCCTGAGTGCAAGGGAGAAAAACAGAAGGAGGTGAGTCCAGGGAATCATGATGACCAGCTCTGAAGTCTACTGAAAAAGACAGACACAAGGTAACACAGATGGAAGGACCCCCTCGGGGCCTCACCCCTCACCACTGCTTCCCCAGTGCAAGGCATTTGTGTAACATTTAGTGTGTTCAATATATACTTACTTGGTGGAGGAAAGATTGCCTCTTCCGTGCATGCTAAAGTGATTTCTGGAAGATTCAAAACCTCTGCTCCAATGGCATATGCCCTTCAGGGAGGGAGGGAGGAGAAAGATATTATGAGAGAGAGATTGAGAGAATATAGGCTAAATTAAAGTGCTCACTATTATGAGCATTTCTGATTAATTTGCTACTTCTTTGGAGTATTAAGGAGTTGAGAGTATGTTAAAGGCAGCGTGGATGATGGATGCATCTTCCTCTGAGGCTCAGGCCATCCATCTACTAATGCCTGTGGTTTCAAGGCTATCAAAAAGCCTTGACAACTTCTCACTTACAAGCACTAAATAGGGAGCGATTAGCCCATGATCTATGTAGGATTTAAATGTTCAGCTTCCCTTTCCTGATTTCTCTCTGCTCATGAGATCCACAGACCAAAAATATACTCTCCCTGCTGCCGACAAGGCTGCAGAGCCCCATCATGGTTACTGCCCTCTGAGTGCCCTTCCCGTTTTTGACCCCATTTGCTATCAGAAGTTTCTTTCCTGTTGAGCCTTCTAATTCATCAGTTAGCACAGGAAAAAAGGTCCAGCAAGCAGCTGTGTCCCTTGTGCTTCCTGCAAATTTCACCACTGGCCTGAAGCTCTCATCTTGCTTACTGGCCAGGCTCCTGCCTCGTCTCACCTTCCCTGCATCCAGTACCTTATTTCCCCAGAGAAGACATATCCTATGGCTTCCCAGGGTCCCTACTGTGACTGCCCATTGCACCAAAATTGTCCCTTAATCAAATCTTTTCCCACTTTTCATCGCATGCACATCTCACCGTATACAATGAGCATTTTTGAAATCCTGCCTCCAGACAGGGAACCATAGATGGTAATTGATCAGATAGGAACATCTGTACTATGTGATGCTAGCCTTTTAAGCAACTTTGCCTTAGCTTGGTGGGAAAGCACCCATTTCCAAAGGTTCTTCAAGAGCTAACGTAATAGTGAGAATTTTGGCACAGTGAAAAGTCAAGGGCTAAGGGTATTTTGAGTGCCTCTCAATCACATGAGCAGGTAATGGTTAGTGCTCTAAACTCTGATTATCTTTCCTGCAGCCTCAGCCTTCACTGATGCCTTTCTGCACTTAGAAGCCTGGCCTCCCTGTGGCCTTCAGTGACGACTTGATAAACCATTGACCTCAATTATTAAGTGTGGAGCAGAAACAATATTAAACCTGACTCTCCATTCCCAGTTGAGCTATCATGTGTCTCTCAGCAACTTGGCAGGAACCTTTTTCTCACCCCATGTCCTTCCTATTACCCCGCAGTATGTCCTGAACCCTTCCAACCCCAGGAACCCCAGAAACTCAACTCCAGCTTCTCAAGAATGAAATTGCTGGCCACCTGTGCTGGTGGTTTTTGCAGGTCAGCACTTAATCAACAAGCTCCTTCTGTCTCCAGCAGCCTGATGATCACCAGCGGTCAAAAGGGTTATTCCTTCTTTCACTAATCACTTCTGATTCCTGGGAAGCACAGTTGTGCCTCCCTAAAAGGAAGCTGAGTATTCTCAAGCAAAGAGTTACTTTTCTTGTTTTGCTATGTTTTATTTTAGAAAACTGTGTCTTAGAGGATTCTAGATAGGGCCTTGGAAGGAACTTCATCCCTCTTGGCCAGGGCAGCCAGCAATTTCTAGAATACTTGGGTGCTGTATCATTACACAAAAAAAAAACACAAGGAGAAACTCCACTATTACAATAATCACAATAGCAAGTCATATATATTTAGTAAATACCGTGTGACACATATGTCTTCAATATCACTTAATCCTCAGCGCAACCCAATGAAGTAGCTTTAGTTCTAGTACAGAGGCAAAGAAATATAGAGAAAGAGGCAGTAGTGTGCTGGTACATGTGAACAACTGACTCTCCAGGCAAAAAAAGAAAAAAAAGCCCCGGTGTATACACCTGCCAGTTTCTGTAGAATAAATCTTCACTATGTCATGGCAAATTTTAAACTACCAGTCTGATATAGGTAAATGTAGAGTTGGAAAGGGTTATGCACAACTAATTTTCTCGAGTCAGCTGCAGCACACACTAGATAGAAAGGTTACGTTATCTACTCAAAGTCACAGAGCATGTATGTGGTAGAGCTGAATTTTGAACACAAGGCAACTGGCTCCAGAATCCACATGCTTAACCACTAACAAAGCATAACTAGAACCAACTAGAAGTGCCCTCTTTGATTAGCAGATTATTTGGAATGATTATTTTAATTAATCAGGTAGTTTTATAGATAATCACAACGGTATTTGTTGGCACAGATGAAATAACGTGTCTTGATAATTTTTGCCCTAGCTGCACCTAAGAGAGCACCTGTATGTTGTAGGTATTCACAGATGTTAGTGGAATTTTACTGAGTTTAACAGATGCATTAAAGGGGTGTTGGGGGGGTGGTCTTTGGTGAAGTCCTTGGAATTCACGGTCAGTATTCTAGAGTTGTGGGGATAGGAGACCAGGGTGCAGAACATGTCACAGGGTGAAGATCAACAGAATGGGGTGAGCAGAGCCCTTAGAGTGAGTCTTCCCCATTTATCTTTTCCCTAAGGCTGGTCCTGGCTCCTGGGCTCAGAGCTCTAACTGGAGCATAGTTGGTGACACCCCACTTGTTGAGAACTTGTTTCTCTTCTTTGCTGCATCAGGCCACCAGTGAATCACCCTGGTTTCGCTTTCAAGTAAAAGGTGGAGGCAGGAGAGGCAGGGCATCTTTTGCAGATCAATGGTAGCACCTGCTTGAGGTACAAAACCAGAATGTGGGATGTCTTACTGCTGTGCATCTAAGTAAACGAGCTGGTTTGCAACTCACTGTTTTCAAAATGAAAACTGGAAGATTCAGCCATGAGGTATCAATTTAGCTGACCTGAGGGATGGAGGAAAATGGTTGGGGAGCTACTGTCATATGTCAGCACAAAAACTTGATAAGGTATAAGCTGTGGTTGGGCCAAAACCCTGGCATGATTGCTTGTTAAACCTTTTTCTGGGCCAGACACAGCCGGTTTACATTCATGACCTTACCTGACCTTCATCAAAACCCCAAGTAGACAGTTTTTATTTCCATTTCTCAAAGGGAAAAACTGCACCATAAGTGTATCCTGGCCTGGCAGGAAGCCCCTGGCCCACTCAGATGGCTTAACTGAAAAGACTTTGATAAAGAGACTGCTGACAAAAGTGTGAACAGAATACAGAAAACTCATTAGGTGAGCGATCCAGGGACTAGCAACCATGGGGAACCTTTGCTACCCCCAGATTGACAGAGGAAGAAAGGATGAAGCGAGACTGTGATCCAATAAGGACTACAGCGAGGGGAGGGAGGCCACGTGACTGGAGCCATGGCCATGCCCAAGGGGCACAGCCACTGAAAAAACTATAACCTGACCTGAAGGAATGTAGAGAATAAACACCCCAACCTTTCCCTGGCAAAGGTGAAAATTGCTGGTGGCTGGGTTGAAGGTGGCCTGAGAATGGGTTCAGATCTTCACTGAACGTGCTGAACAAGCTGCAGGAGAAAACAGCGCCTTGAGCCCAAAGCAGCTGCTTCAGGATTGCCCTGGGAGCCCAGCCCTCCCGTAGTGAAGCGGGAGAGATCATCCCAGGACACACAGCTTTGCCTGCTCTGCCTACCAGCTCGTCTACTTTACCTGAACTGATTTGTTAATTCAGGGAAACAAATGGTTTGACTAATATTTTTTCCTCTGAATCAACTACTTATTTGGGCATCTTGCAAACACAGGCTTTCTGTGCAATAAGATCAGGTAATGTCAGCTTGGCACTGGCAGACACACGCCAACGAGGTACAAAGCACATTTTTAGAGTAAAGGAAAGAAGGTAATTTAAAGCTTATTATTATTATTTTTTAAACATAATTAAGCATTTATATTTGAGCTCGGGAAGGAAACACTCCACTTGCCCAAGGAGTGGGTATCACCTAGCTGAAATGTATGGCTATTTGTGTGTCTGTTTAAAACTGAGAAAAATCTGAATGCCTGCCTAGCGGTAGGATAATAGAGTACATGTTCATTTTTTATCCAGGTGTTTCAAAAGTGTGTGTCTAAAGGCATATCTCTTTGAGTTCTACCAGGATATCCTGGCTTAGATTCTAAAAAGCAAAAGGGCAGTAAGTGAAAGTGATCATTAGCTGGGTACCAGACTGCACAGAGGGGAGAACGTGAAAGTGGCCTCCCTCTGCAGTGCAGCTGGGAGCCCTGGGGGTTGGCATTGCTGAGCTCCAGCAGTGACGGAGCCTGTAACAACACCAGCCAGAGCTTTCTCCTGAGGATGGGTGATTGATGTGTGAGAGCTCAGAGGTCCAGGAGTAAATGAGTCAGCAGTGGGGAGCAGGAGCAGTGAAACAGGGGTTTTCTCTTGAATTCTTGCTTATTTTGGGACAGTATGATGCTCTTCTCAGAGGGAGCAAATAAAGTGTTAGTGGAGGGAGTCAGGCTTATGTAACTCATTTCTAAAACAAGTGAGCAACGTCACTGAAGGAATCAACACCTTCATTAAAGAAGTTAAATAGAATTGATGTAAACACAGCTGGCCTTCTTTCAATGAAGGCTGATACTATTCTTAGCTCTGCCACTATTTAGCTATGTGAATTTGGGCGAGCATTCTGGGCCTCAGTTTCCTCAAATATAAAATGATAGGGTTGCTGGCAATGCCCCAAGTACTTTCTAGATTTGACATTCCTCAAGACTCTACTGAATAGTAATAATAATAAAAATTTTAGTAATAGTTACAATGATGATAGTAGTTAATATTTATTTAGGGGCCTTCTGTGTGTCAGGCACCATGCTAGAGGCTTTAAAAATAATATATCAAAACATATGATCTCATCATTTCCTACAAACAACCTTATGAGGCAGAAAACATTATTATCATGATTTTGCATATGTAGAATCTGAGACTCCAAGAGGTTAAGGTATCTGGACAAAGTCATGTCCAATAAGTACATAGTTGATTTGACCAGGGTCTCAGGGGAAAGGAGATGACATGTTCAAAAGGGTTTTACTGAGAATAATTTAATAAAAGGGCTCTTTATGGAGGTGTGAGCAGAACTAAAGGTGTGATCAGGCACTGGGACTGGCAACAGCACGGAGCTGAAGGAGGCTCAGGAGGAAATAGATGTCACTAGAGCTTGATGATGGCAGGAGCAAAAGAGGGCCACCTAGCAGGAGGTATGCCACTGAGGAGCACAGGCACCACCAGAACCAGGGAGAAGCTGGAAAGAAGGGAGAGTAATAAGTATCCCAAACTCTCCTCCTCTTCTTGCCTTCTTACATCCTGCTAACCCTTCCCACTGCCTGAACCCACACAAAGCCAAAGGTGAAGGAGCCTGGAATGCAGTCAGGAGCGGTCAGCCTCCTGATGCAAGAATAAGGTGAAAAAAGAGAGATAATGGATCTGTGGATCAAATGGAAAATAAGCAGCAGAGCAGAGCCAGAATTATAGCACAATTTGTTTCTGAGTCCAGAGACCTTACTAGATCCAGCTTGGGTGATACATGTGTAAGAAGCAACAATGCATATTCTAGACTATTGTAGGGTCATTAGAGCTTGAGGAGCCCTAAATTCATGGCCAAAGCCCTGTTAGCCATGGTTGTCAATGTTAACAACATCACAATAATTCCCATCATTGCAGACTAACTGCATTTGAGGGTCTTTCCCCTGGATGCATAGCGTTAGTTAACAATGTTACAGGAATGGGCATGTGGATGATAGAGGGTTATTACTTATATCTTTTCTATAAATAAAGTAATGTTAAACTTTGGAATGTTAGTTGCCAGAAAGAAGCAGGCTCAGATATCCACAAACACACGGATATGTACACTCTTCGGTCTGCTGTTCTTTTCCTAGAATCATATGTGCCCCCAACCCACTCCTCACACACAACTCTTTCTCCTCTTTTGCCCAGGCTATAACCCCACTAGCAGAGACTTCTCCTTTCCTCACTAGTTGAAACCAGATTTTTTTTCTCCAGGAAACAGATCAAAGTTCACCTTTCCTCTATGAAGCCTTCCTCACCTCTCTGTTCACTCTCTTATCTACATTTCTTTGCACTAACTGCTATTGCAGCAGTTATCATTACCTTGTAAAGATTTCTGTTTGCTTTCTGCACTGGACTGTGAACCTGTGAGGAAGTGTATTAGTTAGAAAAAAGGAATAACACTAGCTAACATTTATTTAGTACTTACATTAGGCACATGAATTAGCTCAGTTACATCTCATAAAGACCCTATGAGACAGGTTCAGTTTTGATTCCCGTTTTACAGAATAAGAAACTGAGGCCTAGCAATATTAACTTGCCTAAAAAGTTACAAGCTATACATGAACTTATAAATATTTTGGAAGTCAATTTTTTCTTTCAAAAAACTTATATTGTGATCCACCCACTATAAAAACATAGAAGTGAAAAAAAATTACCTCTACCAGCAATATTTTCTTTTTAGTTTTGACACATACATTTATTTACCTTGAGAAAATATGATCAAATGTTAACATTTGTTCATTCTGGCTATGAGTGTTTGTCATATTATAAGTCACTGTATTTTTATGAATTAAAGTTTTTCAAATTGAACACATACAGAGAATAATTACATGACATTTTATATATAGTAGACATTAAATAAATTTTTATTAAAAATGATAAAATGAGTAGGTAAGCTATTAACTTTCACCATAAATTAACACAAAACAAATGAAAGTTTGGACAATAAGAGCTCCATGAATTTCAAAGAAAGTTGTCACAGAATACGAAAAGATGTTGATATCTGAAGTAAGTCTTGAATCAGGTTCCGAGGGTATCAAAAATGCTCCTGGCTCTTGAAAAATATCCACCAATTAAACGATAGCTTTATTAAAAAACCCAAGGTTGTTCAACTGCAAGTCATTCAATATGGCGCACCAGTCCCATGTGCTGCTTCACATCAAAAAGGAGCTACCACCAGCACCACATCAAATCACACACACAGGAGACTGCTGGTGGCTTCTACCCTCTCCTAAAATCTTCAGGTAGCCACACTCCCCTGATCTGATTTCACGCTTCTTTTCTAAGGCAGTGTGTATGTGTGTGTGAGAGAGAGAGAGAGAGAGAGAGAGAGAGAGAGAGAGACAGACAGACAGACAGACAGACAGACAGACAGAGACAGAGAGAAAGAGACAAAGAGACAGAAAGAAACAGAGAGAGACAGAGACAGAGAGAGAGACTGACTTAGTAAACAAACACTGGGTGAAAACTGAAGTAGAAATTCTAGATATCAAAAACAAGCAAAGATTTGGCTCCAAACAAAGATGAGATTGCAACATTCTTACCAAGTAGATATGGAAGGGAAGTCTGATTGGAAGGTCTCCCACCACTAAGTGCACATAAAGATGGAAAGGCTCTCACCCTCACCTGGCTGTTCTGTCTCTGATGTCCCAGTTCTAGACTTCAAAAGGAATAAAAAAAGGGGTTAGTTTCTGGTTTTAGATTGCTTGATGTAAGTGTAAAATAGTCATTTAAAATATTTTTACACATTCTGCAATACACACATACATACATATATATGTACATACATACATACATATGTACACATATACATACAACCACACACACACACACACACACACACACATTAGTGAGACAGGGTGAAATTAAACCTGACAGAAACATGAGTAGAGGGAAATAAGGTTAATGAGGTAATATTTCAATAGCCTCTTAACAATTTCTGTCTCAGAATTCTTCTCATTTTATCTCTTCATTGGATCTCCCAACCCATTGGACTCTGTCCACCTAAGAGCCAAGAGTTATTCTGTATTTATAAAAACCTTTTCAGGTAGTTTGATCTCCCACCAATACCCTCCATTCTGAAAGGGAAATGCCCCTGAAATTCATTCCCCACAAGGCCACCAGAGTTATCTTCCATGTCTAATCAACTGGCATGCAATTTTTCGCCAAATTTTTGCTGCCTAACTCCAAGGCTCCAAGGACCAACCCCTCATAAGTTGCCTTCTGCCACATTTAAATCTTCAGCTTTTAAAACCCCCAGTCCATCTGCAACTGACTATGAGGTCCCTGGATGACCCTACAGGAAGATTCAGTACTCTTAGAACAACAAAAGCAACAATCTGTTGAAGGAATTGAGACTTAACATTTCAAAATAAAGCATCAATCCAGTTAGTTTGTTAAAAGTCAATCAGGAATGTGGCTTATACTTACTTTATGTTTTAACACTGACTGATACTATATTACATGTGAGAGGAGCTTTGTACCATGGTCCCTTCACTCCTCAAATCCTCCAAAGGTCTTACTCTAGTATTAACCTGAACTTATCAGGCTCTTTCCCTCCCACAATCATTTTTATATCCTTTCCCCTTTGCTTGAAACATCTTCCTAGCCCCACAAGCAGCCTCTCTGTGTCTACATGGCCTGTGCTTACGTTTCCTTGAAGATTCAGCTTAAACATTGCTGCTGCTCTGAGACCTCTGCTCAGCACCCCCATCCTTCCCATGAAATCATTGTCATGGTGAATACCACTTATGGCCACTTACTATTACAGACACTATTCACTGTGCTTTGCATACATTTCTCATTTAATCCTCAAACACATTTTGGGGTATTATCTCCACTTGACAGATAAAAAATGTGCAGCTCAGAGAAGTAGCTTACCCAGACCACACGGCTAGCAAGCAATAACGCCAAACAGGTCTGTGTCCACTGCAGTCACTTCCCTGGTCTCTCTGCCTCTCCACAGCAGCCCTTGTCTCACTTTGTAGTAACCACTGGTCATTGGTTTACCAATGTATTGATCTGTTTGTCTGACAAGATTGTAAGCTTCTCAGATACAAGACTCACTGGTAATTCACTATTAGCATCACAGCTCAGGGATCCTGATAGGTGCCGGAGGAAGGAACAGAAAGGAAAAGGAGCCTCTCCGATAACTCTGGAACCATTGTCAGTCTCTGGCCTGACATTTTCAGAGCTTCTCATATTTTCCATGTTGGCCTAACCCAGTTTCCCACTTTTCCTCATTAGTGTTCAATTCCACTGCAAGGAAACATCCTGACCTCAAGCCTGAGAAGGCTGCTTGCGTTATGGTACATAAAAAAAGAAGGCTTACAAATAGCAAGTGTTTTGAAAACTCTTTACTATATTCCCTTTTCCCCTACCTGCCTCCACCCAAAAAAAGCTGGAGTTATGAAATGCATGCTAAATATTGAGCCATTAAACTTAGGAATATTGAGAGAACTGTTTTCCTAAAAGCTTATTTTTTTTCAGCTCTCCTTGTTTTGCCCTGAGTGTTTTTAGCAGTTCAAACAGGTTGGGTTGCCCACAAGGAGTAGGGCACAGGTTTTTTCCACCCGTAGGTTGAGGTATTCATTCCCACTTTAAACCTCTCTAAATTTATGTGCCAGTATTTTCCAAGAAGATGTATTTGTAGGTATGTTCGGGATAGAACTGAACATTCACAGCATTGACTGCGACTAGGGGATGACAGCTGGACAAATTCGAGGTTTCAAGCTTCATCCTCAGCCTGACCTTTGGCAAAAATGGAAATGTTTGCACTTTGCAAAGCCTGTTATTCTCTTTGAGTGTGCGTGTGCATGTGCGTGTGTGTTTGGGGGCAGGGGGAGAGACAGAGGGGCAGGCTTTACTTCTGAGAAAATATATAATAATTGCCAGAATGAGTCAAGCCTAAGGTTTCTGGGCTCCTGGGATTCTGCCACCCAGTTTTGGCTCTGAAAGAGATACCAAGACATATTATTATGTTACTGTCAGAGCTCTGTATGGCTTTTCGACACTTCTCTTTCCAATTCCCTCCCCTGTGTCACCATCATCTTTGTGACCTAGCATGGTTCTACCATTTTTTCTTTCTTATTGAGGGATAAGGAGATCAGGTTTACTGAGGTGTAATTTACTTATCCTTTTTAGTATATAATTCCATGAATTTTGACAAATGCATATAGTCATGTAACCATCCCCATAATCAAGATATAGAACAGTTGCCTTACCCCCAAAATATCCCTCTTTTTGCTCCTTTGAAGTCAACTTCTCTTTTTAATCCTCAGGCCCTAGCAGCCATTAATATATTTTGTGTCTTTATAGTTTTACTTCTTCTACGAAGTATGCAAATGGAATTAATTATACAGTGTGTAGCCTTTTGTATCCATCTTCTTTTACACAATATAATGTGTTGGAGATTCACTCATGTTGTCGCATGTATCAGTAGTTTATTATTTTTTTTATTCTGAATACTATCCTATGGATTAGATGAACCACAGTATATTATTGGTATACCAGTTATCCATTCAACAGTTGATTGTTCTTGGATGTTAGCAATTATGAGTAAAGGTTCTGTAAATAGTTGCATAGTTTTTTGTGTGGGATTTCTGGGTTGTACAGTAAGTATACAAATATATAAGAAACTGCCATATGTTTCCAAAGTTTATCTTTCATTTCTTCAGGCGTTAAAGAAACCTTTTAAGAGACCTCAGCAGGGTTCATGATCCTATCTATCAATGCCAAAAACATTATAAGAAGCAATATGTCAATGACATGATTATAAAATGGGTCAGATTTCATGATCCCAGTGCAATGAACACAGAAAGAGTGTGTGCACTATTACCATTTCTCAGGGCTTTTAGGCTGGCCTTTGTCATGGAATGCCAGCCTGAAAGAGTTAACTTACTTCCCTTGGGTGACTCTGTCCCCAGGTTGTAAATAAGTCATTCTGGCTCATAGCCGTACCAGGTCTATTATTAACACCCATTTCCAGGAGGAGCCAGTGAGGCCTGGGTTGCTGAAGAATGCCCAAAGAATTTAGAGGTTCTAGTGCCTAATTCTTACTGTGACAGTGACTCACTGAGTGATTCTGGTACATCATCTTGGTGCTCCATACTCAGTTTTCCTACAGTCTGAGATAGGATTGTCTGTTGACTCAGCTAATTGCTTGGGGTAAAGAAGATTACAAATAGGAAGAGTGTCATACAGTGGTGTTGAAGCTACTATTCCAGTGGCATCATGGGCCTGGGTGCTCTTCTTCACCAGAATGATAAAGTCCTTTGTTATACCATTTCCTAGATGGGGACTCTCTTTAAAGAGAGGTCACATGACTGGCCCTCTGAGAAACAGTGAGTCAGAGGAGTTTAAAGAGTCCCTAGGACTCTCCACAAACTTTCTGAAGGTGTTCACTGACTCACTGGATCCCTTCCTTCTAGAATCATTTTACAAGTTGAAAATACTCTTGGGCATAAAACTTCGTCCTCAAAGATGTTAACAGGCAAAGTCATTTCCAAATTGGCCATCTTATCTTTAGTTGTACCTTTCCCCACAAACAAAATTCTTTAAGAAATTGGTCCAGACTGGCCTTTAAGTGACCAAATAAATAGGGGACCTGAGATTTATCTATAGCAAACTCTGTCTACCCATGTTCTCTTGATTGTTTTACCACTGCTATGCATGCCAACTTGACTACCCATGGCCGACACTTGCATCTCCGTCCTGGGACTGCCCTTAGGCTTCCAGAACCCACTGTGCCATGCACACTGCCAACAGATGTACCTATGAATTCACATTTTACCAGGGGCAGCTATAACCAATGATAAGTGTTAGAATAATACTGTGGTGTTTGTTTTACAGCCTTTTTCAGAGCTTCTATATGGGGTTAAGTCACATTTGTGGAAAGTGCTTTCCACCCTTTATTGCCTCCCTGCTCTCCTCCATGTCAACCTCAGTATACTTCCCTGTTTTCTGTCTACACACACTACTTCCCCTCAAAGTCTTGCCTTGCCACTGATTCTGAGGGAATTCAAACTACAATGGTCATCAACATTTGATATCTACATGCATGCATATGCATTTTTTTCTGAGGAAGGAATTCAGTCTTTCTCAGATTCTAAAAAAAGTCTGTGACTCTTCTCAAATGATTAAGAACAATGCTAACACTATTTTTTACTCCTTTGAAAATCTCCCATCCTCCTTGCAATTCACTTTTCTTGCAAGCCTCAACATTACCCTCTTGCTATTAAACCAATGTACAGAAAAAAAATTAATTCATGCACATTAATATTTAACTGATAATAACTAAGGGTAAATAATTCCTAGGAACATTTTGATTTGAAATGTTATTGAAGCACAAAATAGAAGAGATAGATTTTGTACCTATAAGTATTCAAATAATTCTAAATACCTTAGAAGAAAATTTTAGTTAAAGCATTAAGAGACAAAAGTTGGGTCAACTGCTAAGCATTCTGCTAATAAAACGTTGCTTAAAATGTTTTCATCACATAGATGAGGCTCTGACGATTGAATTTATATATGAACACATAGTCTCATATGCAGAACAAAGATGATTATTAATCTTATAAGCATATAGGACAGGCATAATTGCTTTTAACTGCCTATAAAAGTAAAGGTGTGTACCTTTCTAGAAAAGGTTAGCAGCTAGGAGATGTCATCCAAATATTTTTCTTGCTGACTTACGACCTGTGATTCTTTTAGTGGTTCTTTGTCCTCAAGTTATTTCTAATGTACTGACTACACACACACACACACACACACACACACACACACACACACACACACCTTTCAAATCAAATGTACAATGTTCTTTTAGATCCAGTATCAACATCAAGGGATATCAAACACAATGGCTAACAGCCCAAAGCTTACTTTCTGCTTTCAATGAGCTGCCAAAACATACAAAATGAAACATTTAAATTCACAGCAGGGCTTTTTTGTCAGTTTACCTGATCTGAAATTTAACACTATCATAATTCCTAAAATCCTCACTTACTTGCCTTAGGAAAAGGAAGAGTCATTTTCCTCAGCAAAGGACTAACGTCTGTTTGACAAAGCTTGCATTTGATCTTCATGTGTCTACCTTAGCCAACAAACACATACCAAATCCTGCCTCTGTGACATGGGGAAGAAATATAACCTGCTATTTACTAAAGTTAACAGTATGAATGTGGCCACTGCAATGTGAGTATTGTTATATTAAATTTGTGAATAGAATTCAGTCACTGCACATTAGCAGGAGGTGTGTGCACCTATCATTTCCACCATCTGCAAAGGGAGAAATGTCTACACCTACTCACACCCACTTCCTTCAAGTACAGCTGACAATTGGGAACCCCCTGGCAAGCTAACAAAAACTATGTTTTAAGCTGAATGAGTTAGATAGCTCATTCGCTCCCTGGTAGCTATGTGGATGCTTAGAAGGGAACATCCATTCTCAGAGATAACACCTTGGGTTTTACAAATATGGGGAATTCACTGGGATATAATTTTAGATATAAAACAAGCCTTGGTAAAACTTGCAGGCCAACTAAACAGGATTTTGTGCCAACTTGGATGCTGCTCTTGTGGTTCTGAACAGAATTGAAACAAATTGTGGGACTTAGGATTTCATAAAAATGCAGAATGTTTTTTATTAACTTCGCTTATTTATAAAATTCTTCCCTATCTCCTTCCCTCATTCCTTCCTTCTTTCCTCTTTATCTCAGCTTCTTATTAAAGCACAAAAGGACTCAGAAAAGTATGACAGCTTAATTTTCACAAAGTGAACACAGTGGCATATGCTGCTACCAGGTTAAGAACGAAAGATTATCAGCACCCAAGAAACCCTCTGTGTCCCCCTTTCCAGTCACTACCTCTTCCACAACAGGAGACTGCCGTCCAGACTTCTAGCTCCTTAGATTCATTTTCTAGTTTCAAAACTATATAAATGGAGTCATAAGAGGTGTACTCTTTTGTGCCTGGCTTGTTGTTTTTGTTGTTCAAAATTTTGTTTGTAATATACATCCATGTCATTCATCCATGTTATCCAAGTTCTAGTTTGTTCATTCTCATTCCTGTATAGTATTCTTTTGTGCGCATACACCACAATTTATTTACGCATTCTATTAACAGGTATTTGAGTGATTTCCAGTCTTTGGCTATTTATAAATAGCGCTACTGTAAGCTTTCCTGAACAAGTCTTTTGATGATCATAAACACTCCTCTTTTTAGCGTATATACTGAGGATTATAATTGCTGGGTCATGTGGTGCATTCAGCTTCAGTCGATGTGGCCAAACATTCTTCCAAAGAGCTCGTTCACTTGTTTTTCATTTTCACATGTTATCTGTTCTGCTGTGCGCATTCTTTGTTTTTAGCAAGGTTTTTGTTTGTCTGTCTTGAGAGTATAGAATCTTCCAAAGCATGTTCTGAGCACTGGGACAGGCACAAACAACCAGACCCTGATACTAGAAATCTGTCTAATAAGAGAAACAGAAGAAAAAAACAACACATGTAATTCACAGTGGTGAGACATGTAATAAAAGTAAATATCAGTTGCAGTAGATGCATCAAGGGGGTCTCAACCAGTTGCCCAGAGGTGCTAGAGAATATGTGTGCTGGTGCTATAGGGATGAATAGAACCTAGAGAAAGTGCATAAGCAGAGAAAGCAAGCATCGGGTGTATTTAGCGACCAGCAAAAGGCTGTGAGTAGCTTGAGCACTGTGCTCCCTTCAATAAACTGTGGGGAAAATGTGCTGGGGAAAGGGCCTGATTGTTAAAACAGGGAGCCGAGAATTTATTTGTTAGGACTTCATGAGGTCAGAGGGAATTTTGAAAAGGGGAGCAACCCAATCAGATTTTAAAAATAAAATGTTGGTAACCATATTGAGTCTGAAAGGGCAGAAAAAATTCTGGTGGCATTTATATCAAACCAGCTGTATGATTATGCCTGGATTCACTGCCTGCCCTGGCATTTACTGACTGATGTTGGGCAATTCAGCTTCAGTTTTTTCAATGTATGGTAATGGTTCCAATGCCTCCTACTTTCAGGTACAGTTCAAAGGGAGATCAACCAAGCAAAGGCCTCAGCTGTACCCTGGCAAAACATAAGTACTCTAAGCATGTTAATTACCAGGTTAAACAAGGAGATTAAAAAAAAAAAAAGAACCAGGCTGGCAACTTATGCCTTTCCTATGTAACATCACGGGTGTTTAATATACAACATGGAAGGGTAATAAAGTTGACTTATTTGAAAATATTTTGATTACACATTCATGTGTTTAACAAATAGGCATCGAGTCTCTCAAGGAAGTAAGTCTTGTGCTAGACACTCTAGATAGAGAAATAGAATTGCTTCTTCCTCCAGGAGACATGACTACCCATTGTGACTAGTACTCTAACTTGAAAAGTAGAGGAAGCACTAGCTCCTCTCTGGAATGGCCAAGAGGAATGATGAAGATGATAAGAAAATGGAGTTTTAAAGGGTAAGCTGGATAAAGGGCGCATATGTGTGAGCATAGGAAGGGATGGGGGATAACATGACATGCCCAGAGAACAGAATTTATTAGGAGAGATTTTAAAAGAGCTTTTGAGGTCACATATTCTGACTACATTGTGTTAATAATATGACAGTAAAAAATTTATCTGCTACTTCATTCAACAAATCACTTTATTGATTGATGACTTTGTGTCAGAAAGTGTTTTAAGTACTGAGGACATAGTCATTTATATCAGATGTTCCTGCCATCTTGGAATTTACATTCGCTTGTTGAGAAATACAACAAATAAGTAAGTGAGTAAATAAATAAGGAAATGACAGACAGGAATAGATGCTGGAAAGGAAATAGAGCCAGCAATGTGATGATACAGATGATGTGGATAAGAGGAATGAAGATGAGACAATGTCTCCGAAGAGGTGACACTGAAGCTGTGGTTTTAAAAGATGGAGGAAAATAGTCCAAGGAGAAGAAACTATAAGCCCAAGGCCTCAAGGTGAGACTAACCTGGAGGAACTGACTGTCATGTGAGTTTGAAGGCAAGGGTCAGATCACACAGAATCTTAGAAGGCAACATCAGGTGTGGACTTTATTCTAACTGCAGCTGGAAACCACTGGGTGGAATGAATGTGGGAAGGTTAAGCAGAGAATTGATGTGGCCAAAAAACATGCTGTGTGGCAAATGCAATTGGGCAGAGCATCAGAAGAAAAGAGAAATCCTTCCAGCAGCCTAGAGCCCTTCAAGGTGAAGTCCAGGGTCTCTCTTCTACATCTAAGAGTCTAGAATGAATAACATCTACATAGCTTCCAACTTACTCAGTCACAGGAGAAGGAGACCCATTTTTTATCTTGGAAGTTATCAGACCGACCAGAAAACCTGCTAGGAATGTGCTGGTTTGCCAATTCCTGAATAAAGAGGTCTCCGTTAAAAAATATCCATTGCTACTTCCCTGTCAGCCTCCAGGGTAGGAGCCAATGGCTTTTTTTTTTTTAATCAATCCAAAATAAATACAAGAATGTAAAATGTTAATCAAATGTAAACAAAAGAATAGAATTAAAGGAGCCAGGTACCACTAGTGACTTTTATTGCTTCTGCTGTGGGGCCAGCAAGAGAATTTAAGAAATTCCCTCTTTAGCCTCCAGGAAATGGTGACTGTTTCAGTACAGCAGTCTTCCTTCCCTGTGGCTCTCTGTGGTCCACTGTGACTGGGGGCTGGCTTGTTTTCATCCTGCTGGAAAAGTGTCAGAATATGTGACTCCCTCCCTACCTCCTTGATTTCTCAGTAGAAAGGAGATAATCACATGAACTCTCCACATTATAGGCCCCAGGAAATGGGCATAAAAGGCATAATTTGGGAACAAGAGTTAGTTTGGAAAACAGAAGTATTTCATCCTGGCTCTCTCTAGTAGTTACCCAACAGGTGGTTCAAATGATTTATGTCAGCAGAATCTTCAACTGTCAAAGATGAATTGCCAGAGGATGGGAATCATTGTAAAGTAGTGAAGTGATATGATTTCTGTGGATTTTTGATTATGGGCTTTTGGCCACACAGAGAGAATAAATAATTCCCAATTTGGACATTTCTTAGAATGATACTGTCTCAAAGACAAAATGAGGACCAGTCTGAATTTTTATCTTAAAGCATATACATATTCTTCTGCCTTGGGTGTTTCCACTACTCAGTAGTTGAAATCTGGCATACTGAATTAGTTATCACTTGAGAACATACTATTTAGCAATATCAACGGCCTGTCCTCTCTGCCCTTCAGCATAATTCTGAAACCCACCATTTACTGCTTACTGACAGTTACAAACAAGTTTAACTATTAGATTGAATAAAAGACAGTTTTACTGAAAAAAAAAAGACAAAATATTTCAAAGGCAAAGATAAAGTTGTAGAATATTTTTGTGGCTCATCACCCCATTGACATGGCTTAATAGTGTTTTCATTTATACCTAAGAATCAAAGCTGTGGAAACATCCATTAAAATTTCTATAAGACAATTCCTTTTCTACAGGAATATTGACATAGTTAAGGTTATGTGTCTTTTCTATGATGTTCCGTTAAAAAAAAAAAATCATTCTTTTTCCTGACCTACCAAAACTTCATACCAAGGCTTCTACTCAAAGTAATCATAGTCTTTTATGTCTCAAACATGTTATCAACTTTTTGTTCCATGGAACTGATGTATTTGGAGCTATGAAATATTTGCCAACACAATAACACTTGATATTCTTGTCTATGATTAAAATTAGCTAATTTATAGAGGAATAAATTTCACTCATATTGCTCAGAAGCAAGTTTCCTTAATTGAGTCAGACATTTCAGTTGTGACTACAGTAACTAAATTTGATTTTGTATTCTGATCTTGATTATACAAATTGTTTATAAATAATATCAACCTGGGGATAGTTGTCAAAGCAATACTTCTATTTTCCTCTCTGCTTCCAATCTCCTTTATTTACACCTCTCTATTTTTATTTAACAATTCTGCACTTTTACTCCAATATTCTATTACTTTTTAGACTTATATTCAGAGGTAAGAGATCATCGGGCTAAATGTAACTCAAGTTAACTTAATAAAGGACCAGAAATGTGCTTCATCCAGAATCTAGAGTGAGGTTGCTATGAGAAAAGCTCAGAAACTTAGCAGCCCCAGTAAATGCTTAATAATACCTATTATTATTATTATTAAACCATTAGGGTAAATTTCTCCTCTCCATAGTCTTCACCTCCTATTTCTCTCCCCATCCTTCTCCTTCTTATATCCCCCCACAAAAATTACCACCAAGAAAAACAAATCATTCCTTTTATGAAGCTTCCCCTGTTACCTAAAAAATGACAATAGATGATGATGTAGGACTGGAAGACCTTTTAGAGTTTTGTTGATGTATTTTTAGTTAAAGAATAAATACACATTCCTTATTATTTTTCTCTAAGAATATGTGCTTGATAAGGTCCACAGAACCTTAAAAATTGCTGGTTATTTTATAATTGTCTCCAATTGAAATGTATTGTTGATTAATTTGATGTTCTTTAATAAATACTGTTGATAAATTTGATGTGCCATATATGTACTATATATACCTCACACAAAGGCATTTATTTATGTGCATTTAGTTATTTATGCATTTATAGGCTTAATTATCCTTAGAACCATATAAATGCTTTGTTTTGAGAATTTCTAGCATGGAGGAGGGTTTCTCATTGAGATCCTCCCATATGTTGACTTTGCTCATGGTTTTAAATCAAGTTATTTATGCTCATATATAGAAAGTATTTGTACCTACTACCTTTAAGTATTGACTGAATTAATCTATTCTTCATTCATGGACAACCCTGCTTTCACTTATGTCATTTTAAATCACTAGCATCCAGAGAAAATAAGCTCACTTTAACTTAATCTAAGCCTTTCATTTATAATTAAGAAAACTGAGAGGTGGAGAAGATAAATGACCTTCTCGTAATCTTTTTTAGCTACTCATTCTACATCTTGTACATGAGGATTAAGGCAATTTACAGATATAAGACAAGTGAATAGAAAATAAATACAATGGGATCTAAACACTGGCCACAGATATGATCTGAGGCGTCTAATTGGCACAAGCAGAATGCAGTCTTCACAAAGTCCAAGATATCTCTGAGCTGCAATCATATTAATTTATTTAGGTGAAGCACAGAGCTCCTATAGAGGACTAAGAACCATGTTTCAATTCAGTAAGTTCTTAATAAGAAAGCAAGAAACTGACTCCCAACCTGGTTTCTTTCCACCATTACTGACAAATTATTTTTAATTGTATGTGAGAAAGATTATTTAAAATAAAACACCCCTCCCATATCTTACAATTTTTCTTTCTTTGGAAATAATGGCTCTGTTACTCATTTGTCCTTCATGACTTTCTTGACTGTCTGGTTAGCACACATCTCATGTCATTGCTTCAACCAGAGTCTGAGCTCTAAGCGGGCAAGAAACAACTTTACCTCTACTTGTCTTCAATGGTCATGGCAGAATGTCCTACAAAGAGTAACTGCCAAAATGATAACCATAGAGAAAATAAAGGCAAAGAATAGAAAATATCATAGTGTACTTATGGTCCATTTGGCTGAAAGGTGGTCACTGTGCATTTGTGTTTAATCTATAATGTTTTATGCCCTTAAAGACATTTGAGTATAACAAAGGCTTATTTCAAATGTCAAAATACAAAGAGAAAGTGCTTATTTTCAAAGATAACTTCTAGAAGAATTTTTATTTTGTTTTAAATATTTGAAACAAATATTTGAAACAGACTCATTTAATGGCTAAATACTTATAAGGCTTCATCCAATGTCTCCATCTGATCCACTGCAAAAGTGCTCAGATTTTAACAAAGTGCCCTCTTTGTCTTTTTACATCTTTCCCACTGATGCTTCAAGCTGTTCCCCATATTTTTTCCTTACCTAACTACTTCTTGTACCATTTCTGACATGAAATTGGCAATTTTTATGTACCTTTGAGTGAATTCTGATGAGAAAATTTGGCAACTATAATGATTATTATAGAGTCACATTTGTAGTCATTGTTTGATAACTAGAATTTCCTCTATAAATGGCAATTAAGATGATATTCCATTGAAATAAAATATTTCTAGTCTGGAATTTAGAAACTAAAAGTTCACAACAGAAAATGTGTTGTAATGATCATTTGCTATTGCATAGTTTGACCCACACTATATCTGTTTTCTACTATATCTAAGTCATTGCATTGACTTAAATATAGTAGAAAACTATGTCAATAATATCCCAGCTTCTAAGGCAAACAAATACCTGGTCAAAATCATTGAGGTATAAATGTTCACTATCTACCAGGAAGGATTCTCTGAAACACACAAGTTACTATCTTGGGAAAGTTTTTTTTTTTTTTTAATTTTAAGATTCATGATTCTGTATAGCCTGTATTGAATTTTTTTACCTGTAGCAGAAAATGAAATATTAGAAAGTTTTTCATGCTTAATAGCTACATACATTCACACATATAGTATATATGTATATACATATATATTTCATATTGTATCAATTATCTGTTGTTACAATAATGCTACATAATAAGTCACAAACTCAGCGATGAAAATGTCTGCAAGCTGATGGCAAGCTGGCTGATCTAGACAGTATTTGGCTGTGTAGTTCTTCTTGGTCTCCACTGCATTATTGCAATCCTCTTAACTAAAATCTTTAGCCTCTCTATTAACTGCTCCAAGTAACTCATTCCCTTCTTGGGACCCATGGGTGGCCCTGGAATATTATTTTCATGAAAATGGCAAAGGAGAAAGAGAAAGCAAACCCAGTTGTGTAAGCGCTTATTACAACCATGCTAATGTCATAACTGCCACCAATCCTATTGATCATGTCATAGCTCAAGATGGACAATTATAGGCATCCTGCACTAGGAAGGCAATATATAGATGGTGAAGAGCATAGTTATAGTAAAAGGTAGAGAATTAGAACTAACAGTGCTATTTATTTATTTATTTATTTATTTATTTATTAACATTTCTTTCTGAAGATGGTATTTATACATTATCTAAAGATGATTTGAAAGCTTTTTTTCTCAATAATTATACTAGCTTCCAGAGTGATAATAATATTAATAAGAGCCATTATGTTTTAGGAGTTTTACCAAGTACCAGACACTATGCAAAGGACTGTTCATTTATCATCTAATTTTTACAACTTGTTAATGTTAGTTCTCATAACAGTGAAATATAGGGAGTATTAATCTCATTTTAAAAATAAGAAGCTAAGGCTCAATCAGGTAACCTAGACAGGATATAAAGAAGACTTGATTCAATTCAGTTTTATATAATTTAAAAATGTATGCTTTTATTTTATATACATCACCTCTTATTATACTTAAAGCTCTCTTCCACTGGACCCAGCCACCTTTTCTAATACCATTCATCACCCCTTCTTGTCCAGTAATTTCTAAACAGCTCCCACATTACACTCCCACATTATACTTCAAATTATATCTATTGATATCCCAGGGAAAAATCTCTCTCACTTTGGCCACTGGAGCTGTGATCTGTATCTGTCCTTAAGACATCATGTTCCATTTGGGCTTAATGAACTCTGCCAGCTGACAAGCAGTTTGAGAAAAGGAGATCAAGCTTTATATTTCTTCCTAGCACCTACATTACAATCAGTAATTTTAAAATAAGTGAATTAATAGACATCAGTTTTCTCCTTCCAAATTTGGGCCGAATACCAAATAGTTGACGAAGAAGATATCTGTACTCAGAAGGTAATTTTTTCTTGTTCAAGAAAGAGAATGGCTAGAAAATTCTTGTGAAGAAAAATTTCTTGCTTATAAAGTGTGGTTTATAACCAAGGAGATAAGAAAAGGAGAAACAACTCAAGGCAAAGGGAGTAAATAAAAAGGAGGATAGAGTCTGCAGTAGGAGAAGAAAGTGAAGAGAGAAGGGAGTGACATGTACAGGAAAAGAAAGGGAAAGGAAGAGGAGGAGAAGGAGGGGGGAAATGCAAGAAGGGAGGGAGTAAAGAATTAGAAGAAAACAGATGGAACTAGGATGTTGAAAATAAGTCTTTAGAGCTGATCCAAAAAGGGCAAAAGTGAGCAATCTTATTATTTTGGTGTTTGGGTAGGTTTTCTAATTAATGCTAGAAATTCTTCAGGTGTTATTAAGATCCTGATTGCAGTGGAGATTTGCCCAAATCCAAAACATTTCCCAAGTTTAAATAGCTTTTGTTTAATACATTCTATTCTTTAAACACACTTTTCTTATCTGATTGAAAGGAGTACCACCATTTTGCTATTAAATAATATATGATATCTCAACTTTTCCAAGCTTCTTTGCCAATAGCAAGAAGGATTCACAATTTTTGAAAGATCATCAAACACACTAGTATTGAAGAAAATCTGAAATGTCTGGAGGCAGGATATGTCTATGTAGGCGCAAGAAGCCTCGAATGAAATTTAATTCATCTTGAGGATGGAGTGTCTTCTCTAATCTCTGGTTGAAATTCCACACTCTCCAAGAGCAATAATCTTCTTTCGTACTTGGCTGTTTAACCTTCATATAATTGTGGGCAGGAACATTTCCCTTGGAATCTTCCAGGATTTTCATAGTCTTCCTGAATGTGATCATTGAGAGTGAAGATATCCAAAAGGCCAAAATGATATAATTTATTTAATTGGTGTGCCCAGGCCCAAAGGCATTCTTCTGAGTCTTGTTGAAATTTTAGTGTGGTCACCCATGCCCCTACTATAGCAAAGCACCAAATATAAAGATGGCATTTCAGGCGAGGCCTCACCAGGATCACCAACAGCAAAAATGTTCCATTTGTAGAGCATAAAATGGGGATTTTCTTCCTGCTGCTGAAAGCAAAACAAGCTCCTTTCCACTTAAATATCATGTTGCAAACTCCTGTGAAATTTGCCCTCTGCCATGTCCCTCTAGATCTTTTCTTGGCCTCACTAATTTCCAGGTTCTGAACTCCCATGGACTATCTGTGTTTCTCATTAATTTCCAGAGATGTATTTTCCTTTTCTCTAAAAGGAATCTTGGCATCCTGAGGTTGGTCTAGATTTCTAACCTACAATCCTTCTGTACATTTCTGCAGTCTTGGAGGGCATTCTCTTTCACCCCATTTCATCACCTTCAGGTAATGAACTTGGTCAAGTGAGGCAGCATGAAGTTGGGCTCAGTCAGCAGCGTGTGTTGGTTCCTTACTCACTGGCGTGGTTTCCTACCATTGAACACATCCTGAGTCACTTGTAGATGAACCAGCCTTTCCCTTGTAAGGTTACGTCAGTGGCAATCCCTTGAAGCACACATGCTAATGGGCTTTGGTTTTAAATTCTGGTGTGCTAGAAACAACGAATTTATTGAACATGCTCAGCTATTTCATTCAGGTACCATAGGGTACAACATTCTGCCAACCAGAGTTGAAAAGCAGACATCACATTCCTTTCATGCCTTCAGCCTGGAAGAGAAGAATTTTTCCATCCCCTCATAAACCCAGGAAACATCCCACTCTGTGGGTCTACTATAACCTCTCTTAGGACAAATTGGCTAAATGGAATTTCCTAAATGGTTCCATGAGCTGTTCAAGGATTGCATGCAAAAAGGGTTCCATGGGCAAACAAGATGAGAAAAAATTTCAAACTATGTCTCCCTCTTGGAGAATATACATATACATATTAAATTTTCTAAGAAAATGGGAAATATAGAAAACTGTTTTACTTTCTTTAAAACAATGTTTTCTAAATTTATTTGATAATGAATCATTTTAAATTCAGTACCTATCACACACAGGACTAAAAGTATTAATAAATGAATCTCTAGGTTTTCCTGTCTGCCTACTAACTAATGAGGATTTAGGGTTTTTCCCACTCATTTTCTTTCACTCCTCTAATCTCTATAGTTATCCAAATGCTATTTTGGGCTTCTGTTGTGTAGAAACAAGAGAAAAGGTAGAAGAACAGAAGGATAAGAAGCTCAAAAGACAGAGCTTTATGAAAGATGATATTCTCCAAAGAAGGCTGTGCTAATATATTCCATCTACATGTTCTTTTTATGTTGTGACTTCCAATGATAGATGGAAGTGTTCCCTTCCCTTGAATCTGGACAGACTCTTACTACTGTGACTGACGAGAGTATTGTTGATATGTCCTCTGAAGCTAGATCATCGAAAGCACTATAGCTTTCACGTGGCTCTCTCTTTCTCAGCTTGCTCACCAGGCTCCATGCTGTGAGGAAGCCCAAGCCCCAAGGAAAGGCTACAGGTAAGTTTTCTGGCCAACAGCATTAGTTAGGGTCTCAGATAAAAGCTAGTAGTAGCAGCTAACTGCCAGACATGTGATGAGAAAGCCTCTGAATGATTTCAGGCGCCCTCTTTTGAGCTTCCCTAGTTAATGCCGAGTGCAGCAGAGATGAGCTATTTCCACCTAGCCCTATTCCATTTACAGAATCATGAGCAAAATAAGTATGCATTAGTTTAAGCAGTTAAGTTTTGGGGTAATTTGTTACACAGCAATAGTGACTGGAACAAACTGGGGGAGCCTTGGAGTGGGGGGAGATGGGTTAACATGATGTAGCTTAGTCTTAGGGATGCATTATGGTGATGACAAATTACCAATCGATAACAAGTGACTGTTAATGAGAGAGCAATTTTTTTCCTAGAGCTTAGGGTGACCACAAATATTACCTGGAATGCTGAGTACCTTTTTCCTTATCAAAAAAAGCCTTTCAAGCACTTATCACATTTCCTCTTGGGACACTGTTTATTCAGTAGTTTCCCTAATTCCAGAGGGCTATGGGCCAAACCTCTGAATTTTCATATGGCTGTCTCCTGTCCTCTTCAGAATCAGCTGAACTATCATCTCTTGATCATCTCTTGAGAAAATCACTTCTCTCATGTCCAGGAATTTTCTATCTAGAGTCTTCAGAACATTCACCATAATATGAAATATTTCACTGATCTGACTACTTGTTTATTGATGAGAATTTTCTTTCTTGCTTTATTCACCACTGTATTTTCAAAACAACGCCTAGCTAGAATGGGTATTTGTTAAATGAATGTATAATAATAAAGAGTAGTTGGGAGGTCTCTGTTCCAGAAGTCAGAAAACTGGCTTCGGGGGCTGCTCTGGGAGGTATAAAGGTGTAGAAGGAAGACCTCTGTGCACTGTACCTGGGGCCACGGTGACACAGTGCACAGATGACCTCCCAAAGTCCCCTTGCACCACCCCTCGATGGTCAAGTTCCTGAGGACCTCACATGACCTGAGGTTCAACTTAGCAAATCCTGATACTATTTAAGCTGATTTTTCAGCACAGAAACTGCATTCAATCATTTTAAGATCTAGGTTATAGTTTCATCTGATAAAGCCATTTGTTTTGGGAACATTTGGTCCTTGCAGACACACCTTTGTTCTCAGTCTAGTCTATCTGTTCCAGACATTGTCCAAATAGACAAACTGGGGTAAATATGACTATTACTATTGTAAATATTCACAATACTTTGTAACTCCTCTTCTCTCCCAAGAAAAGGCTTAAAGGTACAACAATAATATAATTATTCAAACCATAATGCTTTTAAGAATAAAGTGAAGTTCTGTTAATAAGTATATCCATGAAAACAAGTCTAAGTCAGAATTGTCCCAGGCAAACCTAGATGTTTGATCATTCTTTATTTTCTAGGGCCGAGATATTGTCACGGAAACAAAGATATACATATACATATACATATACATATACATATACATATACATATACATATACATATACATATACATATACATATACATATACATATATATATATATATATATATATATATATATATACATGTACACATATACATATACAGTCTATTAATTAAATTTTCAGCATTGGTAAATGAAGAGCCACCAGTATTTTGTCTTCTAAAACACATTTTATCAATAATAAGATTTTGATACTGATATCATTTTACTGTTTCATTTTCACAATGTCTTTTTGGCGCAAGTGACCACAGTCAAGGACTGGACAAGAAACAGAATTTTTCTGTAAAGTGTTTAACTGAAAAGAAATTAATATGGAGCTATGCATAGAGATATGGTAAAAAAATTTTCACTTTCTTCTATATCTCTCTATATATTTATATATATTTATATATATACTTTTTATGTATACTCACTTTATTATATATGCATATATATATTTGTGTGTGTATGTGTATGAATATACTGAGGACAAAGATGTGTCTGCAAAGACTAAATGTTCCAAACATAAATGGACTTCACTTTTTAGAGCAGTTTTAGGTTTATGGGAAAAGTGAACTTAAAGACTAGACAATTCCCATACATCTCTTTACCTTGCACAGTTTTCCCGATAATTAACATCTTGCATTACTGTGGTCCATTTGTTACAACTGATGAACCAATATTGATACACCATTATTAGCTAAGGTTCATAGCTAACATTAGGGTTCACCTTTTATGTTGTATATTCTGCCAGTTTTTACAAATGCATAATGACATGTATCTACCTACTATTGCAGTATCACACAGAATAGTGTCACTGCCCTAACAATCCTGTTCTCCACCTATTCATCCTTCGCTTTCCCACTAGTTCTAGCAACCACAGATCTTTTTCCTGTCTATACAGTTAAGCCTTTTCCAGAATGTCACATAATTAGAATCATAGCATATGTAGCCTTTTCAGATTGCTTAGCAAATATGTATTTAAGTTTCCTCCATGTCTTTCCATGACTTGATAGCTCATTTCTTTGCATTGTCCAATAATATTCCAATCTCTGGATGCACCACAATTTGTTCATTCATCTATCTAAGAACATCTTGGCTGCTTCCAATTTTTGGCAGTTATAAAGCTGCTATAAACATCCATGTGCAGATTTTAGTGTGGACATAAGTTTCTAACTCATCTGAACAAACACATAGGAGCACAATCGCTGAATCATTCCATAAAATTACATTTAACTTTGTAACAAATTGCCTATCTTCCAAAGTAGCTGTACGATTTTGTATTGTTTTGTATCTCTGCCATCAATGAATGAGGGTTGCTGCTCCTTAATGAGATGTGGGTATTTTAATGGAAGCAACAAAAAATGGTCAGGAACTTTTGAGACTACCAATGGCTAGAAGCTGTTCCCACTCCTAGACCTGAAAGGGGAAAGAAGGAAATCGAGTTCGCAGAGACCAGAGAGAAGAGAATCATCAGGGAATCATAATCACAGAGGCCTGGAGCCAGAAAAGAGGTGCCAAAGCCAGGTTGGGGGCAGGGGAATAAGTATTCTGATCTCTTTCTCTTGCTATCTGCTGTATTCTCATCAGTGCCTCCCATTAGTTAATCCAGGTAGAAGCTAGAGAATAGGAGAATCCATGTCACTAAGGGTCAGTCCCCAGGGACAGACCAGAGCAGGGCAGAGAAGGGTGGCTAATGGATCTGCATGGGAGCATTACAGAATTATGGTCAAGATAGAGTAGTACCCAATAATATACGCAATTTAAAAGTACTGTTGTTTTGGAGGGAGTTTTCAAATAGTGAATCACTATTTTTCTGCAGTGTGTTACTGACTCTTCATGCAAAGTGAAATAAGTAAGACAGAAAATGAGAACCATATGATTTCAATCATATGGGGAATATCAAACTGAAAGCAACAAATAAACAAAAACTCATAGACACAGACAACAGTTTAATGGTTACCAAAAGGAAACGGGAGAGAGGCAGAGGTTGATAAGGAATCAAATATGTGGTGATAGAAGGAAATCTGGCTTTAGGTGAACACAATGCAATATACATGTGATGTATTATTGAATCCTACACTTGAAATCTATGTAATTTATTAACCAATGTTGCCCCAATAAATTTAACTGAAAAAAGTAAAATGATTGGAAAAATAAAATCTGGAACTGAAGTCATCCATGAAGTGGAGTACATCTCTCCAGGACTTCCTGGCCTGCCCGCTTACCTTGGGAAACATGTCCCTGACCATCTTGGCAGGGCTCTTCATTCTATTTCAGATCTTTAGGGATGAGGGAGACTTGTCCTTGTCTATCAGTTATAGTGCTTAATGAAACTGCTTTAGCATGATTATTTCTAGGTGAAATTCCATTAAAATCCAATATCTATTCTTAGAATCTAAACAACAGTGTCATGGCCAACAGCAGTGCTACTTCTTGAGACTCTGTTTTGTTCAATCAAGTAAAGAACATTTCTACAAATATGGGAAATCCAAAACAAATATTCATTGTCCTTGTCTTTTAATCTATGATATGCAGGGTCCTCCAGAGCATAGGCATGGGGGTGCGGCGGGGAACAAGGGGAGGTGCACCTCTTGCCCTAGAATTTCTCAACTTTCATACTCTTGACATTTTGAATTGGAATTGTTGCCAGGAGCTGTCCTTTGCATTGTAGGATGTTTAGCAGCATCCTGGCCTCTACTCACTAGATATTAGCAGCATCCTTCCTAGTTGTGGCAATCAAAAATGTCTCTAGATATTTCCAAGTGTCCCCCACAAGGCAACCACCGCCCCCATTTGAAATTACTATTTTAATCTAAGGGAAGCACCAGTTTATCTTTCCCTTTTTGTCATAGTAATTTAGAGTAATTTTACTTAACACAGACATGATTCTGTTATTTGTAACAAAAAGGTTTTACAAACTGGACCTCAAATTGTTACAAAATAACACCTTCCTGAAACTCTTCTGTGGGGGAGGAAATGCCTTTTCTGACCCAAAGCATTTTTCCTACTTCATTCTCTTTTATCCACACTCACAGGATTCCTGGTTTTAGCCTAGTTCTCCTTTGCAGATCTCAGCATCCTTTGTGGCCAGATAAGTAGGGCCATTCACTGATGATACATACAAGTGCTGTAGAATTTTAAATAGTACTTAGAATAAAAGACTTGGTGTTCTGAGATTTCTATGCTGCATACAATTAGCAAAAAAAAAAAAAAGTGGAAGTACCTATTTGTGCCAATCATAGGTCATCAAATACTGACCTCTCATAATTTACCATATTTACCCAATGGTCTTTGGTTATTAGTGTTCTTGTTTATATCTAGACTATGGCAACTTTTCTCTTTTCAGTCTTTATCTTCCTTCAAGTGTTTGAGAAGAAAGAAATCCTCAAACTCTCCGACCTCTTTTTCACATTGGAGGCAGTTTTATTTATTTATTTATTATCCTGCCTCATTCCAAAAAAGGTTTTGAGAAGAATGGAGACATTGGATGGCATGGGTCAGTGAGAGAGAAACTGGAAACGACATTCCCCAATTCAACATTATTTTCTGAAACAATGTCAAGCCCTTACAAGGATGGGAAAATAACGAAGTCACATACCGTGAAAGTCAAGGATTCTCTCTTAGGGAATAAGTGTCCTCGAACTACTATCCTCCCAGGACATTTGTGAGCTTAGCAGTTTGGAATGTCAACAAGAAGGGTGATTGGGGGCAGAGGCCTGCAAGAGGCCTCATGGCTCACTCATTGATCAGTGAAAGGAAAGGAGTCAAAGCTAGAAGCTGTATGGAAAGAGTGTGTAGACTAACCACTTTGAATCAACATGCCAAAAAGATTTATCTTTCCCAGACATGAGACAAATTACAACCAAGAATCTTGAGCAAGCAAATCTCCTGAATGCAATACTCCACAGTGAACGGAGCTGAAAATTTGTTCAATAAATGGTGAGACCTTGTGTTGTTTCTCTTCCAACATCTCTCACTAATCAACATTCTGAATGTTCAGTCCAACCAGGGAGATGAAATTAGTCACTTTATTTACAGTAATCATCAAGAACAAATCTGGGTTTGAAGTTTTCTATGCTGATTTGACAGGAAAAAAGGAGAGATGGAAGGAAGGGAGGGCAAGAATGTAATGTGTTACTTAGTATGCCATAGTCTTTGCAAAGAGGAATTTAAATGCCAGTTTTGGGGTGGAAGTTCAATCCTCAGATGTTTTGAGTTCATAAGACAACAGATGTCATCAGAAACCACTGCCATAAGGTGGCAAGGATACCCTCAGTTATTAACATGCTTCAGAAGGGTCTAAAAAAGCAAACTTACAAAATCACAGGCACCCACTCTGCAGAATCAGCAGTCACTCCAGCTAGGAGAGCAGAGGCCTTGGAGCAGCTTGTGTTGCTATGACCCAAGCACCTTGGCCAGAAACAGGGCTGGAAGCGTAGGCACAACCCTGATAGAACACAGACGTGGAGAATGAGGATGTCAGTTTGGCCTGTCTAGAGCAACACTGTGCAATAGAAATACAATGCAAGCCACATATGTAATTACAAATTTTTTAGTAGCCACATTAAAAAGTACAAAGAAATAGAGAAAACAAATTTAAATAGTATGTTTTACTTAATCCAAAACATCTAAAATATCATTTCAACATGTAATCAATATAGAAATAATTACAAGATAGTTTACATTCATTTATTCAGAGTGTCTTAGAAATCTGATGTATATTTTACACCACATGTCACAGCCCACATGCCTATTGTCATATTGGTCAGTATGAATCTAGAGAAGCCACATAAAAGTTCTAATCTCTCAATATCCTAATACATAAGGACATGCTACAGTATATTGATGGAGTGATTGCATCAACGTGACCTGGAAACAAGGTACAGTTACACAGAGCAATAGTAAGAGAGGTGTATCCCATCTCTCTGGCTCAGGTAGTTGTGTGACCTTGCATAAGTCACTGGATTCCTCTTTCCTCATCTGTCAACTAAGGCAGCAGTGCTAGTTGATCTCCTAAGTACACTTAAACTCAAATTTCCATGGTCTCTGGATATGTGAAAGACATTGGTGGTGGTTTTAAAGATTTGCTCAAAATTGTTTTTGATACCTGTTCCCACAAGAGGTAGAGCCTAATTCCCAACCTCTTCACTGTGAGTTGGACTTAGTGACATGCTTCTAATGAATATAATATGGCAGAAGTTATAGAATGTCACTTCTGATGTTAGGTTATTAAAAGGTTGAAGCTTTTGGGTTGGATTCTCTTTCTATCTCTATCTCTCTCTCTCCACTATTCTCCTTCCTTCTCTTTTTCTCTCCCTCCCTTTTAACCTTCTTCCTTCTCATTACTTCTCTGGAGCAAGCCAGCTGCCATGTCATGAGGACATTCAGGCAGACTATGTAGAAGCCCACCTTGTGAGAAACTGAGTCCTGCCAAATCCATGTGTCATGAGTTTGGAAGCAAATCGTCCTCCAGTCTCAAGCACTTACATATCTAACTCATTTGATCCACACAATGACTTATGAGGTGGGTAGCACCTCCATTTCACAGATCAGAAAACATAAGCACAGAGAGGTTAAGTAATTTGCCCAGAATTATACATATTGTCAAAGACAAAACTAAGATTTAAATATTGTCTCTACCTCTGTGCTATACTGCCTCATCCACAAAATTAGGTGGGTGTTCTTCCCTAGGTCTAGTTGACAGATGACATATACAGACACAAAATGAAAAGCTGTGAGGTAATTACTTCCCCTGGGAACAGTGTGCATGTTCCAGGGTTAAACCAGCTACTGTTTAGTGATTTACATGTTGAGATCCTGGCAGCAGCCACAGTCACACTTCTGGGATGCTCTGAGATAGGAAGAGTGACTAGGGCATTGGCCCAAATTTTCTTAAAGATAAAGAATTTCTAATATTATAAATGATGATGCAGCAATTAATTAAGGAGGACTAATGTCACCTGAATTTGAAAGACTTGCTACTTTGGGGAATCAGTATTTCAGGTAGCAACAATGGGAAGCTGAGATGTTTTAAAAGCATGACATAGTAAGCAGAGCTGCTTTAACTGGAAATGAAAAAGAGATGTTAAACCATAACAGATGACCCTCCAGTTCAAGGTTAGTGAGGACTTCCTGTCAGGGAAGGCTATGAAATTTGAGCCTGTGGAATTTCCTTCCCCAGCATTTCCCCTCCAAGGTTTTTAGGCTACAGCACTAAAAGAGGGGAGAGGTGAATTCTACCAGAGAGGTTAGAAGTATGACTTGGGGTCAGAGCTGATTTGGAGGCCTTTAACTTTGTCATATGCGAGCTACATAAACTCAATTAGATAATCACCATACCTACATTCCAAATTCCTCAACTGTACAATGAGGACTTATAGCAATATCTATATTATATAGATGCTATTAATGACTGATACCTCAAACTGAACTAAGTCAATTTTATCTTTCGCAATTACTAGATCCTTTTTCTAAATTAATATAAGTAGCTTTCAATAATTAGAGGTTAAGTGAGACCATCTCCCCCAACCTCCCTACAAGGTACTATGTGACAATAAAAGCAATTCTCAGAGAGAAATTTACCTCAAATACAAATATTTACTTACAAGCAGGTACAAAGGGCTAGGAATTCTGGACTTAATTCTTTATTTTGCTAGGAGTTTCTACAGAGCCTTGCCCAGAAGTTTCATTTGTAACAGATGAAATGCAGTGGCAGAATTTAGCCCAGTACAGATCACAAAATCCTTCTATAAACAGCTAAAGTCAGGCAGAATCATTTTATATATCTAAACTGAAAATGCTACTCGAAAGTCTGCCGAATCTTGGACTCACCTGCCCTTCCTATAAGGGGGAGCCCTGAATAAGATATCCCCCAAATCCACCTGCTTTAAACAGCTATAATTCTACCAGTGAAAACCTACTTCTGATGCCCATTATGCTAATTTACAAGGCTTCTGATGTTCTCCAAAAATAAAGAGCTCTACGGCTTATAGTAGGGCTTTTTGAAGGCAATGGTAGTGTATTAGATCTCAAAATTAGTTTGCTGATTTTCACTTAATAAATACTACCACTGTACTAACTTCAAGCTATAAATGTGAATGCAGAAAGCAATACATACAGCTGGCTTTCATGAGCCAGTTCAAGCCAACTCCAAGACACCACTGAGTGTGGTTTTATGATCTGAGTTTTCAAAATGCTGACTACACAAAGAAACATTCAATGTTAGAAACAGTTTTGTGTTAGTTATCTCATGTTGCATAAAGACTGCCCCAAAACTTAGCAGCTTAAAACAATACACATTCATTATCTCAGTTTCTTTGGCTCAGGAATCTTGGTATGACTCAACTGGTGTTCCTTTGTTTCAGGGTCTCTTAAATGGCTGTGATCAAGGTACTGGCCTCATTCATGGTCTCGCTGGAAGGCTTGACTGGGGAAGGATTCACTTCCAAGCTCAATCTTGAGTGTATAGGCCTCAGTTCTTACTGGCAGTTAGCTAGAGTTTGCCCACAGTTCCTTACCATGTGGGTCTCTCCTGCTTCATCAGTGAGTGAAAATGAGAGTAAGTGAGTGAGAGTGAGTGTGTGTGTGTGTGTGTGTGTGTGTGTGTGTGTGTGTGTGTGTGAGAGAGAGAGAGAGAGAGAAAGAGAGAGAGAGAGAGAGATCCAGCCAGCAAGAGAGAAGGTGAAAGCAATATGGAAGTCACAGTGTTTTATAATCTACTTCAAAAGTCACATCCCATCACTTCTGCCATAATCAATTTTCTGTTAGTCACTTGATTCAGCCCACATTGAAAAGGAGGGCTTTACACATGGTGTGAATACCAGGAGGTGGGAATCACTGGGAACTATTTTAGAAACAACATACCACAAAGCTCATAAAACATAGATAAAAATTAACCCCCAAGTACATGTCATGCTGCTCATGCTAAAAGTATTTCAAATCAGATTGTAAGCAATATAAACTAAGGCAACGCAAGCTGAACAATAAGCCCAGTAAATGTTTAATAATTACTCCTCCTCCTTCTTGTCTCTATGATATGGGACATTGGAAAGGCACTGTTAGAGATTAAAACCTGGTATCTCAACAACTCCAATTTGGCCAATGAAATGTTGAAAACATTTGAATTTCTTTAAGTATGCTTGCCCTCTTCTCTTTACCACAGACTTCACCATTCTCTATTGCCTTACATATAGCAGATTCACCTTATTACTTTGCCAGTCTGGTCCCTGCTTGAGATGCATCAGTGACCTCTGGACACTGAACACTATTTTTAACTTCTTCTCTTCCACGAAGCCTATTTGTCATTTAACAAATACTTCTTTAGTGTTGTGGCAAGACACAAGATATATAGCTGGGTAAAATATAGCCCCTTTGCCTGACGAAATGAACTATTTCTCACTTTATTTTCTCATTTCAAACTCTGGTGTTCCATAGATGGTCAGTCTGTGCTAAAGCCACAGCAAAGGGCTGGGAAAATTCAGGAAACAATTATTCCTTGAGCAAAGTAGCCTTCCCCATACCACATTGAAGCTATGTAAAGTGGCCCAGGAAGATCCCCAGAGCACAGTCAAGCACTGTAGACTAGAACAGTGTTTCTGAAAGTGTGGTCCCCAGACCAGTAGCTTAGCAACACTTGGGAACGTGTTAGAGATGCAAACTTTCTGGTTGAATCAGACCTGGACCAGTAACTTTGGGGGTGGGGTCCAGCAATTTGTTTTCCCAAGCTTGCCAAGTGATTCTGATGGTTCCTCTAGTTTGAGAGCCATTAAATTAGATCATGTCAGAGCTGAAAGTTATCTTAGGGATCATACACTCAAATCCCCCACTATACAAATCAGGAAACTTAAGTGCCAAAAAGTGACACGACTGGCTAATTTCACCTAGTTAATGAGCAGCTGTCTTCCTTAAGCACAGGCATTTGAGTCCTGAGATTTCAAGCAGGCCATAGGCTGGGCTCCCTGTCAGCCCTGGGCTCCTACCTAAATCCTTTCCTTGGCTCTGAGTGTACCAAGCACCTCCATCCAGTCATGCACGGCACGTCTTGCCAAGTCTGCAGGTGTGGTCCATGTACTCAGAGGTGTGCCACTAGAAGAGTTAAACAATTACCAACCCTTGCTGGCCTTCCTGCTCTTTAATGCCACACACCTGCCCCATTTCCTGCAAAGGTTAGCTCAGACAGAAGCTGTGATCTCACACCTTTCTGGATATCTGCCAATGTTGAGGGGGCTGGTATTGGGCTGCTGGGGCTGCCACCTTGTTGACACAATTGTCTGGACAATAAATCCAAACCTCCTCAATATACCACACTCTAAACAGGATCACAGTGAAGGGCACAAAATTCTTCGTATATTCCAGGTATAACCTTCTGAATCACCTTATGGAATGAGCAGACTTCTCAAAGGCATATTATGTGAGTCAGTGAATAGGATGTAAATAAAATAAGAGAAGCAATATTTATCAGAACAAAAGATCCCTTATTAAGGAAGAAAAGGGACAGAGATTTTTAGCCCCTTCCTTCCATATATATGGGTGTTGGGGAGAGAGAGGAGAATGAGGCCCTCTAGAATTTTTCCAAAGTAACTATTTCTATGATGGGACTAGAATACAATAATATAACCATAAGGTATATGTCTTTAACTGCACTATTGGATATCTCTTAAGTAAAAAAAAAAAAAAAAACTCATGTCAATTTCTAAACACATTTAGAAAGACTTGATCATGAGAGGTAGAGGGAGGTGGATAATGGGTTATTCTCAGTCCAGAGCTACATGTTATTTACAAGCAAATGAGGAATTTCGGTGACGTTAAGTAGGAATGATCTCTGAATTCCTAAGTTCCAACTGCAATGTGGAGATTTGTTTTGAATCGTGTTTCTCATCAGGGAGTAGGTGAGAGCTCATGTTTCTGAATTTCTCAAAAACATTTTAAAAATGTAAATGTCCCTCCAATCTCTTGAGACTGAGAATAGGGGAGGTCCATTTTCCATGTTATTCCAATATATAGTGCCATCCAGTCTTAGCCCACCTCACCAACTCCCATCTAACTCCAACAAGGGTACCAAAATAGTGAATATATAATTCATAGCAATTCTAAAAGTCCACAATACTAGACTGTGTTCCAGAAAGAGAGGAGCCAATTCTTAATCATCTCTAAATTCTTACACCCTCAAGCAGAGGTCTAAAACAAGTGGCCCTCTACTATACCTAGCCTACAAACATGCTCAGTGTTTTATCCACAGTACTAAATTCATTTTTTAAATAAAATTTTGATTCAGTTACTGCAGCAAATTCTATTTTTCAAAGATGATTACAACACTATTTCCTGGCTCACATGCTCTTCTAGAATATAACCTGTCGCTACTCCATCAGAGCCCTAAATCCGATGTGCTTTGGACTACTTTGACAAATATAGTATGGCTGACATAATACTGCAGGACTTTTAAGACTGGGTCATAAAAGGCCATGCTGCTTTCTTCTTGTTTGTGGGAACACTGGTCTTTGAAGATCTGAGCTGCCATGAAAGAAATTTCACTATATGGAGGCTGCCATGTGAGGAAGTCAGGATACTTGTAGTTGCTCCAACTAACGGTCATTGAATCTTCCAGCCCAAGCACTAGACATACATGTCAATGAGCCTATAGATGACGACGGCATCCCCAGTCTTTCAGGCTTCCTAGCTGAGACTTCAGACACAGTAGAGCAGATAAAACACTTCCCTGTTCTGCCTGTGATTTCCAACCCAAACGAATCCACCAGAGTGATGAAATGGTTATTTTTCAGTGGATAAACTTAACTTGTTATGCAGAAATTATAACCGAAAGAGTTTCCAACATTTTTTCATAAAGAAATTTTTGATAAAATTTCAGATTTTCTTGAAAAACTGGAGAATATGGCAGATGGACCCCAAACCAAGAAGATAGGTAGCAGATCTACTTGCTAATAGATGGGAAACATGCTCGATAGACATGCGTGCTCTAGTTTGGCACTAGTTTGGCACAGTTGCCATCACTGACACTATAAACTAAAGTTCAACGGCATAAATTGTTACTCTCAGCCTGCTGTTTTTCTTACAGAGCAGAACTTTGTCCTTCAAAGTGGATAAACAAAAGACAGAAAGGGCCCTGAATTGTTGATATCAGCACCTTCTTGCCTGGCTCCTCTATGTGTTTTGAGTTTGCAACTCCTGCCCTGGATATAGTATACACATAATAAATAATTGTTGAATTTCTCAATCATCCATCCTTCCTCATGATGATTTTATATTTATCTCTAGATGCAGCTGATAAAAATTTATTTTCCCATATGGTTAATGACACTTAAGACATCTTTTTCTCTTCCTTCCTTCCTCTTTTCCTCCCTCCTACCTTTTTTCCATCTACCACAGATACATCCTTGTTTGTATATCATACTGCTGTCCACTAATTTCCTGCTCAGAATATAGAATAAAATAGTTTTCAAGCTTACTCCTTCAAAGAAGCATCATTTTGTTCAAGAAACACCTGCCTCAGAAGCATTTGGGAAGTTCTTTAAAATATGGAAACCAAGGACCCTCTCCATACCCAGCAACTCAGACTGACATTCCAGTACAGAAATCTGGACTTCAGCATGCATTTCCCATGGTTTCACTGCATGCTGTGACTTTAAAAATCTGTCCAGCCTTTGCCAAGTGGCCAATCAAGGAAGGTCAGTTCTGCCCTCAAACCCTGGGAGTGCAAAGACAGGTGTGATGTGATGAAGGTGATGCATAACATGAAGTTCAGAGGGCATGTGTAGGTTGCACAGGGGGCCATGGTGACAATGACGTGGCAGGACAATGAGAAGTTAGGGCCATGACCTTTAGTAGCACAGACACTGGGAGATAAGCTGAGCAAGGCATACTTGAGCAGGGCTCATTGTCATGGGGCCTATGAACCTGCAAAGGGAGACAATTCCACCTCATTTGTACCAATTTCTGAATGAAATGTAGTACTTTGTTTAATTCTGAACATAGGCAGCAAACCACAGAAGTGCTGGCAGGACCCACGAGTTTGTTCTAAAAGGAATCACAGATATTTTTATATCACAGAAATATAATGCCATTTTCACTCAAAACTCTTTCAAAATTATGATAGTTCTTAGACTCCTTGCTAGATTGCGCGAAGACACTCTTACATAAACACATCTGTTATTATAATTTTAAAAGTTTTTGATATATCATTTTGATATAATTGCTTTGTAATTCCAAATATTGCATTTTATGGATTTAAGATATTCTTTAGGAAGTAGTCCACAGGCTTCATCAGACTGTCAAATGTTCATGTATTAGAAACCCTGGATTAAAGGAACAGGTAGACTGTGGAGAAGCCAGCCTAAGCTTTACAAGTCTGCAAGAAATATCCATACCATCACTGTCCACCGTGGCTCTGCCTGAGGCAGAGGAGAGCTAAAGAATTTGACAGAGGAAAAGAGGGCCTCCCAGGTATACTCGGCAGCCAGCCCATTCCTTCTGGGTGCCTGCTGCTAAAGCTGTAGCTGGTACACTGTTTCCACTGGCCTGCCAGGCAGAATCCACAGTGCCAGGCATGGATTAGAACATGTAATGCTGAGGGAACATCTCCTGCTGAAGATTGTGTGTCACCTGGACTGCTACCTGCTTCTGAGGTCACTTAGCCAGCTATCCTGTTTAGGCACAATTGGAAGTGCCACTTTCTCACAGGCTTGAATGAGACAAGTCACATTTGATGACAAGTCACATTTGAGGATACGTTCCTTTGTCCAGGGTCTGAGAAGGACATATGAATGTCACATTAAAAACAGTAATTCCCTGTTACAAGCTGCTGGGCCAACAATGGGCAAAGGCATTTATTCCTCTTCACAAAAAAACCTAGAGTCAGGTGTTTTTTTATAGTATTCATATTAATATCTCTATTTTCCTCATGAAGAAAAAGTAGCTCTGCATGATCATCACTGTAGAATATTAACATCTATTATTATTAATACTAATATTAAGATGGACAATATTAAGATTGATTATAAGTAGTAATATAGATTCTGATTTTAACATCAATACTATTTAATATATTAATTACAAATATTAATTTCTAATAGTATTTTTCACATTTATTGAAATATAATTGACATATATAACACACTATAACTTTTACGTATGCAGCATAATGACAACTTACATGTATCAGGAAATGATTATCACAATAAATTTAGTGAACATCTATCACCTCATATAGTTACAAAAGAGAAAATTTTAAAAATTGTTTTTTTCTTTGTGATGAAGACTTTTAGGATCTGCTCTCTTAGCAACTTGAGTCATGTTGTACATTACATCTCCAGTACTTATTTATCCTATACTTCAAGTTTGTACCTTTTGTCCATCTTAATCCAATTCCCCCACCCCTGTCTCTGGTAACCACAAATCTGATCTCTTTTTCTATGATTCTGTTTTTTGTTTGTTTATTTTTTAGATTTCACATATAAGTGAAATCATACAATATTTCTTTCTCTGACTTACTTCACACAGCATGATGCCCTCGAGGTCCATCCATGTTATTGTGAAGGGCAGGATTAATGATAACAATGCATCTTGCCATGGAGCAGACCATGGATGTACTCATTATTTTCTCATATAATCTTTGCATTGCCATTGATTATGGATACTATTATTATTGTCATTTTGTAGATGGAAAAATCAGGGGCTAAAGAACTTGCCTACAGTCCTACAGCAAGGAGCTAGTGGTTATTTCTCCTGGAGAACTGGAATTGAATCCAACCTTCCGTAGCAGAAAGCCCATGTTCTCTTCCTTTATATCAAAGGCTCTGGTCCTCGCTTTATTACTTACATTAATGTTTCTCTAGCCCTACATATCCTAGGCTACCTGGCATTATGGAACTTTCCAGGGAAAAGGAGGAATGGGTGGTTTCTACTTCTCAGAAATGCAGAGCCATTGGGGCCGTTTCTTCAGGCCAGAATCTTACACTCTCCCCTATGCCTTCTGCAACTTGAGTCAGCAACTGAGCTTTAAAAGCCACAAAGACAGTCCCAGGGGGTGTGGTGTGACCAGGAATAAACACAGGCAGGGAACATTTGAACCAAAACGCACTGAAACTTAACAACCAGGACACGCCAGGACAAGCCAGCTCGTGGCTCATAAAGGTTGCAACTTTTATTGTGAACATTCAGTCACTTGGTTAAAATAATGATGATGATAATAATAATAATAATAATAATAATAATAATAATAATACCACCACCTGCTGACACTATCGGGGTTCGCTTGTATTTGAGGGTACAGCACTTTGCAAGCTCTACTGAAGGGAAAGGGCTGCGAAACCACAGGCAAGTGAACGTGGTCTTGCCTCTGCAAGGAGGAGATGCAGGGTAGTGCTAAGAGGTGGAATTTCCCTGGTTCGTTCCATGACGCCAAGACCAACGTTAGCAATGAACTGAACCACCTTCTAAAAAGCATTATATATAAAGTCATCTGTTTACCTCGGCCACTGCTGTCACAAGCCCCGTGTTCCTATCAAGGGTTTAAAGCAAACACTGTAAGCGGCTAAAAGAACAACATCGTTTCTGATTCTCTCCTAAGACCTGATTCACTCACAAAATGGGTTTATGAACTTAAAGTTATGGGAGGGGAGGAGGGAGAGGAAAGACAAGAACCCTTTTATTTAGCATCTTATTCACAATGAAAATTGGCACAGAAGCCAACCACATACATTAACATAGCTTGGGCAAGTTTAAAGCTTATGAATACATTTCTGTGGAAAAATGTGAATATGGAAAATCCCCTCTCTTATTTTGCCCTTTCCAAAAAAGCAATGAGTTCTGGGCTCAATGTGTGTCCATAACCTCACTTAGAAACCAAGAAATGCCAAGTGAGACTCAACTGGGGGAGTCCAGGTCTGAAGGGACCTGAGGATCTGCTACCTTGGAAACCAGGAAAGGAAGAGAGGAGGCTGGAATTCACTCACAAGTGAGATTTCATCATAAATTGCAGAGGGGAAGCCCAGGTTCCCCTGAGGTTCTCAGTGTCTCTCTGATGATATGGGTGTCTGCTGGAGAAGATTAAACATAATTAGAAGAGAGGGAAAGGATCTGCTTCCAATCTTGCTCAAAATGCAGCAATTAAAAGGGGAGTTATAGTTAAAGAGTTATACACAATAGCAACCAGGAGTCTGGTATGGTGACTTTATCACTGGGTTTTATTCATAGAATTTTTCCTTGAGGATCCTTTAAGCATTTAGAAACAAAATAATTCATCCTACAAAAAACTGCCTTGAGAATAGAGGCTTCTGCTAATATATCTTCTTATTTTAGTTATTTTGCAGGCATTAGTGGATGTATTGCCTGACAGTTTTCCTAGAGAATAAATTTAAATATTTATTCACAAGCAGGGGAAAATACTAAGAAATAAAGAAGCTAAGAAAATTGTCCACAACTACATATCTATGTGCTTGCTTGCCTGCCTGCCTGCCTGCCTGCCTACCATCCATCCAATGCTTATTTATTGAGAACCTTAAGGGTACTCACCTACACACTTGCAAAGGTCTATAGAAGTCCTGGGGAAATACAGTTTCTGAAAGTTATCTTCCCTGCTTAGCCTGCAGAACTAGAGCATCGTGGGTCCTGGTGGAGGAGACAAAGCATGCAAATACTACAAAGTGTGAAAGAGATAATTATGAACCAAATGAAATTCTAAGTATATATATAAGCAACCACTTTGCTAGAAATGATCAAATAAGGAAATCTAACTATGAGAAAACAATCGACACACTTCTAGGAAACACTCAGCAAGTAATTATGGTACCCACTAGTGGCAAACTCTGATCTAGGCCCTGGGAACAAACTCTTTCTATGCCTACAGGCATCCCAGTTCAGGTGTGAAAGCAGACATGAAACAAAGAGCCCACCTTGTGGTAAATGCTGCACGCTTTGTGAGAGCGACTGAAGATGTGTAACTGGCCTCCAGGCTCAGGGAAGAAGCCACTTGTACAAAGGCCCTGTGGTGGGTGCTGGCTTCTGAGAAATGTCCAAAGGTCAGTGTGCCTGGAGAGGTTGGACATCTAAGAACTTAGTGAATATGGCGAAGGCAATATAAAGTTCTTTTAGTTTAAAACCTACAGGACATTATAATATTCTCTTTTTAAACCTTGTTTCTGTCTTCTAAGAGTAGAGCAGTCCGTGGTGGCAAATGGTGGAAGTAGGGAGACCTCTGGGCCAGTCATTCAGGCAAGATGGTGGTGGCCTATAAATTAGAACCTTTCCAGTGGTGAGGTGGGCTTAAAAGCTATATAGAGGAAAAAGCACTGCAGGAGAGAAAGAAATCAGAACTTTTCCTCAGGGAACAAGGAATGGGAAAGGAAGAAAATGCCTCCCCCTCAGTGGTTAAGGGAGATATGGTGGGTGTTTCAGGGGCCAGAATGGGGACAGGGCAGAGGGCAGGCTCCAAGCTTTAGCAGACTCATGTCAGAGACCAGGTGGTCGCGGGTGGGCTGTCCTGGAGACCAGCTCCCCACCCAACTTAGCTATGAAGATTTTATTTGACATAGCTTCTAGAATGTCAGATATATCTTCACTCATTCTCATCTCTCCTGTAGGCTAGATTTTTTCATTTTTTCTGCGCTGTGATATTTCTAGCCCTAAAATCCAATAATGAAAGAAGAAAAGGTCAAGTCTTTGATATTTGCAACTATAGTTTCCTAGATGTATTTACAAGTCATAGAAATGAATGACTATTAAAAATTAACAATGTATCAGTTAAATATTAACTAAATATTAAAATTATTTTTAAATTAACTTTTAGAAATCACAAAATAAGAGCTCTGGTGACCTGAAATATAGTAGTTTCCTTCAGCCTAAACCACATATGCCTTACTTTTTCAGAGATAACAAGCTTTCCCTTATATGCACTTAGGAATATGATGTGACAGTTACCACTGTCCACACTTGAGATGTTACTCTGCCTGTGTGTCACCCGTTGCTGCATTTTCAGCAGTAATTCAGAAATTACCTTGGACTTCTTGTTAATGAGCTTCATAAATTACTAATCAGTGTATTTTAAATAATTAGAAAGTTGGGTCCAGATAGCACATCACATGAATTTGTCACAACATTTTTAAAGTAGAGCAAGCAACATTTTGTTAATGTGCTATTCAAAGGATAACTCTGACCACCAATTCTAGTAGTAAAATGGACCAAGATCTTTAACAGTAATTTATGATAATAATTTTATATTTCATAAACACTTCCAAATGTCCTAGGTTGCTTTTGCTCTGTGTAGTCGGGGGAGGGAGTGTTTTGGGTATGTAGAGAATAGAAGGTGGTTCTTGTTATTTTTCAAAACCAGTTCATCTTTTCTAATGAGTCATATCCCTGTGTCTAAGCCAAGTTCTTCCATGTCCCCACTGGCCTCAGCTTTGGGAATCCTGGATGTGACTCATGGGTCATGATCCTGAAGACAGAGCCCTATATTTCTCCAAAAACAGTTTAGGCCCTTCCACCTGTGATGCAATGATACAACTCCATATAAATCAGTGGAAGCTTTTATGGATTGACTAATACGTTAACACCCTGTGATCCAGAAGTGGAGTTGCCTAAACTTTTTTTAGGCTGGGTCATATAAATTGTGTCTCAGGCAGTGTTATAGAGTTTTCAGTGTCATCCAAAATGATGTGGCAGAATGGGACAACAAACAGATGATTAACATGCATGACTTTGTGCTACTCAACCATTTTTTTTAATTGTTGGAAGGAGATCAATTCCTGTGCATTTATGTTGGCTCTTTATCTCAACATTCTTGGAACTTCAAGAACTGCTCCTAGCTCCTAGGATAGGAAATAGAAATTATAATATGTGAACTGCATAACTTGTGAACACAATGCCATTTAGATTCATTTGAAAGAAATCTCTATTTATACATTTTTTCCCCTAACATTTAAATTTAGCTTTGCAAAGTTTGTTGCCCAGAGATACCACAGGCTACAAGAACCACATTTTGCCACCCAAAAAATGTTCTTCTAGAGGCCAACCAATATCATTCAGCATTATGAAGACAGATAAGAAAATGCCATTAAAAAAAAGAATCTTTTTTAAAAAATCAGGTTCTTTTCAATTTAATCTATCTGTTATCAAACAGATGTGGTTTCGAAACTAACCCCAGATGGCAAATGTGTGTGTATTATAATCAATTAGTTGCTGCAGGAGCACTGAGTTGAAAAAATGTTGCTTCTGAGGAGGAATGATTAGATTGTTTAGTGATATCTGTCATAGGCTCAGCTTTGGGGGGATTAGTGGTTTTAGTGCCATCTATTTGCCATCTACATACCTACTTTATAAGCCAGAATATTAAAAATTATTTTACTAAAAATATGATGGAGCATAATATTAAGATAACACATCATCAAATATATTCCCATTGCCATAAGTACTCCATATCTTTCCTCACTCAAGAAAGTCCTATTAGCAAAAATCTGAGAAGTTGATCAGTGAAGAACAACTTGACACCAGATAACTAAGCTCTCTCGTTCTCCCCCATGGCTATAGCATTCAGCATATACAAATGACTTCCAATGTTTATTCTTCAGATACAGACTCTTCCCTGAGCTTTGGATTATATTTCAAATTGTTTATTACACATCTTCATCTCAAACATGGCAAACTCAAGAAAAAACTTCCTCCTTTAAAAATTTCTCCTTTGCACATTTTCTATTCCATTAATGACATCATTATGGACTCTGACTAAAACTTTAAAGTTATCCTTCTTTTTCTTTCAACCAAGCAAATGCACACAATCAGCCACTAAATCCTATCTTTTAACACTTGACTCATATCTATATTTTAAATTGGACACTTTTCTTTGGGTGTTAGTTTTTTGTAGTTACCTAACAAATTGTCAAACAATTAGCAGGTAAAAATAACACAATTTATTATCTCATAACTCCCTTGGTAAGAAGTCTGGAACAGGAATAGCTGAATCCTCTAATCAGGATCTCACAGGCTGCATTCTCATCTTAAGGATCCAGGGAAGTATCTGCTTCCAAGCTCTTTCAGGTTGCTGACAGAATCCAGCACCTAACAGTCATGGAACTACGTTCCCATTTTTCTGCTGGTAGTCATATTGGGGGGATGCTCTTGGCTCTCAGAGGCCTACATTCCATATCACATGGCCCCTTCATCTTCAAAGTTAGCAACAAAGACACTCCTTCACATCAAATTGTTCCTATGCTGAATCTCTCTCACCAGGAAGATCCAAGTCCCTTCTTTGGACTCATTAGGTCAAGTTCACTCAAGATAATCTCCCTTTCTTAAAGTCAGCTCATTTGAACCTTAATAATTTCTACAAAAACCTTTCACAAAGCACCAAGATAAATGTTTGATTGAATAACTGCAAGAAGGTATGTGTATACCAGGTCATGTGTTGGAGGGATTATGTTGGTGGTGGTGGGCAGAAGGTGGGGAAGGTTGGGGGAATTCAGTCACATTTTCCATGGTCATTGCTATACTTGAGGCCCTAAAATTCTCTGTATAGACCATTTCAATGACAATCTTAAATTTTAAATTTGATTATCCCAAAAGCAGAACTTGAGATAAAGAAGCAAGTATGGGCAGTCTATTTGTAAGGTGAGCACAGGAAACATTTGTTTGGAAGTAGGGAATTGAAACAGAAAAGAAAAGAAACCAGTATAATATATTTTAGTGACTATGTTACCATTGTGAGCAACTGGGACTCATTTATGCTGAGGCAGGTAAGAAAGCTGAGGTATTTATATTTCAACTCCTACCATTATTGCTTGAGAGCTGCACCTACTTGCTACATAAATGTTCTATGAAAATTTCTCTCCTTGTCTAACTAAAGACAGATCAGATCCTGTCACTTCTCTTTCTAAAAAACACCTACCTGTTCATACATCAACAAACATTCATGAGGACACAAGACAAGCAATGCCCCATGCTAGGTACTGTGGATCCAACAGTGGAAAGACAGCCATGTATAAAGTTTAATATTGGAATGGCCCAACAATTAAAATCCAAATTTCTTTCAGAACCTGACGTGAACATATTTTGGCAGCATCATCTCTCACTTCCTCCATTAAAACCATCCTTTATTCAGGCCACCCAAAGTTCTCAGTGCTCTTTAAAAGATGTTGGCCTCTGTATGTCTTCTTATAAGAATAACTATTCAGTTCTTTCCTATTTTTTAATCAGGTTATATTTTTGTTTTTTTTTAATTTTTTTTGTTAGTTTGCTCACTATGAAATTGTTTGGGTTCCTTAAATATTTGGATATAAACTCCTTATCAGATATATGGTTTATAAATATTTTCTTCCATTCTATAGGTTGCCTTTTCACCCTGTTGATTATTTTCTATGCTGTGTAGAAGCTTTCTAATTTTATGCAATCCCACTTGTCTTATTTTGTTATTGTCATCTATGCTTTTGGTGTCATATTCACACCTAGTCCAATGTCTAGAAGCCATTTCCCCATGTTTTGTTCTAAAAGTTTTTTGTTTGTTTGTATGTTTGTTTCAGGTCTTATATTTAAGTCTTTAATCCATTTTGAGTTGATTTGTATATGTAGTATGAGAACTTCATTCTTCTGTGTGTGAATTTCAAGTTTATACAGCACGATTTACTGAAGAGACTATGTATTCTTAGCACCCTTGTTGAAGAACAATGTAAATTCATGAATATTTATGGACTCCCTATTCTATTCCATTGGTCTTTATATCTGTTGTTAGGCGAATACTATCGTGTTTTGATTACTATAGCTCTGTAATATATTTTGAAATTAGGAAGTATAATGTCTCCTCTCCAGCTCTGTTCTTGTTTAAGGTTGCTTTAGCTATTGGGGGTCTTTGTGGTTCCATATGAATTTTAGGATTGATTTTTCTACTTCTATAAAGAATCTCATTGGGTTTTAATAGAATTGCACTGAATCTGTAGATCACTTTGGGTTGTATAGAAATTTTAACAATATTAATTTCTCCAATTAAAACATAATGTCTTTTCATTTAATCATGTTTTCTTTAATTTTCTTCATCAACATTTTATAATTTTCAGTATACAAGTCTTTTATCTCTTTGGCTAAATTTATTCCTATGTATTTTGGGGAGGTTGCTATTGTAAATGGGATTGTTTTTCTTATTTTTTTTTCAGATAGCTTATTGTTTGTTTATAGAAACACTAGTAATTTTTGTAAGTCAATTTTGTATCCTGTACCTTGAGACTGGTTTTAAAGTTGAGGATCTTATAGACATCAGAGATGGATAAGCTATGGCAAAATTTAAAATTTATGTTAAAAAATATCCCATTTCTTTTGAAAATATCTTTTTCAATATATCTTTATGTCCCCCCAACTTTTATTTTTCATTTATTCCTAGACCCAGTGTTTGGAAGTATATTGATAAATGTAGCCAACTTACTTAAAACACTACATTATTTTTTAAAATTAACTTTATTCCTATGAAGTTCTGTACACATTGTAAAGTAGATATAAGTAATTTCTGTTAAGCTATATAAATATATTTAAAATCACAGTGAGCCTATATAGTAAAAGATGTATTTCAACTAAAAATCTCCCACACTCTAGCTGCCACTAAAAATGAACTTGTGGACTCAAAGAAATTTGAGGTACATAGTTGGGATTCCTTTTGTTTCCCTTGAGTCCTTCTGGGTTCAAGAAAGCTGCCAGTTATAGAATACATTTCTCTTACTTGAAACTTTTCTTTTAATAACTGTTATTGTGCTCCTATTATATGCTAAGCATTGTGCTATGTGTTGAGGTTTCAAGAATAAGATTTAAAAAAATGCATGGAGAAGAAAATGTTACTTTGTATCAATAAATATAATATCCGACAGGCCAAGATTTTTCAAAATTCAAATAGGAAAGGACTAACTTAATGAGATTTTACACTTACCTGCTAACAGGAACTTTTCAGATTTCAGATAATCAGGAAGCCCATGTTCACAACACCAAAATAATACTTTCCTGGGTGAAAAAGTCAAGATCAAGGTCTCCCAGAGGTCAAGAAAAGCTTGACATAGCATCCTTTATTTATAAAGTTCCTATAATATTAACAAGTAATGTTATCATTTGATTTTTAACAATTGCAAAATATATTAGATATTTACCTTGAACACTGTGACATTTTTAATTTTAAAATACAATGCAATATAACTGTGATAGTCATAAAATTAGTATGCATACTCATAAATAATATTACTTCATGGCTCATTAAAGATCGTCTGGTTTGGATAAAAGACAGAAGTTTAAAGTTATAGAATGGATACCTTTGGATTCATTTTTGACCTCTATAACAGTATGCCTGTGTGCATAACCTTAACTGAAGAAAATGTCAAAAACCTGATGTGTAAAGTCACTTGATCATGGAAAGTATAAATGTGAGGTCACACTAAAGAGCCCTGTGACATGCCCTGGTCAAAAAGGGGAAAGGGGCTGATATTCTGGAGTTGTCATCACCCAGGGCCTTGGTGAATATAAGAAGTATTTTACCTCAGAAATACTCTCCATCTTTGAGAATAAAGACAAACTTTCCTCTCTGTGTTCCCTCTACTCACCCACAAACCAAAATTCTTCCTGCCGTTAATCATGACAACCCTTTTTGATGTAAAGAGAAAGTATTCTCTTACCATCTAAAAAAATGATATGCTTGGCCTATTACCCATGAGGGTGATTCAAATCAGAGGAGAACATAATACCAGGGCAAATTAGATATCTGGACATGAAATAAGGAAGGAAAGGAAGAAGGGAAGAAAAATGTAGAAAGAAAGAGAAAAAGAAAAGAAAGAAGGAAGGAAAAAAGAAAGGAAAGAAGGAAGAAAGGAAGGAAAGAAGGAAGGAAGGAAGAAAGGAAGGAAGGAAGGAAGGAAGGAAGGAAGGAAGGAAGGAAGGAAGGAAGGAAGGAAGGAAAGAAAAGAAAGGAAGGAAAGAAGAAAAGAAGGAAGAAGAAAAAAGGAAGAAAAATAAAACAATCATATTTTTCAAGGAAGAAAGGACAGGAGACCTTGTCTAAGAGGGCAGAAGCAGAAAGGTGCAAAATCTCCAGTGCCTTTCCAACACAGACATTGACTCTCTAGCTCTGGACCTTCCCAACAATAAAACGATAGGAGAATTCAGGGCCTGGGCACTGCTGCGGCATAACTGTGGACAGATTTTCCCCCATATGTTTACAGAATTCCGAAAGTACAGAAATAGCTGTTGAGCTCTAAGCAGTTTTTGTAAAATTACCCTAGCTCAGAGATGTTTTCATTCTACCCTGGGGACTCTTTGGTGAAATCTAAATAAGTGGAAAGGTTCAGCTATTTTGGAGTTTTCCTGGTGCTAAATAATATTCTGTAGATTGGATTCAGAGCAGAAAAAAAAATGTAGAGATTTTCACATTCACTTAAATCAAAATGGCTGAATGTTTAAAAACAAACAAAAAATTGTCCTCAGGCTGAAACCAATTATGGAAATTCTTAGCCGAAAGGGATAATTTATTAGATCATTTATAATGAGCACAACGTGCAAATGAAAACTGGTGTCCCTGATCTCAGCTACCACAAACACTACGATGTTTTCTATTTATAAAAATGATCACAATAAGGTTTGTGGAGGTTCCTGTGGTAGGAGGATCAGGCTGATGGTCCCCAAGAATTCTAGCAATCAACACCATTATCACCTTGATTCTGGAGTCATCTGTTGCACAGGGCAACAACTGTGGGTGACTTTTTTTTTCCTCCTGTGACTTTAGTCATTGACTTCTTTGGCTCCTAGGGGATTCTTTTGTAAATTAATTTGAAAAAGCACAATGAGAACAATTTTTTTCACTTGGTTAGTTCCCACCCATTTTTCAGGGAGCAGCTCAAACATCACTTCCTCAGAGAAGCCTTCTCTGACCATAAACCTCCATAGCCCTGAACCGTCTAAGGGCTATAATACATATGTAGTTTATATATGTACTGTATATGTAGTTTATATATGTATTATAGCCCCTCATCAGTATCTGTCTCCCCCTTAGACTGGAATCCCCAGAAGCGTAGAAACAATGTCTATTATGCTTACCATGACATCCCAATGTCCAATCTTTCGTGTATACTCAGCAAACATTTCTTCAACGAGTGAGTGAAGGAAATAAAACTATCCCTAATTTTTAGATAATATAATTGCATTGTTAGAGGGATTGTACTAAAAGTAATGGAATACCCAGCTGAACTTATTAAGATGTCCAGAAGCAGGTGTGTCCAGAGTGGGTTAACTGAGCAGCTCAACCATATCAGGGCATTGAGTCTAATTCATTATCAGTCTCTTGGTTTTCCCCTCATCATTACAAGATGACTGCTACAATTATGAGTACACACCCTCATACGACTGGATTTAAGTCAGTAAATAAAGAAGAGATCACTTCTCAAACATCAATTTCTTATTAAAGAAAGAAATCCTTAGAGATCTTCTGAGCAGACTTCTCCCTCAATTCTCATTGGCCAGGATACAAAACATGCCCTTAGCCTACTTGAAAGGAAGTCTGGGAAAAGAAGTGTCTGACATATTCCAAATCTGTAATAAGAAGAAGGCTCTGTGAGCAAAAAAAAAAAAAAAAAAAAAAAAAAAAAAAAAAAAAAAAAAAAAAAAAAAAAAAGGGTAGGTAAGAGAATATCAGATAGTAATCAAGAGTCTTTCAGAGGGGCCTATGATGGTATTCTTTACTCATCATTATTTTTTTAAATATGTAATTAAAATATGAGCCCTATTGTACCATAAGACCATGGGAGGGAGATGTCTGCACATAGCTTTCCCTGATTCAAAGAGGCAGATAAATAGGTGAATCCAAAAATGCTTCATGAATAATTACATCCAATGTCTGATAAGAATGCTGTCAACATGATGACCTTAAAGATTATTTTGAACTTCTATTAGATCAGAGAAAAGTGCCAGAAATGTATCGGTTTTTATCTTGCCATCCTTTGGCTGATGTTATTTAACTGATGGCTGCTGTCCATTGCCACCTGTCACTATAGCAAAATAGTTTTGTTGGATTTGGAGAAACAGGATACCATGCTTTTGTTAATTATTCTTTTTTTTTTTTAATAATTGTAAAAGCTGCTTTCAAGTACCAGAAGAACAAAACACTCAGTGAGCACTGTTAAGTAAACATTGTTTGGGAACTGAAGAGATCACAGACTGCTCAATATTAGGTATAGCATCTGACATGTTTTTGCAAGTGCATTGAAATCCAAGATTATTGAGATGTCAAAAGATGCAGAAACTCAATGCATTTTAGGACTGGAATATGGGCTCTCCTTAAGTGTAGGTGCTGAAGACAGATCTTATGTCTTTTACATCCTCTGTCCTGATTATCTCTACTTCTAACTCTGGTTTAAAAATTCTTCAATTAGCAGTAAAGTGCTGAAATATTCCATTTCAGCTTTGCTGTCAGGAATTTGACATACCTGGGAATAGAAAACAGCCTGTACCATGGACTTATAGATGAAGGATGAGTTCCTTCTTCAACTCAGACAGATAGGAACATGAAGGCTCCACTCCAGCTTTTCCCATATCCAGAAGATTAGACTCCACAGTTCCTTGGAACCATTAATCAGATCTGGCAAATTCATTCATTGGTTGAAGCTCAAACTAGTATTGATGGAGCACTGCAATCGTGAGCTCTCCTCAGCATAGGCCATCTTGACACACCATGTCCCTTGGGATCATCTGAAATTTTGAGCTGATATGAGGAGTAACCCGCTGGAAAATCTGCCTCATAGTTTGGTATTACAGGAAGTTCCTGGTCTCTTTTGTGGCTATTCCATTGGAAAAAAACTGTCAACTGTATTATTTAGACTTTTTTCCTGTCTGCATCATTACTTACTAAACTTTATCTTCTCTTAAACTCATTTCCTGTATTTACAAATCTTGCTATTTTTGAAAGTTTAAAACTCTGCTTTTCAAAGAATGCTGTTTCCTTTTCCTTCCATCCTGAGAGGCTCCATACACATGGCTCTTTCCCCATTTGTAGAGATTTGTATGTTGTTCTATGACTGATGTGATGAGCCTCTCAGAACACTTAAATGAATGCCAATATAGGTTAGTTTGTTCACATGTATAAATGTTAGAAATAGCAGAATCCCTTTTGGGAAATTTGGAAAAGGTTTGATTGTAAAGACTTGACATTTCCCAAAGTCACTGAAAACATTTGATAGAATAGAAACGTATTTAGGATACATTAAAAAAAAAAAGCCAGCAAAAGGTATAAAATATGTTTCTTTGTGCTAGCCAAAGGCCACCTACAACATAATTAACTGAGGAGCTTGTTTTTAAAATGCATATTCTTGGTCTTATTAAATGTACTAAATCAGGCTCATGTGGAATGGGATTTCAAAATATGGGCTTTTGAAATCTGTCTTTTTGTATCCTTCTCAAGGTGATTCATACACATCATTGAGAGCTGCTAGCCTAAGGCACTTCAGGTTTATCAATTTCCTTGATTCATCAGTGAATGGGTAATCAACAGGAGGCAAAAAAGAAAAGGCATTGGTTTCTAGATATGATGCTGGTCATGGCTATCACATAAAGAATCTTCATGCCACGGACTTCTTTGGCAGACTGGGGAAGCCAATAATGCATCCTTATCAGAGTAATGTTTTCAAAAGCATCAAACAAAATACATAAGATTATAAAGAAAATTATATTAAAGCATAATTCTATCTATGGATGGCTTGGGAATGTGTGGACCTTGAAGCAAGGGACAATGTAACTCAACTATCAGAACTTGCTAAGTGGGAATGACAGATCAGATTTGGTTAGGTGTTATCTGATGCTTGCAGTCTGATTTAGGATTAGTTTCAGCAGAAGAATCTAAAAATGCTTCAGAGAGAAGAGTCATTGAAGATGATACAGAAGTGTGTTTAAAGATTGAACTTCATCAAAGAAGTAAAACCCATATCTATTTCCTCTTCCATCTCTACTTTACACTAGATACTTTCTCTCAGCCTATAGAAACAAAAAATTTTCTTCTATTTTAAAAGTAATATTTTGACCCTATATTTTCTTTTAGCTACCATTTTACCCTTCTCCTTTTTTTTTCTTAACAAAGAAGTAAACTAAGTAGTCTGTACTTTCCTCTCACCTACAATATGCCTTATGTTCCCATTTCACCATTGCTGTTGTTTCCACCAAAGTCACTGACATCTGATACTGATCACTCCCTCTGTTTACAGTCTACTAATTTAAATTTCTAACTCCTCTTTTCTCACTACTACCAATGCTCCTTTTCAGTCTCTCCTCCATGGGCTTCTAGTTCTCCATCATCGCTAAAATATATCTCATTACCAGTCTGTCCTCAATCCTCTTTGCTTTCCTTCAAACTTTATCTGTCCCTCCCTAACATTCTCACATGCTGCCTCCATCTTTATCGCCTGATTTACTGACTCACCTCCCTGTCTTTGGCTTCCTTTCCCATCCATTCTCTACACATTGTCTAGGTGGATGCGTTTCTCCTCCTTGGAGTTGACCCTTCCTTTGGTGTTCATAGCATTTTTGCTCTAGTTTTTCTCACAAATATCCTCTCAGAAGCCACTGCTGTACAGGTGAGTCCCCAGAGTACCCTGAAACCTAAGTGAAGCTCTCAAATATTGCCCCATCAATAATCTCTCCTTCTAGTAGACTGTGAGCTCCTAGAGGGTTTCCAGGGCCTAGCCTGTGCCTTTTATGTCTCGCCTCCCACTATACACATAGAGGAGCTCAAAAAATTCCTTATCAAATTAGAAAAACTGCATTAAGGATGAAAAGCAAAAGAACTAAGTTTAAAAAAAAATAAAAAAATAAACTAGGATAATTATAAATGATAACTATTCATTCTCTCCATCTTTGAATAATAAATGTTGTGAGAATATTTACGAAATGACCTAAGACAATAAAGAAAATGGTAGAGAGGAGACAGTTAATCACGTCTTCCATTTAGACATGGCCATATAAAACAATCCCTGAATCCTCTAACATCTGCTAACCACCACACTAGATTCATCTCATTCATTTACTTTTTCATTTATTCAACACATAATTTTGAATGCTTATCACATGCCAGTATGCAATGTATTGGGGAATCAGTGTGAACAAATACTCATTGCTCATCTTCATGGAACCAAAGGTATAAAGGGAGAGGCTGACAATAAATAAATACAAGCTTATAAAGCTGCGATAAGTGCATGAAGGAAAAAAATTTGGAAGGATCTACTGGATAGAGGACACATGTACATTCTATTTCTAGGTCTCTGGGTCCCTGGAGAATTGAACTGGCCTTTGTGTGAGTCTTAAAGATTTCTGTTATCCTCTTAACTGAAGGTTTAAGCTAGAAGTAACCTAACAAGTTTATTCTTTCTCTTTTCTCAAACATGCCTCAGATAGAACACTCTCATAGCATGAGAAATGACCCTCTCCTCTGGCCTGGAAAGAGAATACCTTTCATCTCAGGATATAGTTCTTTTATCTGAATTCAACATGTTCTTCCATAATCAAACCCACTAACAACATGGTGAGGGAAAAAAGACGGTTCCTTTGAGAAAAAGGCTTTTTCATAGCCAAATTTTATTTTCATTCCTTTTATTCATCACTCTGAAAATTATACTACTTCCTCAGGCCAAGTGGCCTCTGTAGATCATTCTGGTTGTATAGAAATAGATAGCAGAGCTCTTTTCCCTTGGGATTGGCATGGTAGTGGAAGAGAAAATATGTGCTCCCCTAGTCACTCTGTGGGACAAATAGTGAAGACAACTATGACAGTTTTCTTGTTCTCCTCCTTCTTTCCATGTATTTTACCTTTACTCCAACCTCCTGGAGTTAGCATATATAATACCAAGGAAAGGAGAGAGAAAAAAAGAGAAGAAAGAAGAAGAAAGAGAGAAAAATTCGAAGATTTGAAAGGATGATTTTTGATTGGGCTTCTCATGGAAAAGAATAAATTGAAATAGTTACACAGACTGAAGTTATTACCAGTCTACCTGACTCCCAACTATTCACTCGACTGAATAAATGTTGAACATCTGCTATGTATGAAGCATTGTGCAGAAGTCCTGATATCACACAAAGAATTCTATACTTGTTAAACTTATTCTGTGAGCTTGGGAGAGAACTATTGGCATATATGCCCCATAGTGGTCATCGCTGGTCTAGGTCAGCTGTTCTCAACTTTGGCAGCATATTAAAGTCATCAGGAGAGATTTTTTAAAAATAGAAATGCCTAGGCCTCTTCCTCAGAGATTCTGATTTATTGATCTTGGATGGGCTCAAAGCATCAGAAATTTTTTAAAAGGTGATTTTAATGCGCAGCCAGGGCTCTGAGCCATGAGCCTAGGTGACAGGTCAGACCATTCTGAAAGGCAACCAGTCTAGATTTTCCAACGTCCAAGGAAGGACGTCCTCTCCTGTATTCAACCACCACGCTGTACAACACTCTAATTTTGATAATTTGGAGGAATTGCTCTCTCTCCCAGGTGCTCTCCTCAGGCACGAATATCGACACCCATCATTTCCATAAGCTAAGTCTAAGCTCCCCGGTAGATGCAATACCTGGACAGTGTCCTCTGTTTAAAAATGGAGTTCTTGACTGGCTATATGTAATCAATATTCCTGCCCATCTTCTCCAAGCCTGTTCCCTCACAAATAATGAGTATCTAGGACAGGTTGAAATCTCAGTTTCTGTTGGTAATCTACATAATTACATTACTCAGCTACCAAACCTACTCCTGTAAAAAATACTTGAGATATTTTTTCCTGAGCCAGAAAGGTGGAACCATGACACTCCCTCACAGTTACAGCCTGGTTTTGGAAGGAGCTTTTATTTGCATAACAATGCCTCTGAAAATAATATTCCCACCTCCTTGCCCAGCTTTCCTTCTTTGCTGAACAGGTGCTCATCAGGAAACAAAATCTCATCCTTGCTGATGGAACTGGCAGTGCCTTCTAAGTAGGCCAAAGAATTTGGAGCTTGTCTAACCAGAAATTCTTACCCACTCCCAAAAAATGCATATCCTGTTCGTCCAAAGGATGATAATTAGCACCTGCTTCCACCGCTGAACTCCTGTGGGATTGGGCATGTTGCTCTCATAGTTCCTCTGGTCCGTCTTGGCCACTGGTCTCTAATGAAACACTTCAGTCACATGATATGCCACCTAATCTCCCAGAGAGGGTGTTACAGTACTCCTTGGACCTGGGTGTGGCTGCCCAACAAAACCATTAGAGACCGCGTAAGAAAGGATGTTGCTGGAACTTGGCCAGAGAATTAATCCAATTAATTTGACAGACAGAGATTCCCTCTTAGAAAACTTATAACATCATAGAATACTGAGGCAAGAGGAGACCTTAGAAATGAACTCATCCAGATGTTATTTACATTTTGGGACACATTGCCTCTTAGTGGAATCTGTTAAAAGCAACGGACCTTCTTCCCAGAAGCACGTGCATACGTTGTTTTTCACACAACTTCAGGATTTGGATCACGAACTTTATCAACTGGGTCCATGACCCCCTGTTGGAGAACCCTGATATAGTCAAAATCCTCCTCACCCCTTACCCCCAACACATTCATATACAGATATACAGATACAGACACACACACACACACACACACACACACACACACACACACTTATAGATGAGGACACTGTGATCCAGAGATGCATGCGATTCTCTAGAGAAATAACAGCTTAGTGGCAGAAACACAAACTCCAAACTCCTGATTCTAGTCCTACAGGACTCACCCAAGACCACTTTTCTAATTCCCCCTTAGAGGATGTTTTGGAACTAACTTTTTCTAAGACCATTATCCTTCGTCTGAAAATAATGGACTATCCTCTGTCTGGAGGCTATGTCCTATTGGCAAAATGGGCAACTGTATCCCCTGACTGGGCATCCTCTTTCCCAGGAGTAACCATTTAACCTACTCAAAATACTTCCAAGCATAAAGCCTTGGGGTTGGAGAACTTTAGAGAGCCATGTCTTCACTAGAGCACCACCTGGTGGAGTACTGCAATAAATCTTACCTAAGCTAGGGCGGGATGCCTATGAAGCAGGGAGCAACATTTACTATTTCTTCCATATTTGATGCCAGAAGAGCAGTTTATCCACATTTTTGCATAATGCTTCTTTTAAATATCATTAAATAAAACCAGATTTAAAGATTAAGTGATTACTTTTCAAAAAATCAGTTTTTAGTTCCTGATTCTTTATATAAAGTTGATAATCTTGTCCTCTCCTTTAATAACAGATAATTCCAAAAGCAAGGGTAAAAAGTTTTTCTCTTTGACTCATAATTGCTAACCCCATTGGCAAATAGAAATGACCTCAATGTAGTGGATTCTTCTTACTTTGCCCTATTATCTAGAGGTAATAGAGATTCTGTTTCTATCTCTGCCATCTAGGGGCTCATAATCTTAGATAAATCATTTAATTGCTCACAATTGTGACAAAGAGATAATCTGAGACAATGACTGACTGTGACACTTACTAGCTGTATGACTTTGACACATCATCACTTAAACTTCCTGTGCCTCAGTTTCCTCTTTGCTAAAATAAGAAAGATAATAACATTACTCACCTCTTAAGGTTGTTATGAGGATTAATTATAGCCTTTGTTCAGTTTTATGACATTTTATGTCTAGTAGCATGATATAGGATTTGTAGAAAGAGCTTCTCACAGTAACTGAGATATTTGAAGTGATATCAGATTCATAGTATATACTTAATAGCTTCTGCTTATTAAGATTCAACAGAAATAATTTAGTGGTTACAACATAACTTCACAGATTGCAATATCACATATGAAACTGGCATAACGTTAAGACGAAAAAAAATCAGATGGTAACTGAGAGACTATCAAGTTCACTCACTTTCATTATAGATGGTGAAACTGTGGCTCAGAAGTGTTAAGTGATCACTCAGGGACACACAATTATGATAGGTAGTTCAGAACAAAAATCCAAGATCTAACCTTTTAGTTCTGTCTCTTAGGGAGCGGGAGGGAGGGAAGGAGGAAGAAGGAAACATTTTGAAGAGCTCAAAATGTACAGCACAAGCCTTTTTATTCATTTAAATGGGTCTCTCAGCTTTGAACACCAGACATGATTTCTCAGGCTTCAGGAACAGGCTAAAAGGACCAAATTCCCAAAGCCCCAACCTCAGTAGCCATCTGTCACACCTCTCCTATCTGGAAAACCCAGGACCATTATCCGTCTCTGTGTGTGGTCAGTCCTATCTGTCCTGACAGCATCTGGGCTCCAGGACACATGGTGCCATCCCACCTGAGGGTTGGGACCCCCTTGGCCACTGGAAGCTTTACACTCCTAGGACTGGAAGAGCAACAGACAGGGCACCAAGCCTGGCCTCAATGGCCTGAATAGAGGAAGATTTGCCAGAATGTTTAAGTGTCACAACCTTCATCCTCCAGGCCTCTCCAAGTCCTGGGAAAGATCTCAGAAATGGTTCAAATCATCTTTTAATTTTGCTGATTTTTCAAAAGAAAAATATATTAATCATAATCAGTTAAGTCTGCCATCTCTTTCCATTCTGACTTCTGCTCCATCATATTCATCATATTCCCTTCACAGTTAGGTGATGCTGAGTGGGTGTGCATGTATAGGGGATCTACATAAGGGAAAGTTGAATGGGGACATAGTTAGTTTCCATGTAGTGAGAAATAGTTAAGAAGTTCATAGTCACTTGTATAATGTACATTATTGTTTTCCATCCCAACATAGGAAAGGCCCTAAAATACTCTCACTGCCCACTGTATAAAGTCATCCAGCATCGTGACAAAAAGATGTAGGGTCCAGGTTGCATCACAGCACCCTGTGGTCCTGTGCTGAATGGCAGGAGTTATACGGGCAATGGAGGAGAAACAAGGCCTGAATGTAGGGAGCCAGAAGCTAGTCTACAGACTTGTGAAGTTGTGAGTGGACAATTCTATTCTCATTTAAAATCTGTGAAAAACTCAAGAACACAAATTCTCTCCTTTCAGAACACACTCAGTTTTCCAGTATATATAATAACTGTACTTATATATTTTTTTCTTTTTTTGATGGGCAAAAATAATTTATCAGATTTTCTGCATTTGTAAGGCATAAACTTGTCGCAGTATTAAAAAAGTGGGTGTACTTATGTGTGAGGTGGTGTGTTCTATACATTCCATCAATAATAAAAAATAAATTTTGATCAACCATGCTAGCCTGAAGCCTAAATTATCCTCCCAGTCTCTGTAAGAAAAAAAAAAATCAAATCTATTGCTATTTAAAGAGGCAATAAAGGAAATGTAGCCAAATGTGCAGGAAAAGTATAAAGCAGTTAATTAAAAAACATTGTTTTACTTTTTGTGATTATATGATGTTTGAGGCATATTCAGCTCTTTAGAATTTGTAATTTCTGGTGATTTAGTTTTCAATAGTAATAAATGTGTACTTTACAGATATATTTGTCAACATTTCTTCCTGTACCTGGTCTCTGAAGAAAATATTATATAAACTTTAGTCCCACAAAATCTTTATCTGTACCCTGGGCAAGGACAAAGAGAGAGAGGGTAGGAGGAAAATGATGGAGGGACAAAGGGAAACAGAAACAGAAGGAAAGAAGAACAGTCCCACAGACAAGAGTCAGTCTTGATGGGACCAACCAATTTGAATGTGCCTTCTTATCCCCCAGCACACAAATGGCCATTTACTTCTTCCCTCTTTCTTTCCTTTGCATCTAATTTCCCCTAAAATGAAAGGCAGGGAATTCTAGTTGCAAGTTTGTTTTGCCAGTTCATGCCTGGATACTTGAAGACATCAAATAACATCCATTTCATTTGGCCCATGGGCTAGATAGTCCAATAGTTACACTACTGCAGACATTTTCTTTGATAGAATTTCTCATCCTCGAATGCCACGTTATCTAAGTTAGAAAATGTCCCTATTGCCAGACAAGAGAAATGCAGCAGCACAAAAGAGATTAAGCTGGAAAATTAACAAGCAGACCTTCAAAAATATGGTTCTATAGAATATAAAGAAAAACAATGTAGTGGCATTATTATGCCTCTGTTCTTATTGGCTTTGAAAATGTTAACTATCTTTCACATTTATTCTGAAGAATTTACCTAGTGTCATTTTTTTTTTTTAATTATGAAACGTTCCCTCCTGAATTTCCTGTGCTCTTTAAGATACTATTACTGATGGGGAAAACAGGATGTAGTTACATAATAAAAGTGTGCACCACCCACACTGTTCTACTCTTACCAAGTAGAACTATATATCTAAAAGTACAAGTATAACGAGAGGAATCTTGCCCAAATCATAATGGCTTCATCTGGTCCCTTACCATAACTCAAATTTCTCAACTTATTACGGAAAAAGAGAAAATACTTCTTGTTTCTACAAAATGGCCACAAGCCTGGAAACACTGGCGAAGTGTCAGTAAATGGTCTGTCGGTATTACATGTAAATACGTGATAAGAGAATAATGTCTTTTTCCCATCATATGGCTCTAGTAATTCAGAGTACTGTAAGCAAATGGCACATTTGCAGCTAACACTGCAGTATGCAAAGTGTTAATAGCACATGGCATTAGGCTGATAAAAGATGGCAGAACGTAAGGTTTTCAGATATGAGAAAGCACAGGGCAAAAAAAAAAATACAAAAGGAGAAAAGAACTGTCATTCTTTGGCCTGGTGCCAGGATCCAAGACAGTTGCCATATGGAGCTCTGAACCCACTCAGCAAAATTTAGTGTTGCTCTGAAGTTCATTGCATATGAAAAGAATGTCCCAGTTTGAAGAGGGAAGGACAGGGAAGGCCTCCTCAGGGAATTCTTATTCCACGCCTGTGGTTTCTCTGGGAATGACAGTTTCATGCTTCATTATCTTCCTTAGTCATGGCTTGCTTCATTGCAAGACATAGATATCCATTCAAACAAGCCAAAGCAATGTAGTAATATCCAGCAAAGAGAATGAATGAAGTATGGCTGGTCATGATGAACTACATGATGAATTCCATAAGCATAATGTTAAGCAAAAGATTCCAGAGACAAAATTGTTTATACTTTAGGATTCCATTCATATAAAAATGCAAAACTAACCTATAGAGTAAAAACTGCAGGGAAGCTATGGTAGCAGTCTGATCAGCTTGGAAAAGGGTGGGAGCATTAGAAATGAAAACAAGCTGATGGTTTTGGGCAGTTCTCAAAAAAGAAGTCATGGGCCAGGGAGGCAATGAAAAAGCTGTCCCCTGCACCTTTGGGTTTCCTTCCTGAGCAAAACGTAGGGTCTGGTAACAGGTATGCCTGCTGGCTTAGTGTGGAGAGCCTTTATATCAGCAGTAACTCCTGCCTTTCCTCTCATTTATCAATCAAGTCATGAGCTCTGAAGGAGCTCTTTTGTCTTATAGGTCACAAATGCAGTACTCTGCACCGAAGGAGTGAGGCCTCTCAGAGAAACTCACGATCCAGTTAGAGAAAACAGAACACTAAGAAGAGCACAAACAGAAGCAAAATCAAGCATAATTTAATAACCCCTCTAGAGTAAGAAACAATCAGTCTGAGAAAGTTATACCATAAAGAAGAAAGCAAAGGACACACACTCAGAGACAGAGCTATAGACAAGTATGTATCAAGAATCTAGCAAGGATTTAGTAATTCATGAACATTTAATAAGCTTTCACAGTAAACATAAATCACTTACATAAGCTATGTCTGCTTTTCACACATGGCTTAGAAACAGCAAGGAAACGAAAGGACTCCATGAAGGTGAGAAATAGAAAAGATAAAGGGATCATGGAGGAGAGAGGTGAGGGGCAAATAGGATCCACCAGCTATGAAGTACCTCAGTAGACCATTTAGTGGCTGAAAGGGAAAAGTATACCAAGAATTTGCACAAATCTTTGCTATCAATTGCATGCATGCTCTGTTAGTAGTCAGCATTTGCACTTAGGTGCCCTCTCACATATTATGGCCATAAATACATAGTTATATTTGGGTGAGGAGTGGCAGGCCAGAAGCAGGGGTTGGAGGGTAGCGTTTACAATAGATTGTTAAAATGTGACTTAACTGTGGATGAAAAACCCAATCAATGCTCTAGACCTAGTCCTGTGACATTCCACATTTGTATGTCTTTTAAACCACTAGAAGAAAGATGCTGGCATGCTAAGAATGAACTTTTCAGGATCAATAAAGGTTTGGTAGTAGAGAGCAGAAATCTCAGGGCTATCAGAAAGTATAAAAATTAAGAATGAATACTACAACTAGTACTCTGGGTTATTTGCTTGTTTGCTCTTAAATCCTTTCCCTGTTCTTCCTCTGTAAATTTCATTTCCCAGGCTCATGTGCCAACTGGCTTCTGGCTTAGTTTAGTCAATGAAAGGCACTAGGGAGATTGGAGAGCAGAAGGAAGGGGAAGCCAGAGTGCTTCTTCCTTTTTCTCTCTGCTTCAGCCAGGATCTCTGGCAGTGGTTGTGTCTACTCCACGGTTCCTGTTCCTACCATGAAACCTCTGCTCTCAATTAGCTCCTGTGGTGGCTCTGATTCTGGGGCTCTGATAACTCTTACTCTTCCCTTTATCCTTCAGTCCTACTAGGAGTAGGAGCAGCTTCAAGCCGTTGTCTCACTGGCCTTTGGTTTTTCAGTTCTTCCAACACCATTATAACTAGTTCTTCATATTAAATTCTTTCTACTAGAGTGCCGTGCATGGCCTCTGTGCTCACGACTGAACAATGATTGCTACAAGCAGAAGGCCCTTCTTCTGCTATTTAATGTGTGATTATCAGGCCATTATTCCCCCATAGGAATTTCCATCAGAAGTTACTGGAGGAAGGGTGGGGAGGGGAGTGGACATGGAGAATGGTTTAGAATTCCACAGTAACTACTTTCACATTTTAAAAGAAAGTTAGTAGCGGGAGAGACATCAGAGATCACTGGGTAAAATGACAGAAGAGCTGGTGAGAGGATCGATGAACTCTGGATGCTGCTGAAAAAAGAGACAGACATCCTATAACAAGCAAGCTGTGATGAACACCATTGTGTACCACCAGTACATGGTTTTGTATGAAGTATATGAACAGGTGGTACTGAGAAGAAAGAAACTGAACTGTGACAAGGAATACAGTAAACAAGTGTTATGAGACAAAGATGTCTCACCTAGAGGAACACAGGAGGATGAAACACAGATTAGAGACTCTATTCCTTAAGACAGCCCATGGGGGAAGGCTGAGAATTTGAAGGAACTGTTACAAAGTTCTCCCAAATGGTGTGGGTCACACTAATGGCTGCCAGTGTAGCCACTACAGATAACAGAGGACTTCTCAATCTGATTACAAATCCTCCATTATAAGGACAAAAAGTCCCAAAATCATGCTTAATAATCTCTTTATTTGTGGTCAGTCTCAGGCTGAGTAGGCAGGTCCTACACTTGTTTTCCCATAGATCCATTCTTCACTCTTTCCTTGATTTGTCCTATATCTTAGAAAGAGGGGGTCAATGCCATCAAGCTGAATTTCCCAGTATTAAACATCAGCTGGCTTCTGGATAAGTTTAGAGGGAGAGAGGAAGAGAAAAACCAGAGTATATCTCTCCCTCCTTTTCTGCCTTGGGCAGCATCATTTTGCCAATGGCTGCGTCTTCCTGGTGGGCCAGGCTCTTTCTGTGTAGCCCACTGTGGTTCTATCTTCCACTATGTGATCCAGTCCTTGAGTGCCAGTAAAACCAGCTCTTCCCTCTGTTCTTCCATCTGAGAATTCCAACTCTTACTTATTTTTGTATTGCTTCATTATACCTTGTTTGGCTTTCACAGCTTCTATCACTTGTACAACTGATTCTTTGCATTGTATTCCTCCACTTTTAATTAGTCAAGTGGTTTCTGATTTTTAGATAGACCCTGACTGATACACTAATCCTATTCCGATGCTACACTAACTAGAGAGAATTAAGACAAGAAAAGTGTTACCAGGCAACTACAGCTCTTGACTGTAGATCCAAAAAGCCAAGTTCACAGATTTTCTTAAGGTCAACCACTGCTTAATTCTCTTCCTTAAGTCCTCCAAACCAGATAGCATCAGAACAAGGTGTTAAAAACTTTCATATTTTAGTGATTTTATTCCTATTTCTATCTGAGAACCCCAAATAGTTGCCTTGAAATATTTTATTGCTTCTTCTATATTTTATGAGTGAGGAGATGGTGCAATTTCAAGGCTCAGAACACTTAGCTGTATGTCTGTGTAGCCTAGAAGTTCAAATTTAAAATTAGTATGTATTGACTTTTAATTAAATTGGAATTAATTCAAACTTTTAAAATATAATTTTTGCAGTAAAAATGTAATTTTTACTGCATAAAATATTATTATGCAGTAAAATTAACTTATTTTCCTTTTGCTCTTTAGGTGCATGAATTGTAACAGATAGGTAGGTAGTAGGTAGGGAGGTAGAAAGGGAGGGAGGGAGATAGATAGATAGATAGATAGATAGATAGATAGATAGATAGATAGATAGACAGACAGACAGACAAACAGACAGATAAAATGTAACTACTACTAGAACCAGGATTCAGAAAAGTTCCATCATCTTCAAAAACTGTCATGCTACCCCTTTGTAGTCATACTCTCCACCTATTCCTAATTTCTGGCAGCCACTACTCTGTTCTTCTATCTCCCCATTCTGTTCTTTTTTATAATTTCACATAAACAGAATCATATGGTATGTGATCTTTGAGACTGGTTTATTTCACTCAGCTGAATGCCTTTGAGGTACATACACTAACTAGTTTGTTCCTTTTTATTACTGACTAGCATTCCATTGTAAGAATGTACCACTTTGTTTATTCATTCACCTGCTAAATGACATTTGAGTTGTTTACAGTTTGAAATTAATTATTAATAAAGCCACTATAAATATTCACATGCAGATTTTTGTGTGAATATAATTTTTCATTTTTCTGGGGTAAATACTGATGAGTAGGATTGCTGGGTCATGTAATAAGTTTATGTTTAATTAAATAAGAAACTACCAAACTGTTTTCTAGACTTGTACCATTTTGTATTCCCACAAGTAACATATGAGAGTGTCAGTTGTTCTACATCTTTGCCAGCAACTGATATTGTTAGCATTTTTTAAATTTTGGCCATCCTAACAGGTATGCAGTATCTCATCCTAGCTTTAATTTTTATTTTCTTAGTGGCTAATAGTGTTGAATGTATTTTCATGTGCTTATTTGTCATCCCTATATCCTCTTTAATAAAGAGTCTGTTCAAGTTTTTTTGTCTGTTTTTGTAATTCAGTATTTGTTTTATTACCACTGAGTTTTGAGAGTTCTCTATATTCTGGATATAAGTTCTTTGTCCAATATATGATTTGTACATATTTTCTCTGTGTACAGCTTATCTTTTTTGTAATGGTGTCTCTTAAAGTAAAAAAGTTTTACATTTTTATGAAGTCCAATTTATTTTTCTTTTATAAATTGGGCTTTTGGTCTCACATCTAAAATTAATTTACCTAAGTGCTTATTTTGCTCCAGGTCACAAAGATTTTCTCCTGTGTTTTCTTCTAAAAGTGTATAGCTGGCTAAGATAAAAGAGTTTGGCAAAAATTATTAAAAGCATTCTGTGATGGTCAATTGGCCACAAGGAATTCATAATAAAGGTTATTCTATATTTTAACCTGTGTGCTACATGTCCTATACTTTCTTTCTTTTTTTTTTTTTCTGAAGAGCTGACTGTTAAACACTCACCATCATAGCGCTGCCCTGAAAGCACTGCTGTAAGATATACACTGGTGTTTTTAATAATGAATTTTGCCTTTTGGTATGCCTGGATTCTAGTTCTATGGGTACTACTTACTTACTAGCTACCTTCATGTGAGTTATTTAAAATTTCTAGACCTCATTTTAAACATATGCAAAATGGGTAAAAGGGCATTACATTGACTTTGCAAGGTTGTTTTACAGATTAAATCATCCAAGTTTTGCATAGTGCTTAAAAAAGTGCCTAGCACACAATATTAATTATTGTATATTGGCAAATATTTTAAAACTTAATGTTTATAATGGTCACACTGGATTGTTTAAGGAAGATTCTGTTTTGCTTAATATATTTTATTTTAAAAAACAAAAATATAAGAAATATGTTTTAGATTGATTTTCATCCAAAGTGGTTAAAATAAAAATTTAACTGCTTAGGCACTTTCAAAAGGACTTGGTATATGGAAGTCACCTAGAATTTCCCTTGGCTAACAATTGCAAGTTATTTTTGTAGTTTATGGCTCCCATCATGTGTTCTAACACAGCAGCCTCATCAGGTCTCCACAACCAGAAGGTCCCTGTTGACCATAAGCATTTCTGCAGCTGTTACCTGATCCAACAAGGAGATTTTTTGGTTTTTTATGACAAATTAGAAATACTTTTCTTTGTCTTTAAAAATCAATTAAAGCTGCCTTAGGACTTTCTGACCTCAAGGGAAGCTGACCAGACCAAGGGCAGTCTAAGGAATTCTTCTGCTCTCCTTATCAACCTGTAACCAGTAAGCTGGTTGTTTTTCCTGTTTGCCAATTGTCTTTGTACCAAAACGTTCCCCACCTTCCCCCATCAGTCACTCTCTGTGCCTCAGTCTAAAGTGGGAGCAAGATAACAGGAAGTGAGGGAAACTGGTTTGTGCTATGGTCAACAGCACAGAGGTTAATGTGTCACTAAAAGAAGGTTCAGAAAGAGAACATCTAAGATAACACAGTCCTTCCCCATGGGTTAGAACAGTCCCAGTGCTTTTGTGCTAGTTATTCTTATGCAGAAATACTTTCCTAATAGTCCTGCTAAACAAATGCACAAGTATATGCATTTGTATTTGTGTTTTTATTTGTATACATTTGTATATGTATTCACAGCCATACTCATTGACATACATATAATATATGAGTCTAGTTAAAGAGACATTTAATGACTAGTTTCTTTTGTATCAAGGCTAAAATGATTCTCTGTTGAGTGTGCTTAATGTATTATATAGAGAATTAGTTTGCCTCTAGGCAGTAAAGACTTAGCCAATGTGTACTTTGCTTTTTCTTATACCAAGTATCTGAGAAGAAACTAGATAAATATGATATAGTCAACATACTAGCATGTATAATAAATAGGACATGAATTATGAAGAAAATGCTGTTTTTATTGGACTTTGGATTATGTAATTTCTTTTGCAATAAATTGTCTTTTTTTGGGCATCTTCCACTGGTTGTGTTATTTGTCATTGTCAATAGCCAAAATAAATATATATACCCAGAAATGACCCGAGCAGTACATGATAGAGTGGCAATTTAGATTTTATAAAGCAGCATAGATTCACATTAGCCTTTTAGGTAACTAAGAAATAACTGAATGAGTAGACAATTAAAACCTTCATGGTTTACCAATGAAACAAAGTACCCCATCATCACCTGTAACTGAAATTTTGTTGTGAACACTAGATTTTCTAATTATTCTAACTGAATTTTAATTTTGTTAGTTAAGACTATTCCACTAACCTATTGAAATCTTTTGAACCTCCATGCTATCAACATTAGCTATTTCTCTCAACTTTGCTTTAAAAGACATTGGTGTTTTAAGATGTGCATTATTTTTGTCTGCTCAGAATCCCCCTCTTTTTCGTAACAAAATCTCAAAAAAAAAAGTTTTTTTTAAACCATTCTCTATTCTCTACCCAGGTAGTTTGGATGTTGCTGAAGTCATGCCCTGACTCCATGGGTGGGTATGTTATTTTGGCCTGGATAACCAGAATACTCTATCACTCTGGCCATTGTTATTGATTCAAGATTTGATATATGACTAAATCAGGCCATGAGAGTCATCTCAGGGCATATGCTAGGAATTATTCTCTTTTGAAGTTGCTAACCTGATAGAATGTAAGAATGGAGTCATGGTGATCACTTTTAACATCATATGGAGGGTCTTACATAACATGAAGCCAACCAAAAGAGAGGGAGCAAGAGTAAGAGATGGTGAGAAAAAGACAATATCTGTGTTACGTCAGTCAAGTTTTATAATCCAAGCTGTTCTTATAGCCTCACTCCTGAAATTTTCTGATTGAATCTCTGTCATTGTAACTAAAAGAGCCTTAACTCTTTTTTACCCCACTCAAATGCCTCATTATCATGTTGAACTAGAAAAATGCTACAGCACTCTCTGTCAAGAGCTAAATCTCTGTTGAGGTTCAATTCCATGTTGGGTTTCATATTACTCTACCATCTATGAACATGTCATTTGCCAGTTTTCATTTTTCTATATTGTTCCAAGAATACCATGACACTCTCACAGAACCTTGATGAATGAATCACCTACATCTAGTTGTCCAAAAATACTTAAAAAAATTAAAGAGGCAAGCATGTCATAAATCCAATCTGTTTTTCAACTGTAGAGGACAATGGCCATTTTTTTGTAGTTTGGAATCCTGTTTTCTTTCCAAAAAGCTGCCGATTTCCTTTTAGAGAATGAACTATAACCTTCTGTGTCTGTCGGCTTGGCAAACAGAAAAATCTAGCTTCCTGTCTCAGACCACAATCACCCATGGGTCCAGAACCTCTCTTTATCTGCCTTTATTGGGCAAGGGCACAGTCATGTAACTAAGCTTGACCAATCAGAGCTTCTCCCCTGAGATTTTGAATTTTGAGTATTTTACACCAAGATAAAGGTATGGTTCTTTGCTCTTTTTAATTACGATGCATAGACCAGACATTTCTTTCTGTAGGATAGGTCTCCAACTTTCTGTTGCCTACAAACTGATACATGAAAGATCGTTTTTCTAAAAGCTCACCAACCTTCTGTTTCATGATCAAGCTATGAAGTTTTCCAGGAATTTCTTCAGTTCACTGATTGCTCTAATCCATCCTTTTCCATTTTTGAAAATGTATAGATATTAGATCTTTCCTATAGAAAATCTCTTTCATGTAGAAACCTCTTTCATTATCCATGACTTCCCTAAGATAGTTGAGAGGGATTCTGCCTACCACATGCTATCTTAATACCCTTGTATGGATTTCACACTCAAAGATTTAATTTTGTGTAAAGAAATAATTTCTTCCTAGGTTTTTCTCTAACTTGGCTTCAACTGACAGCATAATTTTCTAAATCTTTTACATGTTAGAAGTTATTATTTTTCTCAAGAAAAAGAATAGGGAAAAAAACATAGAAATGTTAGCTGTTGCTCCAACCTGAAATAAAAGCTTTTGCCTCAGTCGCACTTTTATCTCTTAAACTTGTTGCTTAATCTTCAGCATGTTGGCTTAATCATGGTAACATTCAAAATATTATTAATCCATGAATTGGAGACAGTGAATTCTACTTTTTACAGTTTGCTTAAGGAACTGCATATAGCACAAATTCACTAAAGGCAAGTTTCTACCTTCCTGTCCTGCAAGCGGGACATTTGTAGTTTTTGGCCTCTTGTCCTTGATGCACACATAGTTCTAAAGGTCTTTCTTTTATATATGGCATTTCCTCCAAGATATACGATATTCCAGGATTCAAATTTGTTAAAATCTATGTCAGAAACTGGCATTATCTCCTTGGTATTTGCTCTTAGTTATGAATCCTGATTTCCCTAAAATCTTGGACATGTGATGAGTAAGCTTGTCACTGAGAATTTATACTATATAAATTTACTAATGCTGTATCAGAGCAAAGTCATCTTACAATGCTATAATATCACTTGGGTCAGTGGTTCCCATATGTTGGGATTTCACAGTGAAATAAAATTTAAAAATGAAATAAAACCTATGGTTGCCGGATTATAAATCTGTCAAGGAAGGCCATTAGAATCACAAATAATAAAATATCATGAAGGATGTAATTCCTCCCTCCAGTGACTAGGGAGTAAAATGGCCCATGCTAAACATTCAATCAAATCCTAACAAGCAAGCTGTTACATTACAGTTTTGCCTTGTCTTTGCATTTCCAGAAGAGCAATAATGGGATATGACTGAACATGGCCAGTTTCTTATTTCAGGAAGTCTAAGCAGTTACAGTTTGAAGATGGGTGTGAGCAGAAGGTGAAGGTGCTAGTGACATAAAGGAAGTGACCCCGTTCCACATAATAAAAGGAAGATCTAGTGACCAAGCTTGTTTGTAGAGAGGCAGCCTTGCTCATTAAGGGGAGGTAAAGGAATGCTTTTGTCTTTATGGACTTAGTTCATAAGTTGTAAACTGGTTAACCACAGATGTAATCTAGTTTAAAAATGTCTTTTGTTGACCCACATATTACTTTTAAAAACTGAATGATTTCAGACACATGAGTGTACTTTTCAGATCAATAAAAAAATTATATTACTTTGTATAATATTTTGTTTTACTAATCAACATTTAGGCATATGACTCTTTTATCTTTAGTTTACTACAGGGATCCATAAATCATGTCTGTAAAGAGCCAAATAATATATTAAACATGTCAATTTATTAATAATATAGTAAACATGTTGACATATTAATAATATATTGAACTTGGTGGACTATATGGTCTCTGTTACAAATACTCAAATTGCTATGGTAGCATGAAATCAGCCACACCATTTATTCACAGCAATAGGTGAATAAATGGTGTGGTTATATTCTAATAAAACTTTACATACAAAAACAGGCAGTGAGATGGGGTGGCCTCAGGGCCATATATTACCAAATTCCTGGTTTAGATTATAGTGTTATTGATAATTATTATTTGATCTTAGATGTTATGTATCTTTGAAGATGTATATTAATGTGTATGTAACCAATCTGAGCAATCAGGAAGAATAAATGCATGTATCTCTAAGTAATCTGATCAAACTTTCCTTGGGACTTGGAATGTCAAAGGCCACCTTGAACACTTTACTACAGCCCTTACCTTAGGATGATATTCTAAACTGAATAAATCAGGCTTATGAAAGTACAGTGCTGATGGAGATCATAATGGAGAAGAATCCATAAAAAAACAGAATTTAGAAAAAGCAGTATTTTAAAGAAAGCTTCAATTTGAAATCAGGAAAGTAATGCTAAGTAATGCATACATCCATAAGAAGAGAGTGCAAAAAGAATATAATTTATCAATAGCTTTTTCCTTGAGCCCTACAGATAATCATATTTAGTAGGAATTTTTTGACTGTTATCATTTTTAGAAATCTCATATCCTTAAGAAAGCTCAACTGGAGTTCATCATATCCATTTTTCTCCTCTTCTTGACACACAACTAAATTACAATCTGCTTATTGTAAAGACTCCCTGCAGTCAGGTGAAGGTCACATGATTAAATTCATATCAATGGCATGTGTAAAGAGAGATATGCCCTTTCCAGAACAGGCTAATAAAACATCTGCCATTTATGATTCTTCCTCATTTTCTCCCTCTGTAGTAACCTCAGAGGCCATGAGTTGAAAATGGCAGAATAAAAGACAGAAGCCTGAGTTGCCTAGGACTTTACATGAGTGAGAAATAAATCTTTATTGTGTTAAGCTGCTGAGATCTGAGATGTGTTGTTGGCAGCCAAGCTACCTGGACTAATACATGGATATACAGCTACAATCTCGTGTTTTGATGGGACTGAGTATAAGGGAACAGACCAAGAAGAAGAAGGGACTGTGGGCTGTACAAAGAGAGAGGTAGCCCAAGGGCTCTACCCAGCATAAGTTTGATATACCTGTATTATGGTCCACGTGGATATGGACACTGGACGAGGAAACTGACAGGTAGATATCTCAGGACAGAAACTCAAGAAAGATGACTATTAAAGGTAAGAAGCTGATGTATGACATGCACACATATGAATAATTAAAGTGGAAATATGTATGATAGAGTTTGTGCACACATCCTTATTTTTCCTACTTTGCTACTGATGATTAAAAATTTTATCAACGGTCAATTTCTGATCAGAGAACTGTTTGAAAACTGTCACCCCAGGATAACTGAACAGGCTTTTCAAAAGGATGTGATCAGTCATGAAAACATGAACTAAAGGAGAAACAGAGACCACGGTTATGTCTACTTTAGGGAAGAGAGGGTCATAATCAATCACCTTTGGTTATATTACATCCCACTAGCACGAACATTCTTAACAAAAAAATGGATGAAGGCAGTGGCTGGTCATTGGATTTTTGATGTTCTGATCCTGTTGACTAAAGCATTTTCATTGTAAAGTGGATGAATCAGACTATCTTAGCTACCATTAAATATTTAATTCATCTAGTTCTTCTTGTTCGAATTCCAGAATAAGTAGGTCATGATGACCTCAAAGTTCTCACTCATTGATATTTACAGGATTCATTACAAGTAACAATTGGCATTTAAGTTTTGTTTCATCTTAAGAATTTGGATAACTCATAGGGTGGCATAAAGTTTTATGCATTCATCTTATGAGATTGGAAAATATAATTTTGGTTCTGAATGATGAAACTGTTCTTGGGGGATTAGCAAGTTCTTAGAGGCTGCTAGACTCTAGACTGTGATACTTTCAACAACAAAGCAAATATCACCCAATGAAGATTTGTGGTAAACAACCTTTTCTCTCATTTCTTTTGTAAGGCATACATTACATATAGTTGATGTGAGTACACATCTTATTTGCATAGCTAATGTTCTATCTTTCCACATGGTCTTGATTATTAAAGATGTTCATCTGAAGGTAACAGCAAACACAACTTTAAAAATTAAGGAACCCTAAAATTAGATGGCTATCAGATACAGACAACCCTTTATAGGTCTTTGGCTCTGTTCTCTCCTCTGTGTTGGCTTTATCCTCATGATTGCAAGATGGAAGCAACAGGAGTGATGATCAAACAGATCCAGAAAAGACTAAGTCTTCCTTAAATCTCTTTTTAAGAATTATAAAACCTTTCCTAGAGACTTTCTAGCATTCTTTCTCTCAAATTTCACTGGTCAAAATTTTATAATTTGTCTATACCTAAATCTGCATTAAAAAAAGAGACCACTTTATGTTGCTTAGAATAATCAGGGTCACCTTCCCAAGGTTAGAGATAGAGCCAGCCTCACCTGAAGCCCTTGACCACAAGGAGAAGGGTAGATACCCAAGAAAAATCAGAGTTCTACTATTAAGGAGAAAAAACTTGAAGATGGATGGTAGGTAATATAGTTGCTATCTACAAATATGTCCACAAACAATTATTTGTATGCAATTATCACTTCCTTCATCAAGAAATGAGTCTGTTTCTCCTCCTGTTGAAAATAGGCTGGCCTTGTGATGTGTTTTGACCAACTGAGTGTTTAGTGATACACACTAAACAGTCTGTGACTTAAGAATCCTGACAACTTTCCTTTTCACCCTTTTGGCAGTGCTAGATTACAGCTACCATGTCAATAATATTGAAGAGAACTTGTGGAGAGAGAAAGGTCCAGCCAGCACCCAGTCATCTAAGCCACCCAAGCTGAGTAAATCCACCTTCAGACACATGAGTGAAGCTACCTTAGTTCTAGTCCAAGCCAAGTTCAAAAGTATTTGTACATGTGATCCCAGCTGATGCCATGTGGAGCACAAGAACCTCAAAGGGATGAGCCCAATCAATGCCCAAACTGTGAGGAATAATGTTGATTTTTAAGGTACTAAGTATTGGAGTAGTTTCTTCATATGGTAATAGGTAACTGTCTTGGTCTTTTCAAGCTGCTAGAACAAAATTCTAGAGACTTGGTGGCTTATAAACAATAGCAATTTATTTCTCACAGTTCTGAAGGCTGGAAGTCCAAGCTCCAAGTGTCAGCATGGTTGCATGAGGGCTCTCTTCTGAACGGCAGACTTCTCATTTTATTCTCAAATAGAGAAACGGGCAAAAGAAGTTCCTTTAATAAGAACATTAATCTTATTCATGAGGATTCTACGTTCATGACCTAATCACCTTCCTAAGGCCCCCACCTTCTAAGACCATTATCTTGAGTGTCAGGTTACAACACATGAATCTGGGGGGGGGGGGGACACATTCAGACCATAGCAGTGACCTTATAAATGTCTTTCATATTTCTATATTCATAGGGGACTTACCTGTGCTATTATTTTTTAATATATGTAGGTTTTCTTTTTTCAAGGTAACATATAAGATTTAAAATTTATTGTTAAGGTCCTTCATTTCTCTCAACCACATTCTTTTAGATTTGTGTATATTTTCAGCCTCAGAGAAAGAGGCAAAATGATGTTTCTTGGGGGAGTACACATTTCTGGAGACCCTGAATTTGAGGAGAACTCAGCTATGTTCTTTGGAAAGGAATCTGAGTCACCCACACACCTGGACAAAAGCAACCAGCAAAATATCTGCACACCAGAGATACTCACTCATGCCAAAAATGCCAGATGAATTGAGGTCACTGTGATGCACTGCTACCTCCCTGTCTGTGTCCCTATTTTACCTCTGGTGGGCATGAGAATATAGATAGCTTTACATTTTTCTTGGACAGTGTGATGGATATATGTGGGCGTAGATTCTGAGAGCTAAATGGCAATGGATTGTAAATTTAGGATAAGCCTTGCTAAGAAAGATAAATTTATGCTAATATAGAGGCTATTCAGGTTTCTGCCTCATTTTACAGAAAATTGCAGAATGAGAAATGGCAAGATAGACCCGGTTTCTGAATTCAAAGGATTAGAATGACTCTGAATATACCATCTTCTTTACAATTAGGTAGCTCAGAACCTAAACCATTAAGACAAATAGCAATATCCCTACTGGAGAATTCTAGAAAAGGAGACACCATCATTTCTTCATGGAACACAATGATTTATTAATTAAAGGAGACCCTATTCCACTCCATCCCCATTTATTCAAATCTTTAGTGCAAACCCAGAAATACACATCCACAGGCAACTTTAACCCAAATCCTTAATGCTAAAATTTCAATCCATTCCATCATTCTCTATACTCCATAAACAAAAGAGCAATCTCCCTACTTTCTTGCACTACTTGTAAAGAGGTCAGAGACGATGGAATTCTATTGCAGTGAAAATGCTTGTATCCTAATATTAAGGACTTGTTATACAAACTTTCATAAAATTCAAAATTTAAAAGGCAAAAAATTCCCACAAACTCAGCTCCTTTCTAAAACACTGAGTTATTCTGTGCCTTATAATAGTCCTAGGAAGGGGGTCCCTTTTGGTAATAGGAATAAATATAGTCAGTTAAAATTCTAATTTAATTATTAAATCATTTTTTTACTATTTCTGGGTGGGCTGAGAACAGATCCCCTAAATTATAACATTAGATTATGGCTATCAAAGGCTTATGTAATTTTGATTAAGTGAATCTATATAATTCAGAAAGGCAATTTCATTTTCCTTCAGGCATGAGCATGAGCTCAGAAGAGCATGTACCCTTATCTTCATAGGTACGTCCCCTGTGAAACTGAGGGTTCTCTAGCACTGTGAACACCAGCTAAAAAAGATGATTCTATTTGATTGCTATGTTCAAACAATATGAACCAAACTCATGCTTTTCAATCTTTAATGTGCATACAAATCTCTCCTGGGGATCTTTTTGGAAAGCAGATTCTGATTTAGTAGAGCTGGGATAGGGCCTCATGAGAATCTTGCTAATAAGCTCCTACTGAAATGTGCTATTTCTGGAAAACATCAACTATTTCTATTGAAAAATGAAACCTATAGTCAAACTACGTGTTGGTGGGCCATGTAATTCATGACTTCAAGTTTCACTGTTCCATTCATCTGAACCAATAGAATTAACATTCATTTCTTCACTAATCTTTCATATTTAATCATGTAGTTGAAAGTGACATTGTTAAAGAATTTGTAATAGCAAGAAGTAACAATGTAATGGTTTAAGTGAAAAAGAAATTCCCAGAAATAAATACTATGCAGGGGTCCCCAACCCCCAGGCCATGGATTGGTATTGGTCCATGGCCTGCTAAGAACAGGCTGTACAGCAGGAGGTAAGTGGAGGGCCAGCAAGCAAAGCTTCATCTTATTTGCAGCCTCTCCCTAAGGCCAGCATCACCGCCTCAGTGACATCCCAGATAATCAGGCATTAGATTCTCATAGGAACACCAGTCTTTGGTCCCAAAAAGGTTGGGGACCACTGATTTAAAGTACACAGACAGTATTTTTAAAACATATATATATATAAAACTGGAGGAAAATTCAGCTAACTGTAATAAGGGTTTATATGGGTGAGACAGTATGGTGTGCATGTGTGCTTATGTGTGTGTCTATCTTTATTTTTTCATTTTCTTCTAACTTTATTGAATTTTCAAAAAAATTAAGCTAGGCCATTTTCCGTAATGCAAAAAGCCTCTCTGGAAAGACAGAATAAACCAGGTTCATGATAATGGAGCCGTGGTTATTCTGATGGTTCTGCAGTAATGGATAAAGTTGTTGGATACTTGTCAACAAAGAGGCTACAAACCAAATAGCCAAGAAAGAGGAAATAATGGAAAAGGAAACTTCACAGCATTTAAAAAATAATTTATTCCCTTAAATCTGGAAAGTTCATTTGAATTACTTGAGAAAAAAAATACAGCGAAAAAGAAAAAGTAACTGAATCTGTTTGACTTTTATCATTTTTCTTTGGATAAATCATTTTCATTATGACCTTCAACATCAGTGCCTTGAGGGCAGTGAGAAAGGCACTGGAGAATGCAGCCTTTGGGGTCTGATGGCCACAGTTTACTTCCAGCTCTGCTACTTTCAAAGTTTGGATTAGGTTCAAGACATTTTAACCTCTCTGAGACTCAGTTTTCTCCTCTGCTAAATTGGGGCAGAAAAAATGTTTGCCTCAGAAGTTGTGAGAATTGTCAATGTATGTAAAGAACTTAGTAAAATTTCTGCTTCATAACTGTTACTATAAAAACTTTTATGAAAGCATGATAAATGCTATTTGCACTGATAAATGCTATTTACAGGAGAAAAATGTGTGTGAGTAGCATTATTTCATATCATTCTAGGACACATTCAACTTTAACCTCTTAAGGATGAAGATATTAAATGTTTAATATCATACCTAACCTATGAATTTCAGGGCAAATTTATAACATACAGAGTCATCTTGTTTATGGTCACTGAATATTTCACAATGTTTTGAGGTCCCTTGGTAATAAACATAATTTTATGTTTCTTTTTTTTTTTTTATCCAAACAGATTTTAAAGATCTTATTGATGTTCTGGTACATATTTTACAACTGTTGCATCAAGGGGAAATAAAGCCCTAATTTGAAGTGTCTGCCAAATTCCTGGGATAAATATTTCGACCAATTTCTATCTACCAACATGGTGTCACTGAACTAGGTGTTGGGAAGAAATGTGCAGTAAAACATAATTATATAGCATTTCTGTCATACAAATTAAATAGACTTAATTTACCTCAGTAGTTTAGATTATGGTGAATTTTTTAAAAATTAAAAAGATAGATTTTTAAGAATTTGTTACTTTGTTTTTAATGTAAAAATTTTAGGTCAATATACTTAAGTTATTAATAATAGCTGTGTTTAACAATCAGCTCTCAGAATTCCTGAAAATTGAACAATTGGCTGTCTTGTGCAACAATGGGCTGGCTGCAGCACACCATCTGGTGCTAACTGTTGTATCAGATATAATGATGAATGACTAAAGAAAGAACTAGTCAAGCATTTACTGAGTGCTCATTCTATAGAAGTCATGTCTGCCAACGTTACTTCACTTGCATATACATGTGTGGCCGAGGCAGATCATTATCTCATTTTACTGAAGAGAAAACCGAGGCCCAGAGATGTTAGCCAACCAACCAAAGTCAGAGTTATGAAGGGGTAGAGCAGGAATCACTAACTGAGTTTCCAAAAGAGAGCAAGTAGGTAACTTAACAAACAGAAGTGAGCCAGATCGGGTATAAGAAAAATCTGAGCCTGAGCATCTGAAGATGGGTGGGGGCTTTGACAAGCAAAACTAACAGCTGGCATTTTTAAGTACTTGCTAAGTGCCAAGTGGTATGCTTGAATTTAATCTTTGGATTTAATCTTCAAATTGGATGAGTCTTTGCATTTAATCTTCAAAACAACTCTGAGGTGAGTGTCTTATTATCCCCTCTGTCTAGATGAGAAAATTGAGATTCAGAAGGCTACTAAGTCTCACGGTAAGCGCTGGAGCTGGGATAGAATCCCAGCCAGTCTGTGACGCGTGCCTACATTCTCATCCTCTATGAATGTCTCATTTAAAGGCAGCAGCTGCTAGTTAGCTTGAGTATCTTATAAAGATGTAAACCAATGTTGCCAGACCGTCATTTATCAAGAAAAAGATGGAAATCGGGACTTTTATGCAAAACAGGCTGACCTTTACTCGATTCTAGAAAATTCTTGGTATATGGTTCTTTATTTCTTTCCTTCTATTATTTTCCTCCTCTCCTTGGGTGTCCTGATGTATGGATATTGACTCTTCTATTTCTAATCATGACAACTGTTAACATTTACAAACATATTTACATCTCCTTATTCATTCCTGATATCTTCTGATAGAGTTTAGATTTCATGTTCTGGCCCAATTAATCATTCTTTGGCTCTAACCATTTTTTAGTTCATCAATCAATCAATTTGCTTCTCTATAGCTGCAGTTCTCAAACCCAAATGCCTCAGCATCACCTAGGGGTGTATCTTAAAACACAGATACTGGGGCCCCCTTCCAGAGTTTCTGATTCAGCAGGTCTCAGGTGGATACAAGAAAATGCATTTCTGACAAGTTTCCAGGTGATGTTCATGCCGTTGGTCTGGGGAGCACACTTCGGGGACCAATGTTTTGCTACAATTCCTCTGTCTTTCATACCTCCTACATACACATGGATTTTCTTTATAACTGCTTATATCTCTTCTGAATTTCAAACCCTGCCATATTGCTTTGAATATATTTATTTTGCTAATTTAAAATTCTTGTTCTAATATATTGATTCTATTTTGTTTGCTATAAGCTGTTCAGGAGCTTTGCTTCTCTTTTTTTTCATACATAGTCTCTCTTTGTACACACATATATTTAAATATATATATATGTGTGTATATATATATATATATATATTTCAATATAGTATACATTTATAAGTATATAAATATATACATACAAACTCCCTCTATTGGGATTTACTTCCTGGGGAGAATCAACAATGTGTACCAAGCAGAATGGATAAAAGCAGGCCCCTCCTAGTAATTTTAGAGAATGAACTTGGGCAGCAGTCCCTGACCTTTTTGGCCAGTGCTCCTATGAGAATCTAATACCTGATGATCTGAGGTGGAGCTGAGGCAGTGATACTAGCACTGGGGAGCTGCTGCAAATACTGATGAAGCTCTGCTCCCTGGCTTGCCACTCACCTCCTGCTTCATGGCCCAGTTTCTAACAGGCCACAGACCAGTTGCAGAACCCTGGCTTAGGGTATGCATCTCATAAAAGAGCCTGAAGCTCTGGGATGGATCACTCTTCATTTGTTACCTCACCACCAGGTGATCCTGCCTCCATGATCTGTGGTCTTGTCCAAGGTCCTTGTAAACCACCTGTCACCCAGGTGTGCGGCAGAGGGGTGGGAGGTGGGGGGAGGCAAAAGGAGAAAATGTTCAGGGTCTGTAGTTCTGATTGAGCCTGATTAGTCACCTCTTAATTTAGCCCAGTTTAAGGCAGTGAGATTATGATGATGAGTTGCCTGTCAGTTTTTAAAATTTTTTTGGTGAGTCAGATTTGGAATTTTTGGTGACTTGGTAATATTTTAGTTTATGATTTAAAGAGCTTGCTTTAGGCAATGTAGTCAGACACCAGGAGTCCAGATACCTAAAATCATCAGCCGTTTTTTTAAATTTGAATTCTGTACAACAGTTTTGTATTTGTAGGCTTTTTAAATTGGATCTTTCAAATCTAGGAAAATACTGTCTATTCAACCTTTTCCCATTAAAAATGTTATTGGAGTTAAAACATTTTCAAGATCAGTAAATTATTACTCATAAATATAAATTTCTTGTACATTTTCAGAACAAAGAAATTAGTGAGTGGGGGAATTTTTATTCATGAAGGTGACAGGATGGAGTGGTGGTTATCAGAGCAATCGAAGAATACAGATAAGTTGGCGTTATTCCCAGCCCTGCTCCATGAGCATATGGCTAATCAGTTAACACCACTTCCCTAACAGTGAAGCAAGACAAATGTGATTTGCCACATAACAGGCTCATGTTGATGTAGAAGTTTTGATGACTCCTGGGAAGGCACTGGAAATTGCTTGCCATTGTTTGTAAAGAGCTGATGCACTTTTGATTCCCACATGTGCTTGGGAGTTATAAATCACTGAAATCTAAGTAGCACAATTTTCTAATGGAGAACTGCGAAATGTTGCCAGACATGCAGACCATGATAGTCAATGCGAGCCTGAATTCTCTGGAGCAAATGCTCATGGTACCACATGCTTTCTGGTTTAAAACATCCTGATATGATTTTTTTTCTACATGAAAGGCTGTGAGTGTTGTGTTTGCAGTATACTGCAAAAAATCTTCTTCCACTTCGTAGTGGATTACAATAATAGCCACAAATTCCTCCTTGCTCTGTGTCCACATCTTTTGCCATGTGAGTTTGCAGCTCCTGCCATCAAGAAATGGAGTCTTTCTTCAGCCCTGAAACTGGGCTGGCCTTGTGACTTGCTTGGCCAATGGAACAGTGGCAAACATGATGCAGGCAGCAGCTTGAAAAGCACTTATGCATTGAAGGTAGCTCTGTAGATTGTCTTGGGAAACCTGCTATGATGGCAACAAGGCTTAGCTAGCCTGCTGGAGAGTGGCCACATGGAGAACTGAGCCACCTCAGCTAACAATCAACAAAGCAGCTGATCTGCCAGGATCAGCCAGACATCCAGATCAAGAGACCCACACAGCTGATTCCACTGCAAACTGGTGACCTGCAGAATCATGAGCTAAAATTGGTTGTTGTTTGAAGCCTCTGTCTTTGGAGTTATTATGCCGCAAAAACTAACTGAGGGCAAAACAGCTAATGTGGAGACAGAAATGTGACTGTGAGAAATGTTTGAGATTTTTATCCTTAGATGACTGATGAAAACTCTTAGATCTTCTGAGAATATTGTATGTAACATTTGATACATGCATGTCAACTACAATGACATCTCTATGAGGGTAAGAACGGATGCTTCTTTAAAGTATAGTGCTAGGCATATGAAGGTTTTCTCTAAGTACTTAATATGTACTTACATGTGAATATGTGTGGATATTATGTCTTTCTCTATACTGTGTAGAAAAGTCTGTCAGTCAAACCCCTCCCTTATAGTTCCTTAGAATTATTACAGCTCTTAATATTTCTAGGCACACCAGCCTAACTTCTAAGTGTCAGTACTTGACAACTCTTGCCTTAAGCACTCTCTTGCCTCCAAAACCTGTTCTTCCCAGGTACAGGGAAGGCTAGGACTGCTGGGTAATCAGTGTCTCCAGAAGCACCCCTCTATAAATGATTCATGAGTGTTGGCAGGTAAATATCCTATCTCCCTCACAAGATAACTCTGAAGTGTATGTTTTCTAATCTCCAGTTGCCCACAGTATAATCTTTCTTCTGAGGAAAACTAAACTAGAAACATTCCTAGAGCTCCATATTTATTCTTCTCTATACTAAGAAGAGCAGAAGGGTAAGTAAGAGGTAAATAAGACTCCATTATCTGTTGGAGGCAGATGGTACCTTAAGTAGTTGGTATACATGGAAAAAATATGTGCCATAAGTATACTGAAGACATGTATAAATGCCCCTCTGTGAGTGACCCCAGAAAAGTAACAATGCCAAGACTATTTTATAATTACAAAAATGGTTTAAATATCTTCAGGTGTAGAAAAAAACACTGATGTTACTTAATGTTTTATAAAGAATACAGATCTCAATATGAAAAAATAAGGAGAAAGAATATAACTTTGTTGTATGCTAAGGACAATACAATAAAAGGCAGTTGATGTTTTCTTTTCTCAAGAGAATTGTGTATAAAGTTCTTCATTTAATAATATTGAAACTTTAACACTTCTGTTGGGTGTTTTTATCTTGTGGTAGAAATTTCCTAACAGACCTCTGGAGATACACAGAGAGATGATAAGATATACTCACCATATGTTATAAGAACAAAAGCTGATTATAAGATTTGATTACTTATGAAGGAATTTGAGTTAAGATCTACTTTTTCCTTAGCATCCCATAAAATATAAACTATAATCACCTGCCTTTACATATCTTTAGTTTGTCCTACATAACTAAAGCCTCATATTTTTTTAGTTGACTGGCTTCCGAGACTGAATCATTGTTTAAAGTTTCAGTTACTAAAGAGAAAAAAAAATTGATTAACTTCATTGTAATTGCCAAATCCAATGTTCCCTACACTTTAGGCAGATGTGGGGAAGCCATGATGGATTTCAACTAAGTAGTGAGCTTCATGGATCTACTCATATTGGTTTGAAAGTATGGGGTTGGACTCAATAGATGAGCTTTTGAAAGACCTTAACTCCAAGATCTAAACTCTCAAATACCACTATTTTTTTTTTTTACTAAATTGGTTATAATTAATTATTACCAGCATTTGGAATGAATATACTTTTCTTCCAAGTTATAATCCCTTTATAAAATATAACTGATCTCTGTATCCTCTAATCTCCCTCATCCTCTACACACTCCCTTGTAAGGTCATAATCAGTCATTGTTTTATATTGTTATCCAACACTTGCATGTCTAGCCTTACCCAATGACATTAAACATCCTTAATAGAAAGACTGTATTACACATATTTTAAAAAAATATTCCCTAGTTGCACCATTAACAATGTCAAATGTACTGTGGGAATTCAAAAAATTTTTAATTGAATTAAATAACGTTTTTCATAATTCCCCAGTCAAGTATTAAATATACATTAAGAGAAAAACTACATTGATATTAAAATACCAACAGCATCTTAAAAGTATTACCCTCATCATAATTTTTATCCCAGAAGCATTGTTCTCATTAATTATAACACCTTTCTGGGTAATGGAAATGTCATTCCCACTTCTAAAGTAATACCAGTATAGCTGCACTAACTAGTGCTGCTTCAAAGCATCCCAAAGCTTGTGTTGATCAAATAAATGGTCCACAAGGACATGACAAAGAAGCATGAAAATGCTTCTGAGAAACATAAGTCAGTTACTAAATGCTAGAAACCTTCAGTAAAGGCAAACAAATGTTATGAAGCTGTATATATACGTTTTGATTTTTCTATCAATTTCCTTTCCAAACTCCCCCATGAAGTTTTCAATGTAGAGTGGAAGAGCTGGTTTTATATGTATGTCTCAAGGAAACGTGGGAGGTAGAATGGAAAGAATAGGTGTCATCTTACTTTTGAAATCTTTTGGAATTTCAAACTGAAAAAAGAATTTTGAATAAACTGGTTAATATTATGCATCAGCATTAAGTCACATTAAAAATATACAAATTTACCACCTTAAGAATAGTTACACTCACTCAGAAGCAGAAGATAATACTTCTCCCTTAAACAAAATTATTATCTAAACATTCAAGAAATAACAATACATAACTTGTACATTCTTATAGAAATTATTATACAAGTAATTATAAAGCAATTTAGCCTTTCCAGATTAAGAACTGAAACTATGGAGGAACTGTTAAACCTAATCGTATTCCCTTTATTCTAAGTATTAGTATTCTATTTATTCAAACCACAAAATGTTAGCTTTATAATATAACAATATGAACAAATACTGATTGTACACTTATTAGGTACCAACCTTTATTCTAGGTATTCTATAATGTATTCTATATGAACATCCCAGTGAGATACTATTGTTCTTTTCATCTTATATCTGAGGAAATTGAGACTTAAAGAGGTTGAGTAATTGGCCCCAAGTTACTCAGCTGGTTAATAATGAAGCCTTGGGGATATAACAGTTAAGAGTCTGATTCACGCATCAGGTCCATAAGCAGTGCACAATTCAGAAACCAAGGCTTGCGATCTTGCTGAAAGCACCACCAAAGTGTAAACTAGGACAAGTCGACAAGCTTCCTGAAATTCAGTCATCCCTCTACAAATTGACTGAGAACTCCAAGGCCCATCTAGAACCAATATAAGATAAACCTCTTTGTATACTCCCTGTATACACTAACAGTGTGAGAATCTACACTGGCAATAGCCATTGTTCAGACTGGCATCCTTGAAAATATAGATCTGCACTATCCAACATGGTGGCCACTTGCCACATGTGCTACTGATTGTGGCTGGTCTGATTGTGATGTGCTGTAAGTATAAACTACGTACCAGATTGCAAAAACATATTACCAAATAAAAAAAGTAAAATACCTCATTAATATTTTATATTGATTAGATGTAGAATTGGTAATTTGGGGAAAAACTGGGTTAAATAAAATATATTACTAAAACTAATTTCTTTTGTTTCTTTGACTTTATTTTTAATTTAGTTACTAGAAAATTTTAAACTGCGTATACAGCCCACATTATATTTCTATTGGGCAGTACTGGACTAAATGGTGAGTGGTGAAGTAGATAAGAGTCTGGTGTTTGTTACCACCAAGTTCAGGTTTTACTTGTGCTAATTTAATTTAACATAAAATAAATTATTTCTGGACCTAAGAAATTCTGAGCATTCTCTTTTTCAAAAAATAGCTTTATTTGTAATACACTTGCCTCTAAAAGGATGTGAGGCAATATTAAGAAGGTATAAAATATTGAGAAAGTATAAAAGTTACCAGGGTAATGTTGTTTTTTTATTTTTTTCTTCCTTTCTTTCTCTTCCTCTCTTCCCCCCAAACCATTTCTCTATCTCTACCTCTCTTTCTTTCTCCCATGTGAGTGTACCGATAAATGTTTAACACTTGGCTCTGATTTATAGAGTCTGCTAATTTTGATTGACATATTTCAAACTATCAATGCAATGTCACTGAAGAAGGAGTGGAAAGAGATGTGCAGTTCTGCACTATTATATGTTATTTCCACCATATAAATACAATAGATTAAATAACCTTAAGAGTATATATAACAGTAAAATGTAGTAAAATAATTAAGAAGTGGTAGTTATATGTATTCATACCTTTGCTTTTAATACAATTTGTTTAATTCCAAGTTCACATAATTAAAATTTTAATAACACCTGTGTTTAACAATCAACTTGCCAAAAAAACGTGCTAACACTTGACAATTGACTCTCTTGAGAGCCACTGCCAGCTGACATCAGCCATTATGGCATTTACCATTATGGCATTTACTTGAAAATCAGATGTTAAGGGAACAAAACTTCTCCCCCCCCCTCAAAAAAAAACAAAACAAAAGAAAACAAAATTCTTACTCAAATACCCACATAGGCATGGTTAATTGTTATTATTTATAGACATACAGTCCTGAAAGAAACAGGAATAAGTAGTTTAGTTGAGTCTAATGCTGTTAATCCTGGTCTCAGATAATACATCACAGAGAAAAACAACAGAATATTCTTTAAGGGCCCTCCAGGGAAGAGTCTTAGCCTCCTTTGGTAAATCTCTCAGGAAGTTCCTTCTTACAACTTACCTAAATCCTTTTTGCTGCAGTCCAGGCTCATTCCTGTTTGCTCCCTCTTTACTGAAGGTGGAAACAGCTGGTTACCATCCCCTGCATTACAACTCTTCATGCAAGGAAATGAAACACCCCAAACCAGCTTCCAAATCTGTTCAGCTGTAAAAACAGCCTCTTCTTGAGCAAAAACAAACAATAAATTAAATAGAATTGGGAGTTGAGAAGTGCTGCATATTTCACTCCAGGGATACACCTCGGGCCAGGTTATACCCTCATCAGTACCTAGTGATCAAAAGGCATATTTTCCCTAGAAACAAATTCAAGGAGTGTAACAGATGGGATTATTAATCAAATTGCTGTGAGCTTTCTGGGCCATCTTACAGAACATCTTTAAGCAAGAGGAGTCTTGGGCTCTATCTTGTAATAAGATTGTAAGATATTAGCAGGATGCATGTTACCTTGTATTTTGATGCCTTTTTTGGCTATGTCCAATACATTCTTTATGAAAGAGAATGCAATAAATCAGAGTAGCTGCAGAAGCTACATCTTAGGTGGTACAAGTAGGTCAGCATAAGCTAAAATGCCAACTAATACTCAATTATATGCCACCCACATTTTTAATGCTAGGGCTCTTATCTCTCTGGAAAGAATTAAAAATGCAGAGGCTGAAGAATTGATTCCACCATGTAGAGCTGGCCTAGCAGGAAGCAAAGAGGGTATTTGGAAAAGAAACAATAACTCACCTTGTCAATTCATGAGAGTGGCATAGCATCAAGGAGAGAACAGAACTGTGAAGTTGCAAAACCAAGAATATTTAGGAGGCAAAACAAACAATACCCTCTCTCTGATAGCTGCCTATGAGTTAACAATTTAAGGCTGTAGTTACAATATTAGTCCTTGATTTACTGGCATGTTCTCTTTATTATAGATATGGGTCTCTTTATTTTGTCAAAGTGTTCATTCCTTTTGTCTCCACCTCTCATCATACCTTGTCATTTCTTTTCTGCTGAATCTTAGAGCCCAGATTCCAAAGCCAAATTCAGCTTAGGCTGCCACATTTGCCCTTGAGCTATGTCAAATCCCCAGGAAAGTAGAATGAACTGAGTTTCTTTTGGTTGGATCCCTAAACTAGACACTGTTAGAAGTTGTTTCCTGCAATTGAAGCTCAGTCCTGCTTCTATTCAAGATCCTCAGAAATTCTGTGATCCTGGCCCACAGGTGACAATGGGTGTCACCTCCTCTGTGAACAGGTTTGCCCTCCATTTCTTGAGGAAAGGTTTCCAATATGCTAGGGAGAGAAAAAGGGTGGAAATATCCTTCTCTAGGGCCACATAATTTAATGCCTACCCAACCACAAAGCATATCTATCTATGATGAGCTGTCATATCCTTAAACAATTCCCACTGAAGCGCAAGTGCACAACTTTCACTTCCACTGCAGTGCCACAGTGATTGCAACCCACTGTGTCATCCTTTTCTAGACAGTGATTTCCAAATGGTGGGTGACTATCTAAATAGCCTGGCACCTGCTGAATGCTAAATCCACAGAAGTAAAAAAGAAAAAAATATTGGCAGCCTGCAGTCCAAATCCAGCCTGCCTGAATGTGTGGAGTGGTCTTTGTGGGATCTTTCTTTTCTTGCCTTTTCTTTTTTTTTTTTAATTGCATTCAGTTAACAACATTTAAAACTAGGTCACTCCACTTATAAATCTACATTTCTAGTTTCTCCAGAGAATATTACCACAGTGAACCATATTCCAACATGACAAAAAGTGGTAAAAGTTGAGTTGGATTGCCTCCTTTAGACAGCATGTGACTTTGGTCCATCACAGTCCATGCTGCTTCCAAGTATTAAAGTGTCCATTGCTACCTATCATTGTATTTGTACTGTTGAGTCCCTGTTTCTAGACTTTAGTCTTATATTTTTTCCTACTTGCCACTGGCCTGGAATATTTTAAGAATTGAGAAGCAAAGCCATGGTCTGTAAAAAGAATTCATTCCAACAAGAACTTGATTTTGAGACCAAAAAGATTTTATGAGGCAGATGAAGAAAGGAGGTGTTCTGGAAACAGTGCTGTTGTTTGGCTGTTGGCTTTCTTGTCATTCTCTTGAGTAGTAATCAGCAGAATTTACTGATTGTCAAAGTTTGAGAACTATGCAAGAAAATAAACTAATAGACTATGCCAGCCATATATATATATTACAGAATGTTGAAAAACACAAAATAGTTTCCCTCTCATACAGTCCCACTGACCTGCCCCCTCTTCTTAAGCTACCACTGTTATCTGTTAATTGTGAATCCTTCCAGAAAATATCTAGTCTTTTATATACATTTATATCCATTGTTTTACATAAATGGGATTGTACTGTGTTCACTTTTACTTAACAATATTAAAACATACATTTCTCCAGTCTCTTTAAAAGTTATCTTTATTGTTTTTGTAAAAATGATATACATCCACAGTAAATCATTCAAATGACAAAAAAGGATAACAAAATTAAAATTACTTAAAATTATTTTACCCTAAAAGAACGGTTACTAACATTTGAAAATCTTCATCACAGACATCTTCATGTTTGTATCTACAGGCAGAGGAATGGATGGATGGATGAGAGGAAGGAAAGAAGGAAGGAAAGGAGGCTGAACAACAGATTGATAAAATGATAGGGAAATGGGAAGATAATAGCATTTTAAAATGATAGCATTAATTGTAATTTCTTTTTAATTTAAAAATTAAGGAAAAAAAGCTAAACTTCAGAAAAGAATGTTTCTTCACAAAATGGATCAGTTCCTAAATTAACTCTCTAAGAGAAACAATGCGAAAAACATTGTATTAGATAGTATCTATTGACTCTCTTTTGCAAAAAATGTGGAAATTAGCATTCCTGATTTTATTATGTATATTCTTTTTTATATTTGTTTTATGATACTTACATTGTGTTCTGTAACAACAATTTCAACAGTCATTTAGTTTTATTTCTATATTTCAAAAGTACCAATGGCTATTTATCATGGCTGTTCTATTTTGAATTTTTTAAAATATTGATTATGAATTGGATTCAATAATCCAATAGTTGGTTTGGTCTATTTTTTTCAAAGAAGGGCTTTTGGATGTTATATAATATAAATTATTGCATATTTGAAAATGTTCATATGTTTACCTTGTTCTTGAAGAATATCTTGGATGGACCTATAATTCTAAGCTTACATTTCTTTCTCAGAATCCTGTGGACTTTGCTATACTGTTTTCTAGCACTGAGTATTTCCTGTGTAGATTTTTGAGAATAATCTGACATCTCTCAAATTCATGATTGCTTTTTCTGTCTAGACATCCATGAATGTCTTTCTTACATTTGTGTTTTAATAACTGCACTAGTATTTATCTTAGTGTTGATTATAATATCATGTTTGTTTTGGGCAACATGTACTCATTACATCTGAAGATTCAAGTCTTTAGGGAAACAGCCAAGAAACCAAAGACACACAGAGGTTAAGTAACTTGCTCAAGATTACAAACCTAATAAATGGTAGTCTGGATTTAAATCTGTCTGTCTGATTCCAGATGCCCCCACTCCCAATTCCCAGTCACTACACTACATTTTGTCCTGATGAAGAAGTATGCTGGATACCTCCTCTCTATGCCAGTTAGTCAGCTGACAACACAATTTAGTCCAAAGATTTAGCATTTAGTGAGTGCTGGCCTATTTAGACAGTCCCCTACCATTTGGAAATCACTGTTTAGAAAAGGATGACACAGTGGGTTGCAATCACTGTGGCACTGCATTCTTTTGGAAATAGAGAAAAGAAGTAAAGGGAAGAAATGGAAAGACAAGGGTAACAGAACAAAAATGAGCTGAGCGGAAAAAATAAGCAGAGGGGGCGCAATGCTGATTGATGGAAGCAGATATGGTTTCTGCTGCTACATGTGCCAAAGGCTGCAGAACAGAACTAGCTTCATCCCAGACATCCCCACACCTAATTACAACTTTCCCTAAAGGTGCAAGGATTCCTTGATGCCCAGGCTCAATACAGCACCACCAAAAAGACAGAAGATAAAAAAAAAAGAAGACAGCAGATGATGCACAGGTGCTCAACAAGGTCAGCCCTCTAGAAAATCAACCTACCTATTGATTCACAAAGTATGACTGAGCAGCACTGGCCAGGTTCATACTCCAGCGCTCTCCTGACCTAACTGTTTGGATATCTTGAAAACTCCACCTTGAGAATTGCTCCTTTGGCTTGACATTCTCTCTTTAAAAGGCCATTTGTTATCAAGAAAGAATAAACTTTTGCCAGCCTTTGACCTATTAAGAGAATGCAGTAGACTCACAAAGGTGGAAGGAGCTTCAGAGAACAGTGTGTCTACTCTCTCATTTTAGAGGAAAGGCAGCTGGTGCTTGAGTTTTAGATTAGTGAACTGTGAAATTAGAAAGCAAGGGACACAGGGGCATGAGATATAAGGGCCTGAAAAAATAAGAGCATTGGTAAAGGAATAACAGGAGCAGGATAGTGGGTGTTGTGGGTGTGCTGCCCAGATCCCTTTTACTGGGCAGATGCATGCATCTCCCAGCTGCTGGGTTAGCAGCTAATGGCTCACACTCTACCCCTCGCCCCACCTTCTCCAGAGAATTGTCATGAACTACAAGGAGCTACCTTACCTAGAAGATTAAGCCCCCTTTCTAAGGCAGCCGCAGCTAATGACTGAAACAGGAACCCAGAAGAGCAGCTTTCTTATATTCAGGTGGGAACATTTGTGTGTGGGTGTAATTCATAGTCATGCACTCCCCTTGGAAAAGGCTAAAGCTAGATCACAACTAGATTACATCTTTGCTTATCTCCTATGGCTCCCCATCCTGCTTCCCTTTCTTTCTTTCTCTACAGAGCACTCTCTCAATAAATTGTATGTAGCTGAATTTCTGTCTCGAACTCTGCTTCTAGGGAAGCCAACCTAGAATGAAGAGGAAGACACTGACTGAGGAGAGCAGCACAGAATTCTTGGCCTACTTAACAACCAGCCTGAAGGAGACTATTCTCAGAAACATCACAGATCTCCCTATTCTCTCTTTTTCTCTCTCCAATACTTCAGCTAGGAAAAGACCTAGAGTCTGAAATTCATCCCTTAATACACAGTCATACTAGATGTGTGCTTAGATCCAAAGAAGGGTTTGACACAGTGACCACGCACAACAATAAGATTGAGGTGATGCCTCTGGTGTGAGGCATCCCATGACCTTTCAAGGATAAACATACAGACCATTAGTCACACTGTCCCATCCAGTTTAGAGTAAAATGATTCTTTCATCTCAGCTTTATTAATTAGCATCCTAGATGGAAACTCTTCTACAAGTTGAGAAGATACACAGGGATTGAAATTCTTAAGAGACAACAGTACTTTATTTAGAAGTAAAACAACAGGGTCTTGTTTGGGAACTGCATACTGGGGTTTCTCTAAATAAGAGAGAGTCATCTCAAAGCTCGGGCGGGACTTGTCTCTTCCTAGCAAATGATTAGATTAGTTTCCAGCTTTCTCACTTTTTGCCTGGGGATATCTCACTGAGATTATTGCCTTGCTGCTGCACTTCTCCCTGCTCAGGAATTCCTAATTATACTTCTTCATCCAGGACACCTCCATGGTGGTGCTACCTTCTTGTTAAATCCTCTTGGTGGGTAAGGCATGAAGGACAATCAGTTCTTAAAAACTGTGCTGAAGGGAATCAAATGATCTAACAAACATCAACTGGTGCCAGTCAGAGAATTACACAGTGTCCTTTAAAATGTGTTGCTTCGTTGTTTTCTTTGCTCTTTGTCAGTTGTTTTCTTTGCTCAAAGAAGAAGCTACCTGGAGCAGTTTGATTGCCATTCTTAACTCATTAGTATTACTAAAGATTCAATTAGTGTTCGAATAGCAGACACTCTAACTTTAGATGTAACCAAAGATCACCTGATTCACAAGATGAGTATAATACTGATCCTTTTCTTTTGTTAACAGGAACAAACATTAATAAAATATAAAGTTTACAAAGCTAAAGCAATATCCTGAAAACCAGCCTATCATCAAATAGCCATGTTTCTCTCAGTCAGTAGGGGCAAGCACACATGGCAAGTCAGGGTCACATCCACAGCGTGTCACGCCACCATGACAAACAATCCTTGAACCTCAGTGGCTGAAAACAACAAAAGATTATTTGTTGCTCAGGCTACACATCTATTGCAGGTCAGTTGAGACCCAAGCTAACAGGAGCAGTTTCTATATGGAAGATAATTAACACTACAGCAGAGAATAAAGGATCCCTCTGGAAATTAATTACTCAGCTCAGAAGTGACACATGTTACTTTTGCTCACAACTCATTAGCCAGAACTAGTCTCAAAGACAGCTGGACACATTCAGTCAAGAGTTTCAGTGGCTATACGAAACCCGCACTCTGACCCTCAGACCAGCCCCCAAATAAATCTACCCGTCTAGAAATTTTCCTGCCGTTGAGCTGTGCTTCACTAACAAGCACTGACTGGGTTCCTACCATGTGCCCAGCACTATGCTAGGTGTAATATGGGTTACAGAATACATTTAAAACATTCTATTTGCCTTCTAGAAGGTCTCAGTGTAACTGGAAGATGAATCAGGAAATAATAAAAATATGTACTAATCCAAGATAGAGTAAATTATATGCCAAATCATGCAAAACCCAATCAATGCGAGCCACATTTGTAATTCTAAATTTTCAAATAGCCGCCTTATAGAAAGCAAAAAGGACAAGTGAAATCAAACTTAATTGTACCTTTCACTTAACCCAATATATCTAAAATATTATTTCAATATGTATTAAACACAAAAGTTACTGAGAGACTTTACATTATTTTCATATTAAATCTTCAAAATCCAGAGTGTATTTACACTTACAGCAAATCTCAGTTCAGGCCAGCCCTTGAGTGCTCACATAACTAATGGCTATTGTATTGGACAGAGCAGGGTCTATACCATAACCAAAATTAGTAATTAGTATGCTAATTGCTAATCTGCTTGGCCAAGATGTTTTTTAAACTGCTGGCAAATGCCTAAAGGTTTTTCTGGATCTTTAAAACTATGGTTTTTTTATGACCTGTATTTCGCTAATTTTTACTTTTCAAAGTGATATAGTTCCATGAACTTGAAGTAGTTACAACTGCATAGAGTGTACTGGAAAGGAAATGTTAACCTACCCAAAGTTAAGGAATTCAAGTAAAAAACCGAAAACATGTTCTACCAGGGCTGCAGGTGGAAGAAGGGGTTAAGAAGAGAGGCAGGAGTGTTGAGGATGTGCCTAATAAAAGGTTGCTTGTTAAGACTTGTGGGAGTGGAGCCCTTTTCTTAAAAGGTTAAACAAAAAGCAGAGCCACTGTATTTCAGCAGGCTAATTACCAAGAGTGACTTTGACCTTTTCCGTTTCTGGAGATTTATGATAGAACATTTTCCTTTGACATGGCTCAGGGCTCTCTGAATCCAGGTTGAGTGTGATCAGGTGTGCTTTTAGGGGAGCCCTTTCTTTGCATAAAGGCATGTCTGTGCTTCCAAGCATACTCAGGAAGAGTCTCGGGATGGAAGACCCAACGCTAGGGTGCTGCCTGTCAATTCCTTTGCAACAGCCTCCCCCTCCTGAGAACCACATTTACCTTGGGGGTTGAGGAAACACAGAAATAGACCATTTTCACAACGGAAACTTTTGTTGACAGAGAGGGCCTTGAAATGAAACCTGAGCCTTGAAAATTCTACCAGAGGCCAGTTAATCTAATAAAGCTCTTGACATTAATGGGCTTAGCTAGTGGGAAAGTTTGAAATTCCTTCTTAGAGCCAACAGGTTTCCTTGGTGAAACCAGCCTTTCAGGTGCTTTTGTTTTGGGCCCCAACATACCAATTTCATACTACATGTCTCATTGTTTCAGAACAGTCATTTTCACTTCAGTTTTAGTTAATTTTGATCAGCATACCCTTCCAAGCCAGGTGTGCAAACTCACTGACCTTAGCATTTACTGGTTCAGTTTCTTAGTAAAAGGCATATTTGTAATCCCCAAGTAGGTTTGCAAACTGACTGACTCCAGTCACCTTGCAATGCTTGCCAACCTAACAAAAGAGGAGAATCTGATAGAGACAGGTCAACTGACCCAAACACTTTTCCAGTCCCACAAATGCAACTTGAAAGGTGAATACCATTTTGTGAATTGGACATGGGTGGATTTTTACAACCAAAAGCAGCACTTCAAGTCTTGCCTGCATCTGCCACTACAGATGCCAGACCTCCTTTTCTCTCTGGAACCAGCAGATCTTATTTTACCCTCATACACCTACAACATTGGTCAGTCTTGCCTCATATAGTCACATTCTGAATCCTGGACTCAGGTTGGTTTGTATTAATAACCTTGCTTAGCCATGATGAGAAAGATGAAAAATGCTTATTTGGAAAATCAGTTGGTATTAGAGGTCGCCAATGGCTGGGTTGATGGAGGCATCAGTGATTTAGGATTTTTTTTTTGACCGTCCTTACTTTTTTTTTTACTGAAATTCTGAGGCAAACATAGAGCACTAAATAGAGCTGACTTCTTTATTAGCCATTGATAAGGGGCAATCAAACCCGGTGATGAGAAAGAAACAGAAACTTTCTTCTCTGATTTTGACTTTCAATATTTCCAAGCATTTGGAAAGAAATGGAAGCAATGTTACTTTGCTACTAGCTCTGTCTTTCAGATTTACCTTTAAAAAGCTATTGAAACTCTTAATCCAAACACGGACTGAGCTACAATGCCTACATCCTCCCAGCGAGATGCAAGGCATATGGCTATCTATAATAATGACAACTGACAGCAAGGGTTTTTAAAATGCTTTCTCTCCTGTTGTCAGTTTGGAAATGGAATTGGAGGCAAGCAAAGTCCTGATAACATTGGTGTATTGTTCATGTGGGTCCCAACCTCAGCAGGCTACATCAGTATCTTCTGTCTGAAGAAGTCACTCTCTTTTCATCAAACACATTCCAGAAGTCAACAGTAAAAGCACTGACAGGGGAGAGCAGACTGATCCATTAACTCTCACCCAGTTCCTTGGCTGAACCCTTGCTTCGCATTCCAGTTATAAAGATTGGGTGAGTTATCAAACAGGAAACCAGCTTTGAAAGGAACTGCGTCTTCGCAGGTTCTCGCCAAGGCTCCTTCTTGTTTGCCTGTGCATCCTGGAGAGCATGAAAGACTTATTCCCCTAAAAGTTTGCTAGACTTTTCAAATTTTATGTACCTAAATTATATGGGAACCTTGTTACAATGCATATTCAAATACATAGTGGTGAAGCCTGAGAATCTATATTTTTGTGCTTCTAGGAAAGTCCCAGGTGATGCTAATGCTTCTGGCCTTGGGTCATAATTTAAATAATAAGGAGATAAAAACATTTTGGTAATCTTACAGAAGTCAAGATAGGTGCATTTCCACTTATTTGAGTTTTGGCTTTAACAGTGGTAATAAATACATAATAAACCACAAAGTGGGTGGTTACTCAAATACCTACCAGTCTTCTGATGATCAATACACTATAGCTTTAATCCCCAGGGGCCCAATGAGGTGGAGGAATCCAGGCAAGAAAGGTGTGTGCCTCCACAGTGAGAAGATAGAGGAGGATAACTTTCGTACTAGCTGTACTCAAATTCAAAGCTTAAAGAGAAATAATGATTATTTCCTCTTTGCTAAGCTGTGCCTCAGGATGACTTTAAAGCTCAGGAGGCACTACAGGTCCATTTAAGGGGACACCACCAACTGGGGTGTAGCCTTTTAAGGCATCATTCCATGTGACTAAAATGAAGATCAAGGATGAGATTCGAAGCACAAGAAAGTCTTGTCTTAACAGATCCAAACTTGTGGCAAGTTGTATAGCTTCTCACTATAGCCCAGGTTTCATTTTCCCCTCAGTTGAAGAACCTAGGGCAACTTTTAAATTTAGTTTTAGTTTTCTTCAAAAAAAGAGTGACCTCCCTACCTTGAACTAAATTCACTAAGAAGGTTTGATATCATACAGACCTGAGCCCAGTATTCTGACATACTGTCCAAGTCATCTGAGACATTACATTTACCTTCTAAAAATGTAATTTCTTTTCTGTAAAACTGAAGTGATGGAAATATATCCTATAGCACTTGCTGTGCATCCTAAATAAGCTAATGTAGATCAAGTATACACAGTATAAAGTCATAAACCAATAAATGCACCTAGCTTTCCAATTTTTGAAAAACATAGAACATCTTTGTCTTCAGAGCAGCTTAAAATTCTATTTGTAGTCCAATGCTACTAGAGTAGAGCAAGTATTAGAAATGTTGAAGGATTTCCTTCAGTGGATAATTCAATGGTTAGGACATATTTTAGGAGAGAGAAAACCATAATTTCAAGTATTCTGACATCAATAAATATTTCCTTAGCATTTAGCTGTAATAGCTCTGAATCCTCCATCTGTTCAGAAATTTCTAATTTCAAAATAATGTGGTCTTTGGAGCTTGTGAATCCACACAAATGTCAGAAAGACCAGGTGCTATCATAGTTTTCCACTTATGGAGAGGTATATACTACTCTTATTTCTCTGTGAAAAGATGAAGAAAGACAAGTTGATCTCCATTACTCTTTCAGCTCTGTGTCCCTTTATTATATCTGGAAGAATGTCAGAAAGAACATGAGTTATGACCACAGGATGAGACTAGTGTTAGGATGGACAATTGCCTGACTACCCAGGTAACACCTTCTGTATTCACTTGGCTGTGTTCCTAAGTAATTACAATGCACATCCACCTCGACCAATCATTCTCAAACTCAGGTGATCTTGAGATTACAGAATTAAAGGAAGAGTTTATTAATAAATATTTAATGAACTGACTAATAAATCCTCAAAATAAGTTCCAGATAAATATGAACTGAAAACAAATTTTTTGTGTGTTCACTTCTCATTATGGTCTAAACACAAACCCTTCGGTAGATACTCCTTTCCCTACCCCTTTTCACTATTACAGAAGGTTCCATTCTTCTCACTGTATTTTTCCATTCCAGAATGTATGCCCATTCCAGACTTCATTCACTGAGATGATAAGGGTGACATCTGGTTGTCTCGGAAAAAGGCCACTATGACGATCTGCAGGTGAACATCTTAAAAAGATAATAGCATTGCCTTTCTTCCACCTAACCAATCTCCTTTCTTCCATGTCATTCCATCCTCCATCCTGCAGGCAGAATATTTTCAAGAAACAATGCTGATTTGTCACTCTCCTACTCAAAACCTGTCATTGACACCCTGCTGACCCTGGAATAAAGTTTGTATGGCACAAAAAGTTCTTCATGATCTGGCTGCTGATTGACTTCACAGCCTTGTCTCTCAAATACTCCCTGCCCATCCCCCTTTCCTTCTCAGCACCAGATTTTCCACTGAGAAGCCAAGGTGCACTCTGGCCTGTCCTCAGCACATCCAGGGGCTGCTGCCTGGTCTTTCCCGTCCTGCCCTTCTCCCCAAACATGGACTTGCCCTGCAGTTAATTCTGACTCACCATTAAAGTGTCCACATACACATCATCTCTTGGGATCAGTGCCTCTCCTACATATTTCTGAATGTGTCCAGTGCTATCAGCTTAGCAGCTGTACACGCCCCTTCTAAGCTACCAAAAACCATATTTTATTCTAGAAAACTATTATATTCTAGATTGTTGTATGTCCCATAGTAAGAGCTTTGAAAATATTCACTGAATGAATAAATTAATGAATGTATGCATGAGCAAAGCACTTTCTATATACTAAGGAAGAGGTTCTCAAAGTATGGTCCACAGACTAGCAGCATCAGTTTCACCTGGGTAGTTAGAAATGCAAATTCTCAGGCCTCCCTGTGGATCTAGTGAATCAGAATTTGGGGATAGGGCCAGAAATCTTTACTTTAACAATCCCTCCAGATGATTCTGAAGCATGCTGAAGTTGGATAAGCATTGTCTTAGAGTAAGGGTATTCATCTCTGGCAGCACACTACAATCATCTGGGGTGATTTTTAACAATACTTCAACTATCCTCCCTGGAATGTTTTATTCAGTTAGGTTAGTGTATATTCTAGAGTACTATTTTAAAGCTCACCAAATGATACTGAAATACATCTGGGATTGAGAATCACCATCCTACATTTTCCATTTCTGCTCCCCAGCCCTATCACATGTATGTAAGACTACCTATAAAATGAGCATTGATCTAGTGCCCCACATCGGTGCTTCTAGCCTCCTCCAGGACAATGTGGTAGAGTTCTGCATCAGATACAGCCTAGCAGCAAAAATCTCACTATTCCAGGTGTGCACCCTGAACAAAGTTTGAATTCCCCACGAACTTGTTAGAAATACAAAATATCAAGCTCCATCCAGAACTGCTGCATCAGAATCTGCATTTTAACCATATTCCCAAATGATCTGTGTCCACACTAAAGTTTAAGAGGCACTGACCTAGGAGAGCATTGAGCATGGTTTTATAGAGCACAAAAGTAAAATCATTATTTTGCAGCTCTGAATAGTGCAAATATACAACAGCATATAGTCAAAGGTATTTTGCCATAGTCTTTCAATAAAACTTCTGAGTAGGGCCAGAAATGTAACTCTCGAGGCCAAATGGCTTTATTAATTAATAGATTAGAATGAATTTCATGAGTCTCTGCTTCTGGTGAATGTTAGGTGGAGTTCATTTTTACATAAGAGTGTTTGAAAAACTGGGCCATCCAGGAAGATATACACATATACAACTCAAAATAATGAACTAAGGGTGCTTTTAGCTCAGTCACATTTATTGAGAGCTTATTATGTGCCAGGCTTCATGCTAAGCACTCAACACATATTAACTTATTTAATCTTTCCCCTACTCCATGAAACAGGCGCTGTTAATTATCCCCATTACGGAAATGAAGGAAGCAGAGGCATGAAGAAGTCAGGCACACCTAAAGAGCGTGACACAGAACTGAAATCCAAACCCATCCTGCTCTGGAACCTGCGTTATTAACCACAATACTATGTTCAACAATTACTCTAAAGAAGAAGAAACAATGACCCCAAACAACTGCTTTTTTAAACATTGTTTTTAAAGCCCCTGACTGTTCCTCCTACAATTAGAAGAGCCAGAATTAAATAGAATAGTTGCTGTGCCAACCCACAGAAGTCAAATATAACCAGGCAGCAAATTAGAGTAAACATTTAGGAATCCCTTGCATGTGGCACACGACTCCACCCACCCTTCTTGGCACAAGTCAAGACGTTGATTATATGGATCCCGCTGGCATTTCATGTCCTCATGCGAGTCATACAGAGTATCCTCCTTGCTGCTGAATGTGAACATGACCAGACTTATCTGAGTAACTTGGCACGTTATGGTGATGACTCAATAGTGCAGACAAGGGCAAGAGCTCCAGCTTATGCATTCCTCCATCCCCCTTACCCTTTTTATTCCATCACCTGGTGTAAATGGTCAGAGACAAGATGTTTGGCATGATGGTCAGAGATGAAAATCATTTCCTAAGAACTGGGATTTCTTGAGGATAAAAGTAACCAATTGGCCTGGAGCCATTAACTGTAACTAGTTAAAAAGCTCTGGGAAAAGTATCTCATCTAAACAGTTTTGCCACGGTTCAGATAAGGCAGAGAAGGAAGGAGAAGGCACCTAGGTGCCTATATTTGGAGCAAAATTTATGCCCCACATATGCCAATCAGTTTGGCTCATCTCTCCAGCATTCCATTCCACTGACTGTATGCCATGAATACAGTGGGGTTTTCGCACGTTAACCCAAACTGTAGACATGGGAGTTTTCCGTGAAAATTCCCTGAGCACAGGTCAGAGGTGGGAACTCTAAACATTTCTGTGGTCTTTCTTTGTACTAGTTCAGAAACACTAAAGGTGCCAGGCAGCCTCTGACTAGAGAACTGCTGAGCTGTGATCACAGAGCCTCAGCTGATAGATATGGATGAAATAAGTCTGAGATAGTTCATGTCTGAGTTTGCGGCCCTGGAGCACATTCTTAAATAAGAACATATTATTATCAATATCTCTAATTCATACCACAACTTTCACTGGAGTAACCAAAAAGAAAACTTATAAATTCATAAACATTATTACTGAAAAAAAAACTTAGAGATAATCTTGTCTAAGTTCTTTGTTTTATTGGTGAAGAAATTGATGTTCAAATTACTTGACAATTTTCCAATATTATGTAATAAATGAAAGAGCCAAGGGTAGAATCTGGGGTTTCTGATTTTCATGCCAAGGACCAGTTCCACCACTGGGTTAGATAAAATCTGGCCGTTCAGAATCATGTAGAGATCATTTAAAGATACAGATCTCTTGGCCACATTTTCAGATTTGTTGATTTAGTAAGAATCTAGAATAGGGCTCAGGAATCTGTATTTTAAGTAGCTTCCTGAATATTTTGATGCATACTCAGGAATGTGCCATAGACTATGTAAAATAAATTTCTGAATCAGAATTTTCCTAAATATATGAACAAAAATTATGAAATATTCTTAGATCTTCAGATTATCAGCTCTTTTGATTGGAGCAAAGCTTCATAAATATTGTCTTTCCCAAAAGTGATTCTTTTTCTTTTTATCAGAACATCCATATGATCAAAATAGGGCCATGTCTGTGCTCATAAACTCAGATTTCATAGTTAGCCAGTGATAAAGCTACATTTAAATCAAAATCTTTTGCACGTGCTTTTTTCCTCCCCTATGTTAATTTACAAGAGTGCTCCTAGAGATTTATGATGCAAACATGAAACTGAAGAGAGAAGAAATCTCTCAAAGCTCCACTGAATGAATACTCTCCAGCTCTGGGGACTTTCCTCTTTTCCCGTTTTCTCTTTCCTCTCACATTCCTTCACAGGGTGGTGAGGACTGCAGGGATCATTCATATTAATTTTATTTCTTTATTGGGAGGTCATGGATAGCTTTGTCTTTAAATCTGACCCATTGGTCAATGTAGGTGGGTCAGGTAAAGGAGACCACTACCACCCACTGCCAAAAAGGTATGACTTCAGTCAGTTTCAAAGTCCACAGACAACACTTCTGGTGTTTTTAATAAATATAAGATTCTTAGTTATTTATTTCTACATTTCTTTTATGTGATAAATCAGAGTCGGATTCTTAATATGCAAGCATCATACTTAAAAATAGGAGATTTCATAATTAGTTCAGTAGTGTTCATTATAGAAGAATATCTTAGGAAATATTTTGGGATGTATAAAAATTGTGGATGTAGACAGGGCCCCCTGTCTTTATGGGGTCATAGATTCCCATTTCTATACAGATAACTTCCTCTGCTCCATCTCCTTGGTCTTTAAAAACTTTTTAAAGAAAGGATCAGAAACTCATTAACACCAAGGAGTTAGTGATTGACAGCATATTGAAAGGCAACAGCACTTAGACTAGCTTTGAGTTATGGATGAATATTCCACTTCATTTCTAACTTTCTGTCTACTTTAGGACCCTATCATTATTTGCTAGTATCTAGCCAGAAGGTCAAACCCTATCTAGCTTGTTTTTATTTATTCCTTTTTTTCTGGTTTAGGGATCTAAGGGGTTCTAACAGACCCCAGCCAGCCATACAGCTCCAGGATTAGGGCACATGACTAAAGCTAATACAGTCAGTTCATTCCCTTCCTCAACTAGGACAGACCAATTAGAATAAATCACTGGACATTTTTTAGAGGGGTGAGGGGATGGGCAATTCTGAGCAAAATACTTTCCCTTTTGTGCTGGACATGAAAGATGGTGCGTGTAGAGCTTCAAGAGCTGCTGGAATCCATATTGAGACCACAAAGAAGCAAAACACACTGGAATATAGTCTGGTAGGAATTTTAACTTTTAAAATCTATTTTAGCCCATTTGCATTATCATATTTATTCTCTTTCTCTCCCTCTCTCTCTTGCTCTCGCTATCTATATATCTAGAATATTTGAGTGTAGAAAAAAAAAACATAATGGTCTTTTACCTTAAAATACCTAATCATGTATCTCCTAAGAAAAGGACTTTCTTTTATTTCCTTGTATAACCACAGCACAAATAATAAAATCAGGAGTTTTAACATTAATACAATACTGTTATCTAAATACAGTTCAAAATCAATTTTTTTTCAATTGTCCAAATAATGTCTTTTATAGATACTTTATTTTTCCTACTCCAGAACCCAATCCAGGATCACTGTACTTAATTGTCATCTGCTTTTAATTACTCCTTCAATCTGAAACAGTTTCTATATTGTGTTTATCTCTAATGATATTGACATTTTTGAAGGGTGTGGGCCACTTTTTATTAGAATTTCCTATTGGAATTTGAAGTAGGAATTATTTTAAACATGTATATGTTTAATGAAACTCAGTGCATTTGTGTATATTGCATAAAAGTTAGAGGTAAATTCTTCATGAATACTTTGATTAGCAGAGTATACAGTCTGTAAAAGTAGGCATATATTGGTAAAATATTATGTGAAGAAAAGAGAGAATAACAAATTTGTAATTTTGGAAACAATGCAGTTTGACAGCCTATTCCCTAGATTTCCCTCTAAATATCAACAAATTGAGGAAGACCAAGGACTGTTTAACTCCTGTTTAAACTGAGTGTGACATACATTTTCATGCAAATAATAAAAAAGCAGCTATATGTCAATATAGTCTCAAATGAAAAGGATAGAATCAAAATATTAGAAACAGGGGATTTTACAACTAAGACAAGAGATTGGCAAGAAATATAAAATACCAGCAACAACATAATATATGAATGGCGAAGTGATAAGAGACAAAAACTAGGAGTCAAGACTCCAGGATCCTCAACCTAGCTTAGCTACTCCCTCTGAGTGATCTTTGGGGAGATGTTCTCACTCTCTAGAGTACAATTTCTTTCTCTTTAAAAACGGGGGTTGGGCTAGCTGCTCTGTAATGCGCCTTCCAGCTCAGTGTGTCTCTGAAAGTTTCATCTCTACATCATTCAAACTCTGATCAAATGCCAGACTTGGCAACAGTTCAGAGAAAGGGACTATCAAGCTGCAGGGCTATAATGGGAGCAGCTCTTCGAGAGCTGGGATTGGAGGCAGACTCATGAGGAATAAGAAGGAATTTGGTAAGTGGACGGAGAAAGGGAGCACACCGAAATGGAAAGCAATCCTTATGAATGCACAGTCTCAGAAATGAGCACGGAATGTTCTTGAAACAGATTTGCCTGATTAGCCTAAAGGTGTGAATTGAGAACTTGAATGAAGAGACAGCTCATGTGTAACAGTCAGCCTATTTTAGCCACTTTTAGGACCATGGAAACTTACACTTATGTATTTTTGTGATGATAAATACGTATATAAGAAGGTCAATGAACGCTGCATAACTGTTAGCTTGCAATGGTGTCATGAGAAATATTTTTACTCTGTATCTGTACACAGCCACATTTCCCCCCATCTGAATTATCTGTCTTTTCACAGATGAGGAAGACAGGCATTGAAGGTCACTGCTGCTGGTGGTTGGTTTTCTCAACAGTGGAGATTATGGATTATGTCCCATGTTGAAAACTGATCATAGATACATTATCTCCTTTATTCTTCCTTCCTGCCTTCCCTTTCTTCTTTTTCTTCCTTTCTTTCCTTTCTTCTTTTCTTCTCCTCTTCCCTCTCTCTCTCTTCCTTTCTACCCTTCTCTCTTCTTCCTCTTCTCTTTCTCTCTTTTACTTTCTAATATGGTGACAGAAAATATAGCAGTTGTAATAACATTAACCAAGAAGTCATTTCCTCAAAATCATCCTTGATCATAATAGTAAACTGTAAGAGAAATTTATTTGGAAAAGTTGGAAAAAATAATAAAAAGCTACACTATAAAATACTATATTACCCTCAGACAAATGAGTGACTAAATGTAGATATGTGAATAAAGCTTAATTACTATTAGCATATAAATTGGTAGTGTTAATATTCAATAAAGTAGTTGATTTTCTTTAATTAGGTCAGAGTTTGTACTATAATCTTGTTTTCACAAGATTTAATTTGACCATGACCATTTTTTTTCCTCCAAAAGGATGGTAACATCAGACTGTCCTGGTGGAATTATCATATATGCAGAATTCATGAGTTCTAATATTCTTGGTTATAATGAAGTCCTATTTGCCCATTAGATTGTAAAAAATATATAAAATAAAATGGAAACTCTGATAAAGTCATTTACAAACACCAAAAAACATAAAATCTCTATTACTAAGGTGGTCAGCTTATTTGGGCTTATATATGTATATGGTTCTTTGTTAGCAAAAGTGGCTGTATTTTACTCAGTTCTCTGTAATAAATTTCTAATCCCTTAGTGTCTTTGTTTATGGAATTCTGTTACATCCTAACAGATTAATTCAAACCAAACATCTTTGTTATTCATTGATTCAGCATAGTAAGACTTGGCACTACTCTGTATTCTCAAGCAACTCACAAACAAGGGAGGAAGCTAGTAAGATGACAATCACAGTGATATGAGCTATAACAGAATTATGTGCAAAAAGCTCTGAATGTTTGCCAGGAATATCGCTTAAAGAAAGTTTTGGATGCACATTTTCCAGAATGAGTAGGAGTGTTAAGGGGCACGGCATCTTCAAGGACATGCCAGGAGAACGGTGTGCACTCCGAAGTTGGAAGAGTCATGAAGCTCCTTTATCTAGGCTTTACAAGTCTGAACTTGATCCTATAGGCAATGAAGAACCATAAAAGGTTTTTAAATTGGAGTGTGACACCACCCACCCCAACATAACCCACACCCAGACAGCTTCTGCTACCCCAGATAAAATTCTTCCACACCTCCACTTTATTCTCCTCCCTAAAAAAAGTCTTCCCAAGGAAGTTGGGGGGGGCGGGGGGGGACTGGTATCAGGGATACTAGAATTCCTTGATCAACACAGGTCGGAGCATAACACTTGGAGGCTGACAGCCCATTAGTAGGGCTGTCACTTCTTCTGTCTTAGGGTTTTTAACCCTGCTCCTTAAGGCTTAGAGGCCAGAGGGCCCAAAACTCTATCTGCCTTCAATCGGAGCTCCTTGCTTTGATTTGTTACATGTGCTGGTTTTCCTCTATGAGATTTCTTCTGGGAAGAAAAGAAACAAGTGCTGAAATAGACATTCTCATGAGGTCCTCAGTCAATGGTGAGGTGAAACACCCACTAGAAACCTGGCTTCTTGCTCTTACTTGACCACCAACTAATGGTGTGTCCTTTGTCAAGTGGTTTGAAAACTACACATAGATCAATTTTTTTCCCATAGTTCCATAGAATCCTAGAACATGAAAGACTTCAGAGGCCCAGAGAAATTGAGACTTGCCCAAGGTTAGCACATAGCAGTGCTGAAGGGGGATCTGATTCTCCAAGTAACAAGATAGAGCTCATTTGACTTCTCCCCATTTACACTATTAACCGGCCTGTAGTCACCACCATCTCCTGCCTAGACAACTTCAGTCACCTCCTAACTGGTCTTCCTGTTTCTAACCCTTATTATTCTCAACTTGGGAGATAAATGAGATCTGTATCATCCGCCTTACAGGGCAGAAGGATCGAGTACGTTGAAATAACTCTTTGAAATATCAAAAAATGGTTAACCAAAGTTAAACAAAATAAATCCACTTGAGAAGCAAGGTGAGGCTTCTTAGCCTTCCCAAATGTTTCTGAGGGAACCCTCTTATCAATCATCAATTCCTTCCTTGATTTCATCTTCCATGATTACCCCTAAGGAAAAAAGGACACAAGCTTTGCAGAAAGGGCAGCTGGCTGGCCAAGTTCCTTCAAGCAGGGGAAAGAAGCACCACTGGGAAACAAAACTGAATACTGCCATCTACTGGGAGAAAAAGGCACCAATGAAGAAGGTTCATGAAGCCCATGAAGATGAGGAAAAATCAGAAAACAAAGATACTCCTTATGCTGAGCTGCTAATGGGAATGAACTGGAAAGATGAAAGGAAAAAACAAAGATATAGGTAGCGTAGTATAAGCAGATAATGCAATGGATAAACATAAATGGTCCTTAGGAGGCACCTTTCCCACTTGCAGGGGAGAAGATAGAAGCCCAAGAGATCTGAGTAATTTGCTTACAGTTATTCATCTATTAAGTAACAACACCAGTATAGACCCCTTGTTCAATCCTTGGTATATTGTTTTACATTACATTCCAACTAAGCAAACATATAAACAAATGCAGAGAGCAGTGTATCTACTTTTTTGGTTACCTGGGAATTAGGCATCTAGCTAGCTAGCTAGGTATGTATTCCAAATTATTGAAAAAGGTATTCACAGTGGCTAAATAAGAAAGTGGTATCTGGCTTCAAAATCATTTATGGATGACACATATGAAGAGAAATTGGCCATACAGAGAGCATGAGTCCTGAGAAGGAATTTTATGGCACTTTCAAACATATTATATAATTACTTATAATTCTATTTATTGTTCATTATATGTCTTCCCCAGCTATAATGTCAGATTCTTGAGGGGAGGGCTCCTTATCTCATTTTGACTACTGTGTCTTCTGTGCCCAGAAGAGTATCTGACACATATTAGGCACTCAATAAATTTTTGTTGAATGATATAAATAAAATGTAACAATGATGCATGCATGAAGGTTAAAGTTGCAAGTGCTTGTCATCTACCTCATCTACCTTCAGAGCTAAACTACCTAGGAGGTCATTTAATCAAGTCCTTTTATTTTGTAGCTAAGAAAGACTAAGTGACTAGGATTTAATGGCATGCCTTCTAACTGAACACACATTCTTCTATTCACTTTTCTTGTCTCTGCAGTGTTGTCAGCTTATGAGAGCAAAGATCACACATTTTTACTTTTGGTCCTCTGTGATATATACCAAAGTACCAAATTCAATTACTTTATCAATAACAAGTTTGGTTGGTAGGGTCTCAGAAAAGTTTAAATAATCTACGTTATATAATATCCCCACACTCCAAAGGAAATACACCAGCAGAATTCTTAGCATTGCTCTCACATACATTTTTCTGCCCCCCTCAGAGGAAGCACTTTCTTTGTCAAACTAAAATAATTTAAGTCTCAATCCAAACTCACAGGACTGCTCTAGCTCTAGAGTTCATTGTCCTCTACACATCAGGCCACCTGGGGTTTCCTGTAATCTTCAACAAGATATTTCTCAAAGTCTGTGTTATTCTGTCTGGGACAAAGTGGGGAGGTGGTGAAGCTGGAGACTGACAGTCCAGAGTAGGCAGTGGGGTTGCATACCTGGTCCCCTTCAAGATCTCTCCACCAATTAGAGAAGCAAAAAATATTCCTCTGGTCATTCAGGGATAAGACCAAATAGATCTACATTAGGATTTCTTTCCCTACATACATCTCCCTAAATACAATGTAATTGGTCCAGATGCTGCCCACAATGGAAAAAAGCTTCCATCTGAAGACATGTATACTCTACCTGTCTAGCCTCTGACTTCTAGGCTGTGATCTGCAACCTAGAACAGTATTAAAAATGATGTCTCTAGACTCAGACTGCCTGGGTTTAAGTCCCGTCTTTGAACCTTACAGCTGTGTGACCCTGGACAAGATGCTTAATCCCTCTGTGTTTCAGTACCCTCATTCTTAAATAAAAATAATAATGGCACCACCCCATAGAGTTGTTGGATAGATTAAATGAATTAACGCATATCATGTTCTTATGAGAGCACCTAGTCTTTGCTAAACTCTCAGTAAATGTAACCATTATTTCACTTATTAAGAAATGGTAACAACCCATTTTAGCACTGATTCCCATATTCTTTGGTTAATGCAGCAGAACCCTCTAAATTACTGGCTTTCTGTATTGTTGTCACTATCATATTCTAAGTGAAGACTTCCCCTCATTATTCTCTATAACGAGAAGTGAGCCCCTATGAGGATTTATAATTGTGTCTTGGGAAGGGCATTTTTCTCTTCTAGCAATAATAATTTGAATAAAAGAAGGAAAATAATACATTTAGTATGCATTGAACATTTACTATGTATCAGGCTCTTGCTAAGAGAACACACTGTCTCATAGCATCCTCATGGCTTATGCTACATAACTTTTATTGCCATTTCACAGAAGGGAGGATTCTTGCACAGAAGTTAGATTGCTGCTGGTGGAACTGGCATTTGAATGTGAGCTGTCACTCTTAGAGCCTGCCGGCCTCAGCTCCAAGGGTATTACTTTAGTGGCAAGCTTCAGAAACACTCTTCTAGATTTCACCCCTTCTCCTTAGATCACATAAAGAAAACTTCATTTTCTAATCACAATGAAAATCCGCATGTCAATGCATGGCTAGAATTGATGATAGAGAGGCCATGACCAATGGAGTACTTGGAATTCAGCTAGTGCCCCAGGATCAATGAGGTTTAGAGAGAAGCCAGGAGCTGGTCTTCCCCAGGAAAGCAAGAGAAGGGAGAGGGAAGTAGTCTTAGGGCAGAGATCTTTACTGTGAAAGGAAAGTGAGGCTGGTGCTGCTGAAACCTGGGTGAGAACTAGGGAAACTTACATAGAGCCAGGCTCATATGGGTTCCCTGAGGGCTGTCCCCGACTGTAAGAAACCAGAGAACAACAGAACTGCCTGGTCCCTGCTGACAGCATAGTGAGAGGTGAATGTAGCCCAGAAAATACAGTTCCTCCCCCAAAGCAGTCTAAACCTGATGGTGGTCGAGGTATGTGAAGACCGTTCCAAGGAAAAATGCAGGTAGTCACCAACTCAAGGGATATTCATGTGGTAAAAAGAGATGAAACAAGCTGATTCTCAACCTCAGGCCTCTTCTCACTAGACACAAAACCCAGGCTGCCGGGTGAGAAATGGACAGGCGAGGAAAAGGGAAAAGGGTAAGGTTTCACCATTCTGATCTGTGTTTTTTAGATGTATATGTTCCATGATGTAGTGTGTGGCTGTTGTCTGGACTGAGCATGTTGGATTGAGCATGATTAAGAAATAGTAATTGATCTGAGAAAGAAATTATGGGCAGCAACGATGGCCTCCTCAGAGGGGACGGAGGGGAGGGAGGACCACTGAAATGACCTAAGATAGTGAGGCAGGGCAGCTGCTTTAACTGAGAAGTAATAAGTATAGGCCCATTGTCCCAGAGGAACTCATCCTTACCTATGGCCAAAGCCTCTGGGGCCAGGAGACCACAGCTCTTGCATCAGAAATATCAGCAAGGAGCGTACAAGTCCCTACAGGCATGGGGGGCTTTACTTTTAGATGGATAATGTGCCTGGGGGAGGAAGGCAGAAATTGGATAAACACCATGAATGTCAAGGAAGACAAGAAAATATTATCTCTAGCAAGACAGATAAGGCAGATGGTTGTGATTTGCCATATAAACTCCTCTGTCCAAATTCCACCCACAAAGTGGAGCAAAACCAGAAAAGCTAATCAGCAGGTGACCTCCTGATTCTCACAAGACACAGCAGTTACCAAATACATATCCCTTTGCTCCCTGGGTCTTCACTTTTAAAATTCCATTTGCTTGTTACAGAACATTTGGGTATGGGGGAAAAAAAGAATTTTGGAAGTCAAGTTGGGTTCAGATTATAGATTGCCTGGTAGACAAGCTGTGTTTATTTCCAAGGATAATGGGAGCCATAAATAGCTTTGATTGGATCCAGCATAAACAACTCCAGTGGGAAGAAGAAAGATACAAGATGCCAAGAAACTCCTTAGTAAATTGGTGGCAATATCAAGCCTAGACTGGGTAGGAAGTGCCTCTTCTCTGGTCTTTCTCTAGCTGCACCCCTCTCCACAGGGTAAAGAATCTACAGATCCAAGTGGAAGTACCTTCTGGGGGCCCATACCCCTCCTTCCAGACCACAACTTAGACATCGTGGGATCTGAGAATTCCTGGACCAAACAGACTTGAGCTAGCATTCAAGACCTAACAGGGGTCTTTTTCCTAGTTCTGTCCCCGAAGGGTGACTAGTGTGCACAGATACAGGCCCAAGGGGTGGCGAGGGACTGCTGTTGGGGGTGGGGAATGAAAGAGTGGAATGGGGTGTGTATACGCATGTGTGGGCCCTCACATGATGACAGTGCCAGGAAATAGGAAGACAATACACCAGGCTACAGGCTGGGGGCTCCTTTTAACTCTTGCTCTGAAAAGTATTAGGAGCAGGCCTGGCTGGCACACCACCCTGGTGGAAGATAAATAAGAGAGCAGCTGCTGCAGGATGGCCACAGTGAATGGATGTTGTAGGAAGAAAATCGTACAGTTTGGCTGCTTGCTGGGGGCTGCCCTGCCCCTGTGTGGTATCTCGGAGGCTGCTTTTCAGGTCCAGTAATTACAGGTCTGGCCAAGGGATGGGATGGGGTGGGGCTGAGGTAAAGTGGGTGAGGTCCTTTCGGAAAAGGTTGTTAAGTGTCTGAGGCTGTAAAACCCAGGCACTGGCCAGGTACAAGGAACAATGTTTGGCAAAAAGTAAGGGGTGGAGCCACTCCTTGCTGCCAGGCTTGGCCAGGTACTGGGTCTGCTACGGACATGTGGGCATGGGTTCCCGCACTTTCCCTGCAATGAACCATTCTTTGGCTCTCTGTGGGTGATGGCTGAAGTAAGAACACATCTGGGGACGCAGCTGACCTTTAGGAAGATGACTTCATCTCTGCCTATTACATGTGTTCAAAGTGGCTTTGGAAATCGCAGCCTTCTGCTCAGTAGCTATTTTAATAATGTGATTCTTAGAAGCATCCTTGGAGGACTGCAACCCACACCACTGCAGGCAAAGTTTCCTCTGCCTTTTGGGAGATAAAGTACTCTATACCAAGGGTCTGCAGGTTGGAATACAAGCCCGTGAGGTCCCTTGCAAGGCTAAGATGCAAGGACATTGTTCTCCTGGCCTTTCCTACCCAACTGTTCAACATCTTCATCAGTGCTTCTGTGCTGATTTAACACGCCTAGAGAGAGGAAGTGAAACTCTAGTGAGTCACTCTGCTGCTACTGAAAAGGCACCCTGATAAATTCTGCAATCAGAGGTGGATGTTGATAAAGTTAAGATATGAAGCATTTTTGTGAGTTCCAATTAGGATAATTAGTATATTTATAGCATTCTTTTTATTTATGACTGTGAATAATTATAAGCCATCTTCATTCTACTTTGTGTTAAGATGCTACATAAGGAGAAATTAAATCCTAAAAAATCCAGAACGCAGAATAATCTTTCTTTTGGAGAGATTATTGTACAGTTGGCATAAAACCATATACTGAAACATTCCAGTGTCTTCATGAGAGAATTCCTTTGTAACTCTCTGGTTCCACTCATGGCCTAAAATCCAAAAGCAAAAGGACTAACTCTGGACTAAGATAGAGACTCTGGTAAAGAGGGAGCAATAAGAATATACAGATCTAATATGAGAAATCTAACTGTAAGAGAGAAGGAAGGAAGCAAAAGTTCTCATAAGAGGTGAGTAGTGACAGAAACTTTTTACTACTACCAAGAGGATGGGAGGATTCTTTTGGCCAAGCAGAGAGATGCAAGGAGAGATAGCAGAAGGCTTGAAGTGTCTGGAAGATACTAAGATTTTTCCTTCTGTTTCCACTGACTCTTCATGGTACAAAGAAGTAGTGATGGAGAGTCCAGTACCTAGTTAGCAGAGGGACAAATTGTCTCATTCCTGACACCTGGTGCAGGGGAGGGGAAGGGGCTGCACAGTGGGCTTTGGCAGTGGCCAACAGAAGTCTCTTTCAAAGTAGTGGGGCAAAATGTAGGCTCCTCAGCAGCATGGTGGTAATTACAGCATTCAAAGGAGGCAGGCACGGTGTGCTGGCTGATGGAAGTTCCCAGGGGAAAATAAAACAAAAAACAAAAACCTAAGATTGCACTATAATTTGTGCAAGGGCAAAGACTATTTAAGTTTGGATGCCCTCAGAAATTAGTAATGAGATAAGGTTTTCAGTACAAGTAATTTATTTGGAAAGTGATCTCAGAAAATACTGGTAAAGAAGAAAATGATACAGGAAACAAAAGGCAGTCGATTTGGTTGCACGATCAAGCAAATTCCCCCTGTGGGCAAATGGAACTTGATGCCACTGGGCATCTCTGGGAGACAGTGTAGAACACATACCTCAGTGTCATCTTGCTCAAAGGGCAATGAAGTATCTACCAACTTCCATCAGTCATTGTTTAAGGGATTCCCCCAGAAAGCCTGCCCCATACAGGTGATACTTTTACCAAGTTCCATGACGCCAGGCCATCCTTCAGACTAATTCCCAGTCATAGTGGTGTGCCTTCTTCTTCACCCACCTCTGTCTGTCTGTCTGTCTGTCTCTCTCTCTCTCTCTCTCTCTCTCCTAAAAAACATCTAGTTTGACTTCTTAGGAATATTCACTCTACCAAGTGAGTAACCATGATATTTCTGTTAATAAAAAAGGTGCAGCCACAGAGCCAGGTGTCTTAGCAATGCTATTTTTGATTTATCTTTGATTTACAACCTTTATTCCTGGACATTAGTTCACCCCCTCCTCCATGAGGACCCTGCAGTTGCGAACTAAGTACTTCAGATGGAGGCCCTCTTTTAATCCTCACTCCATTCCACAAGCTAGCTGCTACTATAATGATCTCTATGACTTCAGAGATAAGGAAGATGCAACATGGGTTAAAGAGCTTCTCAAAACCACATTGCAATTCACCCGCAGGCCTGTCTTCTCCCTGATCTGAGATTCTTAGTGACCACATTCTCCTGCCTCCAGTTACTTACAGATAATTCACAGTGCTTCCATGGGTCGACAGAGACACATTTGATTAACTCACTTCAAACAAAAACAATGGAGAAACAATAATCTTAATGTGTATTTTTAAATAAGAGTTTTTATGAAACTGTAAAATGCATAAGGAAAACTGCCCAAATCACAAGTGTCCAGCTAGCTGAACTGCCACAAACACACGTGTGCAGACTTCGGCAATAAGGGCATGACCAGAATCCAGTAGGACCCCTCATGACCCCCCACTTTCCATTGCCTTCAAAGGTAACCACTATCTTGACTTCTAACACCAAAGATTATCTTTACATGATTTTGGACTTTGTATTAATGGGATATATTGTACTATATTTGTGAAATTCATCCATGTTGCATGTAGCTGTAATTAGTTTATTCTCATTATCTTATGTGAGAATATACCATAATTTATTCATCTGCTTTGTGGTTTATGGACATTTGGGTAGTTTTGCATTTGGGGGCCACTACAAACAGTAAATTTATGAAATGTATCACACATGTCTTTTGGACTTATGTCTGCTTTTCTGTTGTGTCAGAGTTGGAATTGTTGGGTCATGGCATGTTCACCCGCAGGGGAAACTTGGACGCGAAGTTAGTCTTCCCTCAATGAGGTCCCTTCTTTCCAGGATCTGATTGCTTAGACAGCTCTCAGAGGCCTTCAAACACAATTTTTGTATTTTATACAGCTTTTTTAGTTTTTCTCAGCATTTGCCTGCTCCAAGTCACTCTCTCATACTGCAAGCAAAAACATACTCAATACATTTTAATAATTTAATAATTTTATTTCTGCGTTATTAACATACAAATACTATATAAGAAAAATATGTCTTACAAGAAAAAAATCTAAGTACAAGTAGCATAACATGTGAGCAACATCTTTCCTAACTCTGACTTCTTTGATTTGCCTTGCATTTTCCACTATCCTTAGAAGTTCTTTATAGTCTGCCCTTTAATTTCAGGTTTAGAAACAGATGCATGTTGAAGTATAGGTGTTAAACACCTGATTAGCACCTTTTGTGGTCACTTTTAATCATTTAACTCTCCTTAAATCATTCCTCTCTGGCCTCTGGCTTTTCAGGTTTCCTCTCTTGCTACTCTTTCCTGTGGGCTTGATCTCATGTTTAACCCCTTCTTGTGTATCAGAATCACTGGGGCATGGGGAGGGCCGTCAAAACCTATTGCCTGGCCCTACCCCCAGAATTCCTAATTCAGTAGGACAAGTGAGGCCCAAGAATTTTCATTTCAAGCAAGTGCCCAGGTGATGTTGATGGTCCAGAAACCATGTTTTGAGATTCGCTGTTCTGGTGCCATCTCTATTTTTCTTTAGTAATTGTGAAATGTCTTTTCAAAAGAAGTTATTATGTTTACCCCAGCTGTTTCTAATTTCCTTATGCTGGGTTGCACCCATCAATGAAGAGTGATAAAACAGGATTTTAGAGGGGCTGAACCCATGTTCCTTCTGCTTCAATTTTAAGAAAACAAAGCAATGGTATAAATAAACAGGTTTTCCCCCAATAACTAGGAATCAAAAGCTTCTTTTCAACTGAGAGTTATACTTAAAGGAGCTTTCTTTAAATTTTGGACATATTTTGGAGAAGGGGAGTTAAACGGAAGGTTCCTGTAAGACTCAAATCTCCCCCTTCCATCATTTAAAAAATGTCATTTATGACTGCAAGCCTGTGAAGCCAAATTTATTTATAATTCTCAGTAGCCCTCAGGCTCTAGGGCAATCTAAAGACACAAACCTTTCTTTGTTTTTAAGTGAAGTGTCTTTTGAATACATATTTTATGCGTATTTGTCCAGATTTAATGAAAACAACACAAACTCTCAGCTATCAGGAAGTGCACTGTAATATACAGTAGGTAAAACAAACATGAGGCTGACTTCACACAATGGCATTCATGGCATTTTGTCAACCTTTAAACCTTTACAGTATGGAGCGTACAACAGTAGCCTGAAGTTTTAATATGCTGCCACGAAACAAAGCCCCATCTACAGCAATGAAAGGGGAAGGTGGAGACTTTACCCTCCTGTCAGAGACGAAAACAGGCAAGGTTGTTTCAGGTCTCACTCTGCATACTCAGGGCATGACAGTTCCCATGTAAGGAAAAACTAGCGCTTTTACAGAAGATAAATTAAGCCCTAGGGTCAGAGTGAAACCTTAAGGTCAGAACTCAGATGATAAAAGAAAATGAAGGTTTCCCCAGTTGTGTTAAAGGGCTAAGTAAGAGGTGAGGTTTATCGGCTTTCCTGCAACAATGCTAATGAATGATAAGGAGCTCTAATTTGAAGACACCCTGGAGCTGTTAAAGTGTGTGTGAAATGCAGACAATTCATCAGCAGAGCAATATAATCTCCCCACACAAATGAATGAACCATTTTAGTATCTTCTGATTTCTGATTAAAGCCAGAGGGGGAAAAAATGGGAAACTAAATTTCAGAACACCTAGTACCGATGAGGCAATATTCTAGTTCTTTATAAGGGTCATTCATCTGACATAATCCCCAAAATATGGTGCTCAGTTTCAGGTAAGAAAACCGAGGCACAGAGAAGTTAGATGACACAGTCTGAGCCTTGGTTTCCTCACCCTGTAAACAAGGCTGATCAGTGAAGAAACAGATGTTCAAACCCACAGCTGCCTAACTCCAAATCCATTCTTCTCCCACGAGCATTGTTATACAGATCTATTTCAATCACCCAACTGGTGATTCTCTTCAGTGAGTGCATTTCAGAATTTCTAATCCAAGCATCTACAGATTCAAAAAGACCAAAGGTGATTCTGAACCACCTACCTCCCCTGACCCAGGGCATGCCCTATTGCTTTCTTTGCCCCTAAACCAAACTGAAATATCACTGGATAAATGAAAATGGTGCTTTAGTCTAGCGAAATGTCAATAGAGTGGGAGTTTGGAAATTTGGGCCAACTCTGCCACTGATATTTTGTCATTTTAGGCAAATGACTGAATATATGTCCTTCAATCGATATTCACTTATTGAGCAAAGATTTGGTAATATTTCCAATGTGGCAAACTCTGTACAGATAGAAATTTATATGAGGCATGCCTTCCACTTGCAAGTTGCTCATGGTCTAGTAAGGAATCCAGACACATAAACAAGTTTGACATACATAATGAAGTCTAATGGCACAAATTCCTATAAGGGGTTATAAGAGTATAGTTCTAAAAGCTCTTGTTTCTTCCTGGATGGGCAGAAGAGTCAGAAGGCTTCACAAGGAGAAGATTGAAGGAATTTGCTAGGTGAAGCAGAGAAGGGAGATTTTGGGGTAGTAAAACAACATGATGTGCAAAGACATGGGGTCACATTCATAGATCTGAATGTCATTTGATAGAGCTGAAGCATAAAGGACATGGCACATCATGCTAAGGAGTTTAAACTTTGTCTTGTAAGTAATGGTGACATGAAAGTTTTTGTAGGGCCATCAGGTGGTTAAATTTGTATCTTAGGGAAAACATTTCATGTGACAAATGAAATGAAAGAGATGAGAATAGAGACAAGGAAATCCATTAGAAAGGTGTTACAAGGGTTCAGATAAGAGATGATGTCAGCTTGATCTAGAAAATGAGAGGGGAGGGATTGGGAGTGGGTATTAGAAGGGAGAGAAGAGAGATACTGGTTTAAGTGACATTCTTAAATAGAATAAACAGATAAATCTTAACAGTCAACATAATTAGTCATAAGAAAGGTGGTAGAATAAATTCCAGATGAGGACATGAATTATATCTGTTTTGCTCACCATTATGTATGCTGTGCTTCATATAGTATGGGCCACATAATAGTTGCTCTATAAACAGATGAATGAATGCATGAATGAACGATGACTTCCAGGTCTTAGGCTTAGGTGACCTGGTAAATGCTTGAACCATAAACCAGAATAGGTAGGTAATAATGGCAATTTGGAGAGTTAAACAAATTGAGTTTAGTTTTGGATATTTGAGGTACACATGAGAAATACACTTGAAAATCTGAATTTTGAGTTTGAGTGATAAAAATTTAAGACTGAAGATTATCATTTGAAGGCCAAAAATATAGATTCAGTATTTCAATCCACTAAGAAAAAAGTATAATTATTTGGGCAAAATAGCCAATAACTCAGGCATTTATCTTCTGATCCACTTGTCTATTCTACCTATATATATTGAGAGCCTATTCTACCTATTGCATCAGGCTTTGGGCAAGGTTTAGAGAATGAAGAGGTCCAATTTGGTCTCTGCCTTCAAGAAATAGATTACAGCCAGAGAGCAAAATTAAAAAAAAAAAAAAGACAATTTCTACTTGTCATAAGCACTATGATAGAAACAAGTGGTTGCAACAGAGAATAAAGAAAGGAAGGCTTTTCACTGGAGATGCCATTTAGTATATGTGCTGCTGAAGTGAGCACTAGAGATGCCATTTAAATGGAGTCTTGCATTAGTCTGGGTTCTCCAGAAAAACAGAACAAGTAGGAAGATAGGAAGATAGATAGATAGATAGATAGATAGATAGATAGATAGATAGATAGATAGAGATAGAGATATCAACTATAAAGTACTGTTGAATAATAGAACATTAGCCAAAACTGTGAGACCTCTAACATCTCTCTTTTCTCTTCCATGTTATTGTGTATTTTAGTTCCACTTGGTTTTAAGCACAAACTAAATCACTTATTACCATTATCATTATTATTAATTGCAATAGATTTAACAAAATTAATCACAATTTCTGTGCTGATAACTATGTCTTGCATACTATTTACTTCCTGCTGAATCTTTTCTTTTGTACCAAAATACATCTTTTCAGTTTGTTCCAAAATGGCTATGGATTTTTATGAAAGTTAGTCTCTGTTTCACCATCATTTTGAGTGAGAGTGGTGATCCAAGTAGAATCCCAGGTTAACAGTTAATTTTCTTTAGAACTTTAAATATATTACCCCATTCTTCTCTCATGTCATTTGTTGATGAGTAGTGCCATTATTTTTTCAAAAACAAAAACAAAAGTAAATGATAAAATGCTTTTGAAATTTACCACACTGGAGAGCTATATCTTCTCTAAGGAAACAATAATAATGAGTTTCAAAATTTATAAACTGCTTTGCTCAATACACCTGCTGAAAGAAAGCCCACAATTGTCTACGATGCTTCTCCAGGCCATTTGAAAGTCTTGGCAGGTATTGGGATATAGACCTGAAATTCTCCCCCCACCCCATATCTCTGTGCTGATGTCTTTTCAATTAGCAGCAAAGGATATAGTGTTCTCCATGATAGCAAGTTCTCTATAGTGTTACAGGTGTTAATGCAGCTAGAAAAAGAGACTCAGTGAGGCACAAAAAGGTAGAATTATAAGGAATTCTGCAGCTCTTTTATAGAGTTCAGCAAAGTCTTTAGTTGATGACAGAGCCAACATTATAACCCAGTCTCTTGGCTTCCAGTTATGTGCTTTTTTTTCAGATCCCACAATGATCCTCAAGACAGAAAAAATTGCATCAGGAGAAGCCCCTCCCGCTATGGACAGACAATTTGCTCTTCTGGAATTGACAAGTTCCTACAGTCTTTCTATCTCCCTGCTTCGCAGTTGTATTCAGAGGGGATATATTATATCTATTTTCCTAATTATAAGAATCAACTAAAATGAAAAAAATTATAATAAGCCAGAGTAGTTATCTTTCATATTAAAACTGTGTTTTCACAATAGGTAAATCTTCACTGCTAATGCCAGTAGATACCACCCCAATTTAATCCAGTGCAGGTGGCCTGGCACAGATCTGGAATTGGATTTTTAGCATCCAGAAATTCTCTCATCTCTATCTACTTTACATTTAGGACTTCATCAACAAGCCATCAAAATAGCCAGGTAGAGAATGAAAAAGCTCAGGTCTACGCATGTGTGGGGCAGGTGGTATATGAGAAATCTCTGTATCTTCTTTTCAGCTTTGCTGTGACCCTGAAACTACTCTAAAAAAATAGTCTTTAAATTAAAAAAATAAATGAGCTCAGGGATTCATCTCAGGTTTTCAGAGACATTAGAAAATATAAAACTATCTTGCCAAAATATTTAATACATATTTGGTGTTTCATATGCAGAATATTTATAACTATGGCTTTCCTATGAGATTTTTGGCATGAAAGAGGCAGTTTGGACATTACTATTATCAAAATCCTTGCTAAATACCAAAAATTATTGCTATATCAAGTAGATATTATTACTCCAAATAACGATTTACATATCTTGGATTTTTTCAAACTCTAATTACTTATTATTATGCAGGATCTAACCACTTATCACTAACTTCAATGACACTACTCCAATTTTAGCCACCATCCTCTCTCTCCTGTATCAGTGCAATAGCCTACAAATTGTGATCTTGCCTCCTTTCATTCTATTCTCAACCAGCAGCCAGAGTGCTGCTGTTAAAATATATGTCAATCAACTGTTCAAAATGTTCCCATGGTCTCTCATTTCATCAGAATAAGAGCTACTTTAATGGTCCATGGGACTCTACTTGACTAAGCTCTCCTTTGCCTTGCTCATTTAATCTTCTCTTCTAGTTGCTAACTGCTCTCTGACTATCCTGACCTTCAGGGTGTTCTTCAAAATTATTAAACACACTCCAAGCCCAGGACCTTTGCATTTGCTTTTTCCTCTCTTCTCTCATCTTTGCACATGGCTAACTCCCTTGCCAGCTCCAGGTCTTTTACCACAAATTTTATTTACATTATCAGTGAGGCCCTACACACACAAAAAAAATCCCATTCCAGAATTCCCTACCCTCTTTCTAGTTTTAGTCTTCTCCACAGAGCATAGAGAACATACTATATACTTTATTTAAATTGTTTCTTTCTACTAGATACAAGCTGACACATAGTAGTAGGTATACAATAAAGATTTGGTTAAATGAATGAACAACTGGATTTTTCCCCAAGCATTCTTCTAGGTGATTTATACACATCTCATTTAATGCTCAGAACAATTCTGACCTATAGATACTATTATCTTCATTGTATAGATGGGGAAACTGAATAGCAGAGAAATCAATAACATTCCAAAATTCATTCAGCCAGTGGAAGCTGGAGACTAAAACCAGGACTCATATTCTTCAAGCTTCTTCACTCTCCCTTGCACTGAAAGGCTGAAGGTGAAGGGTGTACTCAAAAGCAGGGTGACATATAAAGCATGGCCAAATAAAGCACATTTCTAGAGCAGTATGTGAGTCTATGAACCATGAATACAACACTCCACAGCTCAGCATGAAAGGAGGCAGATGTCTCTCTCCAAGTTCTCACTGCTATGCTGCATAAATTCTAAATACCTGTCAAACATCTAGAATGACATATATATATGGATCCCCTTAGAAGTATACCATTTTATAGTATGTTATGTATAAACGTTATAATTGCTTCCTTCAAAAATAATTGCAAGAGAAATAAACCAATACACCCATTTTTCCATATGTAACAACACACAGTCCTGTCTGTGTGTATATTCTTCCACACTCATACATTATCTGTGCTTCGATTGACACTTAATGGGGTCTTGCTCCCTGTTGAGGGGAAGATATCACAGCCCTTACCTAAGGTAGGAACAACCTTTTTGTCTGACCTGATTATAGATATTCTCTTGCCAACAATGTCTGAAGCTGTCTCTTGGCAGGATGTGTTGGGAGAGGGGGGCAAGGGAGCAAATTCCTTTCCACACTTGACTGTACAAACACCCTTGGGTCACACTGGGTCAAGGGAGTAAGCTGAGGAAGCGTGTGACATTCCTGACCCCTTTTCATCTCAAAGACCCAGTGCCAAAGGATAAGAGATATGCATTCATTCATACATTCAAGCATATATTGAGCACCTACTGTATGCTCATCTGCATGCTAGGCATAATGAAGGTTACACCGCAATAGAAGAAACCTGATCTATGTCCTCATGCCATAGGCTGTCAGAGAAAGAGTGGTTCATTCTAAGTTTATCAGTTTAGACAGAAATCAATAACTTGAATATAATCTAATGATAAACTACATGTTTTAGGTAGTTAGAAAATAATAACATAATTGTTTTTGGAAAAGTTTTTGTGGTGAAAGTTTTGGCCAAAAGACAGAAAAGCATGTGAATTTGCAAAATGGAGGAACCAAGTTATTTTAAGAGAGAAATAGTATAAGTTAGAAAGACAAATATCAGTACAATTTGATTAGAAGAGACAAATCCACTTGCCTGCTAATGGAGAGATTATAGGGATATTTGAATGTCTGCATAAGAAATCAAGTTCCCACTTACTCATTAACCTAGAAAATTATGAGAATTTGGTCACCAATAGAGGAAAAGATTCATTATCCTTCATCATCAGGGAAGTTCTAAAATGTATTTCTAAATGTTTCACCTCTAGAAATATTTCTGTGTAGACTAGCTGTCCTCAACCTTTTTGGCACCATGGACTAGTGTTCCTATGAGAATCTGATGCCTCATGATCTAAGGTGGAGCTGAGGAGGTGATGCTAGCTCTGGGGAGCAGCTGCAAATACAGATGAAGCTTTCCTCATTTGCCCACTGCTCACCTTCTGCTGTGCAGCCCGGTTCCTAACAGGCCACAGATCACCTTCTGCTGTGCAGCCCGGTTCCTAACAGTCCATGGCCCGAGGGCTGGGGACCACTAATGTAGATAATAGCTACAGGAAATAGAGCACACCAATATCATACCTGATTCTTATTAAATGTATTAATGAGGCATTAATTCATTTTAAAACTTAAAGTGTTCTGTCACAAGCCAAGCATGAACATTATAAAAACCAAATAGAGGTTCCCTTGCCAACTATTTCCTATAGATTCAAGTAGTAAATTTTGGGGACAGTCAAACCATATCAATGGCATCCCAAATTGCTGCCATGGGGAGTCATGATTTGGAAATGACTCTGAAGTTTTCAATCTTACTTCTGAAAAGTGAAGCCTATTCTAGCTCTCCCTTCCTATCTCAGGGGTTATTAGGAGACAAGAAAATCATAATGGGAACACTCAGAGTGAAAGTAAAGAGAACAAGAATAGTTATGACTACTTTGCTATGTCCCAGACACTATGCTAAGCTGCTGTGCCAATTAATATTTTATTTGATCTTCAGTTCACCTGTGCTAACTGCTCATAGCATAAGATGTTATGATTCATTTATATTGTCTGGTTAAAGGAAGCTCTCCTGATGGTTAAAAACATAAAATATTTGCCCCTATCTTCCTGCTTAGTATATGAAAGAAAAAATACTCCTCTGACACCGGAGAATCACAAACGTCCACTAGATCTTCTCAGTGTAAAGTCCTAAAATGAGGAGGATTGAGAAAGTTATGGAAAACATTCACTGACGTGAAATTTTATTTTTTGATACAATTGCAGTTATGGCCTTAGTTTCTAAAGTTTCACCTCACCCCTGAAAAAATAAAATGAGGTAGAAGGAAATACATACAGATTATATGCAGTCTCTCGACTTTAGAAAGTGAGGTAACTCATGATCTTAGGCCTGGTTCTCCAGAAGCAAAACTTAAAATTTTTAAGGGTTCCAGCGGGTGGGGAGGATACTCTTAACTGGGGGAATGAAAGAAGTAGGATGGAGCAAGGAAGAGTTCAGCCTCAGCCAAACCCCATGGGGAGCTCTGGAGAGTGAAATGAAACACAGTTTCTGTTGCCAGCATTGGGTTTAGCCAGGTGTGCTTCTATTTGTGAAGGTTTTAATGCTTTGTGATATCAAGATAGTGGCTTCTACATTCCGATTCCAAGTTTTGTCGAATAAGGTAGGGACATTGGAGTAATGGCATGGGGAGGGAAGGGTTTATTCTTTGGTATTTTGGTAAGAAATATTACTTCCCATTTGTGGATCCTACTAAAAATGCATGCCCATTTAGAGATATGCATTAGGTCCATGGTAGTTCTGGAGAAAAGAGAAGCTCAGGGATTTGACAGTTTATTAATTTCACACTCAATGTTGCATTGACTATGTTGACATGCAGTGAATACTATCATTCAGTCAGATTTGATGTAGAGTTTTAAAGTTCCTTTCAAATTAACAGCGATTTCATCACTATTGTCAGAGAAAGTAAAGTGACAAATGAGGTCACCTTCAAACATGGGCACAAGATAAGTAAATGGCATGCATAAAATCATGGCTTAGAATGACAAATCTTTTACATTTATAAAGCTTGTGAGTAATTAAATGATAATGTCAACATATCCATAAATATTAGTTTTAAACAATAGATGATACCCAGAATAATAATTACAAGCATTCAGCCACATGCTTATTCTAAAAAAACAACATGTGATAGATGTGGCATCTATTTTCCAGGTTTAGTTCAGATAGAAATTAAGTCAAACATATTATGTAAAATATAATTTTTTATTTATATTCAGTCCCCACATGAATTTGATATTTTATTCAGAAAGAAATAGGCATGGGGAAAGAAAATTAAAAAAAACAGGCCAATCTACATAGCAGGAGTATGAAATACAAACATGGAACTTCAGGCTAATGGATCTCTAATAACATTATTTTAAATATTTCTATTTGGTTCTAAAAATTATTAATAAAATGTTACTATTACCAAATATAGGTTTGGGGAAAAAATCCTAAATCTTTCTGTCTTCCAGGTTAGAAATTCTCAGGAAAACGAATTAGAGTGACTTCTTTTGAACTTATGGAAAAGAATTTTTTCCCCCCAGAACAAAGCATACATTGTGTTTTCTGTCTCATGAAGGACGTTTTTAAAATAACAATTTGCATTTCATAAAATACTAGAGTTTTATCACAGCTTAATTTAACGGTGATTCATTAAAAACAGATACCTTCTTCCCCCGACTCCCAAAGCTCCACTCCTGCTTGTCACATGACTATTCCTTCAGAACTGCTTAGCTTTGAAAAACATGTTTTCTAACACACAGCTTGTCTTCATAAAAGTCTACCTGTGTAATCCACGGTGTCTGAGAAATGTCCTATGACCGCTTTTTGACCCACTGACACAGCTGTAGGTTTTACCATTTTCCTTACTACAATGCCCTGGATAGTATTTCAAATACATAGAGTCATGACCTTTATTGTTTGCCAGATGGGCTGTGAAATGTATGCTAATGTTCATAATAGGATTACACAAGGTTGTTTATTGTCTGAAAAATAATATGAGCATTATCCTCTATGTTTTTCCCCCCAGTGGGTTTTCCCTTTAACAGGTATTAGGAAGTCTAATTTTGATTAAGTAAATATCAGCTTTCAGCTTTACAAATGATGGCTCATTTAGGCACATATTTTAATGGTATTAAGGGTGGAAAACAAGAAGAATTAGCCAGGTAAAGTACAAAGAACATATTATAATATAGAACCATGTGTGGCAACTTGCAGCACGTACATATTTCATGCAGAACTGAGTACAGTGATTCAACTTAATTCAAATATGAGACAAAGGACTATGAAAGTGACACTTAAAAATACAGAATATAGGGTATAACTGTAATGTCACTGTCCTTCAAACCTTTTACTCTTTACTTTGTATGTACCCATTCAGGGGTGATCCTATCTCTTTTCTTAGTCTGGGTCCCAACCAAAAACAGATATTCAGTTTAGAACTTTGCTTCAAGTAGTTTATTTGGGAAGAGATTACAAATCACACAGTGAAGAAGTAGGGACATGAGATGGGTAAGAAAGAATATCAATAAAGGGTATATTATGAAGTGAGACACTGCTGTGGGCAACTGGAGCTCATGACCACTGGGGATCATAGAAAAAGCTCTGTGGAACATGCCTCCAATAAGTAACAAGGAAAGTCAGTCAAGTATTTATTCCCCAATAAATTTTTCTTATTGGTTGAGGGCAACCCCCGGAGACTTACCTCCCCATATGCAAGCCAGACATGCCCAAGCTGTCAAAAGAGCTATCTGGAAGAGAAATGCAGGGAGACATAAGCATACTCAGGAACTCCTGGTAGTGAACTCCAGTAAAGGTCAAGGGAATGTGGGTAGGAAACCCATACTCTGCTACATATGCCATAAGTAATGCATCCCTGAAAATGTGCTACATCTCTGCTATTGTATGATGGAACCAGGGTTTAGGATTTGAGGGAACCCACATTGAATCTCATTTACAGCAAGTGTTTTTTGTAGGTCTGGATCTTTGGGCCATACTTTATCAGTTTTACCTCTTAGAGGATGGAGACTGGACATCCATTTCTTCTTCTATAAAGCATATATAATGGCTACATTAAAAAAATCTAGAAAATGCCTTGCTAATAATAAACACACCACAGATTTTAGGGCCATATATCTATTCTCTCACTCCTGTTTCTGTGTCCCTCTTCCTTATCAGTAGCACTGTTGATGTATAATGGACAGTGCACTCATTTGGGAGTTAGGGTTCCTCAAGACCACTATCAAGTTTGATGACTCCCTAGAACAATTCAAAGAACTCAGAAAAGCTGTTATACTCATGTTCATGGTTTATTATGGCAACAGAATGCAAATTAAAAGTGTCAAAAAAAAAAAAGGCACATAATGCACAGTCCAGAAGAAACCAGGCACAAGTTTCCAGCTGAATTCTTCCAACAGAATTATATGGACAACACTTAATTCTCCCAGCAAGATGTGTGGGCAACATATGAGAGGTTCTGCCAGCCAGGGAAGCTCACCTAAGCCTTGGTATCTATGGTTCTTATTAGGGATCAATCACATAAGCACAGAGTTGATCTTAGCTTCTCCAATCTCCAGCCTCCAAGAAGTCATACTGTATCAATTATCATTGCTCCAGGCATACAAAAACCACCACCATAAATCATATTATTAGCATAAACTATCTATAATGGCCCAAAGCCTCAGATACACAAGGCATTTTTTTTTCAAGTAGGATATTCCACGGACTCAGAGGTTATCACCCAGGAACTTGTCGAGGACCAGTATTGAAGACCTGTGGAATATGCAGGGTTTGAGCAATCCAAGCCTGATGAGTTAACCCTTTTCTGCACAGGATGCCACATCCTCTCTATAGCTTTATGGCATGCTCCTCATTCCAGAGCCCATTACTGTAGACAGTTCTCCAAAAGCCCAGAGGTCTCTGCAAAAGCCACTGGACTGATGCTACAGGGGTCATCCTAAACCTTGTCTCAAAATGACCATAAGCATCTCAGCCCATAATCCCCTTATCAAGTCTCAGCACCTCTCACTGATCCCTCCTGTTCCATGTCAAAAGCAGCCAGCCTGGGCACTCCCGGGATATGAAAGAGCAACAAATTACACATGGACACATGAATACTTCTAGGACTGCTCTGTCCAATAGAACAGCCATTAGCTACATGTTACAATTGCACAGTTGAAATATCACTACCCTAAATTGAGACATGTTGTAAGTAGAAAAGACACACCTGATTTTGAAGACTTAGTACAAAAATAATGTAAGGTATCAGTATTTTAATAATGATTATACATTAAAATAATATTTTAAAAAATTAAAATGTATCATTAAAATTAATTTCACTTGTTTCTTTTCCCTTAATGTGCTACAAGAAAATTTTAAATTACATATGGCTCACATTATATTTCTATTAGACATTGCTCTTCTTCATAAAAAGAAGTATGGGATATGAGGCTCTAAATATACTCAGATACCTTTTGATTGTTTCTTTGGACAATGTGACCATGTAGGATGATTGTTTTACAAATATATAACATCACAGATGGAGACAGTTTACAGATAATGACCTTTAAAGTTGTCACCACAAAGTAACAGCAATGTTATAGATTTTAACATGGGTGACAAGAAGATTTTTTTAGGCATACATATCAGTTAATGTGAGTCAAATCTCTGGCCTAACTATTGCACTCTAATGATTTCAGTTTCTACTAGGTATTTCTAAGTAGGTTGTGCAAGATGCTCTCCCTCACCTGCCTTTATTATTCTATCACCTTAAAGAACTCTTTAAGTGTGGAGTGATCACCAGGAAAAAAAAAAAAAAGCAATGTTAGTGAGATCCAGATGCAGTTCAGACTTCCAATTCTGAAAAGCCATTTGTGCTCGACTTGGTGCCATTTTTCCCCTAGTAAAATTAGATTGTTGCCATCCTGGCTTCAGTCATCTGAATCTTACACAAACTTTGAACTGCTCCTCTTCCCTCAAATGTCCAATATATAACAAGAGGAGTAAAACAAAAATTATAGGTGATACCTCAAATTATCCAGAGAACAGCTGAGTACCTTTAAAAACTGTCTTCAGCGAAAGAAGAAAAGAACTGACAAGAAGAGAATCTGCTTTAAAAAAAAAACTACCCATAATATTATTCACAATAAAGAGAAATTTTATTTTATGAAAGACTCATGGTGGTCTTTATTCAGAGATGTTCAATTTCTAAAGCCCCAAATCCAGACGGTTATAAGATGGAAAGACTCCAAGAGCAGGATCTTACATCACATCATGGTGTCACCTGAGGAAACATATGAAAAAGCAAAAGACAGGGTGTCTTCCAGAAAATATAATCATTATGAGGTTTTAGTGATTTTCCTATTAAATTGTAATGGTCCAAGATGAAGCTCTAGAAAAGTGCTATTGAATAGAAATATAAAACAAGCCACAAATGTGAAATACATATGTAATTTAAATTTGCTATTAGCCACATTTTGTTTAAAAAGAGTAAAAAGACTGTATCAAACTAAAAAGCTTCTACACAGCAAAAGAAAGCATCAACAAAATGAAAAAGCAATGTATGAAATGAGTAAATATTTGCAAATTATATATATGATAGAGAAGTAATACAAAACAAAGAACATATATATATATATATATATATATATATATATATATATATATATATATATATATATCCCTTACCAGGTAGATAGATCCAAAGTATACCCAAAAATATATAGCCAAATATGTAAAGAATTCATACAACTCAATAGCAAAACAAAATAAAATCCAACTAATACATTTTTCCAAAGAAGACATATAGATGGGCAACAGGTACATGAAAAGGTGTACAACATCAGTAATCATCAAGAATATGCAAATCAAAACCACAGTGAGCTATCACTTCATAACTATTAGAATGGCTACTATCAAAAAGACAAGAAATAACAAGTGTTGGCAAAGATGTGGAGAAAGAGAAACCCTTTTGCACTGTAGGTGAGAATGTAAATTGGTACAGACACTATACAAAACAGTATGAAGGTGCCTCAAAAATTAAAAGTGGGACTACCATATGATTTAGCAATTCTACTTCTAAGTATTTATCCAAAGAAAATTAAAACATTAACTGGAAAAGTATATGCACCCCCACATCCACTGAAGCATTATTTACAGTAGCCAAGACATGGGAAAAACTTAACTATCCATCGATGGATAAATGGATAAAGAAAATGTGAGATATATGTGTATTATGTTATGTATGTAATATATAATATAATATACATGTACAATGGATCATTCAACCATAAAAAAGAAGGAAATCTTGCTATTTGTAACAACATAGGTGACCCCTGACAGCATGAAACCAAGTAAAATAAGTCAAAGAAAGACAAATACCATATAAAATCACTTACATGTGGAATCTGAAAAACAAAACAAAGAAACTGAACATCGAACTCAGAAATACTCAGAGTGGATTGGTGCTTGCCAGAGGTGGGGGTTGGGTGAAATGGGTGAAAGTAATCAAAAGATATAATCTTCTAGTTTTAAAATAAGTCCTGGGATGTAATGTACAGCATGGTAATTATAGTTAATAATATTGTATTGTATAGTTGAAAGTTACTAGGGGAGTAGATCTTAAAAGATCTCATCATGAGAAAAAAAATTGTTATCTGTGTGGTAATGGATGTGAATCAGACTTGTGATCATTTCACAATATGCACAAATATTGAATCATTATGTTGCACACCTGAAACTAATGTTATGTCAATTATATCTCAATAACAGTAAAAAACAGATAAAATTAATTTTAATAATATATTTTCTTTAACATATCCAGAATAAATCATGTAATCAATATAAAATTATCGATATATTTTACAGTCTTATTTTCACTCTTTGAAATCCAGTGTGTATTTACCTACAGCACATCATAATTCAGATTAGTCACATTTAAAGTGGAAAATGACTTCCATATTGCACAGAGTTGGAAAGTAAGCATCCTTTTCTTTCCTAGTAAGTGGGTCTGGGAAGGGCCTCCTACCTGTGCTTACTTTACTAAACACTGTCAAATTTTTAGTGGAACACAAACTTAGAAATCTCTAGTTACCCTACTCGGTACCATCATTCTCTTTCCCTACTGTTTGCCGAACATGTTGTAAGATTCTTTCACATAACTTCTTGAATATATAGCATCTTATTAAACATTTTAGTGATAGATTATTATTCCCACATTAAACGTTAGGAAATGGGTTCAGAGAATTTGGCAACCTGCTCAGGGTCTCAGAGCTAGGAACAGGTGGAAGGGTCAAAGCCTTAGCCTGTTTCTCAGCTGAGCTTTCCTGTGCATCATCCCAAATAATACGAGGGTGAAAAGAGTAATGGCTTGTAGCCAAGGTGACCTGTGGGACCCAAAGTGACTCAGAAAGGCCTGGAAATAAAAGAGCAGAGCAATAAGCCTTTCAGAGCTCTTTCCTCCAGAGGGAAAAGAATGAAAGCCCTTGGAAAGATTTGCAATTCTATTTGGGCCTTAGATCATTTGATAAGATGTAAGGCCACCACCTTACACTGGTGAAGAATGAAACTATTATTTACAAGTCATTTACCAATACATTTCAATTCATGAAGTCACATTTCATGTTAATTCCTGGGAACTTCAACCTAGTCTCCAGTCATTTTGGGGAACTGCAGTGTTGGAATCCAGAGCATTTCCTGAATCAGCCTAGTGTTTCCAGATATTTAAGGCCATCAACCCCATGGCAATTTTTTCACCCTTTTACCAACATGGAGATCTGAGACAAACTACTGAGGGAAGTAAGTTGGTCACAGGCTTTGACCCTTGAAAAGTACAAGCAATTGATTGACTTCTTTGTAAACCTAGAGATGATAATTAAATCCCCCACTAATGTACCATGCAGCATATTAGTTTTAGCCCACTTTGCTGACCTTAGTTATTTAATCAATTTCCCATAATACTAGCATATTAGATATTTATTAGCATATTACATGATTGTAACTCAGCACTTAACAAAAGTTCAACTAGAAAAAATGATACTTAAAAAGGGCATGCAAATGGACACAGTAACTACTTGTTCTTTATAGTAGTGATTCTCAACCTTGATTTCACATTGGAATCACCAGAGGAGTTTTAAAAAAATGTCTGGTCTCTCAGCACAGTGGCTGATTTAATTGGTCCAGATGTGGTATGGGCATCAAGACTTTTAAAACTCCCCTGATGAATCTAATGTACAGTCAAGGTTGAGAATCACTGCTCTATACTCTCTAAACATTATTCCTTAGTTATGTTAGCAGTGTAAGCTTAAGTAAATGAACCATATTTCCTAAGATTCACATAAAAATGCTTTCAGAGAATAAATATGCAATGTTATACCCTAGGTTTTAATAAAGAATAAAAAAATCTAGTAAAACAATATTTTTGCTGTGGGTATTTTGTAATGCATTAAAAAAAAAAAACTGTTGTTTTTTTTTTCCCCCCGAGAAAATGATATACTTTACTCATCAGATGAGATAAAATAAACTTTTTACTTCAGGTGCCTAAAATACCATACCTTTGCTTCTTATAATTTTTTTCTTTAGAAAAAAAATGTCTTTGCTATATGCTGTGCTCAAATTCATAAGCCACATTCACTTATTTTTGGAATGACAATACATTATTTCTCCATTGAATAGAATCATCTAACTTTCTTCATTCATTTTTTTCCATTTTTCCTGTCATCACATCTTTGTTACATTTCTCCATCATGCTCAAAGGTCACAAGGAAATCTCTAGGATATTTTGGGAGAGAGTCCATAGCCTTTTCCTCAGTCCCTCTTGGTCAGCATGCCATGCTCTGGATCTTTTTATCTCCCACCACCATCCACTAGAGTTTACTGTCCTAGAACTCAATTTTCTCCCTAATAGCATGTTACACACTAAACTTCATCTCAGAATACGTTTCTTGTAGAATCCTATCTGCTGTACATCCATGAGGCTGGTGCAAATACTATGCCCATTTTACAGATGAGTAAACTGATACTTAATCAAGTTAACTGCCCAAGGTCCTATAGTGAATAGATGAGAGAATCAGGATTTAAATACAGAAGGTTTTTCAGAACTTACAACCACAAGAGCATCGTGACCAAACCCAGGCTACCAGATGGTGTGTTTGGGGATACTTTAAAAACAAGCACTGATGTTTTGACTCTACCTCTAGAAGACCTTGGAAAGCTCTTAGGATCCACACCTACAGAAGGGAGAGGAAGGAAGCAAGACTCGACAGAGGATAAACTGAGCTACAAAGAGGCTCCCACAGTCTTTGGGGAATCTAAGAACCTGATTAGCTCAAGTGAGGGTGGTAGGCCCTTATATCTGCACAGTGAGCAGTCATTGAATTCAGACTGCCCTTGGAAGGGGATCTGACCTTGGAAAAGATACCTAAGGACCCTTTTCTGAAATATCCCAGCAGCTGGGAAATAAGTTCTCCATTCCTGAGGGGTTAAGGGAGCCTCACAGAATTCAACCCAGGGTTATTCCAAGGTGACCACATCCCAGTGGTTAACCAAGAAATGCTTGCTCCCAGAGACTACTGACCAAGCTCAGAATGATCAAGCCAGGTAAACATAACCTATAGCAACGCAGAGCATTGCCTTTTTTTTTTTTTTTTGGATGGAGACCTTGGTAGCAATGATTAAAAGTGCCTTGGGATACTAAAGAGACCCCCAGGGGAAAATGTGCTGCCCTGCAACCTGACTGTTCCCGCAGGTTGATGATGGGTTTTTGTGAAACACCTGCTACCAAAGCACAATCCAACTATTTAGTTTTTTGTGATCTAGTCTCTTCCTAAATAACACCAAAATATTCAAATGAACAGTAAAATAAAAAAATATATACATCCTATTTTTTTCTACCATCAGCTCTCAGTTAGTCTTACCAAGGAGTTATAGATGATCCAGTGTATGCATTGGAGGTTCAGCCTCAGGATACATGTCCTAGGCCCCATAACTCCTTTTTATAAATAAGTAGTAATAACTGAGCAAAGTTTCTTAGTATATGAAACAGCAGTTTAAATATAAAATTTTACTTATTTATTTTTCTTATTTTCAAGGAGTGTTTTCAACAACTGGCACTTGTTTCTACTGGGAATAGGAATTCCAACTAATAGCATACTTTTGTGAATAGACATTTCATTTTTGTTGAAAGCAGACTTGGGGGTCCTGGAGGACCATATCTCAGCAGGCATGAAACTTGTTTATCATTTGTTAGATGAAATTAGATTAAAGGTTGTGCATTGCTTTTGCAACAAAAGCTCACAGATCTCCAATTCCTTACAAATGAGTCCCAGTGCAAGTGGGCTTCTACAGTGATAAGTAGTTGGTAGGATTTTGGAACTGGGGGATTTGTATGATTGTGGGGCAGCTGAACAGTCCACAGATGGGAAAGTGACCACAAGGAGAGGTTCTACCTAAGTGGGGGTGACTTCTGGAGTCATTGCTACTATTTATGGTCAGGTTGATATTTTGAAAAGATAAAGTTAAACCAAATACACATGAAAAATCAAATGAAGATTAGAAATAAAAAGATTAAAAATTTATAAAAAAAGATTTATAACCTGTTACAATAGATTTATAATATTTAAATCTTTTAAAAGATTCATTTATAAATTAAGTTTTATAACTATGATCCCTTTTCAAGCAGGACTTCTTGTCCAGCTTCTGGGATTGCAATCAGCAGATGGCCTTCGGTTCTCAGCACCTTCTGGGATTGCCTGAGCCACATGCAATGAATGATCAATGTGGGGGTATAAACATCTGGCCATCTTGGCCCAATGTGTTATCTCTGAAAGGCCACTGTAGCTCAAGTTCATAGAGGGTTAGCCAAGGCTGTCATTGGGTCTGCAACTCTGACCACTCTTGCTCCGGTCCCCTGCCCCATCACAGTATCTGCTTCCTGAAAAACCCAACCTGTGGTAGGGGCTAAGATGATAATTTCAAGAAAGAATAATTCTCTTTAAGTCATTTTCCAGCCAATGTCCAGTACTTTAAAAAATTTTTTTAGATATTAGTTTCAGGTGTACAATATAGTGACTCGACATTTTTATACCTTATAATGGGATTACCCCACTAATTCTAATAATCACTTGTCACCCTGCACATTTATTTCAATACTATTGACTATATTCTCCTTCACTTTTTTCATCCATCCCCCTACTCCCTTTCCTATGAACCATCCTTTTGGTCTGTTTCTATCACTGTTTTTTTTTTTTTTTTTTAGTTAGTTTTTTTTTTTTTTTTTTTTTTTTTTTTTTTTTTTTTTTTTTTTTTTTTTTTTTTTTTTTTTTTTTTTTTTTTTTTTTTTTTTTTTTTTAGATTCCACATAGAAGTGATACCATACAGTATTTGTCTTCTCTGTCTGACTTATTTCACTTAACAGAATTCCCTCTAGGACAGGGGTCCACAACCCCCAGGCTGTGGCCCAGTACCAGTCTGTGGCCTGTTAGGAGCTGAGCCGCATATCATATCAGGAGGTGAGCAACAGGCCAGATGAGCAAAGCTTCATCTGTATTTGCAACCGCTCCCCAGGACTACTAACATCACCACCTCCAGATCATCAGCCATTAGATTCTCATAAGAGCACCAGTCTATGGTACCAAAAATACTGGAGACCACTGCTCTAGGTCCATCCATATTGCCACGAACAGCAAGATTTCATTTTTATTGCCATGTAATATTCTATTGTATAAATATATAACACATCTTCTTTATCCATTCATGTACTGATGGACACCTAAGTTGCTTCCATACCTTGACTACTGTAAATGTCCAGCCCTTCTCAACACTACTTTTAGGTGGAACCATCTAGACTTACAATTCCATCTTTGGGCCATTGTGACAAGAGACTGAATGCTCCTTGACAAGTTGAAATTAATATCCCTGTCACCTTCAGTCTTTATGGCCTAGTCTTCCTCTTGCAGCGATAAAGAACAAGTTGATATTGCTTTCATAGCAGTATTTTCTCACACCTGTTGAGTACGGCTTTTAATCTAAACACCTCTTCTATATCCTTTAATTCTTCCTCAGAGGTCATACTGTAGAAATCTTTCAATATCCCAGATGTTCTTTCCTGAACATACTCTAGTTTTTCCAAAACTTTCATAAGATATGCTACTCAAAAAGAAAGAAACTTCACTCTCTAAGGTATAAACATTATAGAGAGAAGTAGGATGATCACTCACTCTGTAATAATACCTTTAGTATGGATACTTTAAATGTTATTAACTACTTTAGTAACTACATCAAAATGTTACATTTTGAGCTCATGGAAATTTAAGAGTAAAGAAAAAAAAATTAAACTATATTTAAATTTAAAACACCTGACAGCGTGCACATGGCCTGCCATGTCTGCATGCACTAGGTTGCAACCCTTTCTTTTCCCCTGAATAAATCTTTTTGGTGATGAAAAAAACTAAAACATTTATTTGTCAAAAGACTCTTAAAAATGAAAAAGCAAATAACAGCAAGAGACAAGATAGGACAAAACATAAATTTAACATATATCTTATTTATACATAAATTTTATATATGTGTATATGTGTGTGATATGTGCATGTGTGTGTTTATATGTACTTATATAGATATATATATATCTTCATCCTATAAATTATAGATGAAAATTATATATAAATTATATATATATACATATATATATACATATATATATATATATCTTCATCCTATAAATTAATAAGAAAAGGACAGATTCACCAATAGAAATTGTGCAAGGGACTTGAGCAGATATTTCACAAAGATTATATCAAAATGATCAATAAACATATGAAAAATAGCTCAACTTTATTAGTCATCCGAAAAATAAAAATGAAAACTTCACAATGAGATAGTACAATACACACACTAGAATAGCTAAAATTAAAAAGACAGAAAATATCACGTATTTTTGATGATGCAAACTAGATGATGCTGACCAACTAGAATGCTCATATACTGTTAGTACGGTTCAATGGTACAATCATTTGGGAAAGCTAAACATATGTATGTCTTATTATCCAGCAACTCCACTGCAGGGTATATATGCAACAGAAATGCATACATATGTTCATCAAAGGACATATAGAAGAATATTTATAGAAGCACCATTTGTAAAAGTCAAAATATGAAAATGACCCAATTATACCCATCATAATAAATCATTCAATAAATACTACTGTGAAATATTATACAGTAATGAAGAGTGAACAAATGGGAGAGCATAGATGAATCTTATAAGCATAAGATTGAATAAGAGAAGATTTTTAAAGCACATACTGTAGATTTTAATTATATAAAATTCAGAAACAGGTAAAACTAATTTAAAGTGTTAGAAGTCAGGATACCATTTGGGGTACAAGAAGAGTTTCTGTAATGTTAATTATATTGTTTCTTGAGCTGGGTGCTGGTTACAAAGGTATACTCACTTTGTGAAATTCAGTGAGTTGTATTTTTTTATTGCTTGTGCACTTTTCTGTAATATTTCAATAAAAGGGATTACTTCAAAATAAACTCATAAGGTAAATGTTTGACATTTCGTTGCAGTGAATCTAGGTTCACTTTAGAAAGCAATTGCTATTAGTCTTTTCGGTTTCTTTCACACAAATATTAATTTCATCAACAGGAGGTGTTATGGTAACCTTAAGAGTAAAGCTATAGAAAGCTACTAGTAACATAAAAATGTATTATCTATTACCTAAGTAGTTACCATTTCTGGTGCTCTTCATTCCTAGGTACAGACTCCTATTTCTATCTGGTATCATTTTCCTTCTCATTGAAAGACTTTACAATTTCTTTTAGTGATGGGTCTGCTGTGATGAATTATTTAAGCTCTTATATAACTGCAAAAGTCTTTATTTCACTTTCATTTTTAGAAGATATTTTCACTAGGTTTAGTATTCTAAACTTTGTCTAAAAACTTGAGGGCCAAGAGCTATCCTGTTTTCATCTACTAAAACCTATGCTGAATATACAAGTGAGTTATTGAGGAGAATTTCATTTATTTGACCTGACAGGTCACATGTGAAGCTTACCTGTGAAGCAAACACAGGTCAATGTTCAAACTGGTTCCCTGGTTATGAGTTCTGAAGGGCAAGAGTCAGGGATGAGAAAAAATTTGTATTACATTGTATAACCTTTGTTTTGTTGGACTTATTTTTACCATGTGCTTATAAAATCCCTTCTAAAGCACAGTTAAAATTAAAGAAAGAGGCAGAACTACACATATAATATGAAATAATCTCCAAGCTAGTTTGTTAAGTGAAAATAATCAAGGAACAGAACTATATGTATTATATGTGACCATTTATGCTAAATATTTTTAAAGAAAGTATCTATACAAACTGATATATGTATAGATGGGCAAAATTTCAAAAAATATGCAAGAAAGTATAGAAAGGAGCTTTTTGAGAGTTGGGTGGTAGAAGATGCATTTTTCATTATACACTGAATGATTTGAATTCTTGACCATGTGCTTTTTTTTAAATAATAAAAATTATCAGAAAAAAATTGGTATCTGTTTTCCTATTGTCTAATAACAATAGGACATATAATATATTTTTTGCTATAAATATAGCACATGCTAGTTCATTAAGTTCTGTCTAGAAGTCAGCATCTCAACATGGCTTAATTCCATTCTTAAGAGGATAAAGCTCCAAGTCTATCAGCAAAAATATATGTAGTTCTTAAATTATTATTAATACTGACCTACGATAACATTGCTGTTTTGAGTAAATGTGGAATAAGTCAGATTAAGTAAAGTATTAAGAATTTCTTCAGTGTGCTTTTGTATGTCCGTTTCCTTTTGGATTAGTATTCCTAGCAATATGATTAGCTGTTCATGGGACATACATCCTTTAAGTTTAAAAAACCTCCACTAACTGCTGATTTATTGATAGCCATTTGTATAGTTCTGAATTGATATCATTGTGGTTTTTATTTGCATTTCCCTGATGATTAGTGATGTTGAGCATCTTTTCATACATCTATTGGCCATCTACATGTCCTCTTTGGAGAAATGTCTATTCAGGTTCTCTGCTCATTTTTTAATGATTGTTTTTTGATGTTACATTGCATAAGTTCCTTATATATTATGGATATATGAGTATATATATATATATTACTTATGTATATAGATATCTGTATCACTTATTATATGTATCATTGGCAAATATCTTCTATTCAGTGGGTTGTCTTTTTATTTTGTTGATGGTTTCCTTCACTGTACAAAAAGGTTTTAGTTTGATATAGTTCCATTTATTTATTTTTTTTTTCTTTTGTTTCCCTGGCCTGGGAAGACATATCAAAAAAAAAAATAGTGCTAAGATTGATGTCCAAGAGTTACTGCCTATATTTTTTCCTAAAAGTTTTATGGTCTTACATTTAAGACTTTAATCTATTTTGATTTTTATAAATAAAAAAGTAGTTTAGTTTTATTTACTTGCATGTATCTGGACAGCACCATTTCTGCCCAACACCATTTATTGAAGAGACTGTCTTTACCCAATTGTATATTCTTGCCTCCTTTGTCATAGATTAGTTGACCACATAAGTGTGGGTTTATTTCTGTCCTCTCTATTCAGTTCCATTGATCTATATGTCTGTTTTTACACCAGTACCCTGCTGTTTTGATTATTATAATCTTATAGTACAGTTTGGTATCAGATAGGGTGATACCCCCAACAAAAGTCAGCAAGGATGTGAAGAAAAGAAAACCCTCATGCACTGTTGGTAGGATTGTAAATTGGTCCCTCCACTGTGGAGAGAGTATAAAGGTTCCTCAAAAAATTTAAAATAGAACTTACCACATGACCTAGCAATTCTACTTCTGGATCTTTATCTAAATAAATTCAAAAAATAATTTAAAAAAATATATGCAACTCTATGTTCACTGTAGCATTATTTACAGTAGCCAAGATATGAAATCAACCTAAGTGTCCATCTTAGGTTGATGGACAAATGGATAAAGAAGATGTGGTACATATATACAATGGAATATTACTCCACCATATGAAAGAATGAAATCTTACTATTTGTGAAGACATGCATGGATTTAGAGCAGGGCTCCTCGATCCCCAGGCCATGGACTGGTACCAGTCTGTAGACTGTTAAAAACTGGACCGGACAGCAGGAGGTGAGCAAAGCTTCATCTGTATTTGCAGCTGCTCCCCAGTGCTACTAGCATCACCGCCTCACCTCTAATGCAGATCAAGAATTAGATTCTGATAGGATCACTGGTCTCTGGTGCCAAAAAGTTTGAGGACCACTACTCTAGAGAGTTTTACGCTAAGTGAAATAAGTCAGACAAAGAAAGACAAATACTATATGAGTCAGCTTATATGTGGAATCTAAAAAACAAAACAGAAACAAACTCATAGATACAGAGAATGAAATGGTGGTCACCAAATGAAACGAGGTTGAGGGGATGTTGAAGGGATGGGTAGAAAAGGTGAAAGGGATTAAGAAGTACAGACTGGCAGTTAAAAAAATTGTCACGGGAATGTAAAGTACTGCATTGGGAACCTAGCCAATATTATTGTAATAACTATGCATGTGTCAGATGTGTACTAGACTTATTGGGGTGAGTACTTCATAAGATATATAAATGTCCAATCACTATGCTGTATACCTGAAACTAATATAATATTATATGACAACTGTAATTGATAATTTTTTTTAAAAAATCCTTCAGTTTAAATTAAGATCTCTCAAGTTTCTTTAGCTCTATTATCTGGTGCCTGATACCTGTCAATATTTAGGGCTGACTGGCCTGCATCAAAATATGAGAAACTATGACAGTGCTCATAGTCAGAGGGGAGCCCCAAGGATCTGTCAAAATAAAATTTTTACATATGCTGAATCACAGGTCTTAGTAAACTTTGTCACACAATTTGACACTAAATTCTCTCTCCCATTCATTTCTCTCTAGTTGTTTCATGGATATGTGACTTGCCTTCATCTGAAACAGAGAAATCTGATTTTATATTTGTCTAGTGTCTCTCCTTATAACTCTATGTCAAATGGTACAAACTGAATATATGCCACAGACTTTGGCTTCCTGATGAAAATATGGAAGTGTCACTGGCAACTTTTGCCCCAAAAAAGTGTCCTCTGAGAGGCAAAAGCTAAAATATCTCTAGGTATGACTAGTTTGGTCTGCTTGGAGAAAAATAAAAGAGAGAAGACATCAATCAATCAACCAGAACAGAAAGAAGAAAAAAGAGGGAAAAGAGAGAAAAATAAGAGAATGCCTTTGGTTGGGAGGGGTACTAATGTTACTAGCAATTGCCTCAGTGCCTAAGACCAAGAGTCTCCACCAGGATGGATTTCTTGGAGGCAGAAAATTACTATAAAAGTGCTGGTGATTATGAAAGCTACCAGGGACCCATCTCATTGTCATTTACATTTTCCAATCCTACGTATTTTTTTTTAAAAAAAAATTAGTTCTAAGAAAGTAAAATATAAGAAATCGGCACACAGATGTGAGAAGCACAATACAGCGTTGGAAGAAAGCAACTTACAACAGCCATAACTACAAAAAGCTACCCAAAATCACAAGGATAAAATTCACACCTTTATCTTTGAAATAACTGGTCCTTTCCATTTTGCTTTCCAAGAAGGTACCCTTCTGCCCTGTGATTGCCTGATTACTTTCTTGGTATAAAATATTAAATAAGAAATATTTTATACTAATTAATTGCCTTGCAGTAAATATGGTTTCCTGCAGAAAACTGGGGACATCTCCTTTATAGTGACATATAAATGCAGAGGCATCTGTGGGTTGGAAGTGTTGAACATCTGATTTTATGTTCCATATTTCCTGTTCTCTCTCTTTATCTTTTTAATTTTAATTTTTATTTAAATTTTTATTAAAAATAATCTTTTTTTCTTCCACAACATTTTACCCCAAACTTCTAAATAAATCAGAAAGTAGGTAATGACCAAAAAAAAGAAAAAAAAGACTGGGTAATATTTAAAATGCTTTCTTTAAATAAGCAAGGATTATACAATGAATGACCTAGCATTTCCCCAGGTTTTCATACTTGCTTACTAACTAGAAAGTAATTATATAACAGATTATAACTCAGATGTAGTGGCTGTACCTCTAGACCTAGGTTTAGTTCATCTTGACCTCCAGCTGCTAGATGATGGGAACAGCATGTGTGCAGCTCCAAGGAAAAGAGCTCCTTCTAGGAGTTCATGCAGCTGGACATCTTAGTTTGTGGGCAGGAAGGACTCAAAATTATTTCAGGCAGAAAGGGAAGATAGAAAAGATAATGAAATGAATGTTGGGGTATGTTTGTAAACTGCAAAAGACTGTGGTCATCCAGGAGACTGGGTCTGGACCTTCATGTCCAAAATGCTGATGACCACCAGCAGAAGTTATTACTCAGGAGAGCAGGGTGTTAAGGGCAAATTACACAGTGTGGGATTTGCAGGGTATTTTTATACAAATAGAATCCAATTAAAATCAACAGCAATAATGGTCTTTATAGAAAACAAATAATGCAAAATTAGCCTAAGAGATGTCTTTTATCTGATTACAGTGAAGGAAAAAAAATGTGTTTGCTCCTAACCAAGAATAAACCCTCTATCTGTCCTCTTGATCTCATCCCATCCATTTATAGTCTATAGTTTTCCTTTTAACAGCTATAATTCATATACCATAAAAATCATCCATTTAAAATATACAGTTAAAATGTTTTTGGTATATTTACAGAGTTGTGCAAATATCAGCACAATTTAATTTTAGAACACTTATCACTATACACACACAATACCAGCCTGTGACAATAACCAATCTACTTTCTGTCTTTATGGATTTATATATTCTGGAGTTTTGTATAAGTGGAATCATGTAATATGTGGTGTTTTGTGTCTGTCTTCTTCCATTTAATGTAATGTTTTTGAGATTCATCCACGTTGTATATGTGAATACATGTATCTCACTTTTCGTTGATGTATGTATATACATACTTTATGATGATGCATATAGTATATATGTACATTGAATACATGATACCTGATACATGATACATGACACACATAATGATGAATATATACATACACAACACATGTATATGTGATAGATGTTTATGTATACCACAGATATAGATGTATATGTACATATTTCACTCTTAGCTGGCTGACAAGATATATTCAAGATGTATACATGTAAATACATATATGTACTCTGCCTAATAGCATTGCATTCTGAGTATATTTATTTATTTTTTATAACTCCCAAGTCTCCAGAGAAATAACAACATAGACATGTAATGTATAAAAAATCTAAAACAGTAAGGAGAAATTTAAAAACGTGAGTAGGAGCAGTCATTGAAAGATACAAGAGTTCAACAAATGCTGGAAGGAGAGCAGATGAAAGCGAGTTTAAGACAAACTAGAATGGGAGCAACTTAACCAAGGAAGCAAAAGACTTGTACACTGAAAATTTAAAAACATTGCTGAAACAAGGTAAAGAAGACAGAAATAAATAGATGGTCATTCCATGTTCATGGAGTAGAAGACTTAATATTGTTTAGATGTCGATACTAACCAAAGTGAACTACATATGTAATATAATCCCTGTCAAAATCTCAGTGGCATTTTTGCAGAAATAAAAACAAAATCCTAAATTTCATACACAATCTCAAAAGTCCCCAAATAGCCAAACACTCTTGATAAGGAACAAAATAGAAGCCTCACACTTCCAGATTTCAAAACTTCATATGAAACTACATTAATCAAAATAATGTGGTACTGGCTACAAAGACATTCATATAGATTGAAGGAATAGAATCAAGAGCTTGGAAATAAACTCTCATGTATATGGCCAAATGATTATCAACAAGGATTCCATTATCATTCAATGGAGCAAGGACAATCTCTTCAACAAATGGTGTTGGGAAAACTGGGTACATACAATCAAAAGAATGAAGTTGGATCCTCAACCTATAATGTATATAATAATTAAGGATCTAAATATAAGATCTAAAATTATCAAAATCTTAGACAAAAACAAAAAGTAAAAGCTTCATAACATTGAATTTGACAGTAATTTTTTAGGTATGACACCAAAAACACAGCAAAAGTAAAACAGACAAATTGGATTACATCAAAATGTAAAACTTCTATGCATCAAAGGACATGATCAACATAGTAAAAAAGCAGTTTACAGAATGGAAGAAAATATTTGCAAATAATATTTTGATAAAGGGTTAATATCCAGAATATACCAAGAACTCCATCACTGAACTACAAAAAAAAATTATATAACTATTTTAAAAAGAGCAAAAAACTTTAATAGACATTCATCAAAGATGATATACAAATGACGAACAAGCATATGAAAAGATGCTCAAAGTTACTAATCATCAGAAAAATGCAAATCAAAACCACAATATCACCTTTCACCCATTAGGATTACTACTATAAGAAAGAAAAAGACAGAGAGAGAAAATAGAGATAGGGAGGAGAAAGGACAGAAAAAATGCTGGAAAGGATGTAGAAAAAAAACAACCTTGTGCACTATTGGTGGAAATGTAAAATGCTACAACAGAAACAGAAACAGTATGGCAGTTACCAAAAAAGTTTAAAAATAAAATTAATGTAAGATCAATTACAACTTGGTATATAATCAAAAGTATTGAAAACAGAGTGTTGAAGAGATATTTGCACATCCATACTGACAGCAGCATTATTCACAATAGCCAAAAGAAGGAAGCAACCCAAGTCTCCATCAACATGTAAATACAAAATGTCATATGTACATATATGAATATTATTCAGCCTTAAAAAATAAGGAAATTCTGATGCATGCTACAATATGGATGAACCTTGAGGATGTTATATAAATGAAATAAATCACTCACAGGGAGAAAAATACTGTATGAGTCTACATATATGAGGTATCTAGAGTAACCAAGTTCATAGAAACAGAAAAGTAGAATGGTGATTTCCAAGGCTTGAGGGATGGGGGAATTGGGGAGTTGTTTAATAGATATAGAGTTTTAGTTTTGCAAGATAAAAAGTTCTGAAAATAGGTTGTACAACAATGTAAATATAACTTGAGCTGTATACTTAAAAATAATTAAGATAATAAATTCTTTGTTATGTGTATTTTACCAAAATTAATTTTTTAAAAAAAAATTAGAATAGGAGCAAGTGGTACAGAACAGGTTACAAGGGGACTGTATTAAAATAGAAGCCAAACTGTCAAAGAAACCCAGAGAAACCCCAAACACAGAATTAGTACATGGATTAAAAAGTGAGACTGAAAACAAGGAAATTAACATAATATGATTCTATATGCATGAAGCTGCACATATTATTGGCCTATCAAAGGCAGAAAATGTGGTATTCAGTCCCAAATAAAGGGATAGGGTTCTCTATAGAAATTAAACGGGTCATCTGGGAAGAATTTGGCCTTCTCTTGTGTTGTTGCCCAAAAGGAAAGAATCTCCCACACAGATTTATTCTGGCATTTGGGTTATTGGAAGCTTGAGAGCTGGCTCCCCATCTCACACCAAGTCTTAACCACAAAGTTAACACACCCTATAGTTGTATAAGGCTCCTCTTCAGTCTTATTACGGGAGAGGCATACTGGAAACATATTTACCTATATGACAGCAGAGGAAACTTAAATCTACAACTTAAAATCATAAACCCTGATTTTCACTTTTCAATATGAAATGCAACAGTAGGAATAACAAAGACCAAGACAAAACACAGAAAATCCAACTCTGGAGTATCAGATGTTAATCCATAAACAAAGGAGAATTAATTAACATTTGAATTGATATTGACAGATTGATAGTTCATCCATAAGATAAGAACAAATACAATGAAGAAGAAACAAAGAACAAGAAAGAATGCTTCATCCAGAGTCAGTTGTCTCAATCATTCAAATATTTTGGAAGCCCCACCACCAGCAACCATTTTATATTTTATTTATCACCCTTATCTGCAAGTGAGGCTGTTAAATGTAGGATTTTAGCTGGGTACATTGCCACTCTCAATAACAAAAGAATTCTATTAGTAAAAAAGGAAGGAAAACGAACATTGTTTAGGCAGCTATTAGTCCATCCATCCATACACAACAAAATTAACTGTATTGCATTATAGTTTTTGAAAATTATAAATGCCAGTATATCTCCTTAGACATTTTCTAATAGGTTCAGGATCAACTACTATGCAGTGACTACTAGTCTTGAGCTCAGTGGCTTTCACTATGCAGTGACTACTAGTCTTGAGCTCAGTGGCTTTCACAACTACTATGCAGTGACTACTAGTCTTGAGCTCAGTGGCTTTCACAATTTCACATATTGTTATCTCAGACAATCCTCAAAATGAATTCCGTGGATTATACATTATCATCATCAATTTATAGATTAAAACATAGAGTTTTGACACAATAAAAGAACTTGTCCATGGTATTGGGCTAGGTGATAACAGAATTAAGACCAAAATGCAAGTCACCTGATTATGATTTTAGGGCTGTTTCCATGGTATCACCTGACCAGTAATGCTTCCTGCTACAGCTTAAATTTCCTTCTCACAGTCAGTTTTGCAATGGAGAATTATATACATTTATATTCAACTGCCATCTCATCTGCCTACCTTAGTTAAATCAAGCCAATTAGCTAAACAAGAAAGTGTTCATTGATTTTCTTCCCCAATATTAAGAAAAACCATTGAAAAGTCCATATATCAAAACGGAGAAAAATATTCCATCATAAAGCTGTTTCCTATGGCATAGAGAAATGTAGGAAGTGAGTACTTCATTTTTCCTGACTTAAATGTCCTGTTCAATTCACTCATTTTTTATTCATTTATTCAACGCATACTGCCAATAAGGTGAATTTTTGTGAAGAGGCACCTGAATGAATAAAGATTAAACTCCTTGCTCTTTAGTACCCAGAAACAACTGAGTATTCAAATTTCATTAACACAACTTTCTTTGAAGTATTTCCATTTTTAGTTCATATAAAAGAGTCGTGAGTACTTAGCCTAGTGCAGCTGGTGGGGATCATTAATTAAAGAAGCCTGTTAGAAGCAGTAGAATCCAATCTCAGGACAGCTGTCTGTGAGGTTTGTTCCAAGATAGATCTAGAATCGAACTACAAGATAATTGCAACAAAATATGGAAGGCAGGGTAAGAGCCTAAGGGAAGAACTAATAATGGAAGATTGCAAGTAGTTTGCCTCTTCAGGAAAGAAATTAATGCTGATTAACACTAAGATTAATAGGAAAAGTGTAAGCAATTTAAGAGTACTGTTTAAGAGAGAAGAAACGTATAAATCTCAAACACTAAATAAAATACTGCATCAGTCCTATATAAAAAGAAACAAGGAAATATCAAGAAAAAAGTAAATTTTCAAACTGTAAACAAAATGTTAGAAAAATGATCAAATATATCAGTTATTAAAAGATGTGAACTGATATTTGGTTAAATATGAAAAAACAAAAGGCATTTTTACTTTTTGAAATGTGCTGGAAACAAGAAACAAAAAAAATTTTTGGCCAACTTTATTTTTAATAAGAAAAAAGACACTATCAGAAATGAAAACTGCAAAGCAAATATACCCCCAAACAGCGATATTTGGATCCTAAGGTAGAACTTGAGTGAAGGGATACAGAACCCCACAGACACAGGCAACACGTTTCTTGCTTAATAGGGCACAATATTGAAAGGCCTGTCCAATGATTCTTTGTTAATAATGAAATCAAAGTCTGTGGACTGGGTGTGAGAAAAGGTACATAATGTTCCTCAAGAGACCCAACATAAAACCAAAGAACAGCAGGAGAGGTGAAGATGAAGGAGAAATACACATGCAATTTCTAACTGTGTATGACCCAACCATGAGAGCCTAGGGAGGCTTCTGGAGGTGAGACACAGCCAAGAAGGAGAAGAGAAAGTCATCTCCAGGTTACAGCACCAGGAGTATGACTAAATGGGTATGGCTATGAGCTAGACAGAAATTGAGAAAGATGTGCTCCCCAGCAAAAGATTTTTTTAAAAAAAAGATAGAAAGAAAAAAGAAAAAGAAAAAGAAAAAGATTCAATGAGAAAATGTTCAATAAAATAAATCCAAATAGAAATTGAAAGCTGTTCCACCTTCCTGGCCACCCTCAAAACACATTTGAAAACAGGCTCACTCTTCCAAAAGAAGGTAATGAGAAAAGAACCACCTATGGACTTATGAATAGAAACTGCAAGGCAAAAAGAGGAAAGGAATATAAGTAAAAGACAGATGAAGCACACATAGCCTAAGAGAAACTATTTAAGAATCAAATATTCCCATACTTAAGAAGATTATAAACATGATTTTTAAAAAATTAAAAGGGCACAAAATATAGACACAGGTGCTCAAATAATAGGGTGAAGTGAACCTTCCAAAAAGATTACAAAGAAAAATAGAAGAAAATAGAGCTGATCTCCAACTCTACATAGGAGTGCAAAGTATCTTTTAAATTAAATTCTTTGGAAATTATCCTAAGGGTATACAGCAAATGAAGAAATATTTATTCAAAAAAATCTACTAAATCTTGGTAAGAAGAGTGAGAATTTGTGTCAGTTGAGCCATGACCTGCTACCCCCCTACCCACACCCAATTCTATACGTCAAGCTTGACTCCAGCTCACAGGCAAGGACTAATAGTATCTCTCCAAAAGGGCCAACCCATCAGTATTTCTTATTGCCTCCCAATTTCAAATGTGGAGGCTATAAACTGCAAGTGATTTCAGCCAAGAAGTCAGGGGCTCCCCTCCTCCACCCAGCCACCAATCACAGGACAGAGGCTCTACACCAGGCATAGCAGGCGGAGAACCCGGGGCCCCAATCACTCTCATTCTAGTTCACTCATAGTGTGAAGGTTCCAGACAAGAAGAAGCAGGCTGAGAAGACCAGAAGCTACTGCTTCTATCTAGTGCCCTGCTAATAAACAGGAATGTCACTCTATGATACCATCCCTACCACATGCTCTGGAGTGACTCAGAGTATTTTCCCAGGAAAGAAGTAGGTCATAAGAATAGAGGTTCTCCACCCAAAGTCAACACAGTGTAATATACAGATTATATATTATTGAATTGTACTATATGATTTTATTAACCAATGTCACTCACTAAATTTAATTGAAAAATATAATACCTAGCTTATAATGTTGTTCTACAGAAAAAAAAAAGATAAGATGATGAAAAAGAAAAAAGCACTCAGAACATTGTCTGGCTCATATAAAAAGCACTCTACAATTGTGAGAGAAAGAAAGGTTCCAAATGCCACCCAAAGAATCTGACTTTATTGAAACAGACTGTGGGAAAGTCCAAACCTAAATAAGGGTACTCTCGAAAACAGTGGAGATATTAGTAGTAAACAATTAAGAGCAACAAGTTAAATTGTAGATTAGCTACATTACCAGAGAGAACCAGGGAAAGAAACAGCTAAGAAGGACCCTCCTGTGGTCAGAACAAACCTCAAAGACTGGCCCAATACCTACCCCTGAAAAGGGTGCCAAAATTAACTTGATGAGACTACAGTGCAATTTATGCCCAACGGCATTATCAAAAGCAATACAGTGATCCCTCAGCAATTAGAGAAGCCTAACAGCTGGATGTGATAGCAATAGAGGCAGAGAGTTTAATAGAGATCAGCGATAGACACAGTTGAGAACAGCCCTCTAAAACCACCTGTCATCGGAGGTGACTGTGTGCATGCCCAAGGCTGTACTCTCTGAGGAGAAACACCAGAGGCTTCATACTGGGAGTTGGAGAACAGACTTCATTAACATAGTCTAGACAAGTCACTAAACAAATAAGCAAGCAAACAACAACAAATTCTAGAGGGGGGAATTGATATTCGGAGTTGCGAAAATATAGTATCTAAAATGTGCAGTTTTTAACAGAAAATTATGAAATGTGCAAATAAACAGGAAAGTTTCTTTGTATGTGCCCCATATACAGGGGGAACAAGCAGGCAACAGAAACTGCATGTAAAGGGTCATGGATGTCTGAACAGTCACTAGAAAGTTTATTTAAAGAAATGTAAATAGATTTCAATGTTGAAAACTGTACTTGAGGCAAGAAAAAAAAACTAAAAAATCATAATTTTAAAAAAACTATAGCCATACAGGACAGTTTAATGAAATAACACAAAATAAAGAGAAAAAATTAAAAAATAGAAGACAGACAAGAAATCTGTCTTACTTTTATAACTGAATTTTCTGGAGAATAGGAAAATTATCAAATAAAAAATAGATATAACAGAAGAAAATTTGCCTAAAATAGACATGAACTGTCTGCTTCAAAAAGACATGTCATGTTCCTGGAAAGATTGATATAAGCAACACTAGTCATATTTGGTATAATTACTGAACTTCAAGAAAAATGATTTAACTTTGGATCATATAGATATCTACAATCTCTAAATGCAGTAAAGAAAATATAGTTTAACAATAATCATAAAACTTCAATTAAAAAATTTCAAAATAATTTATTAAAAAACAGGATAAAGAGGAACTCATAACTGAATTTCTAGGTACTGACATAAGGACAGACAACAATCAGTGAAATGGAATTGAGATTCCAGAAATAAGCTCATACATCTATATTCAGTTGATTTTCTACAAGGATGCCAAGGCCACTCAAGGGAGAAAGGCTCTTCTCTTCAAAAAATAGAGTCATCCAAATGCAAAAAAATAGAGACATCCAAATGCAAAAAAAATAGAGACATCCAAATGCAAAAAAAATAAAATCCTGACCTTATACTATGTATGAAGACTAACTAAAAATGTGTCAGACCTATATAAAAAAGCTAAAATTGTGAAACTCTTAAGAGAAAACATAAGGTCAATCTTTAATACTTTGGATTTGGCAATGGTTTCTTAGATAGGACACCAAAAGCACAAGCAAAAAAGAAAAAATAAACTGAACTTCATCAAAATTACAATCTTTTGTGCATCAAAAGATATTACCAAGAAGGTAAAAAGACACAGATGAGAAAAACAATGTATCTGAAAAGGGTCTAGTATCCAGAGAAAATAAAGAACTCAACAACAACAAAAGAAGTCAAATAACCTAATTTAAAAAATGGGCAAAGGACTTGAGTAGACATTTCTCCAAAGATATAAAAGTGGCCAATAAACACATGAAAAGATGCTGCTCACCATTATTAATAATGAGGAAAATGCAAATCAAACCCTCTATATCACTTGACATACATTAAGATGACCATAATAAAAAAGACAGATAATAACAAGTGTTGGTGAGGATGTGGAGCATTTGGGACCCTCATACACTTGCTAGTGGAGATGTAAAATGGTGTACCTATTGTGAAAACAGTTTGATGGTTCCTCAATAAATTAAACACGAAATTACCATATGACAGCAATCCTACTTCAAAAGAACTAAAAACCAACATTCAAACAAAAACTTGTATATGAATATCAATAGCACTATTCACAATGGCCAAAAGGTGGAAACAACCCAAATGTCCATCAACTGATGAGTGAATAAACAAAATCTAATATTCATACAATGGACTATTATCCAGCCATAAAAGGGAATGAAGTGCAGATAAATGTTACAACATGGATGAACCTTAAAAGCATTCTGCTAAGTGAAATTAGACACGAAAGGTTACAAATTGTATGATTCTATTTATGTGAACTATCCAGAATTAGGAATATCCACTGAGATCAGAAGAAAAGTGAGAGAGGGCTAAGTGAGTTTCTTTGTCACATTTTCTTTGTCTATAAAATCAGACATTTGGAGCAGTTTGTATGAATGGTCAGTTCCAGGACTAGTATTTGTCATCATTATGTAAATTAGCATCACTGCCATTAACAACTGTCCTTATTTTTTTTTTCTTTTAAGAAAGTAAGGTTGCCTCACATAGGAATTCCATCCTGTGTTCTCAACCTCAAAGTAATGAAAGTGTGGGCAGACTGGAAATATGAATCCCATCCATTGTTAAGTAATTACTAGGGAGAGTAGTTGGTAATTTTTCTCATATGGTTTCTTTCTTTTTTAAATCTAGGCTCTAAGCAATGCATATATCAGAACTATACAATACCTAATTTAAGAACCTTAGTTATTGTATAAGAAATTTGTCTTCTTTCCCTTCTTAATATAGTTCCTTACTCTCTAATTGCTTGAATACAAAGGGAATGTGAGTTTTGACTTCTGACTTGAATGGTAAAAAAAAAAAAAAATCACTGTTTTCTGGTTTATGCTTTGGCAGTATAGAAATGCAAAGAGAGAGACTAGTAAGGTAGTATCTTTTAGCTAAATCAGAAAGTCCACTTTCACCAACCCCACTTTTATGAGGTTTCTCCCCAAAGAGATCCAACAAACACCTGCCTGGTGCAAAGATAGTTCTGGATCTAGGCAAAGGAGACCATGTGCCTCTAACTATCGCATCCCCAAATTATCAAAATCAACCAAAATGTTGGCTTTGGTCAAAGCAGAATGTTCACTTTTGCTGCCTCCCAGGAAAATGACCTAGTTTGTATTTGTGATGAAGCCGTGGAAAGAGCCTGTGGCTTCTCCACTTTTACTTTTCAAAGGCTCTCTGACACTCACCAAGCTCAACAATAGCTCTCAGTTCCAACCCGTTAGTTCCGAGACTTTACAAAGCCACATGTGGAAGACAGAAAACAACAGTCCAAGTTCTCCCTTTACTCTGTGGACTACATAAAATAAAATAGAATCATCGCAGAGGATAGAAAAACCACATGAACTCAGACTACTCAAATGATCCAGTGCATTCCAGACGACCTGAAACCAACAAGCATCACGCAACACTGGGTATTTATAAGACACTGTCAGAGAAAAAACAACCTTGAGCTCATGAAGAAAGTCTGTGTGCCACCACAGGCCCCAGCCCCACGCAATGTTCCACAACGTTCTGCCATTGTTTGGAGCTGAATGCACACAGCTCCTGGAGCTTTTCATCGGCTCTTAAATCCGCTGCTGCTCAAGCATGAAATATCTTTGGGTTCCATTAAAAAAATAAATGTGCTAACAAGCTGTTAAACCACATTTTACAACAAATGCATCAAACTGATGACTTAGCTTCAAAAATATGAACTAACCGGGATAATAAGGCTTTGTAGAATTTGGATAAATGAAGTGATTACCTCACAGTGAGGAAAATCTGTGGGGCACATCCATGTAATCAAAAAAATAAGTTCCCAGTCCTTGGAGGAGAATTCAAAACACTCCGCCTTGCCTCCCAATAGTCCTGAGCCCAAAGGGTTTGGACAGGAGGAAAAACAACACAGGTACAAAAAAAAAAAAAAAAAAAAAAAAAGGCAGCAGGCGGGGGTGGAAGAAAGAAAGAAAGTCAGTCAGTTCTTTGATTAACAAGACTTCTTGCTGGACATAAGTACAAACAGCTGCCTGGACTCCAACAGCCAAGCCTAAATCTAAACACTCTACTGTTTACATAACCCAAACTTAATCAAGCGACCATATAATCCACCAATTTAAAGGATCCCTAACAGTTTCAATGTAATGTTGGTTTTCTCACAAGCCAGTCCGTCAACAAGCTATTTAAAAATGCCAGCCCCTCCAGCTCTGTCTTCAGTCTTGCAGCATCTCCCGCATAGTTACATTGCAGGGCTGTTCAGGGGAGACTATTTAGATGATTTGGGATTATAAGACATTTTCTGTTATTCTTCTGTTGGCCTGGTGCACAACATTTATTTAATATATGCAGAATCCAAATTACATTTTTTAAATTTGGATTTGATGGTATTTAATATTACAGCAATATTGTTACTAATAATAAAAAAAAATTCTTAGTCAATAGTATTAAATACCATAGAGGAATAAGTATGAGAGGAAAAGTATGAGAAATGAGAACTCATCAAGAGAAAGATATTAGGAAAAAGGAAAATGCCCATGAATATTAAATTGAAGTTAAAAAGTGATGTAACATAGAGGCCAGTGATATAACATAAAAGAGATAAGTCAGCTTCTCCCCAGAATGATAAATCAGTACAGAAAGATGGGGGACTGTGGCAAACTAGAGTTCATGTACCCTACCCAAAGATGGTATATGCGGTATATGCTACCTAGCTCCAACCCATTTTTTAAAAATAACTCCTATATTAAGATATAATTCACATACCATGTAATTCACACATTTAAAGTATATAACTTAATACTTTTTTGTATACTCACAGATATATGCAACCATTACCATAATCACTTTTAGAACATTTTCATTCCTCAAAAGAAACCCTATTCCCTCTAAAACCCTAGCCCTGGACAACCATTAATACACTTTCTGTCGCTATTGATTTTCCTATTCTGGACATTTCATATAAAGGGGATCATACAATATGTAGTCTTCTGTGTTGGTTTCTTTCACTTAGCATGTTTTTAAGGACTCCAACCCATTTTTGCCATAAATGTGTGCCCAGTGAGGCCAGATATTCCAAACTTTAAGAGAAGTTAGATAACCAATAGACACAAAGAGATACACCTGTCATATTGGCTATCATCAATAAATCAAAAACAATAAGGATGTGGAGAAAAGGGAGCCCTCATACCCAGCTGGTGGAATTGCAAATTGGTACAGCCATTATGGAAAACAGTTTAGAGGTTCCTCAAAAGACTAAAAATAGAACTAACTTTTAATCCAGTAATTCCTTTTCTGGATATTTTTTCAAAAAAACCTGAAACACTAATTTGAAAAGATCTATGCACCCCTATGTTCACTGCGGCTCTATTCACAATAGCCAAGATATGGAAGCAACCTAAGTACCCTTCAACAGATGACTGGATAAAGAAGTTACAATGCATATATACAATGGACTATTAGTCAGCCATAAAATAAATAATAATAAAATCTTACCATTTGCAATGGCATGGATAGACCTAGAGGGTATTAGCTGAGTGAAATAAGTCAAAGAAAGATAAATACCATATGATTTCACTTATATGTGGAATCTAAGGGACAAAGGAAATGAATAAACTAACCAAAAATAGACTCACAGAAAAAAAAGACTGCCAGAGGGGAGAAGAGTTGGGGGCTGGATGAAAAAGGTAAAAGGATGAAGTACAAATTACTAGTTACAAAACAGTCATGGGGACAAAGGGAATATACTCAATAGTATTGTAATGGCTGTGTGTAGAGCCAGATGGGTGCTAGAGTAATCGAGGCATCACTTCATAAATTGTATAAATGTCTAACTGCTATACTGTATACCTGAAACTAATATAAAATAATGATAAAAAAGAGAAGTTGGAAATCTGGATTCTTACTCAAAATAGTCCAATGTTGAAATATTGGCCACTAATTCAAATTAAATGCAAGCTGGACAGTGCAAGCCAGACAAATATGTCTGCATGTCAGATTCACAGGTGGGCCACCATTTTGTTTACTCTGGGGTTCTTGGAACAGAAAGAGGGAAAAATAAAGAGTGAGACAAGATTAAAGGAAGTAGTAAAAGGTCACACTCACCTAGGCAAGGAATGGAGAGAAGAAATCAGAGAGTTGTCACAAAGCAGAGAAAGCAAATCTGAATCTGCTCAGCAGATTCCTTGGCCTTCTACATCCTCAGCCTAGAAGCCATCTGGGATGTCAGAGTGAGCTCACTTTGTCACACTCATAGGCCCTGAAAGAACTAATTCAGATCACCGTTAGAGAGAACTGAGAGAATCTAGCCCATTTAGCAGGATAGTTAAGATATTCATTTGAATTTCTGATCCTCATGCCTTCCCTTTCTCTCCCTCTGGCCTCCTCAGGCATATCTATTTCTCTATTTCTCTATTTCTCTCTCTCTCTCTCTCTCTCTCTCTCTCTCTCTCTCTCTCTCTCTCTCAAACACACACACACACACACACACACACACACACACACACACACACATACATACATCCTGCACCCCCAGGTTAGCCAGGCCCTTCTACACTCTTGCCTTTGGGGATGCTTATGTGGCAGCTGAAAAGGGACATTCTTCCAGATCATCTTTCTAATTATCCCTTTGTCTAATTATCCCAAACTTTTAAGGTAATAATGCTAGATGTTCAGTACACAGGAATGAGGAGAGAAAAGAATGCCTAAATAAGCCAAAGTTGTGGAGGGAGATTGAGAAAAGTGGGGTTAGTCAGTGGGTCCCGGAGCAGTCCATATCACCAATGCACTTAGCACATCATGGGAAGACCTTAGAGAAGAATGGTGGCCTATCAAGGAAGGCTGAAACTGGATTAGGGTTATTAATCTCAGTAAATAATTGTATGCTTAAATTTATCACACAAGGAACAGAAGTGTGTCTTTCAAGTCTGATAAGGGCTTAGCCAGATGAGGACATCAGCAGTTCTCTTTATGGCCTGGAGTCAAGGGGGTTCTTGGCTCTACTTCTGGATTAATGTACTATTTCCTGGGAAGAAAGTTATTTCAATAGTACTATGGTTGATTGAGGGACATCTATTTTTCTAGAAACAGAAATCCCCTATCCCAGGCCCACCAGATTCAATCCACTGTCAAGACTAAGTTTTTGATATGACAACTTTACAGGGGTAGACAGAGTATCTATACATGTTTGGGAACAGAAACAGTGACTAGAATCATATCTGTAAGTCTGCCACTTTCTACATGATGACCATAAGGCTAGCATTGAGGACACAATGATTTTCTTTACTATTTCTGAGATTTACTCTTCAGGAATTTCCTCTTGCACATATGCAGTGAGTAAAATTCAACTGCATTTTAAAAGTGTTTATTGTCTACAAATCATGTGCCAGGATAAGGTCAAGGAAGATATTTGCCAGGAAAGTCACAGGCAAGAACTGTAAACATTTCACTGCAGTCTGATTAGTGGATACCATTAACACCAGCCAAGTGCTAATAAGGTACATCACACTAGAAAGAACCTGGGACAACATCCTCAAATAAAAATTTTACCAAGTAATTATTTAAAATTTAAAAATTACTTTTAATGAGGGAAGACTAGAAATATTACCATTAATAAGTTAAATAATAAACATGATCTTCATTGCAAGGATGTACTGAGCATTAACTAAACTTAAGTTCATATTGGGTTATAATGGAAAACTGACAAATGACAACATAGAAATTGAAGCGGCCATAGTCTCTGAGTGCAACAAGTTTCTTATTAAAGGTTGGGAATTCAAAAGCACCCTCCTAAATAATTACTAGCCAAAGAAGAAAATCTATAATTTATAATATGATAAAAGTGGCAACTTAAATAAGTGAGGGAAATTAATATCACTAAATGGTTTGGGGACACTAACTGTTTAGAAACATAAATTTAGATTACTACCATATATACTAAGACTTACTTCAGAGTGAATAAAGTCTAAATGTAGGATTGATATTACAAAAGAAGCTTAGGAAGATATTAGTGAATATTTATTTAAATACAAAATTGGGGGAGATTTCTCCAAGTAGAAAAGGAAAAGGAAAAACCATTTTAAAATGGATATTTTTATTATATAAAATGTAAATTTTCTGCATATCAAAACAAAACTTATTTTTAAAATGTATTTTAAAAATATATTTGCAACATAATGACAGAGCTATCATCTTTTATATATAAAACACTATATAAACTTGCTAGAAAAAGATGAGTGTCTCAAAAGAAAGGGCATAAAGAAAAGGCACAGACCTAAAAAGAAATACCAGTGATCAACAAACATAAGAAAAACATATTAAAAATCACTAGTCCTAGAAATCAAATTCAAATCAAGGCAAGACAGTGCCACATACCACCAACTAATCCCTGGTGATCTCTAGTTCTATAATTTTGTGTGATTTGGGATGGAAGGTAAAGTCAATGGCCTCCAAGTGTGGTAAGTTAAATGGAGAACTCTGAGTGGACCTGGGACTCCAAAAGCCATTAAGAGTTCCCATAGACAGAGCTTCAAGTATCATAAAATCACACTAAAAATCACAAAACACGTGAAGAAGTAAGCTATCCCAAACAGGAAGTTAGCAAAGAAAACACACACATACACACACACGTTCGGGCAAAACCTGACCCATAAAGATGAAAGATGTTGGAATTATCAGATTATAAGGGTGTATTGAAATTATGGTTGGAGCGAGTGACAAGTTAAAGTTCAAAAAGTAACAAAAGTTATAAAAATAAAAATAGTATTCAAATTAGAAAATCAATGGGCATGTTGACTGAATAAAAATAAATTGACTAAAAAATAGATTAAAAAAAATTACCAGGAATTCAGTACAGAGATAAATGGTCAGAAAATGAAAAGAACTGCTAGTACACAGGGAAACTAAAATGAGAAAGTCTAACATTTACCCAAGCTCCAGAAAGACATGATAGATTGATAAAGAAATACAATTCAAGAAATAAAATCTGATACATTTCCAAATTAATGAAAGACACATGTCCTCAGATTCACAAAGCTGAGGGTATCCCAAGAAGGATAACTAAATAAAATACACACCCAGATCTATCAGAGTTAAATTGTAGGTGGCTAAAATTAAAGACCTTAAAAGCAACTGGAAGTGAGTGGGGTGTACTGTGAGTAGGAAAGAGAGAACATTTACAAAGGAACAGTTACATTCTTACTTTCTCAGCAGCAACAATAAAAATACAAAGCTGAAGACTTTTATCTTCAGCAATACTTTTATCTTGCTGAGACAAAATATTGCCTAGAACTTTCAAATAAGCATTTTTTGACAATGAAGCAGCAACCATGGAGAGTCACCTGACTTACACTGAACTTTGCAAGGCAAAAAATAGACTTTGTGTTAAGCAACTGAAATTTGTAGGGTTTTTCTTACTGTGGCATAGCCTAACCTATCTTAACTGATACATAGAATATTTTCTACCAACAAATTTTCTATCCTGTGGAAGACAGAAAATGAACCCAGTTAAAGACTGCAAAAAAAAAAAAAACTAGGAAAACCAATATAGAAATTTTTATTGTTTTTGTTTTTCATAAATAGAAGGTAACATTTAAAGAGGAAGAGGAGGAGGAATACTGGTGGTGGTGGAATTCGTCTATAAGATATCAAAATATATTATAAAGCTTTAAATAATGGTAATAGTTGGGAGCAGAGGCAATAATCAACATAGTACGGAATATTGAAATGTGTCAAACATTCTCTTTCCCTTTCCAGATATACCTCTCACGCCTCCATCTTGCTGGGGACCATGAGAGGCTGATCTTTAAACATGGCATCAGTAGCTTCCTTTGCCCCTGGTTTCTGATTAAGTTCAAGCAATGGAAGACCCTGTTGGAGATTCAGGTTGGGGCATTTATTCTTCTAGCTACATTCCTGCCAAACTGAGTGCCAATTGGTCTGTTCTTTTACAGAAGACAAAGCTCCTGTCAGGCAGTCCTCTCCTGTCTGTGTTCCATAACTATGTGCACCCCTTGCCCTTTAGGCCCAGATATGATTATCTTCCCCACTTTTACCAACTCAGAGGTGCTTCATCACTCCTTACTGAATTCTCTTATGCCTGTCCATGCCTCTGTAGACAGTGGAGGGGATGCTATTAGCATCCAATGGGTTGAGTCCATGGAAGCTACTAAATGTCTTACAATGTGCAAAAAAATTGTCCAGGCCAAAATGTTAATAATGCCAAGTTTGAGAAAATGTGTAATAGCTGAACATATGATCAAGAAACAGCACAAGTTGATGACATTGAAATGGCCTCTTCAACAAAAGAGATTAGGGACAGTTAGACCTTAACCATTTTTAAACAAACAAATGTAACTTCACTTTATATCATATATTAAAATAAATTTCAAAGAGATTCAAAAGGTCATAGACTCAGCAGAAATGAGAAATCTAGGTATAGTTACATTTTATCATAAAACTCAAATTTCAGTTTTAGTTACTATAATATTATTTATTTTTATAATTATAGACATCTCCTGTTTAACATAACAACAGTTTTTGAAAATCTGATATTTGTACAAAGAAGTATTTAAATGGTCAAAATGTATGTTAATATCAGCCTGAAACCCCCAGCATAGTAAAACATAGTAAAATGTCTACATGTAACTATCATGTTAGGATGAAAATGCTTAAAACATGGCTTCTCAATCTCAAAACACTCAATGAGGTTGTCAACAGACTACTATGAATGAAGTAGCATGGCCTCTCCTAGCCCCAGCACCTCTACCATTTTTGGCAACATTTGGGAAACTTTCAAAAATGTCTACCTGTGCTTCTGGCATTCTACCAATTGCATCTTGGATATTATTCAAAACTATTCTGGTCTAATATATTGTTAATGCTGTATTGAATTTTGGGAATGTAAACATAATTTTTCTTATAAACAGTCACCTGAAAAAATGTTAATTGACAGATGTGTGCATCCTTTGACATTGGCTGTTAAAAATCAGGAAAATGTTAACCGGATAAACAATTTGTGTGCTATAATTTTTCACCTCCTAGTCTAGTATCCCATTGTTAGCCAAGGCCATCAGTTCTAGCAGACCCGAAGCAAGCAACACAAGGAAGCTTCTGGATGGCAACATACAGCATTCTTACGCTATTAGGATTGCAATCCACATTGGTAATTTGACCTTTCACTCATGAGACCAGAGCCAAAGTACAAGATGCTTTACCATCAGGGCCAGTTCATCAAAGCAACACTGAAGGAGAACTGCCAGTGAAGTCTAGTAGGGAAACATCAATACTTGCAATTAACCCTTATTGTCCTCTTAATGAAGGTGTTTCCCTTGCCTGTTGTCACATTTTGATTAATATTTGCATTTTGGAAGTGACAATAGCTGCCAAGAGAGAAGGCTAAGAAGAAAAATATTATAAGAAAAGCAGAATCCATTTGTGGACATTTGATAAGCTAGTTAAACATGAACTTTCTGGATTGTTAAAACGCCACAACTGCAAAATCAACCTTCAAATGTTAGCACTAAAACCCAATAGATTTCCCTTTACTGTTAGAACATTTTCACAATGATCATATAATTTACTCTTCTTTTCATCTGTTTTGATTAGTGCTATAGTCAATTTTGATGATTTCTGTTTTGACTCCTATGTTCACATTCAACTGATTAGTGGTGGGTGGTCAGGAGTTACATTAGAAACTTTGGTTCCTGTGGTTTACTAACAAATTCAGATATGTAAATTTATTCCTGCTTGTCCTTGAAATGCCAAATGTAGATACAAATAGTACCCTTAGTCAACCTGAGGTGATCTATGTGTGTTATGTCAATTTTGCTTTCAAAGAATTTCCTCCCTAGCTGAATGTAATAAAGGTTGATTAAAAAAGAACAGTTCTTTTTTACATGATTGCTACCTAAGTGATTATTCTTAGCTTTTCTATCTATATAAGGTTGCTACTCATTCACAAGTTTTGAAATAAACTTAAATGCTGACTAATATTTTCAGCATTTAAAAAAATGAAACAGTACAGAAGAGAATAGAAAACATATTGTATCCAAGTAGTGAAATGACTATTAATTCAAGAAACTATGTATCTATAAAAAGCATTTTTTTAAATTCTAGATAAAAATCACAGAAATTTTGAAAATCACTGACAGACACCATCAGTATCTAGAACATGGTCTGGCACATACCATGTGTTCAATAAATATCTGTTAAAGGAATTCACAATTGGGTGGGCATTACGAATCCAGCCAGGCCAAGATTTGGGAAAAATTCTTGATGTTCAAAGGTTAGTATTTTACTGACATGAAATATTTCCTGGCTGTTTCTACTCTTGGATAAAAGAAAAATGAATAATAGTAAAATCTGGATTAACTAGTACCCAACAGGTTCTGGGCCCTCTACCAGAATTCTACATGATTATTTACTTTCATCAAAAACAAACAAGACACAAGGATGAAAGCTACTGTTGAAATTTTAGTTTGGAAATGTTTCATGGTTGTGGAATACAGGAATAATTAGAGATTTTTGCCCTATAATCTACATCTACAACACTATAAGGATTATCATCTGCTGCTCAAAGTAATCGTGCTGGGCACAGCAAGAGAACCTTACTTATCGGAGAACTACCTGTAATGTTTAGCACACTCAATTATAAGACAAGGACGTGAACCAACATACTCAGTATTCTATAAAGGTTTCCAGCAAAAATATGTCAAAACACAAAAGGTTTTCCATTTAATTAAGTTAATCAGAGGATGTCATCCCTCTAGTGGCAAGGATTAGAAGTTGATACAGATTATGTTTGCAGAGCACCTGCCCTCATGGCAGGCAGAAATTCTTAAGCAGTTTCCCATATTTCATTTCAAATTAGTCTTCAAAACAGCTATGAAACATAGGTATTTTTCTCATAGCAAAGAATCAGAAAGTGTGTTTCAATGAGGTTAGGTAACACCTAAAGTCACCCACTTAATAATTGACACATCCTGCATTTAAACTTGCTCTCAAGCCTATTTTCTGTAAACTATACCATGACGCCCACAGGTGTAAGAAAACTGGCTGGTCCAAGCATTACGATCAGAGGTTATAAGCTTTGCCCATACTGATGTTATATTCTCCAAACATGACTTTTCACAAATTAGTGCCTTGGCCCTGCTATTTCCTCCGCTTTATTTCTAAATTTCCTCTATTCTGTTCCCTCCTGTAACATTAGAATCAACCTCTACAAAATCTTCCTTCATTTTCCAAGTAAAAATATTATATATGCTAAGACATTCTTGATTACAAGCAATAAAAAACTCAGTTCATTTCAGTCTAATCATAAAAGCACTAATAGCTAGAAATTTCAGGGTCATGAGGACCAACTCTCTCCATCTGTCTGTTAAGTAGTCCTCTGTATTGTTTCTATTAACAAACAGGATCTTTCCTCATCATGGCAATATAGAGGTCATTAACGCCAGGCTTCCATCCTCTAAGTCCAGGATCTCTCTCAGAAGTTTAAACCAAGTCTTACCTCATTTTCCCAGTCATGCATCCCTCTCTGAAACAATAACTGTGGTGTGCAGAATTCAGTGCTCTGATTAGCTAGGCCAGGGTTAAGTACCCAGCTTTATAATTAAGGGTGAAGTCAAGATCACCTGAGAGTAGTTCCCTAGAGAAAAAATGGGCACTATTCCTCAAAACAAGACAAAAAAAAATAGATATCCCAAAGAGTCACTGGATATCTCTCTCAATAAGGTAAGAAACCCCTTACCTTGTTTCACCGTAGAGTTTTATGTTTGTCCCTCCTCTATCAGCTTTAACTATAATTTTACTTTGATACATAAAATTGTAATTGGAAACACTTTTCTCAGGTCAACTTATAAGCATTCGAATTTTTAAAACTGAGGTCCCATATCAATAATAAGAGTAGTTGTGGTATTGTTATTATTTTGGCTAGAATATTTAGTACTTACTATATGCTAGATACTATGCTAAGTGTTTTGCACATATTCTCTTTTTTTAATCCTTACAACAACCTGTGAAGTAAGTATTACCATTATCATTTACAGATGAAAAAACAGACTTTAAAACTTAAATATATTGACCCAAGGTCACTGCATCAGTATGTGGTGGAGTAGAGTCTAATTTAAGTTTGAGTCTAGGGAGCCATCCTGTTAACTAGTAAGTAAACCTTTTTTGACCCATTCCTTTGATACCCTCATCTATTAAATCTAAATAGTTACTCCTTCTAAAAGATCTTCAAATGCCCCCACAGTCACCATGCTATTAATTTCACAATGTTTGTAAAGAGTTAGGTTCTTTATCTTGTGAATGATGATGCTGAGGCTTTCAGATAGAAAGAATTTGATATTGCCCTGATAGACTTCATCTGAACAAAATCCCATTTTTCTGCCTCCCATTTGTTCTCTTCACTGGAACATTAAATATATAATGTTTATATATTTATATGTTTAATAGAGACATTATACATATAATACTATAAAGAGCAAAATACTAATAGGATGAAAGTACATTTAATATATTAACTTTGAAAAAGTTTTGACTTTCAGGACATCTATAAAATGTTTCCCACTGTGAAATCTCACTGCTTTAGAAGACCAAACTAGTAATGGAAAAAAATGATTCAATTAAAATTAGAACATTGTACAGGAGAAAATAAATCTGGGATCAATAGGTTGAGGTTTTTCTACAGTATTTCAAAGATCCCTGGTAATTACCAAATGTTTCAGTAGCAACAGAAGTTAGGTAAACAAAGGAGAGAGTGTACCTTACTCTCAAAATACTCTGAACAATTATGACTCAGAAAAGAGTCATACTGAGGACTTTAAGAAATCAGCACAATGTGCTCTTGTGGCTGAGAAGGCTGCCATATCCTGAGCATCATCAGAAAGAGTATTGGAAACAGCATAAAATTTAATCCATCCCATCTATGGAAATATGGTTTACCCACACCTGGAGTCATGAGTATCATTTGGTCATTCTAGCTCAAGAAAACTGAGAACTGGCATGAAGACAACCAGAGAAGAGTTATTAAATTGGACAAGGAGCTTCTTTATGAGAATAAACTAAGAAATAGTATTCCTCAGTTTGGAAAGACAAAGACTTTAAAAGAATATAGAAAAGTTCCTAAAAGCATAATGGGTTTGACTAGCAAGAATACAGAGTTTACCCTCAACATTTTAGAAAGTCAAGTTTAATAAAGGAAATAGAGAAAAATTTCTCTGTGATTATAAGCATATCATGTTTATTATCCCAAGAGATGCTAAAGATCACAAAAATAAGTAATTTCAAAAGATTACTTTATTAATAATACCATGAGTTTAGTGAGAAGACCACGAAGCAATTAATTTGTGGATAGTAGCTTTATAATAGCTTACTTAAAACCAGAGATTGTTAGCTTGTATTTAGCTCTAAAACTAACATGAAAAGCAACCATAAAATTGCTTCCACAAGACAGTCTTTCTTATAGAGAAAAAATAGAAAACTATACTCTTAGGTTAGAAAGCTAAGTTAACTAAAATTGGCAAACCCTAAGACTCTGTCAGAGTCCCTGTAAGGACTAAGTCCCCCTACCATATCAGCAAGACCTGTCTCTGACTAAACTCAGTTGGCTCTGATGCTCTCTTTCCAACAATTATTCAGAACTATATGAATGGAGCCCAAATATCCTTCATTAAAGTATAGAAGGCATATTAAAAGGCCATCTGACTAGCTGATTATGTTGTAACAACCTGTGATTCCCAATGTTGCCTCATTTCTGTGCATGTTCTCTTGTCATCTCTGGATGGAAGTATGAGAACAGTTAACAGGTGTATTCAAAGTCCTTCTATAATATTATAAAAGTTATCCCAAAAGAAAACTCATAAAAGAGGCCAAGTACATCATATTCTTCATGGGCCAGTTATCCAAATGTCATTATGTCTTGGGCTTAGAGGTTAATGGTTCTTTTTCATAGCCCAGATAGAGACAGGAGGGACAATCTTGTAGGTGGACACAATGATTGATTTATATTTGTCTTTCTCTGTCTGAAATGCTACTGTGTCAATAGACATTTGATGAATTGTCTTAAGAAAGGTCAGAGATGAGGAGGTCCAGAAGACGTGAAAAAAAAAAGAATCACAGAGAGGCTGCAATGGAGAAATCCACACTATTTTATCTTAATTGAATTCTCAAGTCTTTTGAAGATGACTTACTAGCAATTTAAGAAAACAATGAAGCAACAGTGTAGTTCCAAACATTGCCCAATAAAACAAACTCCAGATTTCAGGGCTATGTGTTAGCTACTGCAATTAAATTGAATAACACAAGGATGCTTAAGGAGAAATCATGTGTTTGGCTAATGTCTACATGTTCTCTTCAGTATGCTATGGTTAAAATGACATCTCCAGAGGTGGACTTGTTTGTTTGTAAGATTCTTGCTTTAATTTGGTCATTACTTCTAAAGTTTCCAGGGAAAAAGCCTGAAGTGTAGCTTTTTCTCTTAAATATAATGTGGTTCATTCTTCAAACATTTACCACTACTAGCCCTAGAATCTGGCTTCTCTGATATTTGAGAGAATTAGCTGTTTCCCAAAAAACAGTTTGATGACTCTAGTACCCAGAATGGTTTTACTGGGTAATTCAGTAAGTGCCACGCATTCTCTCTCAAGATTATTAAATGCAAATGGACAAAAACTATTTTAACAGTGGACCTTTAATAGTGAAAATTGCTGCCATAAAAATGGAAGAAACCAAAAATCCAATAACCAATTACATTTAGTTTTGAAACAAGTTATATATTCATTTCAAGTAAATTGGCTGTTCTGATTATGATTGCTTGGGGACAGGGCCATAGAGAGGTAGAAAGTAAAAGATCTCAGGAGGATTCCAGGAAGTGAAACCAGATTCCAATCCACTAACTGCTGTGAGGGGAAGGGAGTACAAACGCAACAGCATTACATTCCTAGATATTTCAGTCCTTGTACAGCCGTTATTTCCAGTGTTTTTGCCTATCATCGTACTAAAAAGGTTGTGCTAAGGAATAATACTGGCTGATTAAACTTCACTGCCTTTTCATTTGCCAATCTACCCTTCAAAGAAATGATGCTACTGAAGAGTGACAGGCCCACCCAATGACACTCAAGACAGTCATTTGCCTTAATGAAGCTCTGGGACCTTGAAATAATCTCATCTGGAAAATTCAGAATTTACTCTAAAACCTTTGCCACAGTTTCCTTAAGTCACTTAGGTAAATTATCCCAAGCTTCAAGTTAAAAAGTACAAAATTTAAAACATAAGTAATTTATATATCTAACTTTCATTTCTCCTTCAGTTCAAGGTAGCAGCTAAGATTTGTCTTTACTTCATAACAAACAACTCTATGAGACAAGAACTATTCATAATTCTATGAAGCAACTGAGGGTCAGAGACATTACATAAATTGTCCAGTGTCACGCAGCTAATTAGGAGCAGGTCTAAGATTTGATTCCATAATTATGCTCACCATTGGAAGAATCATTCATCCTTGTCCATTAAGACTTTGGTATGAAGTACATTCCTAACATTTTAGGATTTGAATGACCTTGACAATAAACAAGATTTTAAAATTTTTTCAGATGTGTATTGAATGCCGGCTACATTTAAGGCACTGTTCTAGGCACTGAGCTGAGTCTTCTGTAATATTCTCTCTGGACTTTAGAACTTTAGAATTTAAAGGGACTGTGAAAATTATCAAGCTCAAACATCACATTTTTATATTAGAATATTTAAAAATCAAGATAATAAGTTGCTGGCTCATAGTCCCAAAGCCAGGTAGTTGTAGAATTGAGACTAGAACTCAGATTCCTGAAATCTAGAACAGTGCTTCTTCTATGATACAATTATGAGAGGTACAAAAGAAGTCTTTGCTCTGAAGGAACTTGTAGTCTAACTGGGAAGACAGAATGCAAAACCATGAAGTGATAAGTAATGGCACAAAATTTAAATTCCAAGATAGCAAGGCAAGTCTCTACAAGAATACATTATGACTAAATAAACAAGGGTTACTACTGAGGAAGGAGAATTTAATGAAAGCTGGAAAGTCAGCCTCAAGGAGAACATAAACTTGGCCATGTAGAGAGTCATCAGTGGAAGATACATGGGGAATTATTCACCTCATGGAAACTGTATATTATAAGTAAAAGTATAGCAGCAAGAAGATTAAGATACAATGGGGATCTAAGTAGGATTACCATGAGCCTCCTATAATAATAGCTTGTATCACTCTGATTTGATTTTCTATAGGGTCTATCCACCCATAAACTCTAAATCATTACAGTACCTGGAACATGCTAGGAGTTCTACAATATCTCAGATGATGGAAGTTAAGAAGGCAGGCAGGCAGGCAGACAGGCAAGCTGTGATTAGAATTACAGATTAAATAACATCAGAAAAGAAAATAGTGCCCTTGGGATTAGTAAATAAATAAATAAAGGACTATACTCACTCATCGCTTACATCCAAAGTTATCAACAGTCCCAAAAAAGCATAGCTAGAACCTGCGGTCAGCACAGTACTGATAACAGCCTACTTATCAGCCCACCAACATATTCTAGTAATAGTAAATTGTTCCAGATTGTGGAGGGCATTCACCAGCTCAGAGGCCCTTTTCAATTTGATGTAGGGAAGAGGTGTTTAAGAGAAAAGAAAGAGGAATTTGAGAACGTGTGTTAATGAGAGATTTTTCAAACATTCATGCACACTTTGTGATAAAATGCTTCTAAGCTAGAGTCATTTCCTGTACAAACAACATAGTTTTTCTTAGACCTATACCAGATTGCTGCTGGGCTGAATATCTAAGCTAATCTAAGGCTTTTGTCCCCTCAGCAGGTAAGGGACAAGCTGGACTCTAGCTACTCAGTCATAATGGAAGGCTGAGTCTATGATATGGTACATGATCTACTATTTGAAAGTGTCCTGCCAAGGACACAGTGTTAGTAGTATAGATCCTCCTCCATACTCAATGCAAATGCAATTCATTAATAGCTACTTAATGTTAAACTATGCCAAAAATATATTCTTAGTGCTAAGCTATACTGAAAAGTTAATGAAGTTTGGTATTAAATGATTAGTTTTATCTTACATAGGAAGACCAAAATAATCACCTTCTGTTTAACAGAAATCTGGGGTTAGAACTCCTCAGCTCAAACACTGATAGTTTGAGAAATCTTCACATTATGCTAACTAAAGTGGGGATGAGACAGAGATGGCCCCTCTGAAAAACATACTGGGAGAAGCAAAACCTAGTTATTCTGTGTGGAGACACTTATTCAGACTGGAAGCCAAAGTCTCTTAAAAAGTCCTGGTACCTCTCACCTGTAGTCTAGCAATGACATGAAATCTTGTCCAGGCATTTCTCAAAAGATGCTGTCAGTAGCTCAGGGGACCAGAGAGGAAAGTGCAAACACTACAAATACTGAACAGGTCAAGAAAGTCACAAAGCAGAGAGTGAAGCAATCAGAGATTAATTATACATGAAGATAACTGCACATTTTTTTCTTAGAAGTGAATTTATGGACTCCAGATTAATGAGGCAATTGAAATAGTGACCCCTAAATCCAGCAATATCTAGCAATTCCTTGGAAGCTTGGGAGTATTTGCTGGAAACTTTTTTAAAAATAAAATTGCTTTCCTAATGGAACTCTTAAAGGGTGTGTAGGGAGGGGTAATTTAAGAAGATTGTGCCTTCTACCCACGGATAAAAAAAACTTTGGGTTTGTTTTTCTGACAGTGGCCAGGGATTTGTGTTACACAGATATAGTTTCCCTAGAGAAATATTGAACCTATATTGATCTCTAAGGTAGAACCAGCCAGCATTGTATGAAAAGAAAATAAATATGGCTTTACTTGAAGAGCACTCACAAAACCTATGTACAGACCTCCCAAGCCTTATAGGTGATAGTTCTTTGCCCCAGAAACTCCCTCTTCCTGCAATCCCTCAATTCAACTGGCTTTCTTCTTTTATGCACAGAAAATGCCTATATCTTTAAAATTAGATAAAGTCACCAACCTCCAGCTCAGGAAACAAATGCCTTTTCAGCTACAGAGAACCTCCCTCCACTCCCATAACCTTGGAAGTAGAAAGAATTATTAAAAATACAATTTTGTGTGTGTGTTCTACTTGCATGAAGATTGATTAACCTGAGTACCTGCTGAAGACATCTACTGAGTCAGCATATGGTCAGTGACAACGCCCCAGTGTCTTCACAGAAGGGCTGAATTTCAAGCACAGTCAAGGAGGAGGCAAGTGCATGAGGCATGCAAGCAGTCCAACCTCTAAATAAGGTTGCTTGGTTAGAATCAGTGCTTGCATACATCATTATATTACCTTAGTTATTATTAATACCAACCACCCTTCTCCTCCTGAGGTGATTTCCTCTGGGGTGTGACACACATCCATAGCCACCACCAGAGGGGCCCACGCCAGCCTTGTGCATGGAGCCAAACCCCATAAAGAGTTTTTTGATTCAACAAGAAAAAAAAACAAAACCCACTGCATCAGAAAAGTTCTCAGTAAATTCCACCAGGTATCCAAGAGGTTACTTAAAAGTCTTTCTTTTTTTAGATTTTAAACCCAAAGCAGAGAACCATTTATCTTCTTTGGTAATTCCTCACAGGTTTTTGATTATCGAGGGTAGTTCCTAGACAACTACTAAATTCCCAGGTTAATTTCCCAGGTTCATGCTGTTAAGAGTTGGGTAACAAACGCAATACTTGTTTTGTTTTTTTTGTTTGTTTGTTTTGGGGGAAGGGAGCACTATATCTTTCTATAATTTTTTTCAACTTTTTTTTCTTTGTTTAGAAACCCTTTTATCATTAGGGCATTCATTACACCTTTTTCAGAACAAATATAATTTACAGATATTGTATCAAGCAACTTTTTATTAAACGTTAATGTGCAGCAATGTTTTGTTTAGCTGAAATGTGATTTTAATTGTAAAAAAAAATACAGGGTTGCAAAAAAGCAATTAAAAACCTTACTGAATTTAATTTGCTTTTATAAATGCCCTAAGAAGTTTTAAGCAAAACAATATTTTAAGTAGAATTTATTTTAAATGATTTCAAATTTACAGGAAAATTACTGGGACCAAGAAAGTCTAGTTTGTTATATTTCCTTTATAATTTTCTCATTACACCCACACCGTAAATTTTTTTTTGAATCATTTAAGTTGCAGATACCATACATCTTTACCCCTAGATACTTCAATGTGTATTTCCTAAGAACATGGATATGCTCTTATATAACCACAGTATAATTATCAAAATTAGGACATCTAACACTGACATATCATCTAAGCCACAATTTTTTTCAAATTTCTTCATTTAATCCAATAATGCCCTTTATATCTATCTCTCCCACCTGCCTCCATACAGAATCCAGGATCACCTACAGCAGTTAGATATCATGTCATTTTAGTCTTTTTTGAAGAGACTAAATAGGAATTGTTCTTCAGTCTTTCTTTGCCTACATGATAATAACATTTTTGGTGAATAGAGGACTGACATTATATAGCTTGTCTCTTAGTTTGAGTTTATCTGATGTTTCCTAGCATTAGATCAGTTTATAAAAACTTGGAAAAAATACAACACAAATTATGTGTTCTTATCATTAGGTCCCATCAAGACATAGCTAATGTTACTTTGTTCCATTGCTAGTAATGTCAACTTTGATAATTTAGCTACCATAGTGTCTACCAAGTTTTCCCACTGATAAGTATCTTTCCTTTTGTAATTAATATGTAAAATTTGGGAAACAATTTGAGACTATACAAATGTCCTGTTTCTCATTAAACTTTCACCTTTTTTAAGCATCTATTGATGAGTCTTACAAAATTGGGATTGTCAAACTCTTACATTCTGAAGAAGGGAAAGCTCTTCCTTACAATAGAATGCCAACTAGTAAATTCACTTTTAAATGTTAGGTTTGGCAAACAACCTGGCATCTGCTTTAGCGACTAACCTGTTGTAACAGGGTTTTCTGGCTGGCCTCTGTTATGTTTCTAGAGTCATAATTAGACCTTTTGTTGAGGATTCCCCAGGGTATAACAGATTTCTTTTGTATAGCAGGGTTGAGCTATAATTGGGATACCAATATATTTAGCTGTCCACTTATTTGTTTTAACAACATTTATGCAGTGTGTACTATATGCCAGGCACTCTTTTAAATGCTTTACAAATGTTAACCATTTTACCATTATGATAACTCAATGATGTAGGTACTATTGTTATTATCATTTTACAGATGAGGAAATGAAGGCAGTAAACTTGAGTAATGTCTTCAAGGTCAAGCAGCTTATAAGATCAATGTCCTGGACCAAAGTAGCCTGGCTCCAGACCATTATAAATGCTACCATAGCACAGATGCACAAATTCTTTCTTCTCTAATTCTAAGAAGCTTTAATGTCATATCAGTACATAGAAACTACCTATTTTCAATGGCAAACATGTGGCTTAGCATTTTTTAACTGAATGAAAACAAATGATGCTGTTGCTAATGTTCCCCCAAAAGGGAAGAGTCATAATAACAGAGCTAACTCAGAAAATCAGGGGAGGAGTCAGGAATGACAATGAAGCAGAGTCAGGAAGATAAACGCAAATTAGTCCTGGAGATTTGGGGGAAAATAGTTTCCATATAGCCTCGGAGCAACAGAAGTAGAGGGATGTTCTGAGTTTCTGAGGTAGCCCATTGGGGTGCCGAGGCATGGGGGAAGTGACAATGCCAATTTGGCAAGCTTGTCATGAGAGACAGAGATGTTTCTGAGGACAGTAAGAATGTACGGTCAAGCAATGAATGGGTTGAGGTTTGGGACATGAGGCAAGAATGTTGGCAAGACAATATCAAGAGTACCAACATTCACATCATTGGAGTGCCAGAAGGAGAAGAAAGAGAACAAAGAATTGAAAACCTACTTGAAGAAATGACAGAAAACTTCCCAAATCTGGCAAAGGAAATAGACAAACAAGTCCATGAAGCACAGAGTCTAAAACAAGATAAACCCCAAAGAGGTCCACACCAAGACACATCATAATTAAAATGCCCAAGGGTTAAGACAAAGAGAGACTCTTAAAAGCAGCAGGAGAAAACCAGTTTTTTGCCTTCAAGGGAGCTCCATAAGACTGTCAGCTGATTTCTCAACAGAAACTTTGCAAGCCAGAAGGGATTGGCAGGAAATATTTAAAGTGGTGAAAAGGAAGGACCTACAACCAAGATTACTCTACCCAGCAAAGCTATCAGTTAGAATCAAAGAAAAAGCTAAAGGCTCAAATAAATCAAAAGACTAAATGGATAAGAAAACACGACCCTTACATATGCTGACTACAAGAGATTCACTTCAGATTGAAAGATACATGCACAAAGTAAAAGAATGAAAAAAGGTGTGGTGGATATAGTAATGTTCACTAAATCATCCATATGCTCCGTGATATTCTCCAGCCCCTCTGTAGTTTAGAAGAGCCATGTGCCTTTGATCATATCATGGTCTGTTGTTATGAGAGTTGTATCATTTTGGGGTGAAAGCACAGTAACAGCTGGTGTGAGTTCTCTATGAGTATTCTTAATATGTCTCCCTAAACATGGAAGCCCAGTGTTGCGACAGTGGAACCAAAATGAAAGCAGCCTGGACCATTCAATCACCACATGGAGGAGAGCTGCCTTGGAACAGGAAATAAATTTGTTCCATTAAGCCACTGACATGTAGAGTTTTTAACTGCAATCCCAACTATCCTATCCTGACCAATATAACTAAAAAATACATTGATTTGGGCCAAAAAGTTGCATTCTATTCAAATTACCATATGCATGTCCCTGAAGCAGTGGTTCTCAACCAGGGGGTATATTTATCTCCCTCCACCCTCCCCACAAGGGACATTTGGCAATGTCAGAAGACATTGTCAGTTGTCAGGACTAGGGATAAGGGAAATGTTCTACTTGTGTTTAGCGGATAGAGGTAAGGAATGCTGCCAAATATCTTACAATATGCAGTACAGCATCCGCAACAAAGAATTGTCTGCCCCCAAAATCTCAACAGTGCCAAGGCTTACAAATCCTGGCCTAAAGAAAAGGGCTATCATCTTCATCTTATGCAGGGAATTATTTACTTTCTACATAAAAATCCACCCAAAAAGATACACTTATACCGATTATGTTTTAAAGGTTACCAAAAATAATGTTTAATGGAATTTTAAAATTTTTCCCACTATAGCAAATTTTGTTTTAAAAATATACATTGCCTTTTCCTCCATTTTCACAAAACAATGAAACACAAAAGAGCACTTTAAATAGACCCATATTGTATACTTAGCATGTCTTCACTTTGTCTTTGTCATAGATTCAGAAGTTCTTGTTCCAGAGAGATTTCTTAATCCAATTCTCTCATATTTTAGAAAAATGAACGATTGAAGAGTCAATATAAGAACTAGAAACCACATTTCTCAGGTCTCATTTCACTGTTCTTTCCACTACATCACACTGTTCTCCTTCATTTAAAAAAAATGCTCAGTACAGGTCTGAGGAAGGTAAACAGCTGCTCAAACCATAGGTAGGGTTGGAAGGGTTGGTGGAGCATCATGTTTGAGAATGATGCATAGTTTCCAGGTGAGAGTGTTTGGTTTCGACGGGAAGGGCAGAATAGAAAAGGTAGAAAGAAAGCTTCCACAGTGAGCTCATCGACACAGCATGTCCCCATTCAACCACTGCTCCACAAACCCATTTGGCCATGTCCGTCTGCATCATCTTGTTTCCCAGGTAAGTATTTGGTGTATAAGGTAGAACTAAACAGCAGCTTGGCAAGAGCTGTGAGAAATTTCAAAAAGTAATTGAATGATGCTGGATTTAGAGTTGGGATATCTACTGCCAGATCTGACTCTTAAATACATGCCCTCCATTATACCACAAGCCTCAATTTCTTTTTCCTTCACCTTCTATATATTTCAGGAGCCTTCCATGGGAACAGTGTTGGGGAGGAGGTGATATGGGTTATCTTTCTCATAATCATCTTTTGTTCCAATGTTCTGATTTACTCTCAAACCTTCTTATTCCATAGCTCCTGGCTAGCATTCAATTCTCTCCATTCTATGTTAACCCAAATGTTAAACTACTCATATGAGACAGGATTTATGCAGAATTGTATTAAAGAGTGAGGATAATGGGAGGAGGGAGAGAAACATAGAACACAGAACAGAAAACATCTTAATATTAGTATAATAGAGCAGTGTTTTAAAACATACATTAGCCATACTCACATCCTGTAATTGGATGTTGTCTGTCCTTCTAACCCCAGTCCCCTCTATTTACCTTATCTTTCTCTCACTTTCATGAACCCTGCCCCCTTGGACTACCTGTAAAAATTATAAAAATTCCTTTTATTTTATCATATGGTACAATTTTGTTTTTTTGGTCTCAACTCAACCCATCTTGAGCAAGCTTGATGTTGTGAACTTTGTTTAGAAGGTTCAAATACATCACAGACAAGGCTGACACATCCCAGAAAATCACCTTTCTTGGGAAAATTTGGGCTTCTTGACTGGCAGATGCTTGTGGTTTTAAGTGGCAGATGTTACAACAAAGCCTTCCAGAGATAAGTATGACAGAGGAGCTATGTGGGAAACCAGACAGACTCTCACTTCTTGGGAAGTTCTCTGTTTTCATCTAATGCTTTCAGCACTGCCCTAGTGTTCAAATGCCATAAAGCATCTTCCAGCATCAGATTCTTGTGGGAGGGATTCATTTTCAGAAAGTAAAAGCAATCTAACAATAAGAACATACAAGGTCTATACTGAATACTAACTGGGTCCACTTTCATCATTTAGCAGAGAGTTTACATTTTGGTTTTACTTACTGAACCATAAATTGGAGATAGATGAAAACCAAAATAACATAAATAATTAAATTAGATAAAACAATCATTGGGATTATTTTATTCTGAATTAAGGTGAATTAAAAAGTAGATACATACACACATTTACATAAATGTAATTTGTGCCCAAGTCAGGACATCTTATGTTTTAGGCAAATTTTTTTGGCTAAATGATCAGGTACACCATACCTTTTATCTATTCTACTTTAATGGCCAACCTTTGTCATCTTACACTACTACACAAAAAATAGAGTGAAAAAGAAACTAGCTTCCTGATAAGAGGCCAAACTTTGTGGAGGAGTGGAAAAGAAGAGACCCTGAGAGACACTGGATTACCTAGGGCCATCTCCCTCTGGGATGTTCTTTGTAATTCTCCTTTTCACCTTCTCCCCCTTTTTCAGCCAGCTTCAGATATACAAACTCACTGATAAGCAAAGAGGAAGCCAGCCAATTTCCTTCTTATCCAAGTTACTATGAGCCACTCATCATTTACAGCAATTCTCTTGAGACCTGAGAGCTGACCTCATGCTTATAATCTGTTGGGAGGTTCCTGACCTTATCATACTCTCCATTCCAGCATAGTTTTCCCAGTGATAACTAGCAGTGGCTGAAATAACTCCTTTATTCTATAGCTGGTAAAGTCTGAGTTGTAAAGTTAATGGCTTTCCCTTTGCCAATCTACCTTCTCTCCCCAGTCATTAAACTATATAGCTTCTCTCTATTAATAAAAGGTTCTAACCAGGACTGGTGTAAAATGCCCTTGTGGCCCATTCAAGGATCACTTGCAGTAAGTGTTTTAGGAACCAAGAAAAGAAATAACCTTTTCTGTTTTTGTTTCAAACAAACACAGTCTAGTATGTTGAGTCTTCTAACAGTGACAGGAAAATTGGATCTCAGGCCAAACTTGGCCACTTATTTGCCACATAGCTGTGACCTGGTCACTTAACTACTTTAGATTTTAATCCTAAAAATAAAAGATCACAGAAGATTTAGAAAGGACTGACCAGGGCCACAAGTATATATAATAAATAAGAGTACCTACATCTATCACTTAAACAACTACCTTCACAGTGAGGTTCATTCCTTATCATGGGCAGTGGGAAGCACCCAGATAGTCTCCAGACTACATCATAATAAACTACTATGATTACAAAAAACTCCACTAAACTCTCAAAACCTTCAACCTTGAACAACTGGAAATACTGTGGACTGCTGAAATAAAATGCAATTGTTAACTTATTCTTGGTGACCTTACTCACACTGTGAAATCACTGAACCATGCTTTACTTCTGCTTGAGAGTTTGGCAAAGAATGGCAGACTGAAGAAAAATGTTTTTGTCCTCTGTGCTGCAGAATTCTGAACCATCAGGTGTCTTTCCAGGCCCATTTGTGCCTTGGAAATAACTGTGCTCTCTGGCATATGAAGCCCTCTTGTTTGGAGCATGTTAATAAAATTGGTCCAATAATTGCATCCATCTGAAAAGTTCAGGATAAGCTAGGTTATGCTGCAATAACAAAAACAAAGAAAACTCGGTGACCTAAAACATCAAAGGTTTGATTTATTGTTCATGCTACATGGCCATCATGGGTCAGCTGGGGGCTATGTTCAGCATTGTCTTCATGCTGAGAACCAGGCTGACAAAAGAACTTCTATTTGGAATACTATGGCAGATGAAAAGACAGACTATGGTGAATTACACACTGGCTCTTAAAGCATTCCCTGAGAATTATGCACTGGATCTTAAAACTTTTCCTGTGCAATTACTTCTGTTCAAATCATTAGCTAAAACAAATCATATGACTATACCTGACACCAAGACATAGAAGAAAAATTAGAAACATTTACAAATAGCATTAATGATTACCTTGGAAGTTTTTTCTGTTTCATCATCCTTAGAATCCCTGATCTTATGGTGATAAACCTATGTAGGCAGTGCCTATGTATACCCATGTTACTCAGCTGAAAAGACCCAAGAGATCTCCCATATCCTTGTATTTCTTCATAGTCTTCAGTAGACCTAAAGACCATGATGAATAAGGCAAAAAAACTAAGAGATCACTCTAGAGTTCCTAAAAAGGTATGCCAGGAAACAACTTGGGGAAAATGGAGCTGACATAGTTGTTTTAACAATAAGGGACAACCACAAATCTCAAACAAAACTTTTTATTATCTTTGAAAATCAAGTTTCTCAAAAATAGGCTCAAAAATAGAGGCATTTACTTAAAATACACTAACTAGTTGTACTTTTATTATTTAGTAGTGTGTACATTTTGGATTTTACTAAGCCACAAATATAGTTGAAAGTAGGTGGAAAGGGATGTAACAAATGAGACAAAAGATAACTGGAATTATTATACACACAAACACAAATGAAAAGCAACTAACAAAACAAGGCATTAGTAGCAGGAGTGTCTGAGAGTTCCAGTTGCTTCACATCATGGGCACCACTGGATGTCAGTATTTTATATTTTGGTCACTTAGTTTCTACTTGCATTTCTCTAGCTAAAAATCTTCAGTGATCTTTTCCTGAATAAATTAAGAATCGAGTAAAAGATTCTAAAGGATGAAAGGCCAGCAAAGTCTTCTCAAAGGTGGGGGATAACATGTAAAATTTGAGACTCAGAGTTGTCTTCAGATTCGACTTCAGAGCAGGGTAGTACTTTCTGATATTTGTACTAAAGCTTTTCTAATCCAGAAAGAGTGGAGAGCAATGAGAACTATGTTGTTATCCCAAGTCCAATATACTAACTCCCAGGAATGGCCTGATTCCTGCCACCATTACCATCTTCCTTTTTGCCCTCTCTCACCTTGGTCTGCCTCTCTATCCAGTCACAGCTGAAGTAGAACAGGCTGGTTCAAAAGAGGACCAGAACTATTTAAAAGGCCTAGGCAGTAAAAAGATTATGATTTTCAAATATGCCCAAAATTTTAAAGTAAAAAAAAACTCTCATAAAACAATAGTACAAAATCTTCTGTTTTTAGAGTAGTGATTCCTCCTGGAAATGATAAAGTTGGGGAAAATTTACTAACAAAATAAATACTCAATTTTTCTATGAGTAATAGGTGTGGGATTTTAAAAGAGTCTGAAATGTAGATCGATATTTTCTTACCATGCACATTTGGGGCACAGCAACTTAAGAGTGGATATTTTTTCATTAAAAACTTTTATTGAGATATAATTGATATATTACATTAGTTTTAGGCATATAGCATGATGATTCAATATATGCATATATTGCAAAATGTGGATAACATTTTATAGGTGTCCTAATTATTTCCTGTTTACTTCCATTGTAGACTCTAAATTTGTAGAATTTGGGTAACTTGAAGAAAGAATTTCTATTTTGCAAAATTCCAAGATCCCCAAAGAAGTCCTTCTTTTATAATTTTGAGTGACAAAGTTAACATAAAAAAGAAGACACATCTATATAAACTTAATTTAGGGGAAAATAACTGTTTTTCCTTTTGAAACAAATACAAAGTTGTCTGTCTTTTCTGTGAGTTCAAGCTTTGGGGAAATCCGTTTCCTTGTTGTCTACAATAAGTTGGAACAACATTTAAGCATTTCCAAAAGCCAATACCATCTCATCCTGCAGTTGACTGCTAAAGAATACTCCAAGATAGATCTAATCAATTCACCTAAAATAGTAATTATTCAATGAAGAAGAGTTTGTATTATAGGGTTAATAAATTAGCAAGTATTTCCATGTTATAAAAAAGTAATCTACTGCAAATATAGACAAAGACGTAACGATGGCTATGGCTACAGCTATATTGCAGCTTCATTAAAATGAAAAAAGAAACATCAACTGAGAAATCTATGTATTGAATAAAAGGCATTATATTTATAAAATTAGAAAAGAACCTAATAACAATATACCTTTAATGTAAAAGAACTACTAAATGACATTTTATTTTAGTAAAAATCTTTTAATTAAAATTAAATTGTGAATGTTATAAAATTAATTTATAAATAAAAACTAGAATTTAGGTCAAAGTTATATGTCATGTCATCCATCCATTCTTTCCTCTGGTTAAGTTCTAAAATATGTTATTGGTTTCACATTTTTCAATGTGTCTTACTATACTCATAATGGTTGGTGGACTAGATGTCTCATTATTTCACAATCCATGAATGTAAAGCAATAGACAAATGTTAAGGTCAACTAAACCTGAAATGGATAATAATGTTGGGAGAGGAAGGCAGAGGGTATCAGGGGACAATGGGCCCTTGAGAAGGTCAGATGTCTCTGCTCAGATCCAGGAGTACCACCCAGAGGGCAGAGAAAGGCCAAGTGGTTCTTCAAAACTCTTTCAAGTGCCACTTTCTAGGTTAACCCATACATCTAAAGGGCAAGGCACTGCTGAGCATTATCTGCAGAGATGCCCTCCTCAATGAGCTGTGTGTCAGGAAACATCATCAGGCAGTTTCTAAACTAGTCCATAATCACCATTCCCTTGAACTCCAAGACCCAAGCCATCTACATCATTGAACAATGTTAAGCATCAGCATAAGATACAGAACAAACAAAACAATGTATTTTGAGACATCCCAACTCATCTTGGGTTGGTAAGTTAGTGGCTTCTGGAATTGAAAATAAGTAGGTGAGAAATGGTGGTGAATTCTCTTGGTTTTGGCCCTGATGGCTTCCCAAAGGATGTTTTAATATATGAGAAAATTCAGGATTCAGATATTCAGGTTGTAGAAATGATTATCACTAGAAGTAGAAAAAAAGGACAGAGCATAGAAAAAGGCAGAGAAGAGGAAACAGAATGGAATGAGGGGTCTCAAGTGAGTAGGGTAAGAGTCAAGCTATTTGTACTTAGCAAAGAGAGTCCAACTTTTCTTCACTATACTGTAAAGTATGAGAAAATAAAGAACAAGTATTCTTGGTAAGAATCAAGAGATTGTAGGAAAAATGAAACATATACCTTTGTAATGATTGGCTTAATACCTCATAATAAGACAATGACTGGATACAGTTAAGCTATTTTCAATTGTTTTAAATGAATTACAATGCCAATGAACTTCTGGGGCTAGTTGATATCCATAACAGTGAAAGGAAGGTGTAGATGGGAACAGAAAGCCAAGTCTGGCCAATGATCTTTCTGAGATGGAAAAGTAGGTGTTAGAGGAGTTTTGTTTTATGTATATATATATGGAGATCCAGATAAAACAAGTTGGGATAAGCCACCTTGAGGAAGGGAGATTTCAGGTACAAGTACATGAGGGGATTGAGAGTACAGCTCAAGTGTCATCCATTGTAATTCTGTTCAGAACCTTTTCTAGGGACCCAATAAATATTTTGGGTTATTGAAGTTATATTAAACTTCAAAACAATTTGGAACTCAATCTTGGTCACTTACTAACAATATCACATTGGTTAAGTCTTCTGCCTTTCTAAGCCTCCATTTTACTATCTGTAAGTTGGGATAATAATAGGGCCAACTTCATGGGGTTTTTTTGAGGATGAGGTGTGATAATACATTAAAAGTTCAGTATATGTGGTTCTCTGAATTATTCCTCATTTTTCACCCCTTTCTGTATCCACAATTTTTCCTATGTGACTTAACAAATCTTCCCACCAAAGGCAGAATTTATTTCTCTGTACCACTGATATTGGCTTGGCAATATGATTTATTTGACTAATGAAATGTGGATAGAAGTTTCCAGCATACCCTATAGGAGCTTCCAATCTCTGCCATGAGAATATGCCTCCAGGTGCTATTGCCTGTTTGGTCTGTGCCTATTTGGTCAGAATGAACACATATATAACACACCTGGGCCAAATCTGTGTAACCTGAAGTGTGTGAATGAACATTTATTATATGTCACTGAGATTTGGGCTTGTTTATTGTGCAATAGGTGACTGATACAACACAGTCTTGAAGTATGGCCTGGGAATATGCATTTCTCAGGTTATGCACAATAACAGAACTTGTGAATCACTGCAGTGTCCTTACTGTTCTTAAACCATATCACTTTTAAAAGAACCACCTGAAATTTACCTTTGAAAGTATATATTCACTGGTGATAGCCTTTGTGGAAAATTATCTTTTCTTTGAAAAAGTTCTCGAATTTGCTCTTCCATGATTTTACTCAATGGTTATTTTACCCCATCTTTCTCCATAGTTTTCTTCTAAATAGACTTCCCTTTCTTCCCTTCACCTAGATTCTCCTGTATCCTTCAATACTGGCCATATACCTGACTTCTTCAGAAGTCTGACTTGACTACTCCAGCCCTCAATGATCACCTGTTGCTCTTGTCATCCGCACTGTATAGTTAAGACTAACTCCATAATGATTTAAGTTTTTTTTCCTTTTCTGGGCTAAACTGACAACTCCTCAAGGTAAGGGCTGTCTTTACTCCTTCTGTCTTTACTCCTCCCATGATCTCTAACATAGAGATATATAGTCATTCTATATACAGTATACTTCATTAACTTGAGAGATTTTCAAAAGCTAGCTCTGATGAAATTGAATATTTTCTTTACAAGAGAAGTTAAGATGTATTCCTTGGGACAAATATATGAAATTGCATTGCAAAACATTTCCCCTTCTGCTAAGGTGTTCCACAGGGCAGGGTGTGTGAGTTTCACAGAAATAAGATAATTGTTCACAAATTAGAAAAAATCTTTTGTTTCCAAAGTCTTAACCCAATTAAATCTGTCCCATCCTCATTTCTTCTTTCCCTGAAAGATTCAGAGTTGCATGATCCTTAGTAGCTTTTTAACCCTCATTTTCACAGAGTAGTGATATTTCATGGCTTGGCCCACAACTTCAAATGCATGAAGATAATTAAGTTGAAAAGTGTGGAGCTGATTCTGATTTATAAATAACTTTTACCTCCTTTATAGTTATCTTTCGTTAAATCAGATGAACAACTATTTATGAAAAATGGTATTCAGTCATCATCTAATTTTTGAGATAACTTGGGAATAAATATTGACCCAGGATGGAATTTTTTACCTAATATTGTTACTAATCTAAATGTTTCAAATCTATAATTTCTTATGTTTCAAATATATAATTTTTATGTCTAGATTGCATTTATATTAATAACTTCTTAAAAGAATATTGAACTATTAAGCAATATCTCCTAAAGCTAAACATATGTGCCCAGCCTACAATTTAGCAATTCTGAAACTCCTGGGTATATTCAACAGAAATTACTGTATATATCCACCAAAAGACTTACATAAGAATTCTCACTGAAACCAAACTGTAAACAATCTGATGTCGATTAACAGTATAATGGATAAATCACAGTATATTCACACAGCCATGAAAAAGAATGTAACAGCAAAGATGATTCTCATTGACATAACTGTGAATAAAAGAAACCAGACCCAAAGGGATATATTCTGCAATATTTATGTGAAGTTCAAGAATCAGCAAAACATCTATGGGAATAGAAGTTAAAATAATGTTTCTTAAGATGGGGATGAGTATTGACTAGAAAGCAGCAGAAGGAAACCTTTTGGGATGCTAGAAAGTTCTACATGTCAATTTGAACAGTGGTTACATGGCTATATATGTATTATAAAAAGTCATCAAGTTATAGACTATAAATAGATGCAGTCTGTCTATTGTATTTCAATTTTCATAAAAGAGAAAAAAGAAAATCTCACTTGGAATTAGAAAAAAATAGCTATTTTAAATGTCCATAACTTACCAAGTTTAATTTGTCAAGCCTTTAGGTTTCAGCACAGCATGCTATGCTATTCAAGTCAAACAGACAAAGTTGATGAAGGGTTAACTGTGATACATGATGTGTGATAAATGTTTCAGTTACTTATATACCTAGACCAGTGGCATACATAACTACACATCAACAAGGACAAGATGTTTGGTACACTGATTGGCTAAATATCCATCAGTGTTATGTCCTATGCCAATCTGTCTCCAGATTGACAAGATAGTGTTAATGCTGCAGCAAGGGAAACAGAAACAAAGGCAGGTGCTGATGCTGCCTTAACAATGAGGGCCTATTCTCTCCCATGCACCTGAGAACACCAGTGAACTTGGTCATTGTTCCGCAGCAGAAACCTAGTGGTTTCTCTCATCCTTAGCTCTTTGTCATGTGCCCACATTATTTCCTTACATGGTGATCCTGTGTCTCTTGACAAGAGAATCCTCCAAATCCATAAACCATAATCATGACTGACCAACTAGAGGTCATCATTCTTCAACCCCCACACTTTTATTCCAAGCTGTTTGCTCTTATTGTTCACTAAAAAAGAAAAAGACTGAAGGGAAGGAAAGAGAGCAATCCAAGTCCAGTAACAAGCAGCACAAAAGATTCGTTTGTGAAGGGTAAGATTAACAGGACTAACAGCTACAGGGGTCTGGGGAAAGTCTGTTCTAATTCAGAGAACCAAAAGGAAAAAGTTGAGTGCAGATAAATTGCTTGCTCCAAAGGGAATACTACGTGGGAGGATATGGAAATAACTACGTTCAGGGAGCCTGTTTTACTTTCTGTGGTGTTTCGCCAACATGAGATGCAAGAACAGCCAGAGTGGCAGAATAATATACCTAGATAAAAGCAGCTGTCTCCTTTCCTCCAGACACTGAAAGTTTAGCTTTTGGTTCAGAACTGCATACAGTGAAGCCTCAACTTACTGGACTTGAGTGTTAAGTCTACTTTTCATCTAAATGAGGAAAGGAAAAAAAAAAGTTTTGAGAGGTTACACAGATGTTTTCTTTAACTATAACTTGAGTCCTAGCATTTTATGAGAACTTGGTCTCCAAAAGATAGCCTAGAGGGATCGTAAGATCCTCTCTGAGGTTTTCTAGATTAATGCTTTGGAAAATGCTTAAGAGTTAGGGTTAAAACAAAAAGATGTGTTGATCAATGTTCAGTTAATTTTAATATCTACATTGACATAGCCCTCTGGACAATAAAAAGATTATTATTTTTAACTTTATTTTGTTGTTGTTCTGTTTAAAATACTAAATGAGCAAAAATGTATGAAGACAAAAGTAAACAACACATGAAAGAAGAATATGGTCAAGTGGTCTTTTCAAATAGTTTGGAGAAGAAAAACCTCCCAAAACTATTTTCATAGATCATCATGAATATCCTCCCTGGAATAATTAAAACAATATATTCTTCTCATCAAGACTAAGGAACATATTGTTTTTCTTTGCTGGTCCCACTCAGAAAGGATTTGAGAATTTTCAAGAAAAGCTATGAACCTATTTTTTTTTTCACTGCATTTTGCCCCCCAGTTAGAAACATCTCACAATACCCATATGTTTAAGAGAAGAAGCAAATGTGAGAAGGCACTATCATTATTTAGAACATTGCATCTTCCCAGCAAAAAATGGGTTTCACAATGCACCTTTGTTTTATACCAAAGAAAGTTCAATTCCACAGTGAGTACTCGAGATAGGAATGTGAAACTATGGTCCAGGGAAGACGCTTGTTTCATCAGGAACCTTATCAGGGTATCAATTCAACTGTACTGAACAGAATGCAGTGGATTTATGGGGGCTTTACCCTCTAGCTCGCCTATTTGTCCTGTGCAAATAGTTCCAACAGCCTTCCCCAGTGAAAGGACTACAGAAACAGGAGCTGTCTTCAGGGGAGGAAGAGTGACGTGTTGATATGCTGACCCACAGGACACAAAAGCCCACTGACAGATGAAAAGAAAAAAGGGAAGTCCCAAAAGGATTAGACACAAAAGGATTTTATAAGCAGTAAAAGCAATAAAGAGTTCCTCTGGAAAGAGGCTACTGCATATTAATAGTGTCATTTGATCTATTAGAAGACATAAACAACATGAGGGGTAAACAAAATGCCCAGAACACATCAGGTAAATAAGGGAGATGATGTTTATATGGACAACCAAGTTCCAGCATTGCCAGCACATCTATTGGGCCTCTGGAGGTCGGATTTTAAAAGCTTAAGGGAGTTATGCTGATTTCAACATACACTCTTATCCTTGGGATCTGAAAGGCAATTATAAAGTCATCTTTCATGAGCGGGCTATCCCACAAACATAACTTGGCTGCTATTACGCCTGACAGTTGGGCCAACTTCTGGTTCAAAAATAGCCCATTTGTCAGTTTCCTCTACTCCCTGCTATTGTGAAAGAGGCAGAATTAGAAAGCTTTGCTGGGATGCCAGTTGAATCACTTTGAAATTGTGGCATTGGTTTGTCAGAGAAAAGAGGGGACTTTGAAAGGCCCCAAGGGCCAGAAATGGACAGTGGGTTGCACTAAAGGAAATGCCTACTTTGAGAAAGCTGTGGAATTCCCTGAAATGAATTGCTCATTAGAGCTACACAAATACTTGAGAGACCTTTAGATTCATAGCCCATACTGTCTTGTTTTGCCAGGTGTCATTCTATCTTTTCTAACACTCTATTTAAATAAAGTGATGGAAAACATAAACAAAATAGGAATTTGTACCAAGGCCCTCAGAAAAAGCACAATAGCCATTGATAAGTTCTCAAGGAGCCTTCACATGAACTGTTATGAGCACCATGTGACTTTACTAACGCCTTACTCAACGACTTCTGAATCACTCCCCATAAAGAAAACTCAAACATACCTTTCTCCTTTTAGACTAGGAGAGCCCAGCCCAAAAATGCACAGGTAACCAAACACAAGGAGACAGCAATTTTACACTAAAACATCATGACAGCCCCAGAGTAGCTGTAATTGCAATGGGCTTCAAATCCTTAAAAAATTTTTAAGTAATATCTAGATAGAGAAAAGTCTTTCAGGTAAACCTTTGCTTCTGAAATATGCTTACTATGAACCCTTGAAGACTTAACAAGTCACTATTAATGCAGCAGGATGAACCAATGAAGGGTATCCATGATGGGAAAACATTGCAGTGGTAAGAAGCCATCATGCAAACACATGTCAGTATAATTATCATAGAGGCCCAGGACAAATGCACCTTATTGATAGGTTGAGAATTTACATACAGTTGACCCTTGAACAATGTGGAGGTTAGAGTTACTGAGCTCCTCACAATCAAAAATCCCTATATACCTTTTGACCTCCAAAAAACTTAACTACAGTTGCCCCTTGGTATATGTGGGGGATTGGTTCCAGGACACCCTGTAGAGAACAAAATCCACAGATGCTCAAGTTCTTTATATAAAATGGCATAGATCAATGCGCATAGTTGGTCCTCCACATCTGTGGATTCTCAACCATGGATAAAAAATACTGTTTTCATTGTGCTGTTTGTTGAATCTGTGGATGCAAAGCCTGCAGATATAAAGGGTTGACTACATATTTATTGAAAAAAATTATCACAAATATAGACCTATACAGTTCAAATCTGTTATTCAAGGGTTAACTTCATATATTCACTCTGTATATATTCTATTCTCATTCAGAAAATGGCACCAGCTTCCTCTGACATAATTAAATGTAGAAATTAATTCCTCCACCTTAAATATATTTGATTATATATGTATGTATATGTACATTTATGAAGTGTAAAAGTTTATGAACACATGAAATATATTTTAATTACATACAATATAATGTGAACATGCTGGTATTAGTTTGAACCATATGAAACTGCTCTTTTTTGCAAATTAAAAAATATTTTAGCTGAAATTTCATGTTTCAATCCAGGACATATGCCGGGTGGTCATTAAGCCACTGCTTAATGCTGTTTCATCTCCAAGCCCATCTCTGAAGCACTGACTTGGACACTGGGGCTGGGACTCTGCAAACTATGTTTCTGTGTTGCCATCTGCTCTCTGCTAGACTGCACAGTAAGGGGCACTAGAGGAAGACTGCAAGATGGGAAGAGACCACAAAGTCTTGCCTCTACCTGTTTAAAAAATTCCACATGTTAAATTTTTTCTATTATAATAACTGGCACAATTTCTTTCTTGACTGGATCTTGACTGATACAGCATGCATATGCCTTTTAAATGTCTACTTTAAGTATATATATATATATATATATATATATATATATATATATATATATTATTTTATATAAATGGAGAGTAATAGGGAGATAGAGAAATAGAAAAGCCTAAAATAGCAATGATGCCATAAACTTTTTAATATATTCAGATAATACAGGCTTTTTTGCAATTATGTATTTTTTCAAGACTAACCTCCCTCCAAGCCCACAAAAAATACATTTAAGTGGCAAGAAAATCATGTGTAGCCTTTATACCAACACAGTTTAAAAATCATTAAGTTGTAAACTTGCCAAACCAGAAAGACTCTGATGATAAATAATGAAAAATGAAGAGTCTCTTTTTTGTCTACGGGTCATTTGCAAAAGTGATTTCGATGACTAATTCATCCTGATATTCCACCTGCATTTTTTAAAAGTCTGCCCAGTTCTGACATGAACAACTTTCTAAGATGTCTACCTGATTAATGGGGCTTCTTCCCACAACATTATGCTCTGCTGGGTTATCTGCCTCTCCCTCAGTCATGAGAAGAGGGGCTGAATTTAACATGGTTGTCCACATCGGCTCTCACTCCTCATTACATTACCAAGGGCCTCAAATTTCTAAAATGCCAGGAGGCCTTTGGTGTGGTCAACCTTACTGTTCCTAATTTTAACACATAGACCACTCAGTAAGAAATAGCATTTTTGAAAAGGCCCAAGAAAAGCACATGGTTTCCATCCAGCTGCTACTGACCTCAGATCCATTTCAAAAAAATATTTCATATTATACATATCACATTGGGTAGGAGGGCAATTTTCTAATCAAGATGTTTTACCATTTCCTTGTATGTTCACATGCTCATAATAAGCATAATGTTTTATATCATACGTGCATTGATGCACACTACTGGTTCACTTTCAGTAACTGATTTATGTATACTCACAGGTATGCAAGCACACACACAACTCACATGACACATGCTATTGCCTCCCAAACATGCAAACCAATTTTAATGTGTCAGGTAAGCTCTTTTTAATTAGTATATAAAAAATTCCCAATGCCAAAATCATCTATTAATAATGGGAATCATCACTAGTGTACAAATATTTGACAAGTTGAGTATCCCACTGGCCTCAATCCTGCAGTAAGCAAAGTAGCCAAGCATCCTGCCTAGCATATCAAAAGTGTACCTAAAATGAGATTATATGCCCTGAGAACATCCCAGTGACATCCACTGCAGATGCCTTCTGCCCACCCAAAAGGTACCTGAAGCTCCCACAGTTCCCATGCAGCTCTCTGCCTAAGGGTGCAAGAAGGGATGAGACTTGGAAGTTAAATAACCCAATTTATTTGCCCGTTGGCTGAGCAATTCAGAGGGTCCCCAGCAGGAACATATCTCATTGCCCAGCCTAATAACACACTCATGAACACACCCTCTATTGTCTTACACACCCTTTCTTGTCTTACTCCCTCACTCCCATACATCTTTCCTGGCTTCACTGCCCATGTAATTATTTGGACCCAAATTCTTGTCTCAGAGTCTGCTTTTGAGAAACTAGAACTGAGATAGGTGCTTAACCTTGAGCATGGTCCCTGGTCCCAAGCACTGTGGACATCATACACTAACTGTTGGTCCTCATCAGGCGGGGACACAGCACAATCCTGTGTCTCCTCCTCTGTCCTGAGAGAATGGTTTCTTGACTCCTTCACAACCACCTCATTTTTTGTGTGACGATGAGGATCCTAGTGTGCTCCTCTTCCATAAGTCCTGGGGATGTAATGTACAACGTGGTAACTACAGTTAACAATACTGTAGTGTATATTCAAAAGTTGCAAAGAGAGTAGGTTTTAAAATCTCTCATCACTCCCCAAAAATGTAACTATTTGAAGTGATGGTTGTTAACTGATCTTAATGTGGTAACCATTTTAGAGTCTATACATATGTCAAATCATGTCATACACTTTAAATTTATATAAAGTTATATGTAAATTACATCTCAATAAAACTGGGGAAACATTTAAAAATACATAGCCATGACCAAAAAAAAAAAAAAAAAAGAAAAGAAAAAGAAATAGGTGATGAGAACCTGTGCAAGAACATTTGCTTCCCTGCTTTAATGAAAATCAAATGTAAGAACTGCAGCCCAAAGAAAGCACCATTTCGATCGATAGAAACTTGATACCATCTTTCTCATAAAATGAACAAAATACCCACCAAAAAATTATATGTAGTGTATACACACCACTTAAGTAACTGTAAGTGTTAATCAGACTTTGACCCACTACTTAATTTTCAAATTGTGGAATAAAATAATATAGCCAAGGTTCACATAGTATGGCTATGTTTACCATACTTTGTAATAAGGTTCATTAAACTGCTACATACAGAGTGAAAATAAGTACTCATAATCTCATTTTGAAACAGACCAATGGTCACTATCTTGTGCTGGTATTTAGATATATTTCCTAGAAGAGCTACTGATTTAAAGTGTCATTTCTTTTTGTCACCTCCAAACACATCAAAGATTGCCGGGTCCTCCTGTTTCCTTGGCAGATGACAGTTAACATCTGCTTCTCACAAGACCGATTTTAAACTCTATCTTCTGGGATCATTGTTATCTGTGGGGCCATGCTGATGCTATGCTCTTAGGAAGGTGAATTTGACAATGTGCTGCGTGGCTGTGATAAATGAAGCCAGCTCAATGGGATATACTTGGGAGCGGAGGTTCTCAACCCTGAGCACACAAGAGAAAATCTCAGTGGCCCAAATTTTACTCAGGGCTCAACACTGGTGATTATCTAAGTTTCAAGATAAACCTGTGATTTTGAGATTTTGAAAACTTTTCATGGAAAACTCTCCATGAACCACAACTTCCGTTTATTAAAGAGCACTATGAAAAAGACCATTTATATTACAATTTGATTCCTATAGAAACCACTCACATGCCTTTAGATAAATCTTTGTTCATCTCTATTCCTTAGATTCTTTATCTGTAAAATGGATATAATATCCCCCACCATACCTACCTCAAAGAAAAGAAGGAAAAATCTTACACAACTTTGTTTTAAAAATAGAAAAAAATAAAAAATAGAGAAATGATTGTTTGTGGTACAAGGATCCTGTAGTACAGAAACACCAAAAAGCTTAAATAAAACATATTTAGAGGTCCTTTCCAGAACAAATATTTAAGAAAAAAAAAGATGAGTGAGGAAGAAAGGAGGGAAGGGAGGAAACCAAGTTAGAATAAGAATGATAATGTGTATTTTGTTTATAAAACAGGAAATATCAAAAAGGAAGTTTTTTTTAAAATCTGTAAAAAATAAATAAATAAAATTTTGGAAAACTCAATGAAATAAAAATAGAATGGACATAATGTTGTAGTACATTTAGAAACATGAAAAATGCTACAAAAATAACATACCACATTGTAAAACTGATATTGTTTGCTGGTGCTTCTTTTAAATCATTCTTGGGAATACTGGAAGATCTACCAGACAATATAAATAGAATCAGAAATGTAATTTGAGCACACTTATTTAATTCTAATTGTGTCAATTTCTAACAATTAAAGAGGTGACCACTGGGCACTTAGTGTAAATTGACAGTGACTGCAAATTTCTCAGCTGTAGTCATAGAACCTCTCTCAAAGTTGAGCTGCTCCATTAGTGCCTAGGGCAAAAGCATGAGCATTAGTGGAGTACAAGAAGCCTTAGTATTGCAGTATAGTTAGTCTATTTGACTTTTACTTGTTCTGCAAGCATCTGCTGCTGTTTTTATTCTGGTGGTGCTGAGATCAGGATTGTCACCTCAGCTCTCTGTCAGTAACTTCCCAGAACTAGAATTCCAAGCCTGAAACTCAGTGCTCATAGTTCATCCTTCATCACCTGACACCAGGTCTTTCTGATGAGGAGAAGCTCTCTGCTAGCCCCTTCTGCTGGCTGTGAAATGAGTTTCAGTGCTCTGCTGTCACACTGACTCACGCCTCTCTCAGTCATGGGATCCACCAGCTGCCCTCCCATCAAGCCACCTACATTCCAATTGCTGTTCTGATTTCTTCTGTCACCTTCCTCATCATTGCACATTTATCTGGAATACTGAGCCCAGTCATGTTCAGAAGAGGCCCCTGAGTACTGACTCTGACAACACACTGGCCACTAAAATAACCAGATTCTTATGAGGGACATCAGTAACCCCTTTGTAGAGCCACTGGACTACAAAGCCAAACAGTCAATCCTGTGTTCCAGTGTCTTTAAGCATTCAGTGATAGAGAATTTGGTCCAGAGCATAGGAGCCTAGTTCCTGGGTAGGATTCATGTAAATCTTTGAGTATAACCATTGATATGAGTTCTCACATAAAAGTTTTTTACATATATTCTCTTATTTAAAAAGAAAAAAAAAAAGTTGAGAACCATTATACCAACCAATAGATAATTCTTGAAATTTAAAGCTGAGCAACAGCCAAATATATAAAATGCATCTCCTCCCTGCAAGGCTTTCCTACCCAGACCTTAATAACATTTCTTAAGTCCTCGGGCCAGAGCCCACACACATGGTCAAGCCCTACAACCTAGCATTTTGATAGCCATAAAACCCCAGCAGCACCAACTTATACTAAAAGTCTATCTGAACACTTACTTTTTGATGCCATTCCTAGATCAACCCAACCAGCCACCACATGTGTTAATCCTATGGGATCCCCCGAAATAATTCAATGGGCTGTTAATAAGTAGTTAAAAAATAGAAAACTTTTTACAGCCAAATATCCTGGACAAACACAGGTTAAACAAATTTAAACCAATTTATTTATTACAAACTTTCAACATAATTGCAATAATATGACTCTCCATAAGAGAATAAATGGAACTTTTTTTGAGGGTTCAAGAGATTAGTCCCCCATGAAACATAATTCACGGAGCTCCTTATGAGCCAACAGTTTGTCTATTCATCTTTGGACCACTCCACTAGCACAGTTGTAGCCCTGAATAGAAACTAAATGAATTGGAATGGAATGACATGGAGTGAAGTAGAATCAAATTGAATGAAGTGGAGTGGAATGCCCAACCAAGAACTTGCCAGAAGAATAGAACAGAATCCTAGCCATAATCTACTTTCAGTTTCTAGGACAAATTGTACACAAAATTATATCTGTTCCCTGTTGTCACTATCAAAGAGGGTTATATTTTACCTGGCTGAGCAGATGTTTGGTAAACATATGCACTAATGTAGCAAGGTACCCAACAAATGTAATAATGTGTGCTAGATACCCAAAAGGCAGATGTTACTAGAACCAAGAAAGCTTTCAGAGATCTGCTTCCATAGAAACATGGAGACCTAGCCTTGCTTTGTTCCCAGATTCTCCAGGTTTTCCTAGGTCTCCCCTAAGTGTTGAAATTCTATGCCACTCCTTTCTGAAGCCTGATCATACCCACCAAACCAGAAAATACTGTCTCTTCTGAGCCCTTGCTTCTGCCCCAGTTGTTCCTCTTCATTCCTGGATTTTGACTTTGTTGTTCTCACTGGGCCTACACTAAGAGGTCCTTAGTGAAGCCCAAGTTCTAGAAATTTCTCCTTCACCAGTTGTATCTAATTTCAGATAGTCCTCTGACTTATCCAGGGCTAGATCCAGCTGTCCCTTTCAGACTAGACCCATAGCCAACCATTTCAGCTCCATCAAAGGAAGTTTCACTTGTTTATTCCAGAAGGCAGGAGGCCAGGGGAAGAGGCAAATCTTCCTAAGCCACAAATTATTCACTAAGGTAAGTCTCCCTGAGCAACCTCCCCTCCCCAACTTGGCCAAATCTGAGGACAGTAGGTCTGAGTTAATCTGTTTCCAAAAGCCTGGGGAAAAACCCACTTGCAAGAATCCCAGGATCAAGGCTATTCTGCAAGAATCCATGATTGGATCTAGCTGCATACTCCAAGTTCAAGAGGTCTCTTTTAACAGTTACTTCTTGCCTCCAAAAGAAAGACAGCACTTGCCATATGCCTAATTACTCAGAAGATGGCTGAAATGACATTGTCCTGGGACCTAAAGGATGGAACAATGCTGATATTGAGATCCTTGGGTACCCAACTACAATCAGTTCTGGTCACTGGGTTTTATTCCTTTCTGATAAACTCCTTTCTGTTGCATTCCTCAATTCTAAGACATACAACTTTTTCTAACCTTTATATCTGAGTTCCAGAGTTAATCAGTATCGCCTGTCTTTTATCCTCCAGTGATTCCAGGAACTATAGTTCTTAACACATATACTCCAGCCAGTCCTTGTGCAAAGTAGACCTATTCCATTTTCTTATTCTGGGCTCTACCTTCTGAGGCCTTAGGCTTTGCTTCCTGCCAAATTCCCTTCATCTTCACTGTGGAACCTTCCCACTCTTCTGATGCTCTGCTCAGCCTGGACCCACGCCTTAATATATTGTACTTTTTGGTGAAGCCCTGCTTTTCCCACATCTGAATCCACTCTGTGCATATGAGCAGCAAAGCAGGCAGGTTTTGAAAGAGAACACAATTAAGCCCAGATTCTAGAAAATCCAGCTCATATCCTATATGCACACAATTTCTAAAGTGTCAATTCTTCAAAGTCAAAGAAACACCCACTAACTAGCCAACAGATTCCAGTTGCAGAGAATTTGGTTTCACAACAAGAAAAGCTCTTCAGGGGAATGATTTATGTGTACATGGTATGAACACTCTCTGTTGAGATCTGAATTTCCAGAGTGAAATGTATCTCTTGGCTGCTTAGAAGTCTCCATGTCTCTAATTGTGCTCCTAGCTTGGAAGTTGTTGAGGTGCTTGGACCAGCATAGAATTCCTAATGTGTGATGCTTCCATGGGAAGTACTATTTCAATAGCACAAGGCTAACACATCAGATGGGCAGACTGCCCACTGGGCCATCTTGTCTGCCAACACTCCCACATTTATTAAGGTTCTTTTGTGAGATAAAAAGGTTGGACACCTGGATCCTTCCAAAAACAAAACAAAATTAAAGCTGCAATTACTTGTCTGCCCTGTGCAAGGCAATCTACCTTGCTGTCCTTTTGGTTTTACTGGTGACAAGCAGATGTCACCCAGAGCAATTTGAAAACCTGAACAAAGAAAATTCAGATAAGATTTAAAAAAACTTAATCCAAAACTACAAGCTATCTGCCAGACAGCAAATATAAGAGGGAACTGGAAACAAGAGACAGTATAAAGACCTTGCCAGGCCCCACCCTCTCCAGCACTCCTTTCTCCTCCTAGCAGAGGCTGTCCAGGTCCCAGACTGTAGGCCAGCCCTGCTCCAGATTCTGGGGCTTTCATGGGAATTTAAGGTGCTCTATAAACTCTTGGAATTAAATTTCAGATAGAATTTGCTACTCCAAGTCTAACAACTGACCTTCTGTTTTGTCCCTACAACCAAGCCATAATCTCAGGTCTGAGTCTTGAGGCCCATGTTTGATTTTCCTGTTTTGCTCATGACTTATCAGCCTAAAGCCAAAGTCATTTCTAGAGCTAGCTCTTTAAAAAAATACTGCTGTATCTCTTTAATGTGAGCAAATATTTTGCCTGCCTGGAATCCTAGATGATGACCTTTTTTTTGTCAACCTATCTGTGTTCTCCTTACTTGATGACATACACGCTATATTTCTCAAGACTTCACTGAGTTCAAACATTAAAAATAAAACCAGCTATTGCCCATTTTCAGGACATTCTGGTGGGCCTTTCTGATGATTCCCTGGTCATCTGGGTCTGCTCCCCAATTCCTCATTTAATCTTCTCTCATACTGCTCCTGTTAGTTTCAACAACACCTGGTTTCCAGTCTCTCAATAGAGCTACAGTACTCCATTCTGCCTTCCATTCTAGTGAGTTGTTTACAAGGTTATTGTGTCTTTTTTTTTTTAACACCCGTCAAGAAGGGGGCTAAATTTTACTCATTACAGTTTCCATGGTGTTTAAAAGGGTTGGGTTTCTTTTACACAGTAGATAATTAATTCGTTCACTGAATAAAATGAATGAATGAAAACATTAACCAGAACCTCTCATCTCTTTCAAAAAGAGGTATCCAACTATAGCTTTTAATATGATCAAGAAAATTGTAAAATTTGGAATAGATACAGTATTATAGATACATGTTGAAAAGAATAGGTACTCAAGCTTTGGAGGTCATTTATACTTCTATAATATTCTGGCATCTTCCTTAGCCTAAGTTTCTTTTTCCTATTTCAAAAAATATAAAGAAGAAATTTTAGTAAGGTTTTAAAACTGTGCTAAATGAAAAACTGCCAGTCACAAAGGACCACATATTATATGACTCCATTTATAATAAATATCCAAGATAGGCAAATCTATAGAGTCAGAAAGTAGATCAGTGGTTGCTGAAGGCTAAGATTAAGGGATAAGAGAGTTGGATGTGGAGAAGTGTGTTAAAGCTAAGAGATGCAGGTTTGGGGGGTGGAGGGAGTAATGAAAATATTTTTAAATTGGTCATAGTGATAGATGCACAACTTTGAATATGCTAAAAAGTCATTGAATTATGTACTTTACATGAGTGAATTATATGGCATGTATGTTATATCTGAATAAAGTTGTTTTAAAAATGCAGCTAGTTTTACTTTTTGTATGTACTCTAAAGGGATTCTAAATGTTACAGGAAATGACTCAAGCATGTTGTTTCCTATAATATTTATTTTACATTCTCCTTCCCTGGGAAGATTTTATGTGAATGTGGAAGTAAGCAATATCATCCAATAAACATTCGTCCCGGCAAGCATAGCATTTTCAGTGCAGAAGTGTAGACAGATGTTAAGCAAATAAACACTCAAATAAAAAATGTGAGTACAATATTGTGTTGAATGGTCATGACACAGAGAAATTATTGGGCATTTGGCCAACTCTTCCTTTTCATACTGAATTTTTACTCTGTTTAGGCCTCTTTTGGCTGCCCTTGTCATATTTTGTCATTGAGATTCCAAGTACTTCAAGGGTAGAAACTTGTGCCTTATCCAATCCTGGGTACAATGCTCAGAATACTGGCATGTACATAACAGATTCTTAATATACATTAAAAATGTATATTAATATACAATAAAAAAATCTATCTACCAGAAATACATTTTCAGACTTGGGCTGAAAATAGTGAAAGGGTATGCCCTAACTAACCACATTCTTCTAATTGACTACAATTCAACTAATTGACTACATTTACTAAAACAGAGAATACATAGTTCTTCAAAAGGCCACTTGAAAATTTTTTCACTACCTATTACTATTGTGGGTGTCTACAACTTTTGAAATATTTTTTCCTCTCTATATAAGTAGACTTAAATCACAGCTGCTGCATTTAGAGTCTGATTTTTTTTTTCCTCAAGAGGCCAATTCAAGCAATGCTTCTCAAACTTTAACATGCATATAAATCACCCGGGGATTTTTTATGAAGCAGGTTCTGATTCAGTAGTTCTGGGTGGAGCCTGGGAATGTCTCTAAGGAGCTCCTAGGTGATGCTGATACAGCTGGCCAGAGACCACCCTTTAAATAGCAAGGCTATGACGCATGGGGTCAGCAAAGGATCTCTGATGGTGTTTCCATTACAAAGGAGTCCTCTCTTTGATGATGATATCAAAGTAGCTTTAAGTCTCTAAAACAGAAGTTAGAAAATAGTTACCAGAGTGTGAAACCAAGCTCCAGAATGGATGGTTGTTTTTTTTTCCTCACACAGTGACTTTAAAATATTGCAGTTGGATAGCCACATTAAAGTTGAGGAAATTTCACATGAAAATTCAGATTCTTGGTTTCTCATAAAAAGTCAGAAACTGTACTTCACTGCTCCCACAAGACACCAAGAACATCCACACTCTTGTTGTCCATAGTCCCCTCTCTGGACCTCTGGCCACTGTAGATGTTGGGTTTTTAGCTCCTCTCTAAACATAAAGGAAATTAAAAGACTGACTCTGCTCTCTATATATGACAAGGTTGGCAAAAAAAAGACAAATCAATGGGGATTATTTATTCCCTAGGTGTTGATCGTGCTAATAGCAAAACACGGGGTGAGCTCACACAAATCTGGCTCTGAAGTTTAAACCAGAGCTTTTGGAAACTGTTTGCTATGTTACATTCCCAAGAAGAAAATAGTCTCAATTTCAAAAAGAAGAATAAAGAAAAACCCAGACTCTTTCGAGAATCATTAAACGACTTCTAGAAGGATCAAATGTATTCAAATTCCTCTGGTTCATACTCTCCTAGTTGGGAATCTAATTCCTTACACTCTGGGGGTTTTGCCCAGCCATGCTGATTAACTATTGGTTTCACTTTGACAAAAATAAATTCCAGTGTGGTTGGAATCATGGTAAACAAATTCCTTCCTTCTCATATCACTTCCTGTTTTCTCTTTGCTTACGACCTTGATCTTTGTTTAGGAAAGATTCTGAAATATTCTGACTCTAATATTATATTCTATTCCCATTTTATGGTGGAGCTTCATCCATTCCTGGTCAGCAGAGCTTAGAACTCTATTAAAAATATCTTCTAATAACTTACTCAAAAGCTCAAATTAACAGATATGTAGTGAATCTTTATCATGATCATTATTTAAACAAGATACACAATATATTTATCTTTTCTCTGTGAGAAAGAGAATAAAATAAAAAGCATACAGATAGAATGTATAATGTGGGGGAACACTATAACACTATAAATCATTGAGGTTAACTCCTGGTGACTTCCAGAAAATAAGCACTATTTAAGAATTAATACTTGGGCATTTATTCATTCCTTTTTTTAGGACTGAGATTGGATTTCCCAAAGCAAGGGGATCTGAGAAAAATATTCAAAAAAGCAAGTAGATTAGTTGGGAGGTAATGTCAGGGGACACTGCCTGGGGTGGAAAAGTGAGGTAGAAAAAGGAAGAAAAAAAGATTCCAGGAAGCCCTCACTTGCCCTCTGTCTTGGATAGCTAAAGGAACTGTACACCCCAGCTCTGTGTTCGTCACACAGATCTGGGACCAATAGGGTACTGGTGGGACTCCAACCCAACACCCAAAGACTCACTGAAATTCAGTCTCCATAGCTCGCAGGGACCCTACATTTCAGAGGCACACATTGACTTTCCAAAACAAAGGCTTGAGGCTCCCTCCTCACAGATTGTGTAACTATGGCACAGTAGACATTCTCACAACTGTAAAACCTGGGCACCTTTCCCAGGGAAATGGAATTTAGACAAAAAGATACAAAGAGATGAAACACGCACACACATATATTCACAGAAAGGCCCAAAAACACACCCACATCATCCTGGCCGGGTATTCCTCCCAGAAGCTGTGAGGTGTCTCTTTCCCAAGAGACCAGCGTGCTTGTTTCTAAAGCCTTCCTCCTATGCACATTGCTCTTGCTTTGCTGAGTGTCGCTGGTGGCTCAAAGAATGGCAGTTTCAGGCCCAAGACGCTGCTGCTGCAAACTTCCCTGAGGAAGCTCAATCTTGCAGGATCTCAGGAGATCTACCCTGGCAGGGGATCCTGAGATGAGAAACACCTGGGTGTCGGAGGCCACTAGTACCAGACTCCTTAAAGAGTCTGGCCCACACCACCTATTAACCAAGCCCCAATTCTTGCTGATGCCTCACTGCCCCCACCACCACTTCAGAGTCAGTTCAGTGGTGCCTCACCAGGTACAAGCAAAGGGTTTTGACCAAAATCTCTGCAGGAACCAGACCTGCCAAGGCCAGAACAGGGAAGTGAACCATGCGGGGATAGGCAGCAAATCTAGGGCCTCCCAGGAGGGCTTGCAGTCCCCAAATTTTTTGGCACCAGGGACCGGTACTCTTATGAGAATCTAATGCCTGATGATCAGAGGTGGAGCTGAGGGAGTGATGCTAGCTCTGGGGAGCAGCTGCAAATACAGATGAAGCTTGGCTCCCTGGCCACTCACCTCCTCCTATGCATCCGGGCTCCTAACATGCCATGGACCAGAATGCGGCCTGAAACTGGGGGTTGGGGACCCCTGTCATAAGACCCTGGAGTAGCAATATGAGCTCTGGAGCAGAACTCTGGGGCCCCAATGTGGCATATTCCAGAGTCCAAGGCCACAATCACCCAAATTGGCCTTCTTATTCTGAAAATACAGGCTGACAAAGGACCTGAATGGGAGGCCACTTGATAATAACCAGTGCTGTCTGCCCCTGTCCCTAGCTAGTCTCCTTTCTCTTCTTCCTGTAGACTCGAGTGCAGGGGCCTCCAAATGACATGCTCCCATGTCCTGACACATTCAGGTGAAGAAAACATCCATTGTGGCTTTGACAGTTTATTCTATTTCACTGTTGGCTGTTGCTTGAACTGCAGTTTGCTTTGTTTTTCCAAAAGCAAAGACTGAGATAAAGATGCCCCAAAAAAGAGAGGAAGTAAGAAGAGTGGAAGAGGGAAAAAGGACACACCAACATATAAGGCATTACTGAGGTCACCACTATGGGCAGTGGAGGCTTGATTTTGACATTCAGAGTAGTTGCTTAATAAACATGTTTAGTAAGTGAATGGGTCCACGAAACTGGCAATGGAGATAGAAGTTCTTTGAGCTTCCTAAACTAGTCCTTTGCTAAGTTCAGATGTCACAGGATGGCAAGGAAAGCCAACAGAAGGGAGTGAGAACCAAATATAATGCATATTAGAGTATTATTTGGAAACAGAAACTTAAGTGTGTATGGATTTTGGTGGGCAAGGATTCTGTCATCTGAGACAGATGTTAGCAGGTCCTGGCTTCCAGGGATTTATGTGGAATACTGAAGTGATGAAAAGTAACAGCTACAACAGCTGTTGTTTGTTGTGCCTCCTGATGAAAGAAACATCTCCACTTGGATGTTTTCCAGAAATTTTAAACTTATATCCCAAACCAAACTCCTAATTTTCATCCCACACCTCAAATATTCTTCCCTCAGTCTTTCCTGTCTCAGCTGATGAAGACTTCCTTGGCTCCCTGCTCTCATATGCATCAGTAAATCCTGCCACCTCAAACTATAGCTGATGTCAAACTGCTTCTCCTTCGAGGCTCTCAGTTCCCCAGTCCAAGACACCATCATTTTTAGCCTAGATTTTTGCAATAGATTTCTGCCATTTCTCTATGAATAATTATAGCCCATCAAGATCACTTTCCTGGAAACCTTCTCTGACCCATACCTTTATGACAACAATAAAGGTCGTGATTCCACATGGCTGCTCTCCAATAAAGGCACAAACTCTATGGCATCACTTGGGCCCTTCTTTATTTTACTGCTGAGTTTGTTCCTGGCATTTTGGCTTTCACTTGTCTCTGAGTTTCATCTTCTAATTCCAGATTGCTCATGCTTCTTAGATGTGCTGACTGAGCCTGGTTTTCTTCAGTGGATCTTTGCCATTTTCAGAGTACTAAATTTAGCTCACCCTGATCCTCCTGGGCTATTTTTCCTTAAGTCCCCTAGAGCAGGGGTTCCCAACCTCTGGGCTATGGACTGGTACTGGTCCATAGCCTGTTAACAACTGGGCTGCATAGCAGGAGGTGAGCATCAGGCAAACAAGCCAAACTTTATTTGTATTTGCAGCAGCTCCCCAATGCTAGCATCACTGCCTCAGCTCCACCTCAGATCAGGCATTAGATTCTCATAGAAGTACCAGTCCCTTGTGCCAAAAAGATTGGGGACTGCTGCTCTAGAGTAGACGAGTTTGACTTTGCTTCTGTTTTATGTATATGAATCAGATGCCTCTCAGAATAACAAACATCCAGGCATAGTCGAACTTCCGGGAAAAAGCAAATACACAGAAATGAGGACCAAGGTCAGAGTTTCTTAAGACAAAAAGGGACCCGCAGACTTGGTGGTTATACCATTCTCAACTTTAAATGGGAATTCTGGTATGTCAGGAACCGAATGTTTGGGCATTTGATGCCCTAGAAAACTTTGCTAGCCAACAGAAATTACTAGAAATTCCAGTCTTTTGAAGGAGACTAACACCAAAACTGGGAAATCAAACGTCAACGATCAAAGTATTAAACCTCGTTCATTATCATGAGTTCAAATATTCATGTTGAGGAAACTGCCATTAAAATATTGCATCATTCTCAGAAGCATCTAAATTCCCTGACATGAGATGTTGAACTCTAAAAATTAGCAATAAGTCATACACTTCTACTTTTTTTTTGATCCAAGCATCTCAAAATTAAGAAAAAGCTGGGTATTTAGTATCATAACTGATGGTACCCACAGTCCTATATATCATGGAGAGCTGTATTCTAAACTTTTTGATGGCTAGGGTCCTTTGTAATGATAAAGGGAGTTACAAGCACTTGAATAGTCAAAAACCATATTTTTCCATTTTTAAATAAGCAAAACAAATATAAATGGGTATAAAATTCCTGAGTTAAACTTTTTATCTTTGAAGATGTTTTAGGCTTTATTCCCCTGAATTATACTGTATTTCTTGTGATTTATTTCTTTATTCAATATTCTTGGGACCACACGTTGAGAAATAATGTTGTCAGCTGAATAATTTGAGGCAAAACAAATAAAACACTGCATCCTGGACACTGACTAGCATGCAGCTGATAGCTGACACCAAATTGAAGCAAAGGGAGCATTCGCTGCCAGGGTGGGCAAGAGTAGTATGTCTTGTGGCTCAGAGGTTGGTATTCATCCTCACCTGTTAGTGCCAGTTCCTGCCACAGGGATTAGTATTCAGTGAACAGGAAATGGGGATACTTTACACTCTTCTATTATGTTTCCTAGAAGTGAGAAAGGTTTGGCAAAATAGTATCATGACTGGCTTTACAAAAGAATGTAGAAAGGGGAAAAATCTAGAGCATATAGGTCAGAGGGAAATCAATCACAGGACAGGTTCATTTTATAATCTGAGGGCATTAAAGTTGATCCAGAGAAATATCAGAAGTAAGAGAAAGTGACCTTCCAACCCAATAGTTTGAGTCGAACAAGGTACTAAGAGATGAGAAAAAAAGATTGGCTTTCCACAGTATTTTTCTCACCTGGTACTGCTGTTATCAGGCTGTCCTGACAAGAGTTTCTTCAATTATTCTAACTGGATATACCAGAAAAGGCTCCATGGGCATGTTGGGCTCCAGACAGAAAAACCAGGGGGATTTCTCTGGGCAGAGAGCTCTGGGTGAGGCAGAAGGGAAACATGGCTGCCAGACAATTCATGCTCAGAAATACCAAGGGACACTTTGGCTGAAAAAAAGTATTTTATTGGGGACTTCATAAGACACCAGAAAGAGGATGGGCTGAGCTGGAATTCTGGGTGGACGTAAATGCTAAGAGACTAAGGAGTTTTGAAATTATTCCATAATTTGGCAATATTATCTAGTGAAAGGGGAAAACCTGTTAGAAGGCTATTGAAATATCAGATAATAAAGAACTGAACTTAATTTGATTTATTTCATCAAGAATCTGTGAATAGAATAGACATTGATGATGGACATGTAGCACTTGGCTGGATGATGTTGCCAGTGGACAAAATCTTAGGAGGCAAAACAAATAAAACATTGTGTCCTGGACACTGACCAGCATGCAGAAGAAATATCACCAGAGTATCAGCTTTGTGGAATCTTTACATCTTTTTTTCCTGACGGAATTAACATTAACCAAGGAGATTTGACTTACTCCAGAAGCTGTTCTCTTCTTAGGAACGCATTAGTAGATTTTGCTTCTTGAGTATCTTCCTCTCCTAATAGCTCTCTGGAATTCCTGGTAGTAGTGATACAGAATGTGTTTTCTTATAAATACCCAATTCCTACTTCCTGGAAATATCCAAGGGAAACATACTTTTTGCTGAGTTGACTAACGAAGACTCATGTGGAACACAGAACCGAAGAGCTTTGAATCAATGTAGGGTCTCCTAAAATGACACATGGCATTTTTATTTGTGAGTGGCATAGAGACTCCTCAGTGCATTAAGAGAATTAGAACCAGCAACACTGTTTCAGAGGATAAATTGCAGTGTATCGACACAATAAATGCAGACTGAGAGATTGCCAGTTGGGGATGTTGTAAGCAACAGCTAACAATTTGTGCATCAAACAATGAACTGATACCCACTGTCATGGGTTCTTAACAAGGTTCTCCATTATATATTGATTCTAATACTCCCAGGTTTGGGCCAGTCAGAGGTTAGACTGTAGGTCAAGCTGAAAGGCAGATATGTAGATGGCATAGCACTGAGTTAACAGACCTGAACTTCAGAGTATTTTAATAAAATGAGTTACTCAAAGGCTTGCACAGGGAATGAACCACTTAACGAGGAATTAAATAGGTTCTTCTTACCTCCTGGTTTCCTGAAAAAGCCAAACCTAATCAAATTCCAGTGGCACAAACAGGGCCACATGGATTATTTGAGGGTAAAGAATGCTTTTATATTAAAAGCAGTATTTGTCCTTATCATTCTATTACCTACGAACCAACATGGTTTCAATTTAAACTTCTGTTAATCCTGACCATTTCTTTCAAGTGTTTCTTATTTAAAATAGAAATTCCACATTGAACGTTTTAATAACATTAAATGTCAAAGGCAGCTGTGATCGGTTTTTCTTTCAATTCTTTGCCAGATGTAGATATTTGTGATCACTGATGTCCTTTGTTTACTTCTCTTTCCCTTATTAAATATATCATTAGTAAAATACAAGTCGAAGAAAAATCACTTTTTGCTGAAACTCTACTGTGAAGGGGTGAAGAAACAAGGCTCAGAGAGGCTGAAGGATCTCTGCAGTCAGCCATCATCCTTGGAGATGGATGCCGAGAGGATTACATTATTGTTCTAGAAACGTAATGAGGAGTTACTACTTTATGGTTTTTTCCATTGTCAGAATAGATGTTTTTGCCACACAGGCCACAAGGGAAGGAACAAGAAAATTGAATGTCCGCTTACTGCCTCAAAATAGACCATATGTTGAAATGTATGTTTAAAGGATATTAAAACCTATGAACATCAAAATGTTCTCCCCAAAAGGCCAGAAAAACCAATAACCAGGTGGGCCATGTTAGAAGGAACACTGGAGAAATTATATTCAATGAGAAATGAGCACACCTCCCAAAAGAAATTCAAGACCACCTTATTATAAAGAGAAAACTAGGTATTTGCTCAACAGTATGTTAGGAGGTACAAATACTTGCAAACTTTATCTTTGTGATGGAGTTTCAGACACTGATGAAGACAAGGCTGGAGAAAGCTAGTATGCAGGAGCCTTCAGCCTTTTCACTTTTGAGCACTGGCAGATTACTGTGGTCAGAGAACAGTTTCTCCTATTAAAAACGCTGACCAATATTAGCATCACACTAGGTATATTATTGGTTCATCTATGTACCATTACCTAATGTGACACTGCTGTTACTACCTCATTAACCCAGACACTATGTCCCTCTCAAATGTATGCCCCCCATCCTTCTACTTCGCCCAACTCTAGACAAGCTTCCAGGCCTGCCTGGCTTAGATTCCACCACTTCTGTGGAGATTTCAACAACCACCCATTTCTGGGATTGTGGGTCACATATTGTTTGAACTTTTCACATGGCATTTAAAGCACAGCATTAAGATATTATCTATTTTTTTCTTATATATATTTTTAACTATCCTTATGCCTTTCAAATTGGTTTTAAATGGAGACAATGAAATCAAAATCAAACATATGACATAGACAATTTGTATGATAGCTACATAAAGGTGTGGTTTCCAGACAAATAAATTCTTACCAACAGATTGGCAATGAAACATTATTTTTCAATTGTCTGTAGCCAAGACTAGTAATCTACTCATTGATGGTATGATATCACTGTTCCAGCAAATACTAGTAGCAAAAAAGAAAGGTTACAAGAAAAAAATGCCACCAACAAGCTAGAATGTTGGGTCAAATCTAAGAAGAAATTTACATGAACAATCTTTAATTCTCACCCCCCCCCAAAAAAAAGTGTAAGTTACATGTGTTAATCATAGCATGGCTGAAGAAGACTTAGAGATTATAGATTACTATAAACTCGTTAGGAGTCAATCAAGGTGTGGCTACCAACACATTTAAATCTTGGGTTGCATTAAAAGGAGTATATCCAAAATAGAGGAGATTATCACAGCCTCTTGGGCTCAATCCCATTCCATGCTGCTCATACACTGAGTATGGAGTTTGGTTCTTCAAAAATAAACAGTAGCACATCCTCAGTACAGTCATCATAAGAGTGATACAGACCAGTGTGGGAGAGCTTTGCAAATTTAGTCAAATGAAAAGAGGACTTGGGATGAAACTATCTTCAGATACTTAAAGGGTTGTCATGGGGGTGAAAGATTAGACCTGCTTCAACTGGCTTCATGGGAAAGAACAATAAATAATTGCAGAAGACATGATGACAGATCTAGATTCAAAATAAAATTTTTTTAACTATTACATCTGTTGTAACTATTACAAAGTTATATGAATCTTCTCATTGCTGAAGGCAGTCAAAATAGAGGCATCTAGCCATAATTGGAATTATTATAGAGAGATACAGATGGAAGATTTCATCTAACCTTGACATTCTCCTTTGTGAGTAAGAACAGGGGGAAACTGTATTAGAAATTGCTATTGTCTAAATGTCTTCCCCCAAAATTCATATGGTAAAATCCTAATCCCCAAAGATGGTGGTATTAGGAGGCAGAGTATTTGGGAGGTAGTTAAGCCATGAAGGTGGAGCCCTCATGAATGGGATTAGTGCTATTCTAAGAGAGGCTCCAAAGAGATGCTTAGCCTGTTCTGCCATGTTAAGACACAGCAAGAAGGTTCTGGCCATAAACCAGGCAAAAAGCTTTCACCAAAACATGCCCTGCTGTCACTCTGATTATGAACTTCACAGAGCTCCAGAACTGTGAAATATAAGTTTTTGTTGTTTATAAGCCACCCAGTCTGTGTTGTAACAGCCCAAATGGACTAAAACAGAAATAGAGCTCATTTCTTTTGACCCAACTTCTCATAGAAGCCAAGCTTCTGGGTTCCTAAACCCATCAAATCACACACTTCAGACCAGGAATAAGCCTCATCTCAGAACTGAGTAGTTGTTTAATGAGAATGATGTTTACCTTGGAAAATGCTGTTCATGAGAGCATTATTACCACAAATATTCAACAATTCTCTCTCCAAACAACTTGGTCTATTCCATCTGTTTTAACAAGGTGGCCTTATGTCTCTAAAAAGTTTCTTCACAATTGTAAATAAGAAATGTACTGCCAGTGCCCTCCCCATGGACTCTACCAGTAATCCAAACTCTAAATAATGATTGTAGTAAAGGAATACCTTTACCAAATTTAAAAATTGACATAGTCGACTTTGATTAAGGTTATAAGTATCTTCAAGCTACAAGCACTAAGTCTCATATCAACACTACTAGGGAGGTACTATTGTTATCATCTTATTCAGGAGAGAAACTGAAACACAGAGGTCATTCAGTTGATAAACAGTGGCGTTGGGATCTGAATCCAGATTTTTGCTGCAAGACTGGAACAGTTAGCCACAATTTTAAAATCTCCCTGGGTGAAACTTCCAGAGTCAAACACTGAAACTTAATGTAAAAGTTTCCTCACAATAGAGTATAATCAGAACCCTGGTCCTTGCAGCTGATTATTATTTTCCTTTGTTGCAAGAGATTGATGTCCTTTGTCACATATGTGCCATTCTTCACAAAGGTATACTTACCCAAATATCTATAGTCTGAGAAATTTTTATCCAGATAGGGAAGTTGAAAAATTAGTAATAGTCTAAATTTTCACCTCCAATAGTTTTAACGGTTCTCATATAAAAGACATTTCTCCTAGTACAAAACTGTGTTGGTTACAATGGAAACAGCACAGCAAAATGTGCTTTTACCAAGGGAAAATAATTGGGGTTATCTGATGGAGGTTACTATTAGACTTAATGGCACCAATTGATTAGTGCTGTGTTGGCTGTTTTAACAGGAAGGATGAGGTTGACCTTTGCTCTACAGGTTAGAGAGGTAAATGGAGAGGATTTAAATGGCAAGGATTAGAGTGCTGGTCAAGGCTACATGCAGGATCCCAAATGCCCATCCACTCAAGGTAATGTGATGTGTGATTTTAAGGGGGAGGTGAAAGAATTATAAAATGGTTAAATTTTTTTTGCCAAACTGTCATCAAAACAATAAAAAAACACTAAAATTCGGGGTTCTAATTCCAAAATCACAACTACAGCCAGGGAAGCAAGTGAATTACGATCAAAGTTTGAAAGAGAAAGATTGTGAGTTAAGTCAGTTACATTCATACTTTTTAAAAACTTTTTAAAGTGTCAAGCTAAAGAAGAGACAGCTTGGTTGCATCTCTGTAAGAAGAGATACAGTTATGATTCAGGAAATCTAAAATAACAGAATAAATAATACTTATTATGAATTAGACATAGCACTAAATACTGCATATGAATTATCTTTTTAATTTTCACAGTGCTCCTAGAAAGTAGAGATTATTACAATATAGTATAGAGCAGGAGGTTCTTAAACTCCAGGATATAACAGAATCATCTAAAGGGTTTCATGAAAATTGATTTGGGGGAGTCTCTTATTCAGTAGGTCTTGGGTGCAGCCTGAGCATTTGCTTCTCTAACTCATCCCTAGGAAATGCTACAGCTGCAAAATGTGTATAATAATAGTACTTACCATGTAGGAGCTTGAGGAGGCTCATATGAACTAGACCTTGAAATTCATGGAAAATAGCAGATACAAAGCAAATATTTATCAAATTATTTTACCGGTGAAAAGAAACTGAAGCACCTAAAGATTAAGTAAATTACCCAAGTGTCACAACTATGAACTGTAACGTCTGTACTTGAAACAGTCTATCTTCAAGGTGTTTTTACTCTAATAAGCTATCTCTCAAATAATATGTTAAAAATATTTTCTAAATACCTTAACAAAATATTTGGTATGCTAGGGAGCTTTCAAGATACCTGATGCCCAGACCACATGCCAGATCAATTACATCAGCATATCTGGGAGATGGAATCCAGACAATAATAGTTTTAATGTCTCTCAACACGATTCCAATGTAAGCAGTGGTTCTTTGGCTTTGGCTGACATCAGGGTTCTTTGACTCACTAGGCATCTGGCTACTTAAAAGGTCCCCAGGTGATTCTACTGTGCAATAAGGCTGTGAACTAATAATATTCTAGACACATACACTTGCTTCTCTCTTCTTAAAAGGTTTCAAATTAGTGAAAATAGAAGTTCCTGGCTTAAAGCTATTTTAATCTGATATTAAAGCACCAGTGAATTTCAATTAAATTTTGAATTATTTTAATGAGAGAAATGCTCCTATAAATATACATGCACATGAATACAACAAAATGAAATTAGCCCAGACTGTCAAAGGCATCTTGATTTTATATATATATATATATATATATATATATATATATATATATATATACACACAAATTATTATATATAAATTATATATATATATCAATTATTATATATATAAATATTATTATTCCAAGTTTCTATTTCTGCTTATAAACTTCTCTCTGTAACTGTTTATATTATGCACCTCCATAATTTATGTCCTTCAACATTTATAAATGTTTGATATTCCCTGTAGCAACTTTTAGTATGGGACTTAGTCTGCTTTTGCCATTAATGCATGATTTTGTGTTACCATAGCAAAATTATGGTCATAAGGCATAGACTGACTTTTTGGCCATCTATAATTTCTAGATAGAGATTAGTAAATTATTAAAAATTAAATTTTCTTAAACTTAAAGAATAACAGCTCTCATAATAACCTAAAACCAATGTTCTTATAGGCCAGGACACTTAGAATTAAGAAGACTGACTAAAGATAATGTTAGTTTGTAGACATATTTTGTGTATAGTCCAATCTACCTACTATCAAAATGTATATATTTATAAAAAGGTACTTACACAAAGACAGAGTAATTCATGTTGCCATCCCTATAGGTCTTGCATCTAAAATTTTCTTTTAAAAATAGATTTGATTTTTTGGCTTCAATATAAAAGACTAAAAATGCATTGCAACTTCCCACACATCTTAAGATATAACAGAAAAAACTACTCACGTTTGCATGAACACATGTATATGCACACACACAGTTGTGCTTAAAACAAGAAATATATAAAATAAATAAAAATAAGAATAAAATGTATTTTTTAATTTGAGTAATTCAACTATTAAGAAAAAAGTAAACCTACATATACTGATTTGGAATAAAGGTAGTAATTTTAAAAGACAAATCAATGAAAAAATATATTATGAAAACATAATATGCCCCCATGTTCAAAAAGCAACCTCTGTGTATATGCATTTGAAAAAACATAAAGGGATTTATGAAATACTCTAAAGGATATCTATCAAACTATTATTACTGGCTAGATGGGTTTGTGCAAGAATGGTAACGAAAGAGGTAGAATTCTAGGAAAGAAAATGTCTTTTTAATTTGTATACTCCAAATCATTTGAATTTTCCAAATAGACATGTATTGTACAATATGTAAAATAACAACAAAGACTATTTTTTAATTGAAGCTATAAAGAGTTATCCACATGAAAATTTTGGAAACATACCATGATGGAAAGAAAGTTCATTAACCCTAGGGGCAAAAATCTTAAATTCCAGTCTATGCTCACCGCTTAATAAAAGTGAGTCCTTTAACTTCTCCAGACCAGTCTTCATATTTATGAAAGTTTATATTATTCACATGAGATTGTTGTCAGGAAGAAATGATAGCATGGTTAAACTATTTGAAAGATACAAAGTTAGACACTATCACAGTTGAATATTCTAAGTGATTATAAATTAAGGAAGGGAATAAGATAAATATTTACTTAGAGCCATCACCAAACCATGCACTGAATTTGGGGTGGCTGCCTAAGAAAATTGTGTTCAATGCTCAGACCACTGTAGATATCCTCAGGCCAGGTGAGCACCCCTCATCTTACTTCCATACCCATGGCAGAGAAAGGAGTCAAAGGAAGACCCTTCATGCAAATCGAAACCTTTACATCGTTCTGAATACAGCAAAAGTTCACTCCCTAGTCCATATATGATCTCAATCCATTCCTTAGCATGTTGGGATGGATAACAGGAGCCATACTATCTTGAGATCAATAATCACCCCACATAGGACTTCTAGTGCCCCTTCTTCTTTAGTGCACACACACACACACACACATACTTCCACATAGTCACCATTTTCTCAGAGTCCCAGCTACCTGCACTACTATATCAGCAAAATTCACATTTAGTCTTAGCAAACATAGAATAGTGACAACTTGCATTGTCTTGTCTTAAAGCCTTTAATATGTAGAGATTGACAAGCATGGGATATTGGATTTTTAGACAAATCTGCTTTCATTGTTCAGATAGTCTAGTCTCACTCACATCATGGGCTTGTAAAGAGTTGAAATGCATTTACCACCCTGTGTGTCAAATATGTCCTTGATCTCATATACACTGCCAGCAAAAAAAGAAAATTTTTTAAAACAAAACTAAGAAATATTTGCTTCCCTGGCTTTCAAACTTAAGATATTCTATCAAAAATTAGCCAAGATAATACCAAAATATTATACAATAAGTACTTGTATTCAATCTTAAATTAATAACAAATGAACTAGAAGAGAGTGAATGGGGGAGGGGTGGAGAGGAAAGCAGGAGGAAAGGAAGAATTACAACTCAACATTCTATTTTTTTTATATACTGCATAATACTTTTATTTGAGGCAAACATATTTTTGACATGATCATTCCTTCTTCCTAGATTTCCTCTCCTGGGAACATTGATAGGATAAGACAATTATTTAGTTACTATAAATTATTTCCCTCCAGATGCTTGTTCCTAGACACTACCAACAGCAATGTGAAACAACTTTAGTATACTTGCCAGGTGGTACAATTGAAATACTGAATTGCATATGCTATTTCTGATCTTTGCACTTACTCGTCAGAGCAAAAAAATAAAACAAAATCTTTTAAATGACACGGCAAAGCCTATTCTTCAATCAGGGACTATCCCCAAATGAAAACAAGCTGGCTTTACCACTTAACTACAATCTCATTTCTGATTTACATTGAGCCTTTCTTAAAGTTTGAAATATTTTATGGCACAAGTTTGGAAAGAGGGAAGAGGGAACTAGATAATTCAAAAAACAATAATTAGAGTCTAATCCTCAAAAAAATTAGCTTCTTTAAAAATGACCAGTTTTCTCGTCAGATGCCATCTTCTTAAGTGCCCCGGGAGACAATTCTAACTAAATAAATTTCAAGGCCTCCCTTAATTATAAAATTTCACCCATGTGCCCAAGGAACAATGCTGTCATAGTGGAAAACCTTGAAAACTTTGAAAGGAAATGCAACTTTCCATTAAAGATCTGAAAACAAACTCCCAGCTAATAATTTCAGGAGTAGAGACAAGAGACTGCCCCTGATCTCTTTTTTCTAGTGTATGGGATGCCAATATCAGCATTGCTGGGGTTTCTTTTCGGTTGTTGTTACTAAATTAATAAATTCTTATAAACGTAATCTCATTAATGTGAGCCATTGCTCCCTTGAGCTTCTCAGTGGGGCCAGCCCTCAGGAAACATATTAAGACCTGCAGAATTAGCTGGCCTGAGAGCCAGACATCAGGTTTATATTTCCATAGATTCGTGGGCCTAGATATTACCTTATATGAGTCACTATCATTTGATTTTGTGTGTGTGAGAGAGGTGACACATGATTTAAAGAAAAAAAGCTCCCAACTGTCAAAGCCAAAGTTTAGGATGTGCTCACTGAGAAATGTTCATCTTACTTATGTGAGCTTTTAGTAAAATCAGAAAAACATAAAACTATAGTGGAAAGAATATGAACTTTGCGCTTAGATAGAAATGCATAAAATACCAATGCATAAAATACCAATTCCAGCAGATATTTCATTTATCAAGTGGGAATCATAACAACTTGAGTGAATGATGGGAAGGGTTAACATTTTATGTAATACTTGACATAAAGGTTTTTAATAATAACTATTATTATAGTTACTATGATTATTAAAATGTAAAAGTTGAATATTTTCCCTATATCTAACTTTTCCTTTAAGAAAAACATAAGCTCTTTTCTCTTACAAAGTTAGTCCAAAATTAGCTTTCAGGTACATAGATTTAAAACTGAGTTTAAGTCCTATTCTGAGTAGAAATTCATATGAATTACTACTTTAATCGATTTGACAAATATGATTTTTATGGCACAGATTGCTTAGGAATCATTATGTCTGCCATTATATACCATATTACATCACTATTCTTTATTACAACTTCTGTGAAAACTTTCCTGTAGGGTGTCTTGACATGATATTGTCTGCCCTTATCTTGGCACCAATATATCCAAATTAAGTCACCTCTGCATTTTTTCTCTTGAGGATGGGACAATTATAATAGTACTACTTGCCTGTAACCCAGTTATAAACTCAAACTGACAATAGTTATTTAGAAGACGTTATAGGTTGAATTGTATCCCCCTATAAAAGCTGTAGTCCTAACACCCAGTAACCATTAATGTGACCTTTGGAAATGGGATCTTTGAGAATGATCAAATTAAGATGAGGTCATTAAGATGAACTCTGATTTGATATAAATGACATTCTTACAAAAAGGAGAAATTTGGGCACAGAGACAGACAGGCTTAGAAGGAGAATGCCATGTGATTGTAGACATCTTTGGCACCTACAAGCAAAGAAATGCCAGATTGTCAGCAAACCACCAGAAGCTAGGGGAAAGGGACGGTACAGATTCTCTCTCACAGTCCTCGGAAGATGCCAACCCTGCCAGCATCTTGATCTTGCACTTCTAACTTCCACAACTGTGAGACAATTAATTTCTACTGCTTAAGCAACCCAGTTTGTGGGACTTTGTTACCGCAGCACTAGCAAACTAATATAGAAGGTGACTATCTAAGGTTTTTTAGTATGTTCATGTTAATATTTCTTATATCATTCTCAAATTTAAAAATATACATATAATGGAGAACTTGCATATCTCTGAAAATATGTCCATAGACCCCAAGGATCTATGGTTTCTAGTTTGAGAAACAATGTAAAGCAGAATTTAATAATATTAACACCACATGTGACACATGCACCTTCCCATCTCACTAGCAACATAATCCAAAGACTTGTGTTAGAAGCTCTTTGGCATTATGCCAAATCTATACATAAAATATTCTAAAGGGCAAAGTTCAGAGGGAACAAAATCTAATGATATGATTTTTCAAAGCGGTCACATCCATTACACTATGGTCCAGCAAGACCACACATTGGTCGCCATTTACCGATATAGCAATGAGTTACTGTACCATTGGAGACTGACTCTAGTTTTACAGTCTTAAGGGGGAAAAAATGTTTTTAAAAAACCACCAAAAGATTTGAGATGAAAATCTGATATCCATCAGTTTGTTTCCTACATTTAGCAGAAACCTGCTTATTTGTTTAGTTCGGGGCAGGAGATATTACTTCCCTAGATTTTTTTTTTTTTTAATATTCTAAATGCTTCAGTCTGAAGCCTTCAGGCTCTACTGCATTCTGTTTATCCTATATTTAGAACAAAGCAAACACATGTGATTCTTTAAAGCCAAGCACTTCTGCCACTGGGCCCTGGAAAATTGCTAACCCCAAAATAAAACAATACCGCTTTCTTTAAATACTTCTGCTTACACTTACAGTGAGGAGATATTGACAGCAAGCGTCAGTTTGAGTGACTGAAAATAAACAGAAGTGAAGAAAACAGGGACTTTCGGTATTAAAGCCAGATTTATTTAGAGGAAATATCTGACAAGTATCATTATTTTCTCAAATAGCAATCTCAGGATATCTCACCCATGAAGAAAAGTTATTATGTCATTTTCATGACTTTTAAAGGCTTTTTAACAGCTCTCCCTGATCTGATCGTACTGACATTGATTCTAAATTGAGGCCAACATGGAAAGGCAAGGAAGATAGCTTGGTTTACCCAGAGAGACAACCTAAATTAAGAGGGAAAGACACCATAAGTTAAATTGACCCTATCTCTGTGAAGGTTTAAATTTACCCTAGAAAAGTAGCAACATCCACAAAGATTGGACATACCCACAACCGGGCACCCTATATAAGAACAGTAGGAAATTCCATCGAGTGGCCTTCATGTTTTTCCTACAACTCCGGACGTACCACAAGTTCAAAGTCAACAATGTGGGCAGAGAGTGAGATGTACAATCTCACTCTGATCCCATTATTGCATTAGCTTTGAAAACTCATGAGCCTTCTAAGACTCAGTTTCCCTCATCTCTAAAATAATTGCCTTAGATTAAAGATTCTCTAAAGTTTAATCTATTGTTGCAATTTAGGAGGAAATTCAATTATCCAACTTATGATTTCTTATTAAATTTGCTGTGATACATTGATGAGAGTTTTTTGAAAGTTCAGTTTCAGCTATCATTTTTATTTAACACTTTGATACATAAAATCATGTAATTCATAGTGATTTCCTCAAGACTCCAAATAAAATGAAACCTTTCACATAGCTTCTTAAAAATTATAAAAGTTAGTATACACTTAAAGTCTGCTTTGAAATAGAAAAAAAAGAAATATGTCCACTAAATATTAATAATAGTTATCCTGAATAAGGAGAATATAGGCAATTTTTAATACTTTCATTATACATATTTCAGTTTTCTAGAATTTTCATTATAAACATGTACTACATTTGCAATCAAATAAGTAGTATATTTTAAAAGTCTGTTTTAAACAGTGCCATAAATCACATCATCACTCGAATTATCTTTAGTGCAGTTGGTATTTTACATTTACTTTATCCAACTACTATTTCTATTAATAGTACTAGAAAATTATGTGCAGTTATTTTTACATTAAAAATATTTTTTTACTTTACTAAGATATACTTCATATGTCATAAAATTCATTCACTTCAAGTGTACAGTTCAACGCTATTTTGTAACTTTACTGAGTGGTACAACCTCCACCATTAGTCAGTTTTAGAACATTTCATTTCCTTAATAAGATCCCTCATGTCCATTTATAGTTAATACCTTTTCCCACCCCAGCCTCAGGCAACCACTAATCTACTTATTGTCCTATAAATTTGTCTTTTCTGGACATTTCATATAAATGGAAACATATAGTATGATAATTGTATCTGACTCATTTTATTATATATAATGTTTTTGCTATTCATCTTTAATGCAGCATGCTTCAGCAGCCAGTTTTTTCATTGGTGAATAATATTCCATTGTATGAATAGATATCATTTTGTTTATCCATTCACTTTCCAGTTATCGTCATTTATTTATTTGTTTTTAATAATAGTTATTTTTAACAACAGTTTTATTGCTGCTACATTGATTTCTCTCTCTCTCTCTCTCTCTTTCACTTTTCTTTATTTATTATGTCTTTCACTCCTAGAATACAATGTCAAGTAAGCTGATTTTCAGAGCTTTTAGAAAAGAACTGAGGTCTGCCAATAGCTAGCCACATGAATGAGAACCATCTTGAAAGCAGGTTTTCTAGGCCCAATTAATTTCCAGTTGACATTTTGACAGTAGCTTTATGAGAGGCCCTAGGCAGAGCCACCCTGCTAAGCTGCTCTCAAATTCCTGACCCACAGAAAACATGTGAGATAATAAATATTTATCGTTGTTTTAGGCCATTTAAGTTTAGGGTAATTTGTTATGCAGCAATACATTAAAAAATGTAGATACCAGATCGTCTTCTTCTGGGAATTAATCAAAAACTAATTTGCTTATGTCTTCCTACATCCCTCTTTTAATTTTTCATTGCCATTTTAATAGATTTGGAGAAAAAGGAATATTTGCATGCAGCCTACCATCCTATACCAGACCTCAGACTATTTTGTTTGAAATGATGCACATTTTTCTAAATAAAACCTGAAAATAAACTGCTAGAAGGGTTGAGAACCACCATTCTCCCCTTACTGTACTTGATGATCACAGCCTCTCCTTTTCTTGCTGACAACCTATTTCTTTGATGTAATAAAAAAAAATTTTGTTAAAATTCCTGGAAAAGTTAGAATAAAACAACTTTATGTGGACATGAAAAACTGCCTGGGGAATTTATCTAAAATGCAGATTTCCATACCTACTCACAAAAATTCTTAAATGGGGACTTTTTTTATGCATTGTTTTAAAAGAATTCCCAAAACAATAGAAGAGAACAATGGAATAGAACAGACAGAACATAAATAGATCAAAGTAACTATAAAATACAATGGAACAATGAAAGAAAAGATGAAATTTTAATAAATGGTGCTGGGATAACTGGTTTTCCACTTGACAAAAAGATTAAATCTCTACCTCACACCATACATAAGAATAGGTTGCTATTAAATGGAGGCTCTAATATAAAAAGTGAAAGTATGCAATTCCTAGAAATAAACATGAATGAATTCTATAACTTGGTTCTAGAGAAATGTTTTCTGATTATGACTATATTCCAGAGGCAATAATAAAATAACCACAGACTATTCTATTGCAAGTCATCTCCAGGTGTGATGCAGAAAGGCATCACAGATAAATGACGCTAAGAAAATAGATTTATGTATCATGTTTATACTTTTAAGGAATGCATAGAATTTTATCATATGTATTATGTATTTTATTTTACAAATTTTTTTAGTTCCTAAAAATACAAAGCATTCCCTGTTCATTTCTTAACTCTTGTCTAGATCACTTATTAAAATCTCTGAAACTTAGCTAGATGGAACCAAGGACAGTGCCTGTCCAAGTTTTGCCAAGGTCAAAATTGTGGCCCTTCCGCCCTTTGAGTGTTTCAACTATTTCTATGAAATTGCCTCCTTTTCATACCATAAATAGCTTGCTCTACAGTCAAGAGGAACTTCTGAGTTCTGCTTTGTAGCTTAGACAGGTTAAAATTTCTTATGTCCTCTAAGAAAATGTCAGCCTCCAACAAAACATAAAACTTTAGGCCTGAATTCATCAACCAGACTAGAAAAAGTTTTTTCTCCAACTCCAGTCAATACTTACTAGTAAAAAAAATGTCGGATGGCTTTTTAGTTAAGTATTATTTTCAAAGCAGTGAATTGTATAGCTTTACATCAAGAATTTAATTACTATTTATGTATGTACTTGTAAGACTTGCCAGTTTCACTTGGCAAACCAGCTACCACATTAGTACTTAACCTTTCCTTAAAGAAAAGGAAATGTACTTAGTAGTGACTGGGATTCCAAAATGTTAGTTAGATTCATGAGGGAATTGAATCCAGCATTTATTTGTATATGCTCTTTATATGACAACCTACTGCTGAATTGCTGAAGAGCTGAATCAGCTTGCTACTTTTTGGTAGCTTCTAGAAGTTTCTCTGTTTAGGGTTTTTTCACTATGAATCTCTAGAGGAACCCCTTGTCCTATAGAAAAAAACTAAGGATATTTACCATTGTTCTAATGGTCATTGTGACAGGAGAAAGCCCCTCAGAAGCATTAGAACTATAAGACAAGCAAGTTATATATGGTGTGAGGTAAAGATACAATTTCATTTTTTTCTCCTTTATCAATAACCAATTGCTTCATTCAGTAAATAATTGATCCTTTTCCCACTGATTTCCATTGCCTTCTCTGTTATGTGTGTGTGTGTGTATGATTTTTATATGAACTATTCTCCATTCTCTTCACTTTTTTCCTCCTACTTATCATAGTACCTTACAACCCTGTCTAAATTATGTAGTTCTATAATAAATCTTGATATATTGAAGAGTCATTGTTCACCCCACACCATCCATACACACCTTATTTATATTCTTTGGGAGTCTCTTGGCTATTCTTGGCCCTTTTCACTTCCATATAAAGTTTAGAAATAGCCCATAAAGTGCCTTTGTGTGTTTTCAATGGAAGTATAAAGGATCTACAGATCATTTCGGGGAGACTTGATATCTCAAAAATATTAAATATTCCCTTCCTAAAACATTTTATTTCTCTACTTATTCATCCTTCTTTAATGTCTTTCAATAAAATTTTATAATTTTCTACAAAAGTTCCCACATTAAATTTAGATTTATTTCTAGATATTATAGATAGATGATGATAGATAGATATAATACAATTACTATGATAAAAATTACCTTTTGAAATTTATTTTCTATTTTCTGCAAATAGGTAAATGCAAATTTTTATAAATTAATTTGATAGCTAACAAATTTGATAGCTCTTAATAATTCTAATAATTTTCTATATTTTTAAATTTTTCTTGTAGACAACCATATCATCTATGCCTAATGATAGATTTGGTTCTTCCTTTCTAATTTTTATACCATTTATTAATTTTCTTCTGTTACTATGTTTCCCAGTTGATTTTACTTACTATTTGCCCAGTAGATCTTTTTCCTTCCAAATGCTCTTACATTTTAATTATGTCATATGTAAGCAATGTATTGCTGGTTTTTTAAAAACAGTTTTATTATTTTTGAAATGGTTACTGATTTCTCTGGATGAATTACTATCTTATTTTGAGCTTTCTGTTTTCTTTTTCCTGTTTCTTACTTTCTTCACTATTAATTTTTCCATTCTATTTTTTCCTTTCTTACTTTTTCTCTTTTTTAGTGGTTGCCTTAAAAAGCTTGAATAAGGAAATTTAACGCAACATAATATAAAGTTAAATCAATATAAAAACAAGGGAACTGATCATTTCTCTCTTATGTTTCTTATTAAATATTTTATCTTTGTCTTATTTTTCTAACCCATAAATTAGACACTATTTTTGTTTTATATAGTAAATGTTAATTTAGATAAACATGCATATTATATTTTCAGTTTATAATTTCTTGTATCTCAGGAGCTTCCATTTGAGATCATTTTTTTTCTTTTTCCTAAAATATATATCTTAGAAATTTCTTAAATTAGAATCCATAACAACATATTTCATGTTTATTTTTTTATTTGTCTTTGAAAGGTAGGATTATAAGATAAAGAATTTTTAAGTTGACAGTAATTTTCTCTCAGAGAGTTGATTATTCAGTTGCTTGAAATTGTTGCTGTGAAGTCAGCAATCTTTTTTTTATCATTTGTAAGTAATTTCCCTTTTTTTTCGACAGCTGCTTTTAAAATGATGTTTTTGACTTTGGTCCTACAGTTTTAGAATGACTTGTCCAGGTATACCTCACTTTTATTTATCCTGAATGAGTGTCATCAGACTTCCTAAAACTAAGGATTCACACTTTACATATTCTGGAAAATACCTGGCTATTATCTCTCTAATTATTGCCTTTCCTCCATTCTTTGTATTCTTTTCTTCCAGAACTTCATTTATAAGTATATTAGGTAATCCTTTCCTTTACTTCTTTCTAATCTTTTATACACGTAATATGTATTCATATATTTCCTATATGTTATAGATGATGTATATGTATCTTATGTAAATGTGTAATTTATTCATTTTTACATTTGAGTGTATTAATTTTTCTAAAATAATGCATAATTTTTTAATAATCCATTGAGTTTCTATTTTTAATTATTATATTTTTAAGTTGAATTTAGTAGAAAAATGTGTTTGGTCATTTTGATAATTTCTTGTTTTTCTTATTCTTCAATTATATTTATAACATCCTCTCATGTATTTAAATACAACATTGCTCTATTCAGGCTGAGTGAATAAAAATAACTAACATTTATTTTTCACAGTTCAGGAGGCTGTGAAAGATCATGCTCAAGGCACTTGCAGATTTAGTATCTGATAAGGGCCCATTTCTTTGACAGTTGTCTTTTTACTATAACTTTACATATAGCACAAGAGATAAACTATCTCTCTGGGGTCTCTTTTACAAGGGTGCACTAATCCCATTCCCACCTTATAACCTAATCACCTCCCAATGGCTCCACCTCCTAATTCTATCACCTAGGGAGTTAGGTTTCAACATATGAATCTGAGGGAGATACAAACATTTACAGCATAGCAAATATACTAAGTGTATATGTTATATATCATACCTGATGATTGCCACGTTTCCAGTATTTACATTGGAATTGTTCCTCTGTCCTTCCTCATGGTGGCTTTTTCCCTCATGTGTTTTGTGATTTTTGATGCAAAATTCATGCTCTTAGGAAACTTCGTATTAGGAAGTGTTTACCTGATGGACCTGGTAAAATGACTTTCTTCTAGAAAATATTTGATTTTGCTTCTGCCAATACTTGGGAGCAATACCAATCTGAGTGCACTGTATATTTTAAAGGTTTTAATACACAGGCACACATGCAGACACACACAGAGAAAGCTAGAAAAATCATATTCAAACTTTTAAAAACCAAATAGAAAATCTTGAGGACATCTAAAAAAAAGGACACAAAGGAATAAGGGTAAGATTTTTCATCAGAAACCATGCAAGCAAGAATGAAACAGAGTGTCATGTCTAAAGGACTGGGGGATTTGAAGGGTGGAAATGTCAAGCCAGAATTCTACACCCAGCAAAAAGATCTTTCAAAAATCTAAAGGAGAAAAAAACCTTCAGAAAAACAAAAACTAAAAAAATCCATTACTATCAGACCTACTTTATAAGAAATGTTATGGAAAGGGTTTTAAGCAGAAGGAACATGATATTAGTCAAAAGCCTGGATCTAAACAAAGAAAGAAAAAGCTCTAGAAATAAAATAAATAAAAGTAAAATTGATTTTTTTTCTTATTTGTAATTACTATAAAAATTTTCTAATGCAAAAATGGTAACAATGTAGTATCACAATGTAGAAATAAAACATATGACAATAACAGCATGAAAAATGAGAGGAAGAAATTGAGAATATACTATTTTTAGGTCTTCATAGTACATGTAAAGTGGCATAACTTTATTTGAAAATAGACTGAGATCAATTTAAGATATAAGTTGTAAATCTATGGCAACACTAAAAAATGTAAAAGGTGTTATAAATAATTAGTAAACAGAAGACACAAAATGGAATTATAAAAAATGCTCAATTAACCTAAGAAAAAAAAACAAGAATTAAAAAACAACAAGATCATAGATTTTAATACAATCATATTGATAATCACTTTAAATGTAGATGATCTAAACTCCCAATTAAAAGATAGGTATCGTCAGAATGGGAACAAAAGCAAGATCCAATTGTATACTACTTCCAAGAATGAACAGGTCCATTCTAGCCCCTCTAGGTCATTTTTAAAATAATGTCTACCCCTTTAATGATTACAAAAGACATAAATTAGGTGGTTTTGTATAAGAAATTGACCTAAATATTTGCTGTTTCTTCCTAACTTTTACAGTTCTCCATGTTCTACCTAATTCTAAAGGTAACAAGACAACAGAAATTTCCTAAGGAGATCTTGTCAAAAACTAAAAATTGTTAAGAAATTACTTTTAGTCACATCCTTTCTCTCTTACATCATTAGCTTACAATTCAGTAGGATATTGCTAGGCAATTATTTTATTTTATTTTATTTTATTTTAATAAAATTTATGTCAAGATTTATAAAGGATTTAAATAAAAATTAAAAAAAAAACTCTTTGCTTAAACTCCTAAACCCTAAGGAATGGTCTATAAATAGCTGAAACATGAGAAAAAATTAACACAGACTCACTAACTTCATGTGAAAGAGGGAAAGGCAAACTCTTGACCAACTATGTCACAGAGAATTAAGGAATTATTCATTCATTGGAATATAATAAGATAGGTTTTATATATCTTTGTCTGAAACAATAACTAGAGGTAGAAACCGAAAAACCTCACTACAGAACTTGAGTTAAGGGGAATTATGGTACAAAAATTATTAAGCTCAAACTAAAGTAACATTAAACATTTCATCAAACTTAAAATATGTGTGTGTAGAAAAGTAGGGAATGGAGACCAAGACTAAGAAGATTCTGAGAGATGAAGGAAGGGACAAATTGTGTTCAGAAAGAGAATAATTAGAAAAAAATTATAGAAAACTTTTATGATGTTTGTTATTCAGTTATTAGGGACTTATTTAAGAAAAGAAAGAAAAGAAAATGTCTGGAAGGAATGACTGTTGAGTGATGTCCACACCTTCCTTCCACCATTATAATATCCATCACAATCATGGCTTGACATATAACAAAAAGGCAGCAAAGAATTGAGAGCAAATATTCAACATATCACTCAAAACAAGAGGGAGCTGTGAATCTAAGGGTGATTACTCCCAAGCAAAGCTCCAGATTTTGAAGAAATAGTTCACACACACATCACAGTTTAGCCTAAATTAGACTATACCTCCATTTCTTAGAGACAAATACAAGTTCTGTAAGCCCTAAAGCCTTCTTCCAGCTCCTTAGATACAGCAAGCTTTTGGATATACCAAAGCTGCCATCTGCTAGGACACTCCTAGCTTTACTCTTTCCTTAGCTAATCTCTATTCATAGTTCAGGTTTCAGCTAAAATGTTGCCTTCTCAGAAAGCCTTTTCCACCACCTCCCCACCATTTCCAACCTAAGTCATACATCATGACAATCTTTTGCAGGCACTGTACTCTGCTTTATTGCACGCATCTCAATTTGCAATGTGTAATTTTATTTTAATTACATCTTTCATCATAAGCCACGTGAGGGCAGAACCATGACTGTGTCTTTACCACTGTGGCTAACACTAACCCAAGATGAGAACAGGTGATAAAAAAATATTTGTTGACTCAATGAATGGACAATTTTCTCCAAATTTTTTGTTAATAAAGACAGCTCAGATTTCATTACATATACTAAAGGATTTTCCTAGAATAAAATAGCCACATATTGTCCAGAATGCTGACTTAAATATCCTTTATAGTTGCCTTGTCCAAGAGTGCAGTCACTAGTCATGTAAAACAATTTAAATTTAAGTTTAAAATAATTTAAATTAATTAAAGTCTAAAATTTATTTCCTCGGTTACAGTAGCCACATTACAAGTGGTCAAAAGCCACATGGGTAAAATACCCAGAAGTAGGATTGCTGGCTCATATAGTAATTCTATTTTTAATTTTTCAAGGAAACTCCACAACATTTTCCATCCGTTTTTGTTGCCTATGTTTTTTATATCAAATCATGAAATCATTGCCAATATTAACACTCGCATATGGAAACAACCTAAACATCCATCTACAGATGAATGAATAAAGAAAATAAATACATACAATAAATATTATACAGCCTTTAAAAAGAAGGGAATTCTATAATATGTGACAACATGAATGAACCTTGCGTACATTATGCTAAGAAAAATAAGCCAGTCACAGAAAGACAAATACTGCATGATTCCACTTATATGACGCACCTAAATAGTCAAACTCAGAAACAGAGAGTGAAATGGTGCTTGCCAGGAGCTGGGACAGTGTGAAATGGGGTATTGCTAATCAGCAAGCTTAAAGTTACAGTTGTGTGAGATAGTCCTAGAGGTCTGCTATAAAATGTTGTGCCTATAGTCAACCATATTGTATTGTGAACTTAAAAATTTAAGAGAGTAGATCTCATGTTGTGTTCTTACCACAATAAAATAAATAATAAAATAAAATTAAATCCAAAGCCACATGGGATTAGTGGAGACTATATTGAATAATAGGAAAAGAACATTTCCAGCATTTCAAAAAATTCTATTGGACAGGGATGCTTCAGAAGAAACAAAGTACATAACCAAATTCTTCTGTTAAGATATTCTAAAGCAGCATGAAGTGTCCCAAAATGTCTGATTTCTAAAGACCAGTTGATAAATCCCAAGATTCTGACTCAACAGACTCAGAGCACACTTACTCAGCATGAAACTCCTGAAGTCATATTTACAATAGAACTGGATAACCTTAAGTTTCAAAAAAAAAATTTCCACTAATGTTTGCAAAAGGACGTTGTAGTTAACTAAGTCAAACTAATGATCTGTTCTTGCTGAAATCAGCTCAACCAGGTTTGCAAACTCCACAGAGTTATCTATGATTCTCTATCTTTTTTGCCCATTGTATCCTGGTAAATAACTCAGACCTGTCAACTATTCTCTCCTTAATTCTCTCTGTGTCTCTTTTCCTCCATACTTGCTGTGGTGTATATAGGTCAGACTCTTGTAAGCTCTTATTGGGATGATTTGCAATTAATCTTTCTTTTAGACACTCTCCTGCTATTCCATTCTACAATCAGTTGCCAATTAAATATGACCTTATCATGTAACTGTCCTGCTCAAGTAACTTTCAAAGATACTTATCAGCCAGGATTTAAGACTCTTGATAGTCTATGTTAAACTTAACATTTCTAATAATATTCTGCACCACTCTGAACTGCTGCAGCAAGATGCATGCACTCACCTTCCAAATGCCCAAAGCCATTTCGGCCTGAGCACATTCACTCTCACCAAATCTGCCACTAACTCTTTTCCTTCCTTCATAACATCCTCAAATATCTCTAACTCCCATTGCTTCCTCTTTTGAATAACTTTCAAAAATGTTCTTACTTATTTTTGCTATCTTGGATCTGAATCAGTAGCCTAAGTCATCACTTGTATTATACATCAGCATCATAAATTATTATATTTCTTAAAAAGTAGTAGGTTGATATATCTTTTTCCTCCTATAAAATATGCTCTTGAAATCATGGATTTTGAATTACTTCTTTTATCTCCCACAAAAATTAGGACAACATAATGCTAACAGGAGAAAGAGAGAGAGAAGCGAAGGAGGCAGTGAGAGAGAAATAAATATATAAATATATCAATGAATGTGTGTGTGTGTGTGTATGTATGTATGTGTATGTATATATGTATAAAATGCAGAAGATCTTATTCATTTATTCATTCATGCATTCTCATGCAAATTCATGATGAATGACTGAATAAATGAATAGACCTTTCTGCATTCTCATAGGTTTGCCCTGACTTCTTAGCATATGTCTTTAATTTTTCTGGTAAATATTCAGGATATCATACAGGAAAATTATGTATCATGCCCAAAATCACTTAATGTGGGTTCAAAACTCCCATGCAAAGGCAATTACTTCCTTTAAAATGTTGTCTTATTTGGTCTCTTCCTTTTTCCTTAGTAGTTTTCACAGACCTACTGTTCTCCTTTCATTTAAAAAAAAAATCCTAAAACCCAAGTTCTGTGGTCTGACACAAAATATTTCTATTTTTAAATATATATATATATTTCTTTTGGCAGTCAAAGATTAAGAAACAGTGCAGAAAAGAATGAGATTGTATCAGTATTCAACTGTATATACTGCAAAAAAGAAAAATGTAAGCCCTACAATCATTTAATTCAAACACAAGTTTTTGAGCAGCTTAAAGATAGAGATGACATCAAAATACATGAAGTCATTTTGGGGCCACTCTTGAGCATAAATGAATCCCTTATGTCACACTGTTAATACACCTTTCTAAACTTTTCATTCTTAAGTTCTTTGGAGAAAAGCACTACAGTCAATTCTCAAGAATTCATATTGGAAAAAAAAAAAGGTTGGATAATCACAACTAATAAAGTTAGAATTATTTAAATTTGATACTAAAATATTTTCTAACATTTTAATATGCATACACCAAGCTTTCTAGGAATTCTATATAAAATAAAACCCTGACACTATATTGTGAAAAGCTCAGTGCATTTAAAAGTTGTCCAATCAGTTTTATACTTCCCATTTTCCCACTCCTTTTTTTCACTCTCCACTCCCCATCATCCTTCCCAGCAACCTGAGAATTATTGAGAATAAGCTGATAAAATATCTGTATTATAAAATACATTGTATTTTAATGTATTATAAAACTGTACACTTGAAATTTATATAATGTTATTAACCAATGTTACCCCAATACATTTTTTTAAAAATTTAAAATAAAAAAGGTCTATCTTCTTTCAAATCTCCGTTGCTTAAGAGAAAGTGGAAATGCTCAAACATTTAAGTTTCAAGAGATTTTTTCGGAATAAAAGCAAAAGTAAGTAGATATTTGAGAGATTAAGAATATTACATTTGGTCTATGGCCATGCCACTCTGAACAAGCTCTATCCCATCTGATCTCGGAAGCTAAGCAGGGTCGGTACTTGGATGGGAGATCACCTAGGGAGACCAGGTGCTGTAGGAGTAATAAATTCATTCATTCATTCATTCATTCAATAAAATAAAGAATATTACATTTGAGCATATTATGTTCAGTCACCTGATGGCTCTTCTCTATAATTTTTCCCACCCTCTTCCTTGTCATTTTTATCCAGAATTTGTTTCACTTTTAATAAAATTAGTGACTATTTTTCTTACAGTCAATAATATTTACCAATACAGTTTAAGGATGTCCTTACTCAGAACTGCTTTTTAAGAAATTCTTCTTCTAAGAATAGTATTTATAGTAAAAGAGTGATACTCTCTTAGTTTTTGCACATCTGGAGATATGCTCATTTCAAACTATCAAATGACAGTTTAGCTCGATATAGAATTCTAGTTTCTTTCCCTTTGCATTTTAATGATACTACTCCATTGTTTTTAAGCATCTATTTTTGAAACTGAGATGTTTGCCTTCACTCTAATTGGCATTCCATAGTAGGTAATCTATTTTTTTTCTCTTTGATAACTTTTCAAATTTTTCAGCTTATCTTTAGTGTTCTTCCACAACTTCAATTAATCTTTCTGAATTTATTTCACTTAATTTGACCAGCACTTGGTGTGTACTTTCAATCATAAGAATCATGTCTTTCTGGAGTTATTAAAAGCATCAGCCATAATCCATTTAAATATATCTTCTCAATCTACTGCCATGCTATCATGAACAAGCCCAATCCCGTCAAATCTCGGAAACTAAGCAGGGTCAGACATGGTTAGTACTTGGATGGGAGACTCTTAGGAAGACCAGGTGCTGTAGGCATTAAAAAAAATAAAAAATACAGGATTGTAAGCTAACAAGGTCCTTGCAATCTGTGAGGTCAACCAAGGGTTGCCTCGCCTAAAAATAAATAAATAAACAGATAAATAAATAAAAAAAAATATAACCTCTCAACCTTTCCTTTCTTCTCTTCTTACAAAGTTATATATATATATATATATATATATATATATATATATATATATACACATCTATGTATGTGTATATGTATGTGTATGTGTGTATTTGTGTATGTATGTGTGTGTGTGTGTGTATATATATATATATATGCATGTGTATATATAAAGGGTCTCTCAATCTATCTTCCATAACTCCAATTTCTCTTTCAAGATTTTACTGTCTGGAACAGTCTGTGCAGCATTACTAGTGAATTTCTCAGTAGCATTATCCAATTCACAAATTCTACTTTTTCTGTGAATAACTAGCTAGAGTATTTTTAACTTTCAGTAACTATATGTTTCTTTCATTTTCAGGATTTCTAACAGATTTTTCTGCACATCCTGCCTTAATACATAGCTGACTATTTTTGGTATATAATTTTATGTTACTTTCCTCACACTTATTTTTAAATGCAATTTTGCATTTTATCAGGAGTGAATTTATGTTCTGATGGTCGATGTTGTTGGCTACCTCTGGTTATTCTCGGGTACTTTAACATTTTAATTTTCAGATTTAAATTAAGAGTGGGAAGTAAATAGGATTATTCATTATTCGAATTTGAATAGGACTGATGCTGTTCCTGGAGCATGGGAATTTCAGTTCTAAAGCTGAAAAGCCCCAGAAAAGCTAAGAAGACTTGGTGATCTTAGAAGAGATTTGCTTCCCTCTCTCTGGCTAATGGCTTCAAATTTGCCATCTTCTAGTTTCCCAAGACTGGTAGATCTGGAACTAAGTCTTCTATTGGCAGCTGAGGACTCTTAATCCTACTGAGTGATATATTTCTGAGCAAGCAAAAGGCTGATCCTAGCACTGGGTGCAGAAATGTCTCTTTCCAGCAGCTTTTCAAAAGCCTGAGATGTCAGCACTGATGCTGGCTCTGAGCCTTTTTTTATGACAAAGGAACGCCAATGCCACGTTCAGTTTCATATAAGGAGACAAACTCAATCTTCAAACATAAGTTGGTCCTCCAACCATCCACTCTCAAGAGTCAAACTCCTGACCCCCATGCCTATTCCTGGACCAGGTGCTCAGTGAATCTGTGGTTGTGGTTTCTGTCTCACCTTGCAAGCTTCCCTGTTCTCTCTCTGTTTCAAAGTGTGTCTATATTTTTTTAATTGATAAGTACTGTATTGTTTTCTGGAATAGAAGATACAGTTTAAAGTTTAATTTTACAAAACCATTTTGTTCATAAATGTGGAACAGTTAAACCCCATGCCAGTAGAAAGCCTTGTAGAGTCTGTCAGATTCTATGTGGCCACCAATTCCTCTCAGCACTTTCTCTACTCATCCTATTAGGCAATGACCATTAATACATAAAAAAAACTTTGTCAAGTCTTAGAAGTTTAGATAGTCACCAGCTTCAAGTAGTGAAAATGCAGCTGAGAATCAGGAATTTAGAAAGAATGCTTGACAAATAATGAAAACAGGTGTCTCAAGCTTATAGAAGAAATCACAGGCCTATGAACCACAGGAAAGTTTATAATTCACCAGCATATGGGATCCTTGGGAGTTGGAGGTTTTATTCACCTTTAGATCCTGAGCACTTAGCACATACCTGCCACATATTAGGCCGTCAACACATTTTGAGTGAAATTGTTTGAACTATCAGGAAATCTTCTTGGGCCTTTACCCAGAGCCTAATTACTTTTAACTTATAAATATTTGTAACATATTTGACAGCACATCAGAAGACAAATAAAAGCAAAAGAGAAAACAGAATAAAACTTTAAAGGCAGACACGGGATTCAACAGACTAGTGTAAACAGACAGTTACATGTTAATAGATCCCAAGAGCATCACTATATTATGACATAATATAAAAACTAAATGTATACTGACTTCCTGATTCAGGAATAAAAGATTAAGTTACATAAGTGTGTTTTGCTTAAAAAGACAGAGCAACAAAATATATATTTTAGAATGATTCCCATATACAATGAGTAAACTTTTTAAAGAGGTGTTTATGCTTGAAGGTATTAAACCCTAAACTATTTGGAACACTCAGCTCCTGAGAACAATGCCCTCCTTGAAAGTTGAAAACAGTTGAAATCTTTCTGCATAATAAATCTCAGTTACCCACCATTATTATGGAATAACCAGTTCCAGAAAAGCATTTTCTTCTCATTAATAAGTGCTTAACTCCTTCAAGCAAACCACTATGCTACCCTTGGTGGTATTTGAGCTATAAGTAATTTCTTGGCACCTCACACCTTTCTCAGAACCCAGCTGTGCCTTAAACATTACAGAAGTACACCGAACTTTTTGCTTCTGCAACAGTGTTTGGCTTCACTTTTCATCATGAAATTTCTTCTGAGTTGCTTGCTCATTTCAGCATCCCTTTCAATTTCCAAGTAACCTGCCAGCCTCTTGCCTCTGTGGCTGCCACCATTTAAATCCTGTCCAATCTTTTTTCTATCCCTTACTAATTGCTCCAGGAGCACTAATTAAATGAGACACCCTATGTGACATAGCTAATACAGATCCTGAACTTGAGCTAGAAGATAATTATGATAATTCCCATGCCGTCATTTCATGGACAGAGAAACAGAACCTAGGAGGTCAGTCACAAGTCTATTTAGGTAGACAGTGACAATGTGAGAATTCGTTCCAGGTCTGAATGATTTCCAGAACTCTAGGCATCTTTGTTATAATGACATATAACGTTACTTCTATCCATCACCCAACTCTGCCTCCCTGAAAGTAATCAGGAGAGTGTTTATTGTGGGCTGCTGAGAAGAAAAACAAGCGTGAACAGCATTGGAGGAGAGACAGCAAGAAGCATGGTTAGATGTAACCATAGGTACATGAGCTTTGATTTTCAAATAACTGGAAGACATAAAAGGACTTTAATCACAAACATCCATATTTCTATAAACTGCTTGATAATTCTGTTTTCCATATAAGAATTCTACACCACCTTCTATACTTCTCTAGAAGTTAGATTGTGTACTCTATGGACCCAAAGAGATTGCCAAGCTGAAGGAAAAAAATATTAGTGGAAATATTTTCTAAATAATCAGTTCTATTTCCAGGTTGGGAAAAACAAAATTCTAGGGAGGTAAGATGGTAACATCAGTGGGCTTTTTACTTTCACACATAGGACTGTTTCTAAGATCCTAATAATTGTGCAGGTTCTTCTCTGAATTCTTTTTTTTAATGCTCTCTTCACAGTTTAGATACCATACTTATGAAATATGATCCTCCAGTCACCTTAGAATCAAAGTTTTTATGAAATTTTCACTATGTTCATGTTAATAAACTGTCTCTAAACATGAACAAAGCTCACGTAGATATAGACAAAATTATTTAAACTACAATAAACTGGTCCAAAGACCTCTTCAAATCAATGAGGGAAAGAAAAAAACAAGCACAAGTATTCAGAGGCATTTTACAAAAGAAATTCAAATGATCAATATAAATATTAAGATTCTTCAGTCTCATTGGAAATCAATGAAATAGTGAAAAACAAAACGATGATGAAACACTACTTTACACCCATCAAATTAACCATCTTTAAAAGTCCAAAAGTAACAGTTGGTAAAAGTAAGGTAAAATAAAACCGTGGTATAAATTAGTCCAATTACTTGAGAGAGTAATCTGGAAATACCTAATACATTTGAAGATGTTCTTACTTTACAATCTATCGATCTAGATATTTACCCTAAAAAAATTCTTACATGTATTCACTAAGAAATATATAAAGGATATTTCTAACAAAATTTTAAAAGTAGTAAAAATTATGGAAACAACTTATTTGTATCACAGGAAATAGGTTAAGTAACTGTGGGCTATTCATAAATGGAATGTTATATAACAGTTAAAATGGATGAAATAGATGTATGTGAACCAATACAGATACATTTAAAAAACTTTATAATGAAAGAAAAATACATGTTTTAGATGCTAATGTTTATGCACATTTTACTCCCATAAAACACTACTATAAATTGTTTGTAGAATAATATATTTGTAGGAAATCATGAATGGAAATAGAGAAGAATTTCAGTAGGAAAAGAAAAAGGAGTTATACTATATAAAAAGGAACATGCACAGAAGAAATACACCAAAATATTAACCATAATGGTATCAGTGAGGTGAAACAGCTAGTGAATTTTTCTCCTCTCTCTTTTTGTGTCCAAATTTTGTTTACTGTGCATATATTACTTTAAAGTTTTAAAAACGTATTGATTTGACTATAAAATTTAATTAGTAAACTTTCTTATCTTTTAATAGGAGAAATTTTGTCTTTTTTAAGAGCTAAAATAAGTGACTCATACTCCTTTTGAGGCTACACATTAGTAATGAATGCCTTTAACTTTAGCATCGTAAATATTGAATCAAGTAATAACAATAACTTAAATGAGTAAGTGTTTATTTACACAGTCAAGCCAAAGCTTCGAAAATAGTTTTAGATGCAATTTTAAAAAGAAATGCCACTGCAAATTTTGGTCATCATGAATTTTTTTTTCAAGTAATTGCATCTTCCTCAGTTTGTGAGTTTGAAAGTAATACCCAACCTGAAGCTATATCAAACTGGAAAATCCTTCATACTGGTGAGTGGACAACTAAAAAAATGCATTTTATTAATAAAGCTATATTAAATGGCTCGGCTTTTTAACCCATTTTCTGTTTAGAAAAAAAAAAACTAGATCACTGCTAGCTAGATCATTAATTTAATTTGACTGCTAAATTAACTAGATCATTAATTTAATTTGACATAAACACATTTAAGGCTGATGCAAATCTAACTAGGTTTCAATGTGAAAATGAAATAAAAAAACTGTTCTTAGAGTTATTTCTAAACAAAACTTGCCTCTAATTCTAATGTAACAGAAATGTAAACTTAAATTTGATTTATCAAATGAATCTTCAACTAAAAACTGTTTGAGAACCATGTTTTACATCATGCATAAGAATGCTACATTTTCTAGGATTGACATTTTCAGAGATTAAGAATTACTATATATTGTCAGTGGAAATACCACAACTAAAAACAGAATGCTATAAATAGGATGATGTCACATTTGTTTCCAAAGTCTATCGATATTTTAGAATGATGCGAACATAATAATGAGAGATTTTGCAGCAAACTTTGGGGGTAAGATTAGGACTGTAATCCATGAGTTACCTCTGGGTAAATGCTGCAGCCACAAGCACTGCCAGCAAGTATTCTCAGGCCAACTGGGAAATGAGTTAAAAGGCCAACAAGTGCCCTGATACATATTTACATTAGCTCTAGAAAGGAGCTTAGGAATTAGCTCACTTAACACCATGATTTTACAAAGGTAGCACTGACATGCAAGGAGGTTAAAAGGTTAATGTCACACCAGCTTCTGAGGAATGTTGCCACCACTACATCCCAGATGTTTGATCTTCTCATGGCACACTCTGTCAGAACTGAAAATGACTTTTAACATCCCCTCAGTGTTCTAGACTATAATGCTCCTTAAAAAGCACTCAATTCTATCATGTCTGAAAGCTCAGAGAAAATAGAATAGAGCCCTGGAGAAAGAGGGTTAACAAATTTTTAAACTGAAGTTCAGTCTTCCAAAATCTCTAATCTGAATTAGTGTTTATAAGTTATTGTTATAGAGCAGAAAATAACTTCTCCAGTCCAAGAGGGCCACAGTCCCAGTGTTCATCGTCATTCCTAACTCCCAGCCATACATTTACCTGCTTGTAAGATTGTTTCATCCTTCCTCCTTTCCTTCCTTTCACAAATATTTCTTGACTGCCTACCATCATTCAGGCACACAGCGATGACCCACATGGTCCCTACCCTTACAAAGCATATAGTCTAGAATCCTGGGGTTGCAATATGGTTGCAACTAGCCACATGTGGCTAGTTAAAATTAAATTAATTAAAATTTTGTAAAATTAAAATTTTAGTCCCTCAGGCACACTAAGCATATTTCTATCACTCAATTACCACAGTGCAGATGCAGAATATTTCCATCATTGCGGAAAATACTATTGGAAAGTGCTGGTCTAAGAGGAGCTAGGAGATTAAGCAATCACAATACATGTTGTTATTACTATGATAAGGGAAGTTCAGGAATAGGAGCACCAAAGAGAGAGAGAGAGAGAAAGAGAGAGAGAGATTGAGAGAGAGTTAAAGATGGTGGTGGGAAAGTATCAAAAAATAAACAAAAATGTTTATTCCATTAACTCCATCTGTATGAGAGTTCTGGCTGTGTCTTTGGCCTTCTCTCTTTACCCTGCCTCTTCTCATGCTTTCTCCTCCTTGTTATCCTAAATTGTGGGAGCATGCGATTCAATCCCAATAGACAAAAAATAAAACGCCATCTCATGAATCCTGTTCAATCCATTCTTCAAATCTTCTCTCTGTGACTAAATCCGCCAGCTTAATACTGTCCATTCAAAACAAAATACTTCCAACAAAGGTTCTAGAGGAAGCTTTTTGTCCTGCACATGACCCTGTGGTCTCTAATGCCAAATGACCAGGTCAGACCTGAAAAGGTGGAAGTTTTATTAGGTTTTCAAAAGGGGTGCTTCCTTTGAGATCCTGTAACAATACAACAATCTCTTCTGTCTGGCTTACACAGGCAATCAACTAATTATGAGATCTGTTTACTTACTGCTTTTTAAATATTCTAATCATCCCCAAATGTCCTCAGAGCCAAGAGTTAACTCAAACACAGGTGCAGAAGAGCTAACACAAAAGAAAAGAAATAATATACAAGATCAAGTGGGAAATCAGACCCTCTATGGTTTGCTTATGTAATGGCTGTTGTCCTGTCTATAATGGACACACCAGAGACAAACATGTGACTGCATAAAATCTCTGCCAGTCAGATTGGGTTTGGGGAAGCCAACTGGACAGTGAAAAGCGTATTCAAAGAATAAACTTTTAAAGCAAGAACTACACTGATTTCTAGACAGGCAATGTAGGATTGACAGACTTTGCGGGGAGGGGGCATGTTTGCTTTAAAAAAAAATGGATAATAGTTATTTAAAATGCAAAATCAATTATTTGCATGTAAACACTTTCAAAGGGCTTTCATATCTTTATATCAAGAAGGTTCAGTGACACTATCCCACCTCGAAGCAATGGTATTTAATTACATAGAAAACCTTTTTCTTTTTTATCAGACAAAAGTTTGACCTAATTCTGGCTTGTTTCTGAAGGACTACAAATTCAAAATTATTTTGATTGTTGGAGGAATTATTATTAGTATAAAGTTAGTGCTGCTGAAGATAATTATGACCTGGATATTCTTCTTTTACCCCTCCAGATCCATTGTGCGCCTTTTTCCATTCTATATTCCCTGAGGATGACCTCTACAACTGCAAGGATGGATTCCTTTGCCCTACTTTTCCAGGTGAATTTGGCCAAAGAGAGGCACTAAACAAGTACAAGATGCCTGGAAGGGAGGAGGTAAAGGAAGAAGTGAGAAAAGGAAGAAGTAACTAACTTTTCCCTCCCTTGCCCCTTTAACTGCCTATTGTTAATAGCCTCAAGTGTTTCATCATCCTCCCTTGGTTTTCTCAACCTCTTGTAATATGTAAATAGTCTTATCATTAAACTCTCCTCAACTCTCCATTTGAGAGAGCCATCTGTTCCCTACTGCGCATATGCGGATGGAACTAAGCCTTACTAAATATGTTTTTCTCCAATATCTATCTGCCCCTATGAGAATGTAATTAATGTGAGCATCTAGTCTGTGATGAGAAGACCTCAGGTGCCATCTTAGATTCCTTGAAGAAGCCCACAAGCTCCATAGAAAAAGACAGTAACTACATAGGATGCTGAACAAAGACTCCCAATCATGCAAAGATACTCTTTGACTTACCCTGAGGCAGTCAACCAGCAACTGAGAGAAATCAGGTGCCAGTGATTCTATTTTCCTTTTTCTTTTTCATATATCTCCAGAGATATTCTCCTTCTAAGAAATCATTCTGGAGACTCTCAGCAGAGGAGTAAAAGGTCCCTACAGCATCTCTAATGTCTTCTCCTTTCACAAGCCCCAGCAACAGATCCTTTGCTTTTCCTCAAACTCTCCAGGCTTCTTCCTATTTCAAAGCTTTTGCACTTTTCTTATAAAGGTCAAGGACCTTTATCTCTTTCATTTATTGCTTTATATCCAAAAAACAAACACATTATGATGTTCCATTAGCTAATTTATTAATAAATGAATAAATTGATAAATCAGTGAATGAATGGCAATGATGTGGGGATGACACAAAAAAATTTTTACCACAACGGGTTATCCATTCTATGTTTCCAAAGTTCTTCAACCTAATTAAGGAGGTAAAATGGCTACTAAAATATTAATTACATATTAACCTATTCTTTAAATGTTTAGGTGAACCACAGAATTGCTGTTCTCTATCAGAATGGATCATCAATTGCAAATTATTCAACACAACAATTTCAAAATGTATAGGGTTGTATATGTAATATCCTAATTCCTACTGTGTGACTCCCTCCTTTGGAGTCTGAGAACACCACCTCCTGCCTTTGTTGTATCAGACTCCTGGGTAGGGGCAGCCTCCTGATGTTGCCTGTCTTGGCTTCTTCTGTTTGCCTTTTCAGTTCTTCCAACACCCTTGTAATGTTCCCATATGAAATTTTTCTATTGAACAAGTAAGTGTAGAAGTTTTCATTATTAGACACCAACTAAAGCATAGTGTTAAAAACTAAGATTTTTTCCTAGATTAGTGAGTCTGTGCCTCTACTTAACATTGATGGTTCAATAGAATGAACACCGAACTCAGAGTCAAAAATTATAAATTTGAGACTTATTTCTGCAACAACTAGGTGTGTTGAAGACAGATGTGGAGCTCATCTCCACATCCTTCTGGCTATTTCCATTACAGTGTGCCAGCCCATCTTGCAAATGCAAGAATCAGCATACCTCTCTACCTGAACATACAACAGGGCAGAAGTACTGAAGAAATAATTACCTGTGTTTTAGTTTTTCATTGCTTCTGTAACAAATTACCACAAATTTAGTGGCTGACACAATACATATTCATTATCTTACAATTCTGGAGGTCAGAGGTCTGAAATGGATCTCACTGGGCTAAAACCAAGGTGTTAGCAGGGCTCCGTTCCTTTCCAGAGTTCATTTTCTTGCCCTTTATACCTTCCAGAGGCTTCGCACATTCTTTGGTTCATGGCCCCCCTTTTACCTTCAAAGTCAACAATGGACAATTAAGTCTTTCTCACATTGCATCATTCTGACTCTGACACCATAGTCACATCTTCTTCCACTCTGACTCTTCTGCCTCCCTCTTTCACTTATATGGACACTTGTGATTACATTAGGTTCATCCAGATAATTCAAGATAATATCCCTATCTCCAATGCCCTTAACCCAATCTTATCTGCCAAGTCCCTTTTTTTATTTAAAATGATATATATACAGTTCCATGGATTAGGAATAAACATCTTTCAGTGACCATTTCTTTGCCTGCCACACTCCTGCCTAAAAATATTCACATCTGTCCCATATGAAGAATGAATTCACCTCATCACAACATCCCCAAAGTCTCAACTTATTCTAGTAATAACTTAAAGTACAAAATCTCATCTAAATCTCATTGGCTCAAAAGTTCCAAATCTCATCATCTAAATGAGAAATGGCTGATCTAAGTATGAGCCATGCTGGGACAAAATTTCTCCCCATCCATAGACCTTTGAACCTAGAAAAAAAGTTATCTGCTCTCAACTTGCAATGGTGGAACAGGCATAGGATAACAGTTATCTGCATTCCTGTTCAAAAGGAAGAAAATAGTAGGGAAAAAAATGAGTCACTGATGTCAAGATATCAAAAGCCAACCAGAATTTTTATTTGGGAATAATCTTCTGTGGCTCTGCCCTCTGAGTCTTTCTCCCTTTTTCATAAAAGGTAACAAAGCTTTCCAGCTGAGTTGTTTTATTAGCCTTTTCTTGCCCATAGAATTGTAGTGGTTCAAAGCCTTCTTTCATTTTTGTCCTCTCTCTACATCTTTTATTCCAAGTTGGAACTGTTTCTTCTGCTACAAACTTCTCAAGAATCTTGTGGATCTCCTGTGTACATCACTGAAATTCACTTCATTAGAGAAGCAGCTCCATTACATATTTTTCCTAGATAATCTCACCTCAGTTCCTAGCTTTTGCTAAGGCAGCAGAAGTGATGCATGAGTCACAAGCCTAATCTCTTTAAAAGAGCCGTGATGTATCAACAAACTTTAAACTTTTCATCCCTCTGAGACTCTAACATGTGTATCGTTAGCCACATGCTTGGCTCTCTATCAAGAGCATGCTTTCTTGGCAGTGAATCTCCTATGACAGCAATTTTTACAATCAGGATAAGCTGAGAATTTCCCAAATTGTCCATTACTAGTTCCTTTTTGCTTAACAGCTCTTCTTTTGATCTAGCTCCTTCTTCTTGTGTTTTACTATAAGCATCAAGAAGAAACCAGGTTACACCTTCCAGATTTTTCTTGGAAATCTTTTCAGTTAAATCTCTAGTTCATCACTTACAGGTTTTGTTTTCCACAGAACTTCAGGTCTCGATTCAGCTAAGTATTCTGTCATGATAACATGTTTCTCATTTCCATCTGAACCTTTTCCAGCAAAACTTTAAACATCTGTTTTTCTGCCAACAGTCTATGCATGACAACTTAGGTGTTTTCTAAGATAACATACATTTTCTCTATCATACTTCTCACTTACAACTCCTCAATAATAGAATTATTAAAATTCAAATTTCTTCCAAAAGCCTGAAAAAGCAACCCAGACTTTCTCTATTATGCTACTCAAAATTCCTCCAGCTTCTGCTCACTGGTTGATTTCAAAACTACTTCTACATATTTGTTACAGCAGCACCTCACTTCTGGTACCAAAATCTGTATCAGTTTACTACCACTTCTGTAACAGATTACAACAAATTTAGTGGCTTAAGCAAACACATGCTTAATATCATATAATTCTGGAAGTCAGAAGTCTGAAATGGGTCTCATTGGGCTAAAATCAAGGTTTGGGCAGGATTCCATTTCTGGAAGCTTAGAGGAAGAACCCATGTTCTTGTTTTCTTCACTTTTCAGAAATTCCCCACATTCCTTGCCTATGTGCTCCCTTTAATCTTCCAGAAACAGGCAGTTGAGTCTTTCTCACATTGTGTCACTCTGACTCTGTTACCATTCTCACATTCTCTGATTCTAAATCTCCTCCTTCTTTCATATATAAAGACTCTTGTGATTACATTGGGCTCACTTGGATAATCCAAAATAATCTCCCTATGCAAGGTCCACAAATTAATCATCTATGCAAAGTCCATTTTTCCATGTAAGGAAACATCTCACAAGTTCTGGGATTAGGATGTGGACACCTGTGGGGGAGACCATTATTCTGTCTACTATATCCTCATCTAGGAATCAGCCTCAATCGGCATCAATTGGTATATAAATACTCTAGTTCCTTGTCCCTCAGCTAGAATAACTTTGGAGCACATGTTTTCCACTGGCCCTCAGAGTTTCCCAGCAGGGTTAAACTTCAGTTCAGTATGGCAGTGAATTGTTCAATTTATTGGTTACCTCCCTTTCTTTATTTGCTTCTCTAATTGAAGTTTCCTATGATTATCCCCCAAATAAACTATTTGCACTCAGATCCTTGTGCCAAAGTCTTCTGGGGAAACTCAAACTAAGACATTATATGATTTGGACCTAGCTTTCCCTCTGCATCTCAAATTCCTTGGAAAAAGAGGCATAATATCATCTCCCAATTCTTTTTCAAGGAATATACATGAATAAGAAAGGAATAATGCTTGTGATAGTGTTTTAGAAAAATTTTAAACGAAGATGTACAGAGGTATGGCATCTTGATTTAAATCTAGCCAACTTTTTTTCTTGATACAGTGAATTGGTAAACACTAGTCAATGCTTCTAAAGCAGTGGTTCTTCACCACAGTCAATTTTGCCTACTTAAGACATTGGCAATATATGAAGACATTTTTGATTGTCACGACTCAGGAGTAGAGGGGTGTTTTGCTACTGACATCTACTGGGTAGAGGCCAGAGATGCTGTACATCCTACAATTCAGAAGACAACCCACACAAGAAGGAATCATTCAGTTTAAATATTAATAGTGCCACTGTGGGGAAACTCTATTCTTAAATCATAAGATTAAACTGATTGATGTTGTTATTGGGTTTGTAAACACCAGAATTATTTTTCTGCCTCTTCAAAGTTTATGGTTGCTGAGTTCATTCTTTGAGAATTAATTTTACTCCAACCACTGACTATTAGGAAGCCATTATGTAAACAATCTAATGTCACTCTTCAAAAATACTTTATTTTTTTGGTGGCATTTGTTAACGTTTTGTCACAGAACATAGCAAACCACATTGTAGATGCATCCCAGAGCTATTCTAGCTATATTATAAAAGTAGTTCTGTATAGTAAACAGAGGCCAATGTGCCATTAAAACCAGGTTCTGCTTACCCAGTGGAATAGTACAGAATTAAATTTGCTTAAAATAGTTTCTTTCCCTTTTCCCCCCAAACCACCTACAAATTCTATAAATCATGAAGAAATTAAAACTGAGATACCAGTTACTAGAAAACTTAAGCACATTCATAAGCCTTTTCTTGTTTTTCATTGTCATTTTCATATTCCATTTTTCATTTTCTTTCTTCTCTTTCTTTCCTTGGTTCATGTTACTTCTTCATATTCTCTCATTTTCAACTTCATCTTTTCCACCTTTTCTTTCCTTTCTTTTTGCTTTTCCTTTTCACCTGTCCTATCCCACCCCTTTTCAACTTTTTGGTCCTTAGAACTAAAAATTTTCTTGTTAACTGAGTGAGTGGCACTTTCAAGATTTAACTGCCTTTCCCCAGCTCCTCTCTAAACATGTAAATTTGAGCCATCTGGGCTTTTTAATGTTTCCTGTGAAACCTGTCACTGCATCAATCGCCTGTTTTGACTGGCTGCACAAGAAGCCATTGTAAACTAATTTTTCCCTAGGGCACTTCAGTCACTTTATTAATTGTTTTCTTCCTCACAAATGTCTTTTACTCAATACACAATAATAGACTGTTTTTTTTTCTTAAACACAAGCTGAATTCCCTTCTATTTACTTCTTTTTTAAACTTAATAATACCATGCCTTCACAGCTTAGATTTATAGAAATCTTAACAAGGAAAGGATCTTCTATTTAAAGGAAATTGCTTAAAAATCATAGAATAGCAATGCTACCTCAATTTTAAAAAAAAGAATCCAGAGGATGAAAGAACCTCTGGAAGATTTCATTATCTCAAAGAATTCACAAGAATATTTTTAAAACAAACGGTAAAGATATAAGAAGACTTTGACTTTGATTTTCTATGATATCCCTCTTATTCTTATAAGCAAATAGTTTTATTTATGATGTTTAGTTGGAATTATTTTTAATGTAGGTAAAAAACCTAAGTGATCTCTCTTTAAATGTCAACATTTAAAAATCCTGACATTGCAAGTGTAATTTGAGAATAGTTAAATAATTTAGTGCCAAAATATCTCATAGTTATAATCATTTATCAGGTCAAATTATGTGTTCCAACATATGCCTACACTTAGAAACATAATTATAATAACAATAACAGTAATGCCAATTTATTAAGTATCTGCTCTGTGCCAGGTAGTGCTTTCATATAGTATCTCTAACTGTCACAACTTTTTGTTTGCCTCATCTATTCCATCTTCCAATTTCTATTTTTCTTCTTATATTTCTTCTTCTTTAGATTCGTTTTACTTATTATTCTCCATCATCTTTTTGCCTCCTTCATCTTCTTCACGTCGATATTATGATCAACAGCTTCCTGATATGAAACAAAAGCTTTGGCACACAGAGAAGTAAACATCTTGTCTACTTTTAACACACATGTTAAAAGTAGAGGGTCACTTCCAAACCAGGTTTTTTTCCGATTCTAAAACTACAATATTTTTGTAAGAACGTTTTTAAAAGATCATGCCCCTCTCTTTATTCCCTGTACTTTAAAAACTTTGCTTAACTTACTTTAGGTATTCATGCAATACCTTTCTCTTCCCAGCATATACATACTCATCATAACCCTCCTCCTTCAACTGGTTTTCTTGGGATATTCCCAAGTCTGTTTAGGGTATTTTAATTGCTCAAGGTGAAGAGAGCTTCTCCAAGAGTAGAGACTGATCCACGCAGCCTAGAAAAAATTGAGATTAAATGTAACATCAAAATTATATACCTGGTGCCTTCCACTTACAGAAGCCCTGGATAAGATTCACTATGATCAACCAAGAGGAGTAATACTTAACAAAATCATTCTTTAAATTATTTAAAACTTTTCCTCTCCAATATCTCATGATATAAAACTATAAAACATATCTTTCTTTTTGTTGAAAATCTTCCTAATTTTGAGTGTAGATTTTATTTATTTCTATACAAACAATTCATATTCTAATATGGCATTCTGCTCAAAGTAAGTGCTTTTTTTAACCCTGTGGAAGATACTTCTTAGAAACAAAACGCTGCTCTGACATACAAGCTTTGTGCTCTATATCCTAACGTGAACTCTGAGAAACTGGAAGAAAGATCAAGAAGTACTTAGATACTGACATGACTCAACTCCCCATAAGTGGATCTGGCCTAAGCACCAGATTCACATTCTTTGAAGAAGCTGATAGCAAAAATTTAGCTAACAACAAAAGCAAACAGGGGAAAGAGAAAAAAAATTAAAAGAAAGAAAACGAAAGAACCTCTTTGAAATAATTATGTTAGACTGCAATAAACAACTTGGGGGCAGGAAACAGTGCCAAGAGTATATGCTCTTATCAAAGATTTATTTGTTCTTTCCCAAATGGGATTGCTGGCATTGGGTTCTGATCCCCATATAATATTAAGCATTACTAAAGAGAGAAAGGTTACCCATGAGCATGCCAATGGAAAGCATTAACGTAAAAGCGGAGATGAGTGTACAATATTGGCTAAAACCAGTTAAACAAAACTCACATAGAACCTACAGTTTCATCTTTCTTTGTCATGCCACCAAACACACTCAAATGACAAGTAAATAAGAGCTTTTTTACTTCTAAAAATTTAATTTTACCTCATAAGTGATCCAACTTTTAGGGAGGTATATAAGACAATTAACAGTCAGAATAAGTGGTCCCCAACTTTGCATAAAGGACATGCTGAGCCATCACACAAATAGCATGCTTTGTTAAGCAAGCCAAGCTGGGTTTGATTTATTTTCTCTCTCCCTGTTTCTATAGTACCCCTTCAATTTTTTTCTAATCAAAAAAATTAAAAAATTAGAACAAGAAACACTGGTTCATTGAAGTTAGTTTATATAATTAATGCCAGGACTCCAAAGTACAAACTGGACAGAGGTTGTCAACAGCTGCATCATTTAGTCAAATGCATCCTCTCTTTCCTGGCCCTTATGTGTTCACAAAGGTCACCTGCCCAAACTGCACTCAGGTCTATAGGTTCTCCATATGGACCTCAAAATAAGTAAAAATAAAGAATTAATTACTGTAATCCCATAGCAATAATAGAGACTTGGTCATTATTGTTTTCTGAGAGAGGGAAAGCTTTAGAGTCTGAGAACTAAGGTTACATTTCAGGGTTCTGCTCTTAACTGTCAAGCCCTTCTTCCTGGATGGTCTCAAGCAAGCCTTAAATTTCATATCTTCCTCATTTAGAAAATCAACTGTTCCCTATTTCCAAGGCATTGTGAGAAACTAAGCAAAATTAAAGTGCCTATGAAGCTAGGCAGATATGCATGAGTGAATGAACCCACCGAATGTTCTCTTATCAGTTGGCGTACACATATGGAGCATGTTCTTCATACTTACAGAAACAAATATGAGGATTATTAAGGTATGAATAAAACATTTTTTAAAAGAAGCTCAGAAGTTTGGGGCCAAGAAAGCCACGTAAACAATGAAATTATGACTGACTTCTTAACAGAAACAATGGATGCCAGAAGACAGTGGAATTAATTATTTGGAGTATTAAAAGCAAAGTGAAAGCCTAGATTTATATGTGCAGAGAAAACATTCTATAAAAATGAAAGCAAAATAAATATTTCCAGACATCCAAGAATAGAGTTTGTTACCAGCAGCCTTGCACTAAAAGAAGTACTACAGAGAGGTATTCAAGTAGAAAGAAAATAATCCCAGACAGAACAGAAAAATGGAAAGGAATGAGAAGCAATAGAAACTGTAAATGTGTGGGTAAATAAAATTAGTATTAATTTTGTTAACTTATTAATATTATTGCAAAAAACAATATCTTGTGGCATCATTTTATTAAAATGAATAAAAACAAATTAGTTGTATCATTTTGCATTCCCACCAGTTACTGCACATTTCCATAAGAACTTGATTTTGTGATTTTTGTTTTTTAATTGTAGCCATTCAAAAAATGTGTGGCAGTATTTCATCATAGTTTTAATTTACATTTTTCTAGTGACTGATAATATTGACTATTTTTTCATGTGTTTATTTTCAATCACATATTTTCTTTGAAATGTCTATACATTTTCTCATTTTTAAATTGAGTTGTTTGTTTTTGTATTTCTTAGTGATAAGAATGTTTTATTTATTCTGAACACAACTTTACCATATATTTGTTTTGCAAGAGAAATAGAAACATATATTTATACAACGGCCTCTACAGAATGTTTATAGCAGCTTTATCCATAATCACCAAAATCTTTCAACAATGTCCATCAACCAAGGAGTGAATAAACAAATTGTGGTGGAGCCATAGTGGAATACTCCTCAGTCATGAAAAAGAATGAACTACTGAACATGCAACAACATGGATGACTCTCAAAAGCATTATGCTGTGTGAAAGAAGCAATACACAAAATACTTTACTGTATAACTTTTATAAGCATATGATTAGGTCTAGGTGACATTCTGAAAAATGTAAAACCATTAAAAACAAAAAATCGTATCAGTGGTTGCCAGGGTTGGGGTAAGAACATTGATCATAAAGAAGTACAAAGAAATATTTGGGGTATTTGTAGTGATAGCAATATTTGATATCTTCATCATGGGTGGGTAAATGACTACATTGGTTTATCAAACTCATAGAACTGTATGCCTGAAAAGGGTGACTTTGCTGCATTTAAGGTCTACTTCAATAAACCTGACATTAAAAAAAAACACATAATATAGAACACGGGAGTGATAAATATTCTGGGAAGTGGTAAAAATATGAATTTACATTGATAAATTTATTAAAATGTTTGCTATTTATATTAAACAGTAATAGATCATGGATATATATTTCACACTCACAGATAACTACAAAATACTGCTGAAAGAAATTAAATGCCCAAATAAAGGGAGAAATAGACCTTATCCACAGATTGGAAGACTCATTATAGTAAGATATGAATTCTCTCTAAATAATCCATAGTCGGTACAATTCCAATCATAATTTTCATTAAGCTTTTTTTGGAAATTGACATACCAATTCTAAAATGGAGATGGAAATGCAAAAGACCAAGAATAGCCAAAGAAATCCTGAAGAATAACAAGTTTGGAGGACTTACACCACCAGGTATCATGTAGATCATAGAAAGGAAAAACAATAACATTTCTGGAAGCTAGGTGAGCAAAAAAGCTCAAACAATGAGGGTAAGTATTAATAAATTGGACTTCATTAAAATTAAGAACTTGTGTAACCAAAAGATAATATTAAAACAGGGAAAGAAAAGACGTTGAAAGATGTTGAATAAAAGAAGGTGTTCATAATACATATACATAAGAAAAGATTTCTTTATAATATATAAAGAACTCCTATCAATCAACAAGGAAAAGAGAGACAATACAATTTCTAAAACAGGTCATAGAGTTAAACAGACATTTTATAAAAGATAATATCCAAATGATGAATATTCATATAAAGATTAGCTAGGCATCATTAATCAGAGAAGTGCAAATAAAAGCCATAGTGAGATGTTACTGCACACTCACAAGTCTAAAATTACACAGTGTTGATGAGAATGTAAAGCAACAAGAATTCTTATACATTGCAGAAGAAATTGTAAATTAAAATGGTCACTCTGGAAAACTCTTTTGCTTATTTAGTAAATAAGAACATATGTCTACTCTAATTTTTATTTCTGGGTATATACTCAATAAAAATGAGGTACTATGCCTAACAAATGATGTAAAGAATGTTAATTAGCCAAATATTAGAAACAACTCAGCTATTCATAAATAATAAAATGGATAAACTATGATGTATTGATATAATGGGATACAACACAGCAAAAAAAAAATGTATGAACTATTGATACATACAATATAATGGATGAATTTCACAAATATGATTGAAAGCCAAACACAAAGGAATATGCACTGTATGGCTCCATTTACAAGAAGTTTAAAATGAGGCAAAACTAGTCTATGTAAATGGATGTCAGAATACTGGTCAACTTCTCTCAATGTAATGGTTAGGAAGGGACATAAGGAAGGCTGACTAGGCATATCAATGCTTTCATTTTGACAATGGATATTGTTTTCATGGGAGTGAACACTTTGTAGAAATTTATGAAGATGTAAATGTAGAATTTATACTCTCCTGTATATACCTTAAATTTTATTAATTTCTGCACGTTACTTTACACCAAGTTCTTAATTGAACATATACATCACATCTACATATCCTTATGAGTCTACAAATCATGGGGAGAACTGATAGGAACATTGGGAAAGGGACAAAAGAAACAAAATAGCAACAAGTAGCATACGAAGCTAAGATATAAGACAGCTATTATTTTTGTTCGTTCATTTATTTTGTTTTAAACTAGCTAGTTGGTTTTATACTTTTTGGCCATTCTCTTTGGCTTTGGATATTTGGCCTTTACTTAAGACTGATTTTGTGTCTCATTTACTTCCAAAAATACCTCTTTACAGATAAAGAATGGGTATCTAACACCAAAAAAAACAGACATCATCTCTCAATACCAGCTCCCTGGGCTGAGACTCTGGATGCTCCAATCAAATAATTCATCTATATAGATAGCCCCAGGACAATACAAAAAGTGAAGGTTAAACAAGGGATCACCCCATAGTGATTTGCACCTATTTCCATGGTTGTAATCTTTAAAATATCCAAATGCACACTCTATGCACAGAACTCGCTAAAAACAAAAACAAAAACAAAAACAAAAACAAACTACCATTAGAAAGAATTTGGGCCAAGAAAAGACTTGCAGAGATCACTCAAGTCAGAAGTTGCTGATCTCTGGGGGATCATGTAGCCTTTGAAAACCCATGGATAGATGTGGACTCTTTTGCCTCCAAACTGCATTTAAGATCTTTTATAAAACTTTAAGGAATTTTTTTAAAATCTATATATACCATGAGTCTCATTCACAAATCCTCTCAAAGTCCATGGGCTTCCTGATTAAAAATCTTTGATTGAATCCAAGCAGGAATGAGTTTCAGAAAGGTTAATTAGTTTACCTAAATTAACAGCACTAATGAGAGAAGAGGAGCTAGAATGTGGGTACCTTGCTCATGGTCACTACTCATCTCACATCAGTGCTTCAGAGTAACGACAAATCTAAATTAAAAATATATATATATAGTGTTCTGGAGCAGGTAAGACTTTCTTGAAAGACAGGTTGATTAGTAAGTTGCAGTGGGAAGAAATGGTCTTGGATATAAATGAAAGGCAGTCAGATGTTCTATTTGGGGTCTAAATTAACTGCCTTTCTTTTTCTTTTCTTGGCCAGGTTTAAAACCAGATGATAAGGTGATTGAAGACATAAATTCCTAGGAATAGGCTGCATGTTGGTGTTTTCCTTCCAGTGCATCTAAAGTTATATACAGGAGAAAAGAGTCCCACCTTTTGAGGCCATGATTTATTCCAAAGTCTGTAATATAAATAAATAGTCAAGGCCTATTTTATTTATTTGATTATTTCAGGCAGTTAGACCACTATGCATTCCTTACAACTTTAAGCATCTTGCCCTTTCTGTTTCTAACAGAATTTTGGAGATGCTCACTCCCAGAATTGTTAGAAACATCTGTCAATGATATTCTACAACAAAGTAGCAACCTATTAGTTCTTGTGGAACCGCCATCTATGAGACACCTTATCCTCAGTGCTTTCTCCTCTCTCTGTTCATACAGAAACTGGTCAGGGTAGCAAGAGCAGCCTGGTAATGATAGATACCACATTGCCTGTGTTTAAAGCATGACTCTAAGCAAGTCATCTGACCTCTCCGAACCTGGGTGTCCTCATAGGTGAAGGGGGAACGATATTCAAACTGGCTTACAATGTTGTTGAAGACAAAAGGTAGTTAGGTGTGTTAAAACAATTAGCCCCGTGCCAGGAACACAGTATGGCCAAGTCCACACAAGCTAATGTTGTTGCTATTAACTTTTAAGGTTAAGGCACAGAGCTGGGGAAAGGAGGGTACAGAAGAGGTGACCAATGCCTGAAGTTAAAGAAGACACTGTAAAGCTGCTTATCTTCACCTTGTTTAAAAACACGGAAACAACTGAAGCCCCTCTAGCCCTAGTGACTTCCAAACAGAATGTATGAAAAGGCTTCTACCGGAGTCTTAATTAAGAAGGGTATCAAAAGGAACTCATTGAAAAGACTCCATTCTAACTTATAGCCTTAGAAGTTGTAATGAGGCAAGATTCCTGTGTCATTGAACCACTGGGATAATGATTTTCTTTTCAACAGTGGGAGATGATTCCTCCAGGTTCAACCTGTGAACTCAAAGCACAGCTGAAGTGCAGCTGCTTGTCAGCTTCCAGCTCCTGAATGGAAGGACACTGAAGTTTGTGACTGAAGAGTCCATATGTTATATAAAAGCCAGAGATTTTGGATCTCTTTCATGATAGTTGTTTTCGGTTTTAATGTACTTTGTATCTTGTTCATGCAGAGACCAGTTTTTATAATCAGAGGTTAGGCTGATTTTTTTTTTTTTTTTACTATAATGGAGGCTCGTTAAGTACCTATATTGCCTTCCTATTGTTTTAAGAAATAAAATGAGAACTATGGTTCTTTCATGTATCATTTTGCCTCTAACCTTTGTGCTGCAAGGAGTCTACGGTGGCTGAGCTTAAATGTCTGAAAACTGGTTGGCCCCCTAGAAACTTCGGGAGGCAGACTTCACTCTGGCCTCTCAGTGCTCCAATGGGATTCCAGATGGCAAAGCAAATCAATGCAGTTCAGGCCACAAAATTTGTCTAAAAGTAAACTAAAGCATCTTGCTTTCTACCTTGAGGTCCAGGCTCAAATGGCTTCAAACAGCCTGTTTACATAACAACCCAGAGTGGGTGGGCTCTGCGATCCCTTCTCTGATAAGAACCTCAGCATGTTCTATGTCCAAGCTGTTTGAGTTCAAGTACAGGGCAAAGCCCAGAATGAGAAAGTTTACTGAGTCCCTGCAACCACAGTGAAGAAGTTGGGTCTGTTTCTCCAGGAGCCACCACCCTGCAATTCCCATCCAACAGTCTCCAATTGCCCAAGCACCACTAGAGAAAAGCACATATTAGATCAATGGGAGGAAGACAACTTTCACATTTGCAGCCTGAGTGGACAGCTCTCATCATTTGCTATCCACCTTCCTTCCACCTCTTAGCTTACAGAAACATTTTAAGATGCTCTCATTCTTAAAAAAAAAAAAAAAAAAAAAAAAACTATTAAATTATAAAACTTTAAACCTGTACCTAAATACTACATACCCACAAGCTACTCCTATATGTCCTTCCTCACTTCTCCACTTCTTAAAAGAGCAGTTATCTATCTGCAAATAAATATACTTCAAAACTTAGGAAATTATCAATATTCAACTGTTTTGACCTACAAAAGTTTTCACATGGTTCAACCTAATATCCCCCAACTGTAAACAGTGTTTATTATGGAAGAAGTGATGGAGGGATCTTGAGTGCTTATTATGTTCTGGAACATAGTAAGGTCAGGTCTGCATTAGCGTTCTTGTTATTAATGTCTCAGGTTAAGGCACAGAGTCAGGGAGAGGAGGGGACAGAACAGGAGAGATTACCAATGCCTGCAGTTAAAGAAGACACTATAAAACAGCTTGGCTTGACCTTGATTAAAACTATAGAAACAATTGAAGCCCCTCTAGCCCTAGCTACTTTCAAACAGAATGCATGAAAAAGTTTCTGCCAAAGAGTGTTAAGTACAGTATCAAAAGGAACTCATAAAAAGCTTCCACCATAAGGTGTAGCCTTAGAGGTAGTAATGAGTCAAGATTTCCATCAGGGAACCACTAAGATACTGATTTTCTAATGCACTGTTCTAAGTTCCAGAAAGAAAAAAATTTTTTAAGAAAAGGAAATTAAGAGATTTTATGAAATAATGTAAGAAAGTCCTAGAACTTGAGAGCATATACCTGTAGGCAAAAAGAGACCACTGAGCAGCCAACAAAATAAATATGAAAAACTCATTCAAAGAACTCTCATGAAGTCTCAGAATACCATAAATAATGACAGTACACTAAAAGCTTCAGAGAAAAAATATAGATCTCACTCAAAGAAAAAGGAGTCAGAACAGCATTGGACTTCTCAATAGTTCAATTCTTATTAGAAGACAATGGAGTAAATGCCTTCAAAGTTAAAAAAAAAGTCATAGTTAACGCAATAGTTTACTTAAATGATAAAATTAATACACAGAGAATATCCACTGGGTTTAATCACATGGAAAATTATTATTCTACAATTCTATATCCAGTCAAATGATCAGGCAAGAATAAAGAGAAACACATTTTCAAGCATTCAAGTTTTCATAATATTTTCTCCCCAGAAAATATTAAAAACTTTAAAGAAAGTCAACAAAAGGTATTCTTCATGAAAATGGGGTAATAAATCAAGAAAGAGAGAAAATTATTTCTGGCCAGTAATGATTGTTGAGGCATTTGGGAGAATAACTACAGGTACTTATATGACTAAGCAAAAAAAGAAAAGTTTTATATGAAAGGAAATACAGACTATATATAATGTACAGACTATAGTTAACATTACTGCATTGTCTACTTGAAGGTTGCTGAGAGTAGATTTTAAAAAATTTTACCACACATAAAAAAATGATAACTATGTAAAGTGATGGATGTGTTAACTAACAATTGTGGTAATCATTTAAAAACAAATATATTTATCAAATCATTGCACTGTATACCTTAAACTTACATAAGGTTATATCAATTATGTCTCAATAAAACTGGACAAAAAAATACATAATTAACATATTGATGAACATTATTGTCTGTAAAAAAAATTTAAAAGACAGGCGATATAAACACTATACATTTGTTACTTCAGCAGTAAATAGTATTAACATACTAAATATTGATTTAACAGATTTAATACCAACTGTTGCATAACAATACTAGAAGGATCAGTATAATGATCCTAGCCCAGAATGATGGAGAGGATAGTGTTAAAGAGAAAAATCCTCAGCTCACAAAACAGGCAGCCAACGGAAATAGCCTACATTTAAAAACTCAGAAATAGCGTTGCAAGCATGTAATTTTAAAATGTGGCATTAGAAATTATTACAAAATGAAATGACAACCTATAGAAAGGGAGAAATATTTACAAATCATATATCTGATAAGGGGTTAATATCCAAAATATATAAAGAACTCTTACACTTCGATGGCAGAAAACAAACAAAAACCCAATTCATTAAAAAATGGGCAGAAAAACTGAATAAACATTTTTTCAAAGAAGACATACAAATGGCCAAAAAGCACATAAAAAGATCTTCAAAATCACTAATCATCTAGGCAATGCAAATGAAAATCACAATATCACCTCATACCTGTTAGAATGGTTGTCATAAAAAAGACAAGGGATAATAAACACTGGCAAAGATGTGGAGAAAAGGAAACTCTTGTGCACTACTGATGAGAATGTAAGTTGTATGGAAAACAGAATGGAGTTTCCTCAAAATTTTAAAAACAGAAATGCCATATGATCCAGCAACTCCACTTCTGGATATATATCCAAAGGAAATGAAATCACTATCTTGAAGAAATATCTGTACCCCATGTTCACTATAGCATTATTCACAATAGCCAAGACATGGAAATAACCTAAATGTCCATTAACAGATGAAAGGATAAAAAAGTTGTGATACACACACACACACACACACACATACACACACACACACACACACAAATAAATAAAAATAAAAATAAAGCCTTAATAATAAAGAAAATTCTGCCATTTGCAATGACATGGATGGAACTTGATGGCATTATGCTAAGTGAAATGAGACAGAAAAAGATAATTACTATATGACCTCATTATATGTGGAATCTAAAAGGCCAAACTCGTAGAAACAGAGGACAGATTGGTAATTGCCAGAGACGAGAGGTAGGGGAAATGAGTAAATGTGATCAAAGATATAAATTTCCAGTAATAAGATAAATACATTATGGGGATCTAATGTACAGCATAGTGACTATAATTAATGATACTATATTGTGTAATTGAAAGTTACTTAGAGAGTAAATCTTAACAGTCTCACCACAAGAAAAAAAATTATAACTATGTGAGGTGATGAATGGTAACTAAAGTTACTGTGATAATCATTTCTCAATATACACTTATATCATATCATTATTTTGTATACCTAAACTAATGTAGTGTTTTGTCAATTATATCTCAATAAAAATGGAAAATATAAATAAGCATATACATACATACATATGTATATATACACATACACACACAGCATTAAATAGCAGACAAAATAATGTAAGAGAAGAAAGAGGCTCTCTCTAAATTAGATCTGGAAGTAAGGGTAGATCTAATGTTTTTCAAAATTGGAATTCAAGTATTATTTTACTTTTAACATAGCTTTTACTTAGATTGAAGTATAATATCATGATATATCTAGAACCAAATGATTTAGATGATTTTATTATTGCTAAAAGAAAAAAATTAACATTTCTAAAATTAGCATGCTTCCTACAGAGCCGCTAAAAAATTCTCTGGCTGCTAGAAGATACTTAATTGTCTTATAGCAACCAGCTCAATAAGCTACTACCTTGGATGGTGCAAGAAGGCAGAAATGTCCTTATTTTCTGTTTTTGGCATGTATGTGTGTTAAGAAGACTAGGAGAGAAATACTGTGTTAATTCATTTAACAAATATTTATTTTGCACTCTGACACTAAACCACAAAACGTACACGATACTAGCTTTCAAGGAACTCATATTCAATTTCAAATAGAGTTATGTACTGAATAGTAGACTACTAAAATACATAATACCATAGATGAATCTTGAAGCCATTATGTTGAAAGAAAAATTCCAGACACAAAAGCACATACTAAATGATTCCATTTACTTCAAGTTTAAAAGTAGGCAAAATTAATCGATGATGAAGAAAGTTAACATGTAGGTTACCCTTGAAGAGAGTAGTATAAGCAGGTATAGCTTGTATTTCTTTCCCTCTACTAGTCTATTTAAATACATGCAAAACATCTGGAATGATCAATAAGACAGTAATCAATAGGACCAAAATGTGCAGTGCAGGCAAGGGTGACTCATGGATCATAGGATTCTCAAAGTCTTTTCCCTATTAATATCACTTTGAATGAGAACTTTCTCATGATGCAAGATATTGTAGGGCAGGGCCACACTCTAATAAGATAAGGTTGAGTTATTTGTACTTATCTGAATTAAATCCATAACTCAACTTTCTTCTCATAAGTAACTATAACACATCAGTATGTCCAGATACTTGGTTGAGGTTGTTCAGAAAAACAGAGCAGAATCTATCCTTATCTTTTCACTTTTATAATGAAAAAGTGACTTTTAAATAGTGATTTAGTTAATTGCTTTGTTCACAATCACAACAAAGAAAACACTATTGTAAATCTTTAGCTTTAATAAGTCAACCAAAACTAAGCTGATGCTTTTGTTGCTTAAATAAAATATGGTATGGCCAAAAGGCACACAGAAAATGCCCCAAACCCTGCCTCTGATCTTCTTTTCTCAAATTCAAATTAGAAACAGCCCAAATCTACTAGCTCCATACTGTCCAGTATCCTCTTACACATAATCAATTCCCTCCTGCTCTAGTAATTCCAAAATTTCTTATTAGAGAAAAATGTTTTTTCTTCATTTCTAAAAATTGCTCTCATTTTGGCCTTCAATTTCTGAGCAATTCAAGAGGTGAAGTTCACTCAACAGAGTTTTTAGCCAGTACTCTAGAAGGTGATCTAGACTCATTTCCATCATCCTATAAGAGGTTGAAATAACATTATATACACATCCATGTGATTTAGGCTTCCTCATAGTATGGTGGCTTTGGGGTACCAGAGCTCCAAGAGAATATTCCCAACAACCAAAATTGAAGTTTTATGGTCTTTTGTAATCTGGCCTCCAAAGTAAGAAATTATTACTTCTTCTGTACTCTTTTCATAAAAGAAGTCACAAGCCCACTTTGATTCAAGGTAAGAAAAGTAGATTCTCCTCTTAATAGAAAAAATGTCAAAGAACTGGAAAATTTAACATCACTGCATAGAAGGAAGAGAAAGCACCTCATGGACCACATTTGGAATGTATACCTCATTCACATAAGCTATTTTGTCTCTTTGTTTTCAAACCTAAAATTATTACAAATTCATAGTTGGTGATTTTCCTAATTCTGCCTTCGAGACTCTTTGTACAGCTGAAAAGTTAAGGAAAGAAGGCAGAAGAGATCTTGTTTTAAGTAGCCCTGTTATTTATCTCATGTGAGGGATTTTAACAATAGAAAAAAAGATCAGAATTTCTAAAAAGTTTTTTCTCCCAACATGCAGGTGAAACCTGAAGTGTTCTTAAAGCTAAAACATCTAAATTTAAACCCCCTCCACTATCTCACCTCCCCTGTCAAGAAAGATTGTAGCCAACCTCTCTTACTTCAGTATAAATTAACTGAGCTATGCAAAAGGGTATGATAAAAGACTGAGGTAACAGAGTCCCCTATATAAAGTGAAGAAAGAAGAGAAAACCAGAAACAATATACTTTTTCCCTGATTTTGTCCATACTAGTTCTGAAGAAAGAAATAAGGCAATTAAGAAGGATGATATAACTATAGGTTTTTAACCTTGTTGTCTCACGTTATTTCCAATGATTTTCAGTGGCTTTTCATAACCTGCATATAAAAATAATCTCTCTTATGAGTCACCTTTAGAATAAAGGAATCTAGAAACCTTTTTGTATTAGGCTTTTCTGAATTATGAAAGGTGAGTTAAAAACATACAATTTAATCCTAAACCATAGCTCAAAAAAACTTTTCATCCCAAAGATGGAATTCTGGGTCGGGGTTGGCGGGGAGGGAGGGAACTGGCTTCAAAATAAAGTTTCCTTTTTTTGGTTGCTTCTTTAGAAATGGCCAGAAACATAAGTCTAGGTAAAGAGAGGAAGGCCAAGGGGAGGTCGTAAATATCGCTGTCCTAAGCTACTGCTCAAGTACAAGATGAAATTCCATAAACATTTAGAGTTTCATTTGTTTTGCCAAGGTTGTCCAGTTTCCTAACACTGAAATAACACCATATGATGATCACATGCATTTGGTCTGGGACCATGAATTACTGGATATGTGAAGAGGAAGAAAGGCAATAGTAATGTTTCCTTCTATTTCCTCCTGTCTATGTCCCTTCACATTTAAAACAAGAAATGAGAAGGGAGGAGCAAGAAAGAAAGAAAAATTTGCAAACAACATCTTCCTTTTGGAAGTTTCCAGCCCCAAGACTTAATCTAGTGAAAATTTTGTATTCCTTCAATGTTTAAAAGTTCCTGAGTCTTAAGGCTAGTTTTGATAATTGCTGAGCAGACTCGGAGAGTCCTTCCTTCTAGGACTGGTTTCCATTAAGTGACTCTCAGTGGAATCAGTTGCCCATGTCTAGCTGCTCATTCAAATCCAAAAATTGGAGTGTCCTAAATCAGCTGCCACCAATGGCCATTGAGTGCTTGACGATCTGAAAATTCATTGGTCAAATTCCTTGTGGATTGATTTCAACCAGAGATCCTACAAGTGATCCTCTGGCTTTGGGTGGTGAAAATGCAATATAATATACAAATGACATATTATAGACACTTCAAGCCTATATAATTTTATTAAGTAAAGTCACTCGAATAAATTTAATTTAAAAAGTAATCATGAACTGAGATGTGCTCAGCTTAGATTTGATCAAAGAAGCACAACCACCAGGAGATAGCTAATAAGAAATTTATTATAGGGACTTGACATAACACAATGGGGCGAGTTGCTTAAATAGCCTACATGAAGCTGTACCTTCTGTGTTTGGTGCTGAAACCTAAAGTCAGTAGGGCTGGCAGTCACAAAAGAAACAGGAATATCAAGTGGAAAGGACAAGGACAAACTGGAACCTACAAGGAAGGGCCAGAATCTCCAAGAACAAATTAGAACCCAGATTATTCTTTCATCTCCTCAAAGCTTCTACCTTCGATGATGGAGTATCCCACAGAAGAAAATAATGGCATTCATCATGGAACTAGAATCTATCTCACCTGTCCCAGGAGGTAGAGCAGCTGCAGGAGGATTCAGCAGAAGCAGGAACATCAAGAGATGCAGGACCAGCTATTAGGATGAGCCTGTGGATAACTGGTGGCATGCATAAGCGGTAATAGTGCCATGTGTCATGCACAGACTTTCCACACATAAAAATAATAGGTCTACTTCAGTTATGCCTCTGAAATCTTTCACAAAATGTTTCAGAACTATGGAAGAAAAATAAATTTGTACTTCCAGACAAGCTAGGTCTATACCCACTTCAACTTGATTTGTTTCTTAGCACCTGCCTGTCATCCACCAAGCTGGCTTCACTTGATTGTTTTCTCTGCTATAAGACAGGCAAGGGAGAAAGGAAAAGACAGAGGAAAGAAGGGGAGAGAGAAGCAAGAAAGAGTGGCAAACAACACTACCCTGAGTGCTCTAAACAAGAAAAAAGAGGATAAGTTTCTTGGCTTCTTGTGACACAAAAAAAGTGATAGATAATCATAACTGATAAATTGTTCAGGCTTGGAACAAACTTCAATGCACTGGGACATCTTAACTAACAGGCTGTTGTGATACCTACCAATCTCCTCCCTCGACTCTACTATGGCAATGGCTATTAAACTAAGGCCATCCAGAGGGAAGTAGAGGGTCTGGAGGACCTCATTACTTGACTTGGCATCACTACCAAGACTGAAGTTTTTGTAATATTATCCAAAACCACATGCCAGGTGAATATGTACTAAATATTTCATCCTGGGCTTGAGAAGGACTTTTAAAATTATTGGAATGAAAAATAAAAACCTCCTCTAATATCTTAAGTAGTTGATCCCATTTTTAAGTATAGTCAACAGCTATATCTACTCCAGTCCCCCAAGTCCCATAGTTCAAGGCTCCCTGGATTCTCTGAGGATCTGAGCCAGTTCCCTCCAAGAAGCCCAAAAGATACTAGGGAAAAAGATAAATTATCATTGACTATACTTGGGCTGTATACTGCTTGGTACTCACTATCCTGAGTCCAATTACTATCAGGACATGGGTCATAGCTTTTTTATATATAACCATGACACTGTGATTCATGGTCGTGTGAACTTTTAGGCAGGAAATCTCTCTTGGTGGTAAATTACAACCAAGTGTCTTTCATTTTATTACCTTATGACATAAATTGGCAAAAGAAGAACACTGTTGTTCGCATTTACTAGGTATGGTAAAAATGGAATCAAAGAAATGTGAAGGAAAACAAATGTGGAGTTCTTTCATCCAAAAGAAATATGGCTTTTCACAAAACTAGTAAAATTTGCACACAGTGGTGAAATTTAGTCCTCAGGGTCTCTGTAATTAAATGGAGATAGTGTCAGAGAACAAGAGGTTATCTAAAAGTGTGTGACAAAAGGGTTTGAGAATGTCCAAAACTCTTAGGAAGATAGGTGGACTAGAAGTAATTTTAATGATGCAAAGTCAAGAGTAACTAATCAATTATATTGACTCTTATGTGAAGGTTTAGAGAAAGGCAATGAAATTTCGAGTTAATAAATCTTATATCATGTAAAAAAAATAGTTCAAAGTTTTCAGGGTCCACAAGCAGGGCCCAGAGGAGAGGGCATGATACTGGATTTGTACATACAGCCCTACTATTTCCTATAATGATCGAAAGGAGTGGTTCTCAAAGAGATCAGTAGCATCAGCATCATCTGGTCACTTAGTAGAAATGCAAATTCCTACACACACACACACACACACACACACACACACACACAATTCTAGGGAGGTAGCAACCGGATCAAGGCAATTCTACTTTATACTGAAGCTTGAACCACTGGTTTAGAAAGTATGAATTTACCTTGGATCAGAAACTGCTGGGATGAAATGACTGTTGGTTCTGTTTCCATGGTCTCCAAACACCCAGTTGGTAACTTAGCTTCCTAGGTAGCTAGTTTGCTTTCAGTGAGCAAGTGCCCCAGCCAGGCTGACTGAGGCATTACAGTCCTCTTGATGTTATATTTCCCAAGCTAAATTAATAAATTAGCATTCTGATTTTTATAAGGTGTTTTTAACCTGAGCCAGCACCCCAGTCTAAAATCTATGCTAATGAGTCCCATTAACAACACCACCCCTTGTACTTAAGCACAATCAAGATGGAGAGTGTGAAGCTTTTTTTTTTTTTTTTTGAAGCAGAATCCCTATATATGAAATGGAAAAGAGTGAGACTGCTCTAGTGGGCGCCGGAGTAAAGAGCTTCTGGGATTTAATCCCCAGAGGTCTCAAACTCCAGGGTCATTGTTGGAAAATCAAGTATCAGAGAATGAAACATCTCTAGGGGAAATATCTCAGACCAAATAGGACTTGGGTTGGGCCTGAAAGAAATGGGGGAATATAGAGAGAGACACTGGGTACTTGAAAGAGGGAAGCAGCGTAGAGAAAAGTCTGCAGAGGAAGTAGGAATTACACCTGTTCTGAATAGAGAACCATCAACCATGGAGAAGTGACCAGAAAAAGAGTTAAAAGAATAGTGAGACTGTGTTTCAGAGGACCTTCAATTCTAGATGAAAGAGTTCAGGTCTGATTCAATAGTCAGGAGGCACCAGCAAAAACGTCTGAGTGAAGAGATGAGAAGGTAGGCTGGTCTTCTCACTAAGTAGTCGCTGAAGAGTTCTCAGGATACCATAATTTTGGTTGCCTGAGAAATGTCACCAAGGGATTGCAGAATTTTTTAGGGAATCTTGAACCCTGCACATTCCCTGTAAAAATTTATTTAATACTTAACACTGGTTGCTCCAACACGGCCTCAAATTAATATAAATCACAAAAAGAATGTTGATTTTCTTTGAAAAATTTAAAAATGGAAGTTAGTATGGATGAAAAAAGGGCTACAGCTGTAATAAATTAACCAAAAGTTAACCTCACAGGGTGATCTGATCATAAATTCTTAATTGGGCAGGTCATGGTGGGTAGTCATGCCCCAGGCCTTATAACTTTTTAGTAAAACTATCATTGCCTTAGGCAATCCCTGTCCATTGTTTCTATGCAACTAGGTTAATACCTAGATGCCTCTTTTTGAATCCCTGAGGCATAACCACCCTCAAGAGAGCACATAATCTGACAAGTATCCTGTAATCCAATCCCTGCCTTGCTTTCTCCCACCCTCATGTCATCTTCCTTAGTTTCCTCCTTAATTACAGACACAAAAAAATCTTCAAAGCTGTCATTCCTTGGAGCACTAGAGATCTTGCTTCCTCACAATTATTGTCAGTTTGGTTCAAAAAAGTTCTTATAAAAATTCTCTACAGGTGTAGATGTTCTTACATCAACATTAAAAGACTTTGAATGAACATGATGAGCCACTGGTAGTTGCCGCCTTTATAAGTTTTCGAGATGGGTAGAGAAAACACCCAGAAAACCTGGTTTTCAGTCCCTTCTCCACCTCAGATTGGCTTTTGGCAAGTTACTGATCCTTTCTTAGTATGTTTCTTCATCAATAAAATGGAAACAATATCTTCTCACAAAGTTTTTGTTAAGATTAAATGAGAAAGCAAACATAAAACATCTAGCACAGAACTTGATATGAAGTAGAGGCTGAATAAATGTCATGAGACTATAAATATGAACATTCTAAAGGCAAAGTACTACACACATACCTGAAATTTCAAAATTCTGAAGAGAGGAGAAAAAAGTCAGCATCCATTGTCTAAATCCACATTACAGCATGAATATTATAACACCCTTAACCACAGATATTGAAAACATTAGAGGAGCCTGGTCAACACTCCAAATAGTATCATTTTATGGGCATTTTCAATCAAAACCAAAAAAAAACACAACATCAACAGCAGAGCAGTGGTGACCTGAGCCTGGTGGGTGTACAATAAAAGAACATGGCCCAGTGCCAAGTCACTACAGAGCCCAATCACCCAGGAGCAAGTTTGTTGCCTTCAGGTTCCTGTGGCAATTATCTGTGACTGGCTCTCAGGGATTGCTTGATTTGAACTGCCAGGATGAGCTCATGGAAGAGGCAGATAATTTGAGTGCACCCAGCACCCTACATAATTAAAATCCAAAGCAGATAAGAGAACTTTATTCCACAGACATGAGTCACAAACCATGGTTTCAGCAAGAAGTTCCTAGTTTTTTGTTTTGCTTTTTTCTGAAAATATTTGCTGGAATTCCAACAAAACTGAGCAGTCTTCTCTAAGCATCCAAAGCCATATTAACCCAAGTGATGGGCAGGAGAAATGCAAATACACAACAAAATTCAATAGAAGTGGGGCCAAAGGCAGGCTAGTAAGACACGTGAAATGAAACCGTAGCCTTATTGGGCAAAAAAATACAAAAGGCAGCTACTGTTTGGGGCACATTTAAAATATGTAAACATGATTCTTCAAAGGTCAGAGGCTGGCCTGGCTGCAGAGGGCCCAGCAAACTTTACTATACTTGGCTCATCAGAGTCCACTTCTCTGCATATGCTCTTACTCTATCTGTTCCCTTCTTCTCCGTATAAATCGTCAAAATATTAAAATTCTCAAATTGCCAAAAATATTAAAAAGTTACTTTCTTAGGTGCTGAGATGATAACTATATGTACTTTTCAAAGTTCTACATAATACTTTTATAATTAAAACATTGTTTTTTAAATGCCAATCTTACAGTTAATGATATTTATCCCCTTTGTTTCAGAAAGATTTTTTCTTCATTTTTTTCTATTAACTCTGAGCCAATTTTTTCCCTATCTGGAATGTTCACCTCCTTCTTTGCTGCTAGATTTTCCCATCTGTCAATGCCCAGTGAAGTTCTAGACTCAACATGAAGCCTTTGCTGACCATTCAGCCCACAGTGGTATTAACTGCCTCTGAATTCCCACTATCACATTTTCCAAAGTGTATTCCACAGCATATTAATTTTAATTCTCTAGTTTAATTTGTCAGTTTAATTCTCTAGAAGAGTTCTATGATGAAGAATTTTCATAAATGCTCTCTATTATATCCATCCTCTAGAAAGTCACAATTCACAGCTGTACATTAAAGGCTCTGAAAAGTCCTATAGCAAGGCAACCTTTCCCACTTTTCCCACCCTACTTTTTTTTCACACACAAACATAATAGTCATTGTACATGGAGTAACTCCACAAACTCTCCTGGAGAAAATTTTTTCACAGAAATGCAATTGAAACTCATTCCTAATATATCTATTTTGACAAACATATTTTTTAGAAACTAACTGATCTTTAACTTACTGAAAAACTTAGCAGGATAAAGAGGATATCAGAGCAAAATAAAATCTAAACAAAATTATAAATTTTTTCAGCTATCTCTGTGAAAACCAAGAACTCTGGGTGATGTTATTTAAGGACAGATTTCATCATTACCTTCTTTCAGAGAACAATTACATACTACCTCTTACTGTAAAAGATATTGATAATTATCTTTGTATGGATAGGTTAAAAAAAAACATTTTCTCCTCATCTCTGAATTTTTACATTGGCTAATAGAACAGGAACCTCAGTTTTGGAGAAGGTATTGGGTAATGGGGTATTCTTCCCTTCCTCTACCCGCTCTCACTATTCTCTCAAAGTAAATGGAGTGATCCATCTTGTCAGTGAGATTAAAAGACAAATGACCCTTTCTGAGATCTTCCTCTTAGAACCAGCCAACTAGCAGTGCATATACTCCCTAATGAAAAAATAAGCTCACTGAGACAGGGCTTCTGACTGCAGTTGTGTGATGGGCATGTGTCTACTGGGTATGAAGGTGAGTAAATTAGGAAGTTAGGTAGCAGCTACATGTAGCCTTTTCCCCAGTGAATACTGACCAAGCAGTAAGACTGATATATTGTATTCTAAAATATCATCAGGAATAAAAAGAGAAAATGGAATGATAACAAAGTGAATATCTAAGTGAAGAAATAAAATAATTTTGCAAGAATTGACAACACAAAAAAAAAGGTTTTTTTTAGAAGCCTGATATGCTTTCTTACAAAGAATATAACTAGCTCTCAAACAGCATAAGTATTAGAGTATTGTCACAAGACTGAATAAACAAAATACAAATCCCAATGCCATATTACCTGCAATCTGGAAGGCATTCAATAAATTGTTGCTCAGAATTGGCATAAATAATATATACATGTGTGTTCGTGTGTTAAAAGTTAAATAATATTTAGCTTACCATAATTTGACATAACATCATAAGATCTTGGACTTCTAAGAGAGATAACCCTGGAATTAAGGAGTGGAATCCAGTTTGTGCTTTCAACAAAATAATGGATATATTTTTTCCAGAGGTAAAAATAGATTTGCAAAAATTTTTATCTCATAGTACCTGACTTTGGCTTTGCCTGAAAGTATACTCAGAGATAAAGACTTGGTTTCAGGTAATGTATTTGGGAGGTGATCCCAGGAAGTGAGAGTGATAGTGTAGGGAGAATGAACTAGGAAGGAGTGAGCAAACACTGACAGAAAGATGCATTATCAAAGTCAACACAGTATTTAAGCAGAAGTGATTCCACTAGGCCCCCTGAGAAGAACTCAGAATGCTTCCTGAGATTGTCTATCTAAGAGATTAAAAAAAAAAAAAATGGGGCATTCATCCTCCTGCTATTCTCCCCATGGGCTAAGATTTGATCCTAAGTGTAGTAAACCCCATATGCTGGGGTTCACTTTGAACATTTAAATGTGGGTGGAGGTCCTGGAATAGAAATCAGTAAAGGGATGCTATTGCTGGAGGAACTGTCCTCCACAGCTGCAGCTAAAACTCAAAGTAGGCTAAAAGAATGTGATGTAGGCACCAAAGGTACTTTTACTATAAAACTTTATTTAACACTGTAGATTATTCCATAGATAATAATCAAAGGTCATTGAATCTTGGAGTCAAAAATAATAGAAAAATCATTTCTCTCTCTGCAAATGCTCCTATAAGTCTTTATTTTCAATATGCTGTTCATGATGCACATTTTCCAAGGAGCCCTCTCAAACTAAGTTCACTCATTTGTTCCTACTCCAGAATGTCTCTGCATCTAATGTTTATATGTTGTAGTATATTTAAATAACATGAGCTGTTAATACCTAGTTTGAATTTAGAGGGGTCAAATATGTTCTCTAATACAATTACTTATTTTTTAAAAAAGCTTGTTTTAGTGATGTCAGTCAACATAGCAGCTTTTAGTACAATTTCCTTACCCTAGTATGAGGTACAGCATTAGCTGCTATATATAGCATTAGCTACACACACACACACACACACACACACACACACACACATACACATACACACTAGTTCAAAAATGACAAAAGTTTATTTCTTGTTCATGTTAAGTGCAAATAGGTGTCCATAATTGGCAACTAATATAATTCCAAGGCATGCTGAATTCTTGTCAATCAGGGACCCAAGCTCCTTCTATTTTGTTGCTCTGCCACCTTCATTGTACGGCCTCCAATGTCACTGTATCTCTCTACATTGAGCCAGTAGAAGGCAAAAGAATCTGAGAGGGTCACATGGAGGGGGTTTATGTGGATGTAAAATGCAATCACATGACTATATCAAACTGCAAAGAAAGCCAAGAAATATAGAGGAAATGGGTTTGGTCAAGAAGGGGTTGTATGTTTATGAATTAATAAATTAATTAATTTTATCTGTCACTCTCCAGAGTTATTTGTACTCACTATTGCTCACATGTATTAAATATTGTTAACTTTTCTGAATAAGGCAATATCATATAGGTATTATTATTTAGAAGTAAGAGGATAACTGAAGGTAAGACCACATTCTGAGTCCCTCCTCTTGGCCTCTAAGTATTAGTATTCCCTAAGATTCCAGTGTAGGTCATCTTTTTGTCTCTGTGTGTACTGTCTCCTTATGTGAGCTCATCTCATCTTTTATCAGTTATTATTGGTATGGTAATGCTGTGTAACAACTACCAGGGAATAATAAACATTTACTTTTTGCTAACAAATCTATAAGCTATCTAGGCAATTCTTTCCATCCAGGCCAGGTTTATCCATTATCTGATGGACTCTCTTCTGTGCTATGATCAACTGGAAAGTTAGCTGGGGTCAGTAGGTCTAGGATGGTCTCAGCTGAGATGACACAGCTCTGCTTCACTTGGTCTCTTATACTCCAACAGGTTAGCTAAGGTTTGAATTTTTTTTCATGACATAAGCAGGGTTTTAAGAAAGAGCAGAAGCAAAGCCTGTTTTAAAACTATACAAGTTAATTCTAATCATCAAATGGAAAAATTTTAAAAGCAAGAATAGCCAAGAAAATTCATTCTTAAAAAGAAAAGTGATGAAAGAAAACTAGCCTTGCCAGGAAATAAAACATATTTTAAAGCTAGAATCATTGAAATAGTGAGGATGAAGTGAATAAAATAAAACATTCAGAAATAGAGCCAAATATAATTGGATTTAGTTCACGATAAAGATGGTGTTTCCAATCTTTTTTCCAAAGATGGATTATTCAGTAAATGGACTTCACACAATTGACTAGCCTCCTAGAAAAACACTGTGCATCATTACATCATACTTTACAAAAAAATTCCAAATGGATCAAACATATAAAGACTTAAAGGTAAAGAATAATAATACAGTGGATAAGACTTTTATAAATGTTATATAAAATCTGAAATCACAAAAGATTATATATTTAATCACATAAGAAATCAAACATTTTTTCATGCTAAAACTAAAGGGCATAATTAAAATCTAAAAAGCAACAAACAGGAGAATATATCTGTTACTCATATCACTAAAGAAGAGCTAGTTTCCTCAAAAAAAGAAAAACAGGCAAAAAATACAAGATTTGTGGGAAAGAAAAAAATTTTTTTCTACCTCATTTATAAAGTGAAAAATATAAACCTATAATGAAACACCTTTCTTCCTCACATCAGATTGGCAAGGATTAAAAAATGTGATGTCAACATATACAATGTTATATGTTAATTATATCTCAAAATTTTATTAAAATAGCTTTATCTTTTTTTTTATGTTGACATGGTATGGAGCAAGGGTTGGCAAATATTCTTCTGAAAAGAACCAGAAGTAAATATTTTCTTTCAGCTTTTAGGATTATATATGCTCTCTGTAGCATCTACTCAAATCTACTCTTTGAAGAGAGCCATAGACAAAAAACATGGCTGCATACAAACAAAATTTTATTTATAAAAATAGGCAGTCATAGTTTGTCTGCCCCCGGTATAGTTAACAAGAATTCACCTACAGTGCCGCTAGGACTGTAAGTTGGAACACACTCATGTAGGGCAGTCAGGTATTACATATCACCAGCTAAAGTGCACATATTTTTCTATCCAGCAATTATTGTTAATTTAAAATTAAGTAAAATACAAATGAGATTTCACTTAATCAAGACCATTTATCATTGGACAGACATGTGGTGAAAATGAATCTCTGAAAAGAAAATGTGCCCAAGAAATCTATATTCCAGATTGTTTTTGCCCAGATTTTTTCCCTTGGATTTTGTTGTTCTTTTACTTTCCATCTTTAGAACCTCTTACTACCTTTGTTAAATCCAAAATGTTCCATCTTTCAACCTATGTACATAGCATATCTGAGTCACCCAGTCCTGCCTTCTCTGCTCTTTCTCTGCTGAAGGTTCATCTGAGGTAAGGTGGTCACCATGGGTTTCTTTGTAAATTTGAGTGGATCTTGCTGATGAGTGTCAATGCCAAAAAAATAGGGCAGACAAGGACACATCTGAGGAGCGAACCTTGGCCAGAAATGGTTCCCATTACTCACTTGTTTGGCAAAGGGTATCTTTCACTAGCTTTCTCGCATACCTGACCCTAGTTTGGAAAGTTCAGGATGGAATGAATGAGAGATATCTATGGGAATGAAGTCAATACACTCATAATGACCACAGAGACAGGCACACTTGTTAGCTAACAACACTATAAGGGTAGCAGAGGAGAGTTAGTGCACATGTCAAATCTACCATCTCATATATTCAAATTGCCACACCTTAACACCTGTCCTTATTCAATCATGGCCCACCCCTACACTGTCCTCTTTCCCCTTAATCTCCTGTATTACACGGGATGGCCCTGCTCTTTCCAGTTTATACAGTAAAGAGGACTGTAAAGTCTAAGTCCTCAGGTCAAGTTCCCCAGAAGCAGAGCCTGTGACAGAAATTTAGTGAGGAAATGAGGGAAGCAGGATAGACAGGGAAAGTTGTTCAGCAAGGATGTGAGCTCCAAAAGAGTTTAGCCTCACTTTGATCCCATGGGAAGCTTTGAAGCACAAATAACCTCACAGAGCTAGACACAGCCCTTTAAGGCTATAGACCAACAGGGGAGGGGAAAGGCAAAGCTTTCTTGATAAAGGGGTTCCATTTTGGCTGTTGCAAATCCCCTGCAAAAGCAAATACACACAGCAGCTGTGAAATGAGTTCCCCAGCCTAGTAAAGAAGGCTGGCAAGATACTAATAGTAATGACTTTTGCATTTCTGATGCACCTCTGAACGGCAGAGGACAGCTGCTCTGACTACAATGAATTTCTAAAGGGAAGTCATAGATCCACCATCCACACACAGTCTTTGTCCACCAAGTAACATTCTATTTGGTTAATGCAACAGCATACATTACCCCTATATCAGTAGCCTTTGGGTGATAGAGTAGTTTGTTAGGGCTACCATAACAAAGTACTACAAACTAAGTGGCTTAAACAACAGAGATATATTGCCTCACAGTTCCTGGGGCTAAAAGTCCCAGATAGGTATTGGCAGGGCATATTCCCTCTTAAACCTGTAAAGAAAGGATCCTTTATTGCTCTTTCCAGCTTCTGCTAGTTCCAGATGTTCTTTGGCTTATGGCAGCATAGTTCCAATTTTCACATGGCATGCTCCCTAAGTACATGATTATCTCCAAATTTCCCTTTGGTATAAGGACACCAGCCATGTTGGAGTAGGATATGCCATACTCCAGAATGACTTCATCTTTACTAATTATATCTTCAACAACTCTGTTTCCAGATAAGGCCACATTCTGAAGTATTGGAGGTTAGGACTTCAACATATGAATTTGGGAGCAATCACATTAGCATTTCACCTAAGGATTTTGGCTTCCAGGTGCTGCTTCAACTATGCCAAGACCTATAGTGACCAGATTCTACTTCAAGTCTGGTCACCACAACCCAGTCTGTATGACACATTATTTTATTGTAACCCTGTATTTAACCTAAATTATAGTTAACTTAGCCATGGCAACTCCAAGAGAGGGCCAAATCCTGCCCCTCTTCTGTGTTATAAGTCCTACCCCTCTTATAGACACAATGCAATGATTCCTCTCATTTGTAACTTCCATCTTGGTTTGGTCACAGTCTGGTCAAACCATAGGCAGAGAGACCATCCATGTAGGTAAAGCAAATTTTATTCTTGGAGGTGAGGGAGAAGAGGAAATGAGCTATATGCAACATTTTATGGGCATAATGTTTTTTTTAACATTCATTATGAGGTACATACAATTATTTTTAAAATATTCTGAATTTCGAGAGACAATACAGAGAAGATTTTTTTATTACAATTATGTTGGTTATCAAGAGAAAGAGAAGGTAGACATGAAACATAATTATTCCTGGCTATTGATCAAAAGATCAAATGAAGTCGCTGGAGGTACACCTGTGCAGAGGTGCATCATTGAAACATCCATTTTGGAGATGAATGCTATATAGTTGCAACATCATCAAAAAACTCTTAGGAATGTGGGCATCAGATTTTACATGGATCACCAACAAATAAACAAGGAGGCAGAATATAATTTGTGCACATAATAGCCTTTAAAGGAGTGAGACGTGAGTCACATGTATGAGTGAAAAGATGAAGTGATCCTCTTCACACTAAAAAATGTCTGTGTTTACTCTCAGCAGCCCTCACATGGTCCCTCTCTCTAGCCAAGTGTTTTCCTGACCCCAAATTTAGGTTCGGAATATCCCACACTGCTGTTTGAGTGAGAGACTCTCTTCATTATCAAGGTGATGTCATGGGCTCCTGGCAATCAGGTCACCTGTTATCTTCTCCAGCCTGGCTTGAACTTCCTAACTCATCACTTGTCCCTGACGTCTGGAAACAATGACATCTTGCTCCCACCTGCTTGCCCAAAGTATGGCTGCCTGAGCTAACCTGTGGCCTTTGACAATCTGCACAATGTTCTTGCAACTCCATGGGTTGGGTATCAAATATTTGTGTATCCCATGAGCTCTACCTGTTGTCAAGTATCTAGGCCCTTTGAGTTAAGCAGTTTTCTTCAAACCAATAGTTTTTGTACCCTAGCTGTGTTGCATAGGATTGAATAATATAGGGCTACTATATTTCTTTTAAATTTTGTTTTCAAAACTGAGCTTATAGCAGAATAACCATGCATATAGAAATAAATGTCACATACTACTTCTTCAAGGCTTAATATAATAGTCTTATAAAGAGTAACTTCTTATGTACATATCCACACCTAAAAACCCATATGTAGTCAGTACATCAAATTATGTTTTACAGGTAGAGTAGATTTGTTGCATTGATAGTTCCAATTCTTCATCCTTTCCTGTATCCTTGCCCTTTATAATCTTGCAGTGTACAGGCCAAGTGTCTTCCTGTAGTCAATGAGATATCAGCAGACATGTTGCAGAGGCTTGAGAAAGCATTTGAGTGTCCATTCTCACTCTTAGTTCTCTGCCATTGCTACTAGATCATTCCTGAACTAAGTTGGAAGTTGAGAAACATAAAGAGAATCTGGGTTGTAATCATTGCTGAGGCCATCTTAGGTTAGACACAACCCATAAATTCCCCAACAAGTATGCAAGTCCAGCCAAGACCAGAAGAACCACCCAGCCAATCTAAAAACTGAATGCATCTCATTTAGGACCACAAGTTTTAGATGGTTTGTTGCTGATATAATAACTTGTAAAGTGTCTTACCATACACAATCCCTTCCACAGCAATAAATTCACTTGAACATAAATTCCATGAGACCATAGATCTTGTCTGTTTGGGTCATTGATATTTCCTAAGTACCTAGGAAAATGCCTGATTCATAGTAGGTTTTTAACAAACATGTATTAAGCAAACAAATGAATAAATAAAGGAAAGTAATGATAACAGTAATAATAAGATACAATTTATCTAATCTCCGTTATGTTCTAAGTACTCTATTAGGTGCTTGATCAACGGTTTCATTCTATTTTTTCATCAAGCCTGTAAAGTAACTATTATTTATCCTATTTTAAAGATGAGAGAATTAAGTTCAAAGAGATTGAGCAACTTGTTCAAGATCATACATCTCAAAAGTGGCACACTCATTACTCAAATTCAATACTATTTAAATTTAAGACCCATGTTATTCATAGAAAATACAGAGTATTGAATTATTAAACTTTAATAGGTATATCTTAGAGAATTTGAGTGACAACTAAATTCTTTTAAAAAAAATTACAGTTACCTTCTCTATATCCACTTGCTTTCCAATAATCACAAAATTTGAAGCCAAATGAGGACAATTCTAAGATCCTTTATAATGAATATGGAGTTATCTTATGATCATTTGATTTTATAATGAGAAGCAAAATTAATAAAGTTGCACACCTCAACAAGATATAAATATAAAACCAAATTAATATTGTTAATAATAGTAACAAAAAATGAATTATTGGATCTACATAGAAGTGAGAATACATGTCTACTTCCCTCTTACATTAACAAAAAGGTTTTAAGAAATGTAGATTAATAACAGCATGAAAAGTCAAAAAAAAAAAAGGTCAAGGACTGTATTAGGGTTCTCCAGTGAAACAGAATCAGTAGGATGTGTGTGTGTGTGTGTGTGTGTATGTGTGTGTGTGAAAGAGAGACAGACAGACAGACAGACAGACAAAGAGACAGAATTGGCTCATGCAATTATGGAGGCTGGCAAGTCCAAAATCTGCAATGTACCAGTAGACAGAATCTCAGGGGAAAATGAAGACTCTACCATCATTATAAAATATTAATTTACCTCTTTTAGTAAATGATAAAGCTACAAAAATATAAAAAAATACATTTGAATAGCATAATTAATATTTCCTCTAATGGATATAGAGAAAATACTGTTTTCAAAAATGAGAGAATACACGTTTTTCTAAACACATAAGCAATATTTATAAAAACTAACCATGTGCTAGGCCTTTTTTTAAATGGTCAGAGAAAATATTTTAGGCTTTATAGGGCATACAATCTCTACGACAATTGTCGACATTGTAGTGAAAGAAGTGATAGACCATATTTAAAGGAATCAGCATATCTGTGCTCTAAAATGTTATTTATGAAAACAGGTGGTGTGAATTTTTGTTCTAAAAAAAGAGAAAAGGAGGGTACATATATTAATTTATTTTATGTTACTAACTTATGTTATGACATAGAATAGATAACCAAATAAGAATAATACAAAAATAAGCCAATTTCACTGAAGATCATAATGCTAAGAAAATTCACTACCTATTAGGAAAAAGTTAAAATTGCATCTCAACCTAATCCTGTACGCAAAAATAAATTTCAAATAAATTATAGACCTAAATATAAAAGGCAAAATAAAAACTCTCAGAAGAGAGTATAAGAGTATATCTTTATGACTTCATAATAGAATACTATTTCTTAAATGATACATAAAAATACACAGGCCATAAGAAAAAATATTGATATATTCAACTCCATTTATATCAAGAGCTTCTATCCAACAAAATATACTATAAAGAGAGAAAAAAGATAACCCACAAACTGAGAAGACATTTGCCATATACAATGACAAAAGATTAATTCTTACGATACATAATGAATTTCCACAAATTAATATAAAAGAGATAAAAATTTTTTAATTAATTAGGACTTTTATAGAAGAGTAAATATAAATAACCCATAAACATAAAGTTGATCAAACTTATTAATAATTAAGAAAATAAAAACTAAAAGCAAACTGAGATACCATTTAATAATCATAAAATTGGCAAAATTTTTAAACTCGAAAAATATCAAGAGCTGAAAAGCTTATAGAACAAAAGAAAATCTCATCAACTGTTGGCTGAGTGTAAAATAATAGAATCTCTTTAAAAAATCATTTGTCATCACCTTTTTAATATTTTATTCTCTATAACCCAGTGTATTGGTCAAGCTGACTTAACTTTGCAATAAGCAACCCCAAATTTCAGAAACTAATTATAATAAAAATAACTTTTTGCTCATAACATCGCCATGTGAACAGCATGGGTGTGACAGCTGAGGGGTGGTATTCATCCACATAGCTGAATGGGGGTTTTTGCGGGCCACACCTATAAGTAGCAAATATCACTTGTTTATAGCCATTAGCCAGAACTCAGTCAAAGTCCTTATCTTACTGAGTGAGAATCTGAAATAACATTGTCTGTACTCACAAGAACCAAAGAATACAGACATTAGTGAGCACCCTCAAGTTCTGCCACCCCAGCAGTTCCATTCCTAGCTATTTACCTTGTCTGCCACTTAACCAACAAAGGCCACTTCTGGAGATGTATCTACTGCAATATTCACACATTTAAACACACATATAGTTACATGGTTATTTATAATTGTGAAAAATTGGAAACAATCAAAATGCCCAATAGTGCTTCCTGGAATCACCTTCCAAAGAAGCTACTTGCTCTCACCCCCTTACCCAAGAGTCTGCTTCCAGAAGCACCCAGACTAAACTCCCTGCAAGGCGACTTATCTCCCTGTTTGACTCAGGAAGATTAACAGTTATACTATTCAATCACCACCTTTCCTTTTTCACTTAGAGTGCTGAGAGTAAGCCTTCCTCTATTCTCTGACAGATATTTTACAAATTGACTAACAGACAAAACTTCTCATGACATAGGAACATCTCTTGATTTAATTTTCCCCCTTAGATCTAACTTACACAAATTATTTTATAGTCTTTATAGGCCATATGTTTATGGATGAAGGAAGTATTTTCAAACAGCCAGACCTTGGTTTTCTGAGGTACTATTGTTTGAAGGTTCCACACTGTAGTGGGCAATGCTGAGCAACTAGTAGAAAGCTAACTTTCTTTCCTAATAAATACAGAAGAGTTGAAATTCTGGAGGAAGTCAGACTTTGTCAGCTCAGGCTGTTAAAACAAAATACCATAGACTAAGAGACTTAAACAACAAGCCTTTATTTCCCACAGTTCTGGAGACTGGGTAGTCTAAGATCAAGGTGTCAGCAAAATTGGTTCTTGGTGAGGGCTCCCTTACAGGTTTAAGAGAAACATCTTCTCACTGCATTCTCATATGGCTGGAAGAGAGGAAGCTGTGGTCTCTTCCCTTTTCTCTAAAGGCACTAATTCCATCATGGGGACTCCATCCTTATAACCTCATCTGACCTAATTACCTCCCAAAGGCCCCATCTCCAAATACCATTACATTAGGGTTAAGGCTTCAAATGTGAATTTCATGGAGACGCAAACATTCAGTTCATAACAAAATCTAAGTTGGATAGTGAAACCCAATGAAAACAGAGCAACATATACATTTGGGGGAAGTTTTTAATTTGGGGGAAGGTAGAGTTATCATTGAAAGATGTACTTGTAAGTACATACTTTAGTATGTAGATGGTATTTAAAGGCATGTGACTATATGATCCTCAAGGGCATGAATGCAAATAGAGAAGACAAAGAAGGACTGAGACCAGGAGCACTACAACCCTAAGAGGTTAAATTGATAAGAAAGAACCATTAAAGGAGAGTGAGAAGGGGCAACAATAAAGTAGGGGATAAACATCAGAGCATAGTGTCCTGACAATCAGGTGAAGAATGGTGTCAAATGATGCTGATAGGTCTAGTAAGATGAAGACTGAAAACTGACTATTGGTTTTTAGCAATTGCTGTCATTGGTGATTTTGTCACTTATGACCTTGACAAGGGTAGTTTTTGTGGAAGAGTGAAGGCAAAAACCTGACTGGAGTATATTTAAGAAAGAACAGGAGAAGAATTGGAGACATTAAATATAGACAACATATAAAAGAATTTTCTGCAAAGAGGAACAAAGAAAGTATTCAGTGGAGGGAGTGGGAACAAGAGAATGGTTTTTCCTAGGATGGAAAAAATAGTAGCATAATTATATGCTGATGAAAATGATTCAGTAAACTGATGAGTCAGGAAAGAGTTGGAAAACTTTTTAGAGCAATAGAATGGGATTTGGTGTTTCAAATGAAAAGTTTATTTCAGATAGGAACACAGATAATACATGCATAGATATACAGAAAGAAATGAATGCAAAAGCTGGTAGGTAGAAAGATACAGTTGGTGGTAGTAGGTTGTGATAGTTCTAATTGTCTATTCGGAATTGAGGTTCAATTCAATTTTACTCTCATCTCAAAGGACAAGATGGCATGAACAGACTACATTACTTCACATATCTAATTACCATGTAAATGTAAAAATGATGGCATGTGAAGATTGTCAGATATCTCTCTGCTTGATGCTCATTTTTAATTACCCAGATATGGGTATCTTCCGCTCCAATAAAGATCTGCACTAATCCCATCTTCACCAGTGAGAACTTCAACCCAAATAGGTCTGCTCATGCTTTTCATCATCACATCCTACCTAGTTTTTTAAACTGGGTAAATGTCATACTTAATTGGCATAATCAGAGAAAGAAACTGAGTAAATAGGAACTCCAAGAGGTCTTGGTGACCATCCCCTTGCCTCAGGTAGGATGACACCCAAACTATGCCAAAATGAGCCTGCTTTGAAAGTAAGGAGTACAGAAGAAAAACCTTCTGAATAATAAGCTGCGCAATACATTCCACTTTAGGTAGTAGGGGATTATTTGCTATTTAGGGAGGATGTATTACAATAGTAAAAGACACATGAAAAGTAGGAGATTTTAGAAGTTACAAAATGAGTGTGCCTCCATAATCCTCAACACCAACCCAAGAAAAGGGACGATGCTTTATATAACTCTTTATAAAGGCTATTTTTCATTACAACTAGACTTTTCAGCAGTTAACTTCAACTGGACCTCTTCCCTCCCACCACCCCCCATTCTACCACTAAGCTCTAAGAACTAAGAGAGTAGGGAACAGGTTTGTTCTGTTCATTATTGTACCTTTATCACCCGGCATATGTCTGGCATGTCGACATCTAATTAATACTTGATAGATAAATGAGTATCGCTAGTATCACAGTACCTTAATTACTTGTGTCTAAAATAATGTATCCATTTATTCCATAAAATGTAATTCCACTGTGCTAGGCATTATATAGCTTAATGGAAATACTGTGATAATTAGGATGCAAAATTTGTCCTCAAGATGTTTTCAGTTTAGAGTTAGTAAAAAGCAGTGATGGCGCTGTGTGATGAATGATGAGCATGTAAGAAGAAATAGATGCCATAAAGACATCTAAGAGGAGCACTTAACCTAGCTTGGACTTCTGAAAGAGGTAACATCTAAGCAAAACACAAAGCACAAATAAGAATTAACCAGAAAAAAAAGAAGATGGATAGGCAGAGAGAACAGCACAGTACAAAAGCTAGGAGGCAAAAATATCCTCAGTCACTTTGTAGCAAGCTTTTATTGAACATGCTTTGACTCATGATATTGTAGATACAACAGAAGACAAGGCAGATGGCCCTTGTATTTATGAAGCTTATCTTGAGGTAGAGGAAAGAAGAAAGTAAATATTATAGCGTGCACTCCACTGGGGAACATATGGATGTGCTGGTGTACCCAGAGTCTTAATCCAGATTTGGGAAGACATGGCAGCCTTCCTGTATGCACTGACACATGGAGGTTGTGGAGGATTATCCCGGAGAATAGAGGATGGACTGTTGTAAGGAGTCGGCTCAGAGGAAAAGAGACCATTATATGCCATTCACTATGGCTGGAAAAAAGCACTGTAAGTAGTGAGAAATATAAAAAGGCTGGACAGGTTTGAGATGAGTCTATTGTAAAGACCCTGAAGAGTCTGCTAATGATTCAGACTCAGTCACTCTATGCTATTACTCAGATCTGGATTATAACCTAAAAGAGCTGTATAGTGTTGTTATAAAAACATTATGTCAAATTCTTGTTCCATCACTCCCTAGACATTTATGATATATGTCTTTGACCAAGTTTATTAACTTCACCATTCTCAGTTTTCTCACCTGCAAATTGAAACTAATGATAACAATTATTTCATATGTTCAGTATTAAATAAAATGATTAAGTAAAGCACTTACCAGAATGCTATACAGTAAGTACTCAATAAACATAAGTCTCCTTCCTCCTGCTTCCTGTTTGCTCTGGGACCTCTGCTTCCTAGCTTTTCTCAATAGGTAGTTTATCAGCTCAACTTTGTTCTCCAGCACTCTGGAGAACCTAGGGCCTTTCCAGTCTTCAGAACTACACAGCAACCAAAGGGATGTGTGCCAGGAATACTGTAAAATCTGAGATGAACTCTTACCTATGAAACTGTTTGCAAGGAGTGGGCAGGGCGGGGGAGCATAACAAACACAGGTTGTTGGTTCATGGAGACACTTTCGTGGGACTTCCCTGCTATAGTTGAGAAAAAGACAGAGGAACAGAGACCTGAAAAGCCATTTCATCTTAGACAAAGAGGCCTTTTTCTCCTCTCAGCATCTAGATTCTTTTTATTGGTCACGAATCTCCAAAGTCCTCACCATGAAAATGGAGGCAAAGACAAGGAACAGAGCTTCATCTTCATTAAAACTGATGTAGTCAGCCAATCCCACTGAAAGAGTGAGAGGGAAAAGTCTATACCTTTGTGTCTGGTAGGATATATCAGTAGGAATGTGAGGGATATGGAGGCAGATAGGGGTTGAATCTCACCTTTATCACGTCCAAGCTGTTTAACCTCAAGCAAGTTGCTAAAACACTCTAACACAGGTCCCTCAGCATAAAGTATGATGATTAACAGAAATACTTTGCTGGGTCATGGTGAGAATTAACTAAAATAATGTAAGTATAAGATTACACAAATTGTAAAACTTAATACAAACAATAGTAGTTGCTGATATTTATATTAACAGTCTGGATTAGAAGTTGAAGAGAGAAGGTAAAAGAAGATCCTATATGTTTTAAAGTGCCACACAATATAAAATGTAATCAATCAAATGTTCTTGATTATAAAAACAATGTATCTGAAAAGCAAATGGAATTTCATTAAAAGTCACTCTATCTTTCCTTCTCTAGGTGGAAAGGACTTCAAAATACAAAGGTGTTTCATGGACAGATAGATATGACAAAATCCTTTCCTCAAAAGAATTTTATTCTAATTGATTCAAAGGACAAAACTTTTAAAATCTGTGAAGACAGCAATTTACAGCTACTTGAGTTAAAACAATATTCAGGTTTCACTGAGAGAGAATCATAGAAACATTTAAAAAACATGTTTTAATGTCATCCTAACATCCATCATAGTTAGGACACAACCATTTACTGGATAATGATATGTTCAGAGTTACTTCCTAAGAATGAATTCCTCGTTGATTCTTCAGCCCAGGATTCTTGCTCCCAGAATGTCTGGAGGGGAACCCATGCTCCGTCCACTCACAGGTTCTGAAATAATAACTACTCTAATCAAGTAAGGGAAACTACATTTCCTTTTCATCTATACAGCACATAATCTCATGGATTGAGAAGTACCCCATGGAACTAAGTATAGCAGGGTGTAGAAGTTTCATTTTCTCTTGCAATATTGGCATCGTTGACAACAGAGTTGGAATATGCAGCCTCAAGAGGCACTTTATTATCTAGAAATAGTTATGGAGGCTCTATTAATACATCTCCCAAAAGACAACACATAGTCAGGATCCAAGTGTGTTGAAAATGTAATCTCAACCCTACTGGAAAATGTGGGCAGAAATAACATCTTAAATCAGTTATCTACCCACTTCTAAATTCTCTGGTTTGGTCATGTTGCAAATAGATGTAAAAACATTAATGATTCTTTCCATAATTTCAGGGTAACTGTAGAAAAAAATTAGAAGAAAACTTGTTTTTTTTAAGAAAAAAGACCTTTCTTATTTATAAACTCACTCCTGTCTGCTCAATGTCTGCTAAGTTTCTCTCAACATCTTTTGATCTTTTCCAACTCAAACTTGAGTTCTTAGCCTCCTACTCCACAAAATTTAGAAAAGCTCTTTAAAAAAAAAAATCCCTTCTCTGAAACTCTATCTCCTGATTTCTTTTCCTTTCTGATGTTCATGATGTAGCTAAGTAGTCAAAAATCATAAAGAGACAGAACTCTCCAAAAAAAGGCAAGAAATGTCATGAAGACCATATAATATTTGTAGTTCCCACTGTTTGTGACACTTAGAATTTGGCGAGTGGCCATACCTAGATATACACACATATGCTAGCCTGGGACATTTACTAACCTCTTTCTCTCACTCATACTTCAGCCTCACCCCCAGCCTCTACCACTCATTTCTCAGCCTGAAATGTGCCTGGTTTATTGCTACTGCTTTCCTGTATCAGGTAAGGTCCCACCATAAAACAAAATTTCACTCAGGTAGTTCAACTCAGTGGTATGCTGGAGCCAACTTACACCAACTCTCAAGAGTCAATTGTTAATTATCAGGAATTTTTCAAGGTGGTTGTTAAACACAGTCATTATTAGAAAGTAAAGCAACTTACAGCTACTTGAGTTATATTAAAAACAAAGACAATAAATATCCAAAACTCATTATTTTACTTCATTTTACCACTAGGTACATCTTGAGATTATTTATATTTATTGTATGTGTATGGTAAAACTATCCAGTATCTTTTCCAAATTCCATTTTCAGTGGCATCATGTTAGGCCATGGAGACTATATTTATCCCACAAAAACTGTCAGATGCTACAAATCAAAACCTTCCCTTTTTTTTCCAGCAAGCCTGTTGCTAAACATTTACCAGCACAACACTGCTTCAACTGAAGGCTGAACCAAAGGATCTGTTTGGGTTAAGGAACTAGGATTAAAGAAACTAACTGGGGATGTTGAGGCCTCTGTAGACTAGTAGCAGAAGAAAATATTACCATTCATAGGACTGAAAGAGTGAAGAAAAGAAATAGGGAGAACCATTACCAGGGTGGAGGCTCCATTTGAGCAGAGACCATAGTCTCAGAGGGATCCAGAGAATAGCATGGAAGCAAGGAGGATGCATGAAGCAAACATCTCTCTCTCCTCACTACCTCTAAGCATATGCCATTGTCTGAATCCATTAAAAAATCCAGCCAATTCAAAAACATAGGCACTGCACTCCACAGATGTCATCAGTTGGATTCACCAGAGATTGAGATTATGAAGAAGGACATTTACTAGGAAGTGCTCTTAGGATGATCATTTGGGCAGAGGATAAGAAAATGGGATTGAGCAGAGAAGGCGATTATGATGCAGTCCCAACAAAGGCCTCAGATGAGCCCATGTGAGCTCTGGAGCCAGGATAAGTCTTCGAGTTTCTTTCAAGGGGAAGCAAGAGGAGCTGGACTTCATATCCCAGTAATGATCAGTCACTGGACACAGCTGCGCCTGGAAGGGGCCACAACCTTAGGGGAGGTGGTTTTCTTCAGGAGATCCAGACCTCATGGATGCTTGAGGTCTGTCTTCTAGTGGCTCAGGGAATAAATTCTTCATTTCTTAAATGAGGATCTGGGTGACATATCACAGTATCCACCATGGCACAGGTCAGCTTCCCAGTACCTAAACTGGGCAAGAAATAAGGAGAAAGGGTCTGGGAGTGATGGAGAAAGAAATAAGAAGTAACCACACATTATTCTTCAAATGCCAGCTTGTCAGTCAGTCCCACTTAGAAGCAGTATCTCACCTTCCTGTTCCATGTACCCCAAGAGTCTTTATGCAAAGCTTTATCATGTTTCTCAACAGGCAGTATTCAACCAGTCTGTTCACTAGTCTGTCCTATTGTGAGCTCTCTATTCTTATCTTCATCCTGGCCCAGCCTGGAACTCCATATATAATCAATAAAATTACTAATTAAATGGTAAGCAATTTAAAAAAGGTTAACAGGCCCATCCTTTATAATTACAAAGATATCTCAGATGAAAAAAAAAAGTTATCCAGGGTAGGAGAAACCAAGCCAAAGGAAGGAAGAAAGAAAGGGAGGGTGTGGGGGAGAGAGAGAGAAGAGAGAGAGAGAGAGAGAGAGAGAGAGAGAGAGAGAGAGAGAGAGAGAGAGAGAGAGAGAGA